>OZ002743.1:65846055-67060232 GCA_963924295.1 Dioctria rufipes | reverse complement strand
CTCAGAACTGAACTCAGCCGGCCACCACTTCCGCTTCGAAATGGTAGAAAGAAGTAGCTGAATGTGCTAAATAAATAGCTGATTTTTTTTTTACTGAAAAAACATTATGGCAGACAAATATGGAATAGTTCCACTGGAAAATTCTCATATTGACAATTCTTATTGTTGCAATACCATTTGTACGGCGGATGTTTTGGAAATTGACCCTGAAAAATAATCACGACGAATTGTTTTCGATTACATACAAACCTGACCTAAAACTATCAATTTCCTGACCAACTCGAAAGAGTAGAACTGATACGTCTCATATTCTGAACTAGGCACTCACTTTGTCAATCCCTTTTATTTCCTTCCATAGAGAATAAATTACGCGGATTTATATTTAACCAGTGCGAAACGCGGTGGTTGGAAGCCTACGAAAATCGAAATTCTGAAGAGATTACGGAGGAGTGGCTTTAATGTTGCTTATATAAAAGTTTACTGTAGTAAATAAAAGCGGATAATTAAATGGTAATCTACCACGATATACATATCAGAAGATTAATAACCAGTTGACATTACTTTTACGAATGCGAGAACAAGCTGAATAATTTAGATTTCAATTGTGTGACTTCTAGTTACTTTCAAAAGCTGGGCAGCTTATGAAAGATTTTCTTATTCCTTAGAAGAATAGGACTCATGGAAGATCTATAAGAAAAGGAAGTGCACAACAAACTGGACTGCACATGCTAGTCCCTCTATTGAATAAAAAAGTCTCTAATCTATTTGAAATCCAATTAACGACTTTTCGTCCTGTTCGTAAATCATTCATTAATGCGCTATTTGTGGCTAGCATAATTAAAAGCTCCAATAATAATTGGATCCTTAATGAGAGATGCGAAAGTGCGATGGTATACTATGATGAAAGGATGAATTTAACACGAAATTCCCTCAGGAGTCAGAACCAAAAGGACCTACATATGAATAATCCGCTCTACTGCAATTTCACATAAAAGTCATATAAACTTAAAATATAGACACGTGTGTGTGTGTGTGTGTGTGTGTGTATGTGTGCCATTGTGTGACTTCCTGTTCATGAGGATTTGTGTGTTGGCCCCAAAACCGGACCACAACAAATTTATCTCTATCAACAACATCATCAAATCCGTACCAAACGGTAATCCTTAATGATGCTAACAATTTTAATGTAAAATATGCTGCTACCCGGATGGGAGGAGATCTGACTTAGATTTTTGTATTGCCAGCTCTCTCCACAAGTACACCAGAGTGCAGTTAATTTTCACTTTTCACTTGTTCACATAACCTAAACATTATACTTAACTATTTAAAGTATGCATATGTGTGTGTGTGTGCCTATGTGATTTTGAATATAGCTATATCTGAACGACATGCGATGGTTTGTGATATACATCGAGATAATATGGAATAAACTCTGTGAAGTGGAACGAAGCGTCAAGGAAAATGAGGAAACCAGTTGTAAAATAAAATGTTCAACTGACGACTAAATGGACATGAAATGGACATGAAATGGACTTTAATTTATACACTTTTGTATGGATATGAGTGCCTGTACGGTAAACATTTTCTATTCATATGAGATAATGACATCTGTTATGATTTCAAAACTCATAAGGAGTCATTTGAAATTGACTGGAATTGTAATATGGTTGGGTTGGGGGGGGGGGGGGGGGGGTTGGAGTTATTTTTCCTCCATATAATGATGAATCTACAGGATGACAATATGGTCATTGAAATAGATCCATTGTTTATAAAGTCGTAAAATTTTCAGTGGGAATTTTCATAAGGTGCACAAAAGAGAAAAAATAAAAAATAGCTTTCAACATATAACGTAAAATAAAAATAAAAAAGGAAACCATTCAAAAAAATAAATAAATAAATAGTAAATAAAGAGATGTAAAAAAATTTGTGTGGTCATTAAAATAAAGTCATTACATATTCTGTAACGAACTATATTGTATTGAAACATTTATAGAAACATGTGTGATGATTTATTATAAGTCCATGTAAAATTTTTCTACATTATATGATTTACACTTAATTTTGAAGCCAATATATAAAGAGAGGCATGAAGATCAGACAAGATCACCTTCCAATAGACCAGTTCCAACCTATCCGGCGGTGCACTACTTTCTAGTATTGAAAAAGTAAGCGGCGTGACCACTGCATTTATGAATGATTGTGACTTGTCTATCTGATACCTACTTGCCTTGAACGAGATTTATTTGCTTGTGATCCCAATTTAATTAGGCAAATTAAAATTTAACAAGAAATAAAGCTAGAATTGATCTAAGACCAATTCTTATGATACTCTAGATGAATGCCCATATGAAATTTCGTATTGTCACCCTTCTGTGCAAGTTTGATTTTTGAAGTGCTTGGTACAATATAAATGTCTTGGACTGATCGTTTTCGCAGTATTTTTAAAAAAACCTAAATTTTTATATAGCAACACTAAGAAGGAGTTGCCCGATTTACTCCATTTATGAACCGTTATATGCTAGTACAATGAAAACTTCACGTACCAAATTTCAGCTCTCTACGTATACACGCGTTCCCATCCAGTATTCAAATATATATTGGAAAACAAAATTTTAGTATGGCAACACCACGAAGGAGTTGCCCGAATTGTCTCATTTTCGAACTTAATTTTATTTTATTTTTAAAGTCCGTGTACAAAATTTGAGCTCTCTAAGTATACGCGTTCTCGAGTTATCGTGCGCACGGACGGACGGACGGACGGACGGACGGACATGCAAAAATCAAAATAACTTTTAATTTTATGCGTGGGTGTTCAATCCATTTTGCTCGACCATCATTATTTCGAGAGGTATTACAATCGGAATGACAAACTTAGTATATCCCCTATAGCTTTCATCTAGGGTATCAAAATGGTCATGAATTTTTGTGTACCCCGATGCACTAACAAATCCGATAAAAACAATATTTCAAACAAATTTCATCTGTTTCCTAAGGACGAAAAACTTAAATCTGAATAGATTTGTAACTAGTTAAAGTTAAGCCTAGTATCGAGTTCGAGTAAAATGTGATATTTCCGTACAAATTTTAGGGCTGGTAAAATTCCAAGGAAAAATTTTACTAAAGATTTTGCTAGTGCAGTACGGAGTTCACTGGTAAAAAGTGAATATTTCTCTATTTTAAGATAGATGTCGCTTTGTATGTCTCCCATTATTTTACTGAACATTTTAATGCACCGAGCATTAAAATGCTGGTAAAATTATGACATTTCCTGTTTCTATAACAATTTTCAGATTGTTTTTTTTTTTTTTTTTGAATTTATTGAAGAATTTAATTTTAATTGAAAATTTTCAGATTGTTTTCTTAATTTTTTTAAGAATATAATTTCTCTTAACACTTTTTAGATTAGTTAAGTCCATTTTTAATTGTAAAAACCTTTATCTAAACTTTATAAAGAATTTGAAGTTTTTCAGTGATAAAATGTTTAAACAATTGTCAGTTTGTTTTGTCGAAATTAACATACGTCAAAATTTTATCAGCGATTTTAATGTGAAAAATTTGGAAAGCGCTTTAAATTTTACTTTGCCCGAACTCGATACTAGGCTTTAGGAAAGAAACCGTCCAACATGTTTTGCGTTTACAGTAAGCACTTTACAGAGAGCGACTATAATACATATAACATTCTTGGGTAAACATATGGTTAAAATAATCAAAGGTAATACAATTTTCATAGAATAGGAGAGGAGTTTAAAGTCTTATAGAAGTCAGTTTTATCTTCGAAAACCTTGCCTTTGGCATGGTTGCATGTGGACATGGAGGAAACATAAAAGCACTCATGTATAAACATGGCTTCCGACCCATATGTGATCACACTGACATCTAGTACCCGGTAGCTGCCGAAGGAATTGAGCACCATGTGAAAGTACTGCGAACGAAGACACCATGTGGTAGCAGATGCGAACCGGGACATGAAATGAGTTGATATGCCGGAAGAAGAGACGGTTGGCCATTCAGGTCTGGACTGTGCTTTGAGACAGAAGGGTGGTGAGGTACCAAGTTGATGAAAAGAATATACAAATTATAAAGAACAAACGCCAAAGAATTGTAAAAAGTTTTATTCAATCAAGACAAAATAAAAGAGAATTGTGCAAAAGAAAAAAAATGGGAAAAATACATTGAATGAACGTGTTCCATTACGGTGTACGGCTCACCGTAGATTGGTAATTCACCGAGGATCACCTGGGGCCGGATTCTGTAGCACGGAGAATATGGGAATTTGGGAGATGAGAATTGCGTTTTCTTAGAATTTTTAATTCCCTAATTCTCCATTCCCAATTCACTAACATGGTTGGAGAATTAGGGAAAACGTAAGAAATGTGAAAAAGTGCGAATCGCCTGGGACGATTAAGGGTATCAATTTTTGTTGTAGAGGGTTGGACTTTTTTTCATATGTGAGGTACATCTGCCTATTACCTTCCCCTGTCGAAATAAATTTAAATTTCTTTTTTGTTGGGTTAGTTTTTGAGGGATGTAGGAGGGTAGGTTTTCTCGAGTTTTTCCGGGATAACGAGTGGAACAAGTGGAAAAGTAAGTGGAAAAATTATATTGTCTGCTTTTGTTGCGTTTTGTGAAGGTATCTAGGTACCTAGGAATTTCAAATTTAGTTATATATTCACTGCGTGTCCTGGCTATATTGTAAAAAACAAATTATGGAAATCCATGCAATACTAACAGAGGAACAAGGATTTTGTCTCTCAAAGTACCCGCTAAAAATTATAAATCATGCGAAAATGATCAATTTGGTCGTCGTCCAGTACAGAAGAGATGCTGTAAAATTTTTAAATATACACGGTAAAGCTTGTGTGTAGGATGAAATCGCATCTACATTTTGTCCCCGTAATTAAATATGTTAATAACTTTTGAATCCGATAAACCGTTTTGGAAATAACTGTAAAAGAAATGTAGCAGTCCTTTTTAAGGTGAAAAATTGGCCGGCTTTGGTACAAAAATTGACACATTTCATTTCATCATTGCGAAGAACTGGTAAGTCCTGGAAATTTACTTCCCATGACAAAAATGTTCACAACGGAATACTAATGGATGTGAAACAAAGAACGGAAGAAATATATGCAAAATATGGAAACTGGGGTGTATATGACCGTAGTGTAAAAAAATAGTTTTTCGGCGGTCAAAAGTCAGCTATCACGTTAAAACAATCAAAGACAAACTACACCACTCGATTACCCTCTCCTCTCTCTTTAATTTGGTACCAAACATGACGTAGTTTTAGCAACCCCCTATGAGGGGTGGTACGACCCCCAACCCCCAAAACACCCTGCTCCAAAAATTGTTCACCCATATTTTTGTACTCTAAACCCTTAAGGCGCCTCCTCTTAAAATAAAAGCTCGATGTCTGACAGTAATGCCACCTGTCAGGCTTTGCCTAAAATAAATGTTGGATTATGTAGTGCCACCTGTCGAGTGTTAGCTAACAGATTTTATTAAGCTTATGATTCATTCATTATTATACTGTCGTATTCTTAGAATAACAAAGAGGAATACTAACAGGCTATATTAATTTTACCGGACCTTTGTGATGAGCTCAAACAGTAGACAAACTAACACATACAAAGACTGGGAAAGTAACAAAAATCGATAGCGCCTCATTCGAATTTAAAATCGACGATGCCTCGACTTGCGTTTAATGAGATAACCAAAGGCTAAGCCAGCAAAGAAACACTCAACTTGTTCTTAGAAATTTACTGGAAATTTTTTCTTTGGAAATTTTATGCATTATTCGAGGTAGACAGCAATGCATCGTAGTTCCAATATAAAATCAACGATGTCTCGACCTGACTTTTTTCTAAGACGTTAGAAATTTCTTAATTTTACGATGACACGCCATTTTCAAAAAGTCATATCTGGAGATTGGAACATCCGATTTTCCTGATTTAAGTTTCAAATGAAGCCTAACACTTTATATTTTTTATCAAAAAGTACAGCAGTACTGAACGAAATTTTCTGTTGTTAATAGGAGTATTTTTTTTAAATCTTTAAAATTTGTTTGGCTTTAGTTTCATTTTAAAGTTAAAAGCAAAAAATTGCGATGGTGTTCAGCTTCGTTGTGGAGATATAAATTTTTAAAGTGACCACGTAAAAGCAATCGCTTTGTATTAATTTGGACTAATTTTGTAACAAATCATTTCCGATATAGATGAAACTTTTATAGTTTATATGAAATACAAAAATAGCTCACCCGTATTTTGTGTTTTCCCCTACCATACCCTACTACCAGGGAGTTTGGGAATTCGTGATTTTTCGATGAAACGTGATTCAAGAGTTATTATTATGAACATAAAAAACCATTGTTCCGTATTTTGTTTTTATGAAAAATCACGAAATTTCTAATCCCCTGGTGATATGGTACGGGAAGGGGAAATAAAAAATATGGGTGAGCTAGTTCTGCATTCCATAAAAACTGTGAAAGCTTCATCAACATCGAAGATGTTCAGGTTCCAAGGTGACTGGTTTTGTGTGGAATAGCTAGTACGATACCAGGTTGTATTATATACCTTAGGAAGCTTTACTTTGAAGAATGATAAAAACAGAAGTAAAAGTAGCCAAACCGGAGGATTATTAAAATTTTTTTACAAAACAGAATAATTTATCGACATTTTAGTGTTTTACATATCTTCTTTCTGGTATAATTTGGAGATATCAAAATATAATTTATAAATATTATCCTCATTGTATTCCGTCATTATCCCGAATATTTGCTCCTTCCCTCCGTTCTCCAGTACTAGAGTTAGGACAAAATTATAAATTATTTAAAATGAAAGTATAATACTTCGGTATACCTTCGATCTCCTTGCGAGCAAAATTCTTCAAAACTGTGGCCATCAACTTTACGAACCTCCATTCCACGCGGTATGCGCGGATCTATTAATTCGGGAATAATCCAGGATTCATAAAATTTTATCAACTTTTCCTCCATTTTATATTTCCAAAAGTCATCGTCTCGAGCTATTGTTTCCTTGTACAAAGGAAAATTTGAAGATGACCAAATTGCAAAAATGCATTCCTCTCTTCCAGTTACGTGAAGTTGACCCTGGACTTGGTAATAATAATTATGGGTTTTTTTTAATCCAATTATTGTGGAATTGCTTTTGTCAATGTCCATATACTTCAGTTTTCCAGATAATATGGATTCAATAGGATCATTATTAGCGATTGTCGAAGGACATTTTATTTCAACAATTATATTACTATCAATAATACCATCAGGAGAAGCTCCAAGGCACATAATGTGCTTGTCTATAAATAACCCACATTTCTGTATTTTCTTACCTATTTCATGAGAGAGTTGCTTTATAGCGACCTCTTCATATATTATTCCGTGCACCAATGAAGGTGTAGCAAGATCAGCCGTATAAAGCAGTCGTTTTACATATCCAGGATATTTCTTTGCCTTACAATGGAATCCAAAATTTGATGCAGTTATTAATGATGACCGATATTCGTGCCATTTAGAATTTTTAGCTTGCCCTCTGGTTTGTACTTCTATTTCTTTTCCTCTTTCTTGATTGTATTTGAGTCTAGCTAAAAGCGCTTTCTTTTCATTTCCAAATTCATCGGAATTTAAATCAGGCTTTTTACAACTCAAGCCATATTCATTTTCACCACTTTTTTTATTTCTCCTTATTACAAATTTCTGCCTTCTATAAACAAATTTACGTTCTCTTCTTCGGACTCAATTTTGCAGATTTTTTTTTATTCGTTTCGTTTCCAATTGCTCAATATGTTTTCCTTCACCGCCGTCAAGCAAGAATTTTTGATATTCTGAAGACGATCTGTGAGTATTAAACTGAACAACAGCAGCAGCACATCTATTTCCATAACTGTGTTTTAAGGAATAGTTAATTCTTTTTCCACCAACGGAGATATAGGCTCTTTGAGTTATACTTCAGCCTTCTAACAGCCTCCATAATATTAAAGAATATCCCATCTTCCTTCATTCCAGGAACATAGTTTTGATCGTCAACCTTGCACTTTTCCTTAATGTATTCAGGACAATTGCTGTGATCCCCGAAAACATGATAAACTACATTCTCGATGTCTTTTTCAATAGCAGCAATACAAGAGGTAGGCTCAGAATTTTCCACTTTTCGATTTTTTATTGCTGTGCAAATATCTTTGCAAATACGTTCACTGTTTTTAGTGAGAAGACCTTTTAAACCAGTTACACGATTTTTTGAAATATCCTGTAATTTTGAGCGGAAATTGCGGAATAAATGGTTAACGCATTCTACTTTTTCTATGACCTTTGCACCATATGGCTTCTCTTTCAAAATTTTGGCATAAGTATTACTGTCACCGTCGGCGACAAGTCTCAAAAAACGCAGGCCGTACATCTCTATGCTAGTTTTGAAGCCTTGAGATATAATGTCACTCTCCATCTGTGTTGAAGGCCCAAGAAAATTTTTTGAGCACTTGTGTTTCTCAGAGTGACAATTTTTATTACTGTACCGAATGCACGTTGCACAGTATTTATTTTTCACTTCCATCCATAATATTTTTCCTGTTTGCATGCCAATAATCACAGCAACTCCAGATAAAGCATTATAATTTTTTCTGTATGACCGTTTGCTCCAACAGGCGTCAGCAATTACAGTGATGTAGGGCAGTCCATCGACATCATCAACATCATTCCTTCTTCTGGCCAAATCGGCTTCTTCTTTAGCAGCTTTTTTCATACTTTCCACTGCCAGTTCTTTAAAATTTGTGCCAACTCCAGTTTCAACAGAATGATATTTTCCGGAGGACATGCAATGCATATCAAGAATAGAACTAAATTCTTGAAGCTGTGAATATCCACAACCAGTACTCATTGAGCCCAATACAGCAGCGGAGTTGACGTCAAGTCTCTTCGAAGTTTCACCTTCTGTAGCTATATGGCATATCATGTTGCACATATTACATTTTAATACAATCTTACTGCTAAATCCATTAGTGATTTCCTTTACGGGAACTAAATTGTTAAATGTACATCCAAACATAGAAGAATGTTGACCAACTCGTTTAATTTCTTCCAAAAAAACTTTTATATCTATGATTCTTCTTCCTTCTAACACAAAATTTTCAACAGGCTCCGCCTCCACTTCAAGTCTAAGAGATGCATTCATTTCGGTGTATGAATTTTTTATTGATGATGCTTTACAACCTTGACTATCACCATTTTCGACATCTTCTACACACTTCTTTTTTGCTCTAAGATTTTAGAAAGAAAGTAAAAGGCTTCGTTTTAAAAATGTAGTTTCAAAATCAAGAAGTGTGAGTAGAAAATTCGAAACATTAATTAATGCATATTGTATAAACGTGAAATATATTTAAGGATTTGATAGCTGAGGTAGGAATAGAAACAATTTACGGTGATTATACACATCAGATTTCCTAAAGTATATACTCGAAAATTTTTGTTTTTCGCATATGACATTAAAACAGTTTTCCCCCTTTTTCTCAAAATCACTTACAGTGGAGAAGCAGGTTTTATGTATGACTGCCAATAATATTTTTTTATATATACAGAGTGTTTGATAATTAAGTAGGATGTAGTATGCCAATGAATTCTTTGGAGTGTCCTGACCACATTTTTGCTTTAGATCCCTCCCCCTTCAAATTACTCCTTCTCTATCAAATTTACGTTTGAAAATTTTAGTTTTGCAAAGGAAGTGAAGTTACTTAAATTCTCATAAGTCCTTTCAAGGATATTGGAGGATCAAACTTGAACACTTATTCGAAAGAGGATCTTTTATCTCCTTTATTCTTTTTAACGATATCCAACATATTACGATTCGTGGCCAAATACTACAGGTATAGAGCCTTAAGTTTCAATTCAAATTCAAATTCAAAGTTTATTTATTACAAACCCCGGCATATGCGCCACGCAGGCTAGCGTTGGATATAGCGACTAGGTAATAAGACATGAAATTCTTGAAAAAATTGCATACAACTTTTTGTGTTATCCCTAATCTTGTAAAATTTTTACACCAAGGACATAATTCTTTTCTCTTTTGTTTCTTTCCAAATGTAACCAGTTAGCAGTCCTTTAGGGGGAAAAAGGAATTACGTAAATATGTGCTTCTGTTCAAAAGTTATTAATATTTGTATGTTATTTGAAAAGTAAAATAGTTTAATTTTCAGATCAGAATTATGCATCTTGCAAGAAGAGGAATTTTTTTCACTTTTCGCATAAAAAAAGATAATATTAACAACTTTAGAACAAAGCAGATATTGAGATAATTCTGTTTTTATGTCAAAGCACTCATTTGAGAAGAAAACAAAATAGTATATCGTCTTTAGAACAAGTTTTATCGTTCTAATCCTTGAAAGGACTTATGGCTACACTTTCTTTGAAAAACTAAAAATTTTCGAATGTAAATTTCAGATGGAAGGAGTAAGGAGTGGCTAAAGCAAAAGTGCGACCCGGCACTCCAAAGAATACATGGGCATATTCCATCCAACTTACCAAACACCGTATACAAGTATATGCTTTGTAATATGTATGTATATTTAAACATACAAAATGCAATCATCCATTCACTGAATTAAAAAAATTGATAAATATCATGAATACCTCGCCCTCTACCAGAGTTGTATGTAACCTGTAACAGTAAATAAAAAGTGTCGAAAATTATCAAGTCTCCTCGTTCCAATTTTCCTTTTTCTCAATTTATTTATTTTTGCACCCATTATCACAATTTTTTTAAATATTTTAAACCATATATAAACTGAACTTTTGCACACACAAATACATACATATACCAAATAGAAACGATCGTCGCACGCTCGTCAGAAAGCCAAGTAAAACAGAGCTTTTCTGTCATACAAATCAAAGCTCAATGAAAGAATTTCTATAGTTCAGTTTGAGCGCCATCTACTATTGGTTAGTAAAAAGCATAATAGCAATTTGTATGAAAGAGCGGGTTTTCAAAAATTACTTGTAATTCACTTCACATATAAAAAACTTAAATTTTTATGTCAGAATATATCATAAAATATATCATTCTAAGTAATAGTACAAAAGGGTGCATGAAAACGTATTCAAAAATAACGAAATTCGCCTGTAAAAATTAAGATTTTTTCTCAAGAAAAGGGTTATGGTCGAGAGTGCTTTTTAAGGAAATAAAGCAGAATATTAAAAAACAATTTCCAACAATTTCAGCAATCTACTTTACTGATATATGTGCTTTCGATTTAATTTTATTAGTTTTTAAACGCTGTATCACATTTTGAAAATCTCCGAAATTTAGCTAGTCTAGTAAACAGCATGTTTCAAAAAGCTTATAACTTTTTATAAATTCCGTATATCCAAAATTTATTTCCAACAATTTCTCCGTAAGACAGCATTAGTTTTAATTTATTACAATTTAAAGAATATGGACGCATGCAGTAAGTTATAGCCGTGTTCAAAAATCAAATTTTATCACAATTTCAAGAGGAGGCGCCTTAATCTATCAAAGAAATTCTAATACTCTACAGCCTTCCCACATAGAGTTAGGCGCCCGTGAATATTGCGATAGCAAAATTTACCGCCGAAGCCGCTCAAATCTGCAAATTACCTTTAATCGAAATAAAATATAGTCTATAATATCCATGCATGGCTAATTATCAAAGTGAATTCTTACTTTTTTTTATTGGGATTAGAGATCCTGTGCTTACCCCTGCGAATTATTGCAGCTCCTGATATTGTCTTAATTTTTTTAATTTCCCTTAATTAGCTCCCATTTCTACCCCGCACTCTCTCCGCCCCTTTTTCTAAACCTATCTTGTTCGCGCTGAGCTCCCATTTTTTTTTGATACCACATACATTCTCCTTCTACTCTCCATTCTCTCGTTATCCCGGAAAAACTCGAGAAAACCTACCCTCCTACATCCCTCAAAAACTAACCCAACAAAAAAGAAATTTAAATTTATTTCGACAGGGGAAGGTAATAGGCAGATGTACCTCACATATGAAAAAAAGTCCAACCCTCTACAACAAAAATTGATACCCTTAATCGTCCCAGGAGATTCGCACTTTTTCACATTTCTTACGTTTTCCCTAATTCTCCAACCATGTTAGTGAATTGGGAATGGAGAATTAGGGAATTAAGAATTCTAAGAAAACGCAATTCTCATCTCCCAAATTCCCAAATTCTCCGTGCTACAGAATCCGGCCCCTGTAACGAAACTGAAGATTACCGATAGAAACAAAAATATTTAAATGAAATAACTCGGATAAATATTAGCCTAAGTTAATATTGATTATAGCGTAGAATAGTCTGCTGGCGGAGAAAGACATACCATATATAGTGCCCTCCTAATCAAGAACACCTGAAACGAAAAGAAAGTTATTATTCCTCGCGACATATGATATAATATTATTCAAATTTAAATTAATTACCTATTACAAGAGCTATTACATAGTTCCGTCCTAATCCAGGAGAACCTGCAAAGCAACGGAAGTTATCATTCTTCGCGATCTCTGAGATAATACTACTCGAATTTGTATTAAGTATATCTATCGTACAGAATCTAATGCCTTGTGTGGACGTACATACTTAGGCTGTCCTAACGCTGGAGTACCTGAATTTGACCGAAAGTGTTATTTTTGCGATAGCTATTAGCAGTTGCTTACGATTACATATGTGTATAAGAAGATTTCTCGTATAGAATTACAGATTTACCACATGTTTTCCGGGTAAAGGAATACCTGCAATCAAAGGACAAGTATTATTCGTCACGAGATGTAATATAGAATCAGTTAACGTTATATTAACTATTAGCTGTATTTTGCAAGAGCTACTCTATTAGGTCGACATACTTACTTAGCGCTGTCCTAATGTATGATCACCTGAATTAGAACGAGAGGTTATTTTCGCGATATGTATTAAGTAGGTATTATTTAGAATAGTATTATATATGTATGTATGTAAAAAGAACTCTTGCATAGGATTAGAGACTTTCCTCATGTTGTCACGAGATGTGCTACGACAGCATCTGAAGTCATGTTAAGTATATGAGCCCACTACTAGAATAGCTATCATCCGCAGAGCAAATTCCTTCGTCAAGAGCGTTCGGGCAATAAAACTCATTACGAAATAACTCTCCAAAAGGCCTTTTAGGGAAGTAAGACGCGTGAAGCGATTTTTTTTTTTAGTCAAAAAATTACGCGTACATAATATATGAGGAGATTCCCCTGGGTCAAATCCGACGCGATCCAGGACCACCCAGGACCAACACATCCTTAGAGCTGCAGGGGTGATTATAAAAACAAACATAAATTTTTTTATATATTTGTATTCAGTCTCAGGTACTATAATAAAATGTATAGTAAGAAGTAAACACTAGCTTGTTTCTCGTCGCCTCCCTCCCGGAATATTTTCTCTCTCTTACACAGGTCCACGTAGGGACATCCTAATCATAATGCCAGGATGTCATTGGCGGCCGGGGACAGCAAAAGGGTTATACCATCCGATCCTAGGACACTCTTTAGGTAAGTGATATACTCGGTCCCTTCCGGGCCAGTATGTAGCGGGTTGTTTTTTTAGTAGTAGTTTTTCGCTCAGGTATGATTTCTATTTTGTTATGAAAAAGTGACAGGCAGGTTTTTGCTGGTGAACCCACCCCGCACTCTCCGCCATATACACGAGGTGCCGGCGTGCTAAATTGTCACTGGATGCGCTATCAGCTATTGCTGGCAGACAGACTTTACGTCCTCCAGCCCTCACTTTTTCTTAAGTCACATAACACCTTTAATAAAGTTACAAGATCTTTCCAACAAGAACAATAGTAAAGCAGCAAAATAAGAGTAGAAGCAGTATTGAAAATATCGGCTTTTCCAATAAGAGGTGTTATTTTAATTAGCCCGCTATTTCGGTAGATGTCACTTTTGGAGCTGTCCTTTTTTGACATTTGACAATACGATACACGATTCAACAACGCATTGAAATTATTAAAATTCACTATAAAAATGGTGAAAATGTGGCAGAGACGGTTCGTAAAACTCGAACATTTTTGGGTCGCCGTGAAGCACCTTGTCTGACCGCAATACAGAAATTGGTAAAAAAATTCGAGCTGTCGGGACAAGCTAGTGATGTGAAGAATAAAACCCATGCACATCGCTCAAGAACAGCCGAGAGTATTGCTGTTGTAGCCGAAAGTGTTGAAGAAAACCCAGGTTTGTCCATTCCTCGTCGTTCTTTGGAATTAGGCATTCCACAAACGTCATTACACCGTATTTTGCATAAAGATTTGGGTCTTAAGGCTTATAAAGTTCAGGTAACACAAGAACTCAAGTCGGCCGATCATCAACAACGTCGAGTCTTTGCTGATTGGGTCCTTGAAATGTATGAAAATGATCCGGAATTCCATCAAAAACTCATCTTGAGGGATGAGGCCCATTTCCACCTCGATAGCTTCGTCAACAAGCAAAATTGTCGCATCTGGGGCTCGGAAAACCCAAGAGTTATTGTTGACAAGCCTCTCTATCCTCAACGTGTGACTGTTTGGTGCGGTTTATGGTCCCGTGGGGTCATTGGACCTTACTTTGAGGCTGGAGCAACAGTTACGGTGAATGGATTGCGCTATCGACAGATGATTAATGATTTTTTATGGCCGGAATTGGATGGTATTGATCTGGACAACGTTTGTTTTCAACAAGACGGCGCTACGTGCCATACAAGCAACGAAACCATTGATCTTTCAAGGGAAAAGTTTCAGGACCGTGTTATCTCTTGAAGAGGTGATCACAATTGGCCACCGAGATCTTGTGACTTAACACCTTGCGACTTCTTCCTTTGGGGCCACGTAAAAGAGAAGGTCTACGCCAACAGCCCAGCGTCGATTCAAGACCTCAAAGATGGAACTCGTGAGGCTATCGAGGACATAGGGCAGCCACTTTGCGATTTGGTTATGGAAAATTTCATAAAAAGGCTATGGTCCTGTGGGCGTGGTCGTGGTAGTCATTTGGCTGATGTTATTTTCCATTATAAAGGGCATACCTTCCTCTTTATATTGATATAAAGATCCGATCATTTATCTAAAAGAAGTGTATTTTTCTTTGAATATCAAAATAACACCTCTTATTGGAAAACCCTTTATGAACCAAAGTAAGTTGACAAAATTACTAAATTATTTCGTACGATTTATATTTAAAACTGATTTTCCTTCCAGAGCTGTACTAAAGAAGCAAATAATACCTATGATGGTGAATGTTCCAGTTCAAATAAAACTGATTTACATACTAATGATAATAATTAAAACATTAAGTTCTTATTTAAATATATAATGGGCTATGATACATCTGCGAATGGCTTGCAGCTAGGGGAATATAATAACAGGATTAAATCGCTTCCGAGACAATTTATGTTTCTCCCAACGTTGTAATATGCAAAGAGATCTTTACCGAATTTATATTTTGATGTTATTTATGTATGTATATATGTTTTAGTCAGTTGTTGTTTGTTTCCAACAGTTTCTGCACCATGGAAATGAAGTTTTTCTTTAAGTCTTTCCATATTTTCTTCCTTATATTTAATTTCTGAAATAATAATTGCAATATAAAGTATATATCGCACTGATCTGCCACTAAAAATAGCAAACTGTCCATAAACCCGATGGTGCTATCTTGAAGCAATTACGCCTACTGTCGTTTCTTATAATTGCGTTCGCAAAAATTGTATTCATTTCACTGCCTCGTCTCCCTAAGTGTTCTTTCCTACATATTATAGCCTCGAAGCGTTTGGAAGAGAAACACAATTTTGGCAGAGAAATCATCTTATGCGAGGAGGCGCAGTTTTGAATGAATGGCTATATAACAAGCAAAATTTTCATATATGAGATGACGTCAAGCCAGACGAGGTTCACTAGGTGGTAAAGCATCTACAAAAAAATTATGTTTGGTGCAGATTTTGGGCCCGCAGCGTCCTTGGTCCGTACTTTTTCGAAAACGATGTTGGTGACACCATCACCGTCAACGGCGACCGCTACAGATCAATGATAACCAATTTGGGCCGAACTGAACAATATGGACGTGGACGAAATATGGCTCAAGCAAAAGGGCGCTATGTACCATACAGCAAACGCCACGATGGACCTTCTACATGAATGATTTGAGGGTATGGTTATCTCTCGCAGGGGTGATATGAATTAGCCATTTAGATCGTGCAATTTGTGCCTCTTAGACTTCTTCTTTTCGAATTTCCTGAAGTTACAGGTCTGCCCCAATAAGCCGCTATCGAACGATTCCCTCAAAGTTAACACAACCCAGGCTATTGCTCAAATTCACCCTGGAACCATGCGGTAGAGTCATTGAAAATTGGACCTCTCGGATCCATGCCACCATGAGAAGCCACGGCGGACATTTGAATGACTTCACATTCCATACCTTATTGCATATATGGGCCTTTCAAATAAATAAAAAAATTCGTCAATACCTCACAGACAGCTCGTTTTATTCCATTTCAATATCGACCCACCCTTATTGAAAAACCCGATATATAACAGATAACAGATGACTGAAAAGAGAAAAATTGTAAAATAGGAAAAGTGCTCTTCGCTTATACCAGTCCTATGCTTTGTGAATAAGTTCATATAAGCAAAATGTTTAGTCAGCTCTCTAGTCTGATGGAAAGAGGATAATCTCTGTAATTTAATTTAAAGTAAGAAAAAAAACTAAAAAAAAAATATTAAAAATAAAAGAAAAAGTAAAAAAAAGATAAAATAAAGTCAGAAAAATAAAAAATATGTAATAAATCTCCCTGATCGTAAACAAGAGACTTTTAACAGATTTCTAAGTTCTTAAATGCAGCAAGTAAGAGTTTTTGGGAGAATTAGTATTCTACATACATTTTTGTGAAGAAATATTAACTTTAAAGCCCAGTACGCTGTTCAAGTAAAAATTTCACTTGCATTCTGGGCATATAATTCTACACTAAAAAATGTTGTGGAGAAAATGTAAAATCACAAATTAAATAACATTACACTGACTGGAGTAATATACGAAAAATCACAAATTAAATATATGAACCAAACCGCCAAACATTAAAGGGTGTATCTGTCAACCGCTACGCAAAAATGACTCTGTGAGATCTAGTCTAGGACGTGGGAGGGAGTGCCGGTTTGTAAAGGACAACTCAGTTTTCTTAAAATTTCAAATATAAAATTTTTATTTCCAGTACTTCATTTGCTTAACCTAATATCACAAAATTCATTTAAAAACTTAAAGACTACGATAAAATTCAATAAAAATTCACCAAAACTTCAAATAGATCACAAAGATAAAAAAAATTTAAGCAAGACAAAATGGCGCTTTCTTTCTTCCAGCGATACTCGCTGTCTCCTTGGTTCCAAAAGGACCAAAATCAATTGTCTATCATCAAAATGAAAAAAAGAAAATGTTGATGCTGCTAGTGCGTGAGGGCACAATGGCAGCAAATGGTTCTGTAGAGAAAAATTAATTCAGATTAGTCTCTGAATATAGATTTATTGTACCCAAGGTGGTATAAATCTGTTTCTATATAGTAATATCCTTTTTATGGTGCGTGCGGGAATAAGTACTGCAAAATTACCGTTGCTCGTAAGTGAGGGCACAAGGATAGCAAAGTGCTATAGTCGGTAAAACGAGTCAGATTAGTCTCTGACAGTATTTTGCGCGTGCGCAGAAGTGTAGCAATATGCTACTAGTATTGCAGATTAATCTTCTGCTTAGGTGTGGGCAGGAGTGTTGCAGATTAATCTCTGCGCAGAATTAATCTTCTGCTTAGGTGTGGGCAGGAAAGTTGGAAATGATAGAATTTTCAGATTAATCTCTGAAATATAGAATTAATCTTCTATAATGAGGTTAGGAATAATATTCTTGTCACTCGGATCAGATGAGCTCTGAACCAAGAATGATTTTCTGCTGCGACTCGTCGGCTTTATATAGCCACATCCAGTTATGAGCTCTCGCCTCTCGGTGTTGCCCTAGGAACATTTGATGCGATGTCAGAGCGTGCCACAGCCAGCTGGCTGACGTAATGTCACTTCATGACATTTTGACGTGCTAAAATGTAAATACACGGAGGTATGTATACTTGGTGCATTTTAATATTATTTATATAATTTTTTTGTATTTATTCGCGCTTTTGATTATTTTTAGAAGAAATACGAGCCATGATTGAGGAATTCAGCCCATAACGAGATTTGTCACAGCATTTTTTGTTGGCAGCAATTTTTTACCAATGTTTAAGGTTGTGCAACTGCCATGAATAATGAAAATTTAGATAAGTATTCTTTTTTATAACTTTTCTTTAAGGTTTAGAGTCTTTGTGGGTTCTTTTTCATTCTTTTTAGGAATGTGTTTCTATCGGGGGAATTACAACACGTCGGTGGACTGAACAGTCTCCACTTCATATTAGCGCCATCTGCATTCCATAATCTAAACATTGATTTTTACAGCATACTACTTTACGAAATCTCAAACCGCAATTTTCGTTGCACTTTTTGCCCAAATTATTTTTACATAGATTTTGTATAGGAAACGAAATTTAAAGCTTAAAGCCTAGTACTAATGTCCGCGGTAAACTAAATTTTAGCGGGTCTCTAATATCGGGCAGCTAAAATATTACAGCGGAGGCTCAGAGAGAAGATATATTAAAAACAGGAAGAAGAAGAATTGTGCAATGTTTTTACGGAAATACAACGCGCGGTCATAATATTTCTAAAAACAGGTAGTTAAAATTATTTGGAAATATTAAAAATATAAAAATAATATTTATAATGTATACAATAAAAAAAACATTAACAATGATATTGAAAATACGTCCACGAGAAGAAATCCAATTTATCCGTACTTACAGCAAAGACGTGCAAAAATTTGTTAACTACAAAAATCCGCTCAACAAATTTATCAAATCTCAGAACTCTGACAATAAATATTTTTAGCCCGCTAAAGAACGGCCCGGGCGGATAAATTCAAACTAAACTTTTTGGAGACTTATTGATGGTGCCATCTCTAACCAAAACCCAAAATCCAAATTTAGCGCGTTGACTTTAGTACCGCTTTTGCTAAAATTCAGAATAAATTTTCGCGAATATCTTTTAGCTTGCTAAAGAGGGTTTTGAGAATCTTCCAGTCAGTCCAGCTATTAAAGACGTTTACTTTTCAACAAGAAGAAGAAAAAGTAATGTGTTTGGAAGGGTTATGATGGTAAAATGGGCAATCCACATGTAACTAGCACGAAACACGAGCAATGTCTGCTAACTGGCTTTGACATTCCAGTTAAGAGGATAAAGGCTCTTATCTCTTACGCACAATCAGGGGTTCTTCTAGTATTTCAATTACAATCAAATACAAAAAGTCTGCAATTAGTAGTGTATGAAAAATTAAAGTTTTCGGCTACAAAAAATCAAAACAAACAGAAAATATCTCGTTTATAATTTGAAAAAATATATTTTTTTTTTTCCGATTTCCAAAGCCTATATCTACTGAAGCTTTTCCTAACAATATTTGATTTGACAATATTTTTTCGAAAACATATCGTCACTTGAATTCAATTTTTTTCCACCAGCCATTTAGTCGTTTCTCAATAAAATCGATTTTGAAATATCATTGCAATTCTCATTCATAACAATCCTCATAATCTTCATCATACTGATCACTCACATATTCATCTTCATAATCTTCATTTTCATAATTATCATATTCACAATTTTCATCTTCATAATTTTCATCATATTCTCCATAATCTGATTCCTGAAATTCTTCGGAATAATTTGCAACTAATTCACTGCCTTCATACATTGAGCCATAATCATCAGTCTCTTGACATGAAATATTAACACCACCCGCCCGAATTCTTGGTGGTTCTGATATTGGATAATATTGTTCGTTAAATTCTTTAGGAGGAGGTACATGGGTGGGGGTATAATCTTCATTGTGATGCCGCAAAGCATTATTGATGTCATTTATTCTTCTCATTTCGCACAATTTTTTATTTTGATTGGCAATTAACTTATTTGCAGCCCGCAGCCGTAACTCCACTTGTAAATTTTTAACTCTTAATCTTAGTTCCTCTCCGGGTATTTGAAAAAATTGTGACTTCGTTATTTTTAGGGCGTTACACCATTTCTCTACATCGTCACTGTTCCTATTATATCGAGGATTATCGTTTTCTTCCATCTTTTAAATATTTCCATCAAGGCTTAAAATTTGGATTGTTGAAATGAAAATTAATACCGAAAAACGACTTATTGAAAATTTGACAATTTCTTTTTTTTTTCTGTATCTGAAATGAAATGTCGTCACATTTGGAATTTTGCTTACTTTGATTTAAAATAAAAAATATATTTCTGTTATTCTCTGAGATTCTATAGCAAAGTTTTAGGGAGGCGACGTGGAATAAAGAGGAATTCTCTCCTGACACATATAACGTGGACTGCCTGTTTTTCTATTTCATATGGGTCAACTTTTGTTAGAAGGGGTGGGTGTGACATTTATCCTAATCTGAAGCTAGTATACTTTCGCTTTAATATTTATATTAAAAGTTCTATAAATTACAGATGCATTTGACATTATTTTGTATATATTGTATTGACATCTAGTACTTGTTAACCGCAAATACGTATAAAATCTGTTAGGGTGTTGTTTGAGTTCACTGAATAAAATAATGAAATTCACCGAAAATTGTTCTTCTTTTGTTGGTTAGTTACATCGCGATATTCTTTACTTTTAAAAAAAAAAAAAAAATCTTTTAAATTTAAAAAGAAAACTGATTGTCGTATAGGAAATCCCGCATTGATCTTGAAATGGACATGTTTTTACGCTCACATATCAACAGCTCGAAGTCACTTTGAATTGAACAGAAATCAGAACATTACCACTTCTTATAGGTTTTGAGTAGGAATTAATAGAGAAAATGTGGGAAAAAGTTAATGCTATACAAAGGTATATAGAATACAAGGTATTCTTATTACGAACCACGCTCCGACATTAGTGACGAAATATTGTGAAAATGTATAGGGAAGAACGGTACAGAGAAGAAAATATTCTATTTCCTTTCTCTGTCTTTCCTATAAAAATGTATATACATTAGTCACAGAACTACGTCACAAGCTATCAGCTGCAATGTGTCAAAATTTTAATGGGAATATCTTGTCTTCTATACATACGTAGGCTGTCCGATAAATACGCGAACTGAGCTGCTGTGGTGGCTTTGAGATCATGCTTGGCCATGTACACTAGCTAATCTGTTTGCGGGGGACCCACTGAAGCGGCAGTCACCGTCAGACGGTCGAAGAAAGCGTACAAGTGAAATTAGGATTTTTTTTGTGGTGGCCTTTTTTTGTTCTTGTCGACGATGGAGATTGATGAGCAGATGGAACAGCGAGTCAATATCAAATTTTTAGTGAAACTTGGGAAAAACTCACAGGAAATTCATGAAATGTTGAGAGCTGTTTATGGAGAGTACGCACTGAAGAAAACAGCTGTTTTCAAATGGATCAAGCGTTTTAGTGAGGGCCGTGAAGACTGCAAGGATGATGCCAGAGCAGGACGACCGTCGACCAGCAGTACCGAAGAAAACATCGAAAGAGTGAAGTCTCTTGTGCTTTCCGATAGCCGATTCACTGTCCGGATGATTTCTGAAGAACTGAATTTGGGAAAATCGTCTGTACATGCCATTCTAACAGAACATTTGGAGTTGAGAAAATTGTGTGCAAAAATCGTCCCAAAGTTGCTGACACCTGACCAAAAACTGAGAAGGGTCGAATGCTGCACCGACTGGAAAAACTCCGCTCAAACTTCCGGTTTCCTTGAAAATGTCATCACTGGGGAAGAATCATGGTTCCTCGAGTACGACGTCGAATTGAAATCGCAGAGTAAGGAATGGAAAGCAAAAGGTGAACCACGAACAAAAAAATGTAAAAAAAGCCGATCAAAAATCAAGACCATGCTGCTCGTTTTTTTTGACATTCGCGGTATTGTTCATCATGAATTTCTGCCTAGAGAACGAACAGTGAATGCTGCCTTCTACGTGGAGGTTCTCAAGCGATTGAGGGATCGTGTGCGTCGTGTGCGACCAAATTTGTGTGATGGTGATGGTTGGCTGCTGCACCACGACAATGCGCCTTCTCATTCATCAGTGATTGTCCGCCAGTTTCTGGCTCGCAATTCGATCACCACCCTGGATCACCCACCCTATTCACCAGACTTAGCTCCCTGCGATTTCTTTTTATTCCCAAAATGCAAAAATGTCATGCGGGGGCGGCACTTGGACGATGTGGAAACGATAAAACGTGAAACGACGAGGCAGCTGAAAAGCCTGACTTCTGAGGACTTCCAAGGATGCTTTGAACAATGGAAACGGAGATGGGATAAGTGCATTGCTACAAATGGGGAGTATTTTGAGGGAGATAAGATTGATGTATCCTAAATTTTGTAAAATAAAGTTTTTATGACCTCAGTTCGCGTATTTATTGGACAGACCTCGTATACCTTGATGCTATCCGATAAGCTTCATCCTATGTATAGGAATTCCCAAAAGAAGGATCGAATGTGAAAGGAAGCCAGGGTGGAGTTAAAAGAAAGATGGCATTTCCCTTAATAAAATCTAATTATGCATTTCAATTAACAAAAAAAAAAAAATTTGAAATAAAGTTCTGAAATAAGTGCAAATGTATTTCTATTGTCATCCCAGCTAGAGATATTCGTTTATTATAGTGTTCGCGTTTAGCTGACAAATTTCTACCTAGAATAAATACTGCAAAGAAAAATGCAAAATCAGTAGTTATTAACCATTTTTTAATCGGATAAGGATGCATTAGATTGCGTTTTCAAGAGTTGGGCAGTTCATCTAAATTTGTTCACTCTGTTTTAAATGCGACATTGTCACCAATTAAATCGCCATTATTGTTGTATCGTTCTAATTATGTTTTGGCTTTTCTGATATTCGCTTGAATTTGCTTGAGAATCCGCAGTCGTATGTCCAACACATGTAGCTACGCAAGCAAGCGACGCCAAACGCATTCGCTTGTTTTATTACACTCCACATTATACAAATCGGTTCCCTCAAATTTGTGATGCAACCTATGCAAACGCTTGGAAATACGTTCAGTAAGTTGTGGTTAGATGCCTACATTTTCAAACGAATTTGTTTATGTGCAATTTGTTCTCTTGAAATTTTTTGATCGTACACACTAAAGAATTGCTATTTCAAGCGTGTCCGCAAATGTGTTTGCGTTTGTTTGCTCAATGTGTACCCATCTATATAGTATTTCAGTGTGGTTGGGTAATAGAAAATATAAAAGTGCAAAAACAGTTTCGTATCAGTAAAAACTTAATACTCTTCAGAACGAATAAGTTGATCTCACATATATACACTCAGTTAAAATTCTTTCTTCTAAGCAAGAACCAGCCGTACTGAAGAGTATTAAGTTTTTGCTGATACGAAACTCTTTTTGTACTTTCATCAGTTGCAGTTTCAGCAACCATTTTTTTTATCAATTTTCTAAATTGATAACATTTTCTACAAAAAGTCTTCTTGATTTTTCTGTATAATAGGAAATACTTAGAAATGCTAGCCAAAGTTCTCTGAGTAAATGGTTGGCCGGATCTAAAGTTGAAGCAACAATTAGGGAATTTCCGATTACTTCCTGTTTATATTACCTGTAATAGCTTGGGAGTCTGATTTAGAAAGATTTGTGGACGTGGTTAAATATGGTTATTACAATATTATTGTAACTTTGAAAACTTTAATGTGACAATCGGTTAACCATAAAACCTATCTGAACAATACTAGATATCGGTTCATGCCAATTTTTTTTTTTTTAGAAACTGATGGGTAATTTCGAAGGAAATGTGAAGTAGCAAGTTGAGAATAAGTCAATTACTCAGTTTTGGGTATTGAGTAGTGTGTGGGTAGAATTTATTTAGATGAAAGAACAGAAATGCGTAAGCGGAATAATTGTATAACATACATTTAAAATTCGGGAAATACTGAAACGAGTTTTAGTCGACTTACGCATTCCTAAATATTGGATTAGTATGACTCAGTCAGTTCTCCGTGAACATTGTAATGAAAAGGGATCTAGTTGAATTTATAATATTATCAGTAGTGTGGTACAAGTAATAAGTGTTATGTTGGAAGTAATAAAATAGTAATTCAGTAATAAAAGAGCATTTAGCAATTAGTGAGTCGTGTATGTTCAAAATTAAAATTGGTGAGTGATCACAGAGTTGTTATTGTTTTCTTTATTTACAGTGTGAAGCTAGGACGGGTCTGGTTGGCTAATCGCCATGAGTTATCAATTTCTTGTATAAATGAAATATGTAAATAAAACTATTAACGTAATAAAAAAATTTAAAACGAAAATAAAAAAAGTTTTTTTTTGTCTTACAAAAGACTCTGTAAGGGTAAACAATTTAAGATTTAAATGGATGCACGAAAACGGACTATGATGGAGAGTAGACATTTATAGGTGGACGTGGTTCTTCTCTAAATGATATATTATAACTTGAATATGTATATTCAAATCATTCACCATTGTTCTTAACATATCCTTACCTAGCCTAGGATCTACCAAAGTGATTAAGGTTAAGTCCTGACTTTGACTCCTAAATTAAACTGGTGAATTAAGGTCATCAGATTGCACCCGATCGTCTCGACAGATTCAATCAAAGATGTGTTCGTACTGCTAGTCCTTTGATTAGAATGAAAAATGTTGATAATGAGTGTCTTCGAGCAAGAAAAGCTTACTCCAAGTGTCATAATATCTACCGTCGATGTAATACAAATATTACTTAAAAACAGATATAAATATTAAATAATATTTTGGGTATAAGACCAAGAAAAAACTTGTCTTATGAGACGCTTAAAATGACAACTTCGAAGACTTGGTGGAGCTTGGCGAAAGAGCTTATAGATAAAAGGATAGGCTTGCGAATTCATCAAATTCCTTAATAAGTTACACAGTTAAAAAAATTTCCCTGGAGTCAATGGCAACAATTTATGTCAGCAGTTCTACATATGTATATTTTTATAAAATATAAGGCTAGCTGCACTTTAGAAATAGGGATAGGTTTTTATACCTAAACTGGAGGTACAATGTGTGAATTGTTTTAAGGAAAATATATTTGTAAGCGTTCCATAAAAAATGTTGAATAATACCTAATTTATTGAATGTTCTCTTCCTTATATCCAAGAAAATTTAACATTTCGCGAATTTTATGTACTATATAGGTTTTCCAGTGCCAAGTACTTAACTAAATTGAATATTTCATTGATTTGGGAAAATTAAACTGATCTTCACTTTCTATCAGAGAAAATGACATTTATTTTTATGAAAATACGTGTCTTAAATTTAGGAAATTGTCCTACTTTTTTGACAGTGTATTTTAAAGTTTTTTTGAAACCAGTTACAAAGAATAGACCACTTATGCACGCTGGCATCTCAAATAGTGAGCTCCATTTGTCGGAGCTTTATTCTGTATTGAGTACAAATTAAAGATGACAAAGCACCGGAGATTGATAGAATTCCTTGTGAATTCTACAACAATGCTTCCGAAATCTTTTCAGTAAAACTAAAACTTGCTGTGAGATAAATAAATCCTTTACCATTTCTGTCATTTTTACTCTTCATTAAAATGGTGACGTAAATAGAATTGAAATTTACCGTGAACTATCGTTTAGGAATACAGTTTCCAAGCTGTTCGTGGGAATGCTACATATGTATAATAGAGCACTTTTCTAGGAAAAGTTCCACAGTGTTCTGAATGAGAATCAAACTGGTGTTCATAGCGGTTATTCGACGGTTACATTTAATTTAATGAGCGCAGTTAAGTTTAGTTATTCACTAAATATAAAGAGATAATAATTTGAAAAATATTGATAAATTTGCTAATAATTAAAAAACTAATAATTTTATGAAATGATAAGGAACCAGTCAAATATATTAAACTTTCTATATGCTTCTATTTTCTTAATTTTTATAGACCAACTCTATACGAATGAAAATGAAGGTAAAGGTACTCGGGTACCTTTTCCTGCATAATAGAAATAGAAATATTTATTTAGGAATACTGTACACAAGAGTTAATCATCTTTTTTCGTACATTAGATTTAAAGGTGCTAGAGATCTGAGTTTTCAAAGTTAACAGAAGAAAGGAATATACAGAAAAAATTTTTATAAATTATGAAACAAGTTAAAAACAAAAAATATAATAATATAATAAGGGCTACTATAAGAACTTAGTTTCCTTTAAGAGCTAAATTTAAAAATTTACCGTAAATTCTGCTGTGGAGATCATGAGTATAATTCATAATAGCAAAGGAGTAATCAATATTATACTACAAGTATTTCCATGTGCCGCTTAAATACTCCGACAGTGCCTGCAGTTTGGACATTCAAGGGAAGGTTATTCCATAGACGGGCAATTTGGACAAGATAAGAACCCTCCATGTAAGATTTATAGAAACGTGGAAGCAATATATTCCTATTACGCCGTGATAGTGTGAACTGGAAAAATTCTCGTAAGTATCTAGGTCGATCACAATGAATTAGATTATATAAGAAAACTAGAGCACGTCGACGCAAGTAGGGAAACAGCGGACAGCCAAGAACTCGAGATCTAAATGGCGAGACATGGTCAAACCTGCGAAGTCCATAAACAAAACGGATGCAGTCGTTGAAAGCTACTTTCATCTTACGAGCACAGCAACTATCCAGTTTCGGAAAAATAACACTGCCATAAGTGATGTGAGGCACAATTAAAGTTTTAATTAATCTGAGGCGATTTTCAGTAGACAGGATACTCGCTGAGAGCCAGAGACTACGCAGCCCTGCGTAAACTTTTCTGATAATGCTGTTAACGTAGTCGCAATACTTCATTTCGCTATTTAAAATAATACCAAGAGTAGTGACTTTATTTAGCATAGGCAGCGAAACGTTGTTTAAAACTACAGGTGGTATTTCAGAAGAATTCAATTTTTGATTGTAGAAATAAATACAGTGAGACTTGATAGGATTTAAAACCAACTGATTATTCCTCGACCAGACATTGATTCTGTTAATATCACAGTTCATTCGATCAATGCAGTCCTCTAAGAGCCCAATAGGTCTATTGAGATATAACTGGACATCGTCAGCATATAAAAGGATATTCACATCCTGGACAATGTCAGGCAAGTCATTTACAAACAGACTGAAAAGCAAGGGACCCAATATAGAACCTTGAGGGACCCCACTTATTAGTCGTAGTGCAGTAGACAATACTTCATTGGCTTTGACTCGCTGTTTACGACCGGTCAGAAAGTTGTTAATTAAAGCAACGGCTGAGTTGCTAAAATTTAATGAGTTAGCTAGTTTATCGAGGAGGATACCGTGATTCACGCAATCAAAAGTCTTAGAGAAATCTAGAAGTACTAGGACCATAAAATGGTCTCGGTCTAGAGCGCTTCTAATGTCAGAAGTTACTTTCAACATAGCTGTCTCACAGCTATGAAATCGCCGGAATCCCGATTGCCAATGCGTCAGAAAATCACCCCTGTCGAGATATTCAAATATCTGTATATACATAAGCTTTTCAAATACTTTGGATATAAAGCACAAAATACTGATTGGGCGAAAATCCGCTGCAGATTCCGGAGAGGATTTTTTCGGAATGGGCGTGACGGTTGCAAACTTCCAAGCACTGGGAAAAGACGATGACGTCAAACACGAATTCATTATATGTAGCATATACTTTCCGATAAATGGTAACAAAAGCTTAATGAACCGTGGTGGTAAGGTATCAGGTCCAGTAGCTTCAGATTTGATTGAGGATATAGCAGCGAGAAGTTCGCTATAATCGACTACTCTAAAAGAAAAGGTATTGCCATTATTATTGGACACAGACAAAGATCTTGTTGAATGACCTATGCTGGGAGTGGAATTACTTAGCTCAGTGGGCGCAGTATTGAATGATGTAAAGAATATATTTAGTTCGAGATCAATTTAGGAATTATAATTACTACCTTTGACGGCCCCAGCTTGTCTTAAATTTCGCCACAGCGTCTTTGGACTAAGATTTAGGTTAAATTTGGAGCTGAAATATTGGCGCTTTGCTCGTCGAGCTTCCGCGGTCGCCCTATTTCGAGCAGCTGTGTATAGAGATCGTGCTTCATCAGTCCGCAGCCGCCTATAGCGATGATATAAATATTCACGTTCGGCAATGAGAGATCGAATAATAAGTGAAAAGATTTTTTCTCTCAAAAACTTAAAAATATACTGAATTTTTTTTATTCCTTAAATGGAAATGTGTTTAAAATTGATTGTTTCAAAAAATCAGACAGTATCAGCTAATTAGATTAACTAAAACCTGCAAAAATAACAAAAATAAAATGTAAAAGTTATCCAGATACCTAGCCAACTTAGTCCACATCTTTTAAAGATAAAATTAGTTTTACCATTTTTAAATAAATTTAAGGCGTAAGATGTTTAAAGATTTACCTGTTAAGTGATGAAATGGTTCAAGATCTTTCCACATATATAAAGGAAAAAAAATAGAAATGTATTCTGTTTATTTAGGTTGGTAGGTACCCTTTTTGAATTTTATGCAAGCAAACTTAACTTCAGAAAAATTTTTATTCAGAGAGAAAAATTATTGTGTAAGGACCTTTGTTATATTGTCCACTTGTACCAAAGGTAGAAGGAAAAGCTAAAAAGCCATAACGGATGCCGAAGAAATACCCATCCATCGCAAATTACATTTTATACATGGGATCGTTATGTGACTGTATATGTATAAGGATTGTACATATATATTCTTTGAATTTCAAAGAAATGTATGCCAGTGACAAGGTGCACAATGCCAACTGCAAATTAAATTTTCTTGGTACGACATTACCATTCTGAAGCACCGGTGAGGAAAACACTGCCTTAATGAATGTACGGAAATATGTATAGGCTGCAAGAGACCACCATGAACATAAGAAGGATATCCAGAGTACCCCTGGCCGGAAAATTAAAGGAAGTAGATAAATTTATGGCCATAGATTGTTTCTCTCCTTTTCACTTAGGCTATTCACATAGGTGGGTAGTACTATACTATGGAAAGAGAATTCGCAATTGGAATTAATTTTAATTGTAGAAGGAAGCTGGAGAAAAATTATGGGGCATGGTTTAAGGGAATGCAATAAATAATGTAATTTCATGTAATTTTTTCTTGGTTGAATTTCATTAAAATGTTTAATTGAAGTTGCGTTTGAAGATGTTTTTTTATTTATATTTTTTTTAATTTTTTAATTTATTTATTTAAAACAATGGAAAATGAACAAAATTGTGTCTACTATAACGTAAATCAACTGAAACGAGTTATTATCATTGAAAAGTTTTGTCATCTATGTAAGTAGCTCAGTAGTTACTATGGCAGCTAATCTGAAAAACGTGGAGAGGCTGAAATATATACCAGAAACTTACTTGATATTGCGAAAATATTTCCATATGTGCATATATAAAACAGAGTAACAAGGTAGGGTGGTATGATTCGATGTGGTACTTTATTTATCCCAACATAACTACTTCTCTTGTACAATTCATCCTCCCTAATTGTCAGTAGTCATGTAGTGTACATTTTGTGCGACCTAAATCTATTCTAATCTGATGCTTTCGTTTGTTTCTCACAACTCTTGTATCCTATGCTTCCTTAGTAGTAGACCTTCCTCATCTGTGACGGATCTTGGAAAAATGGAAATTCTGTGTGATTTTATAATCATTCTGTGCTACTTCACAGAAGATATTGTAGTATCTCCGTGCATTGGAATTTTCGGGCTGGACGGTCAGGAGGAAAAACACCTCTTTAGTTTGTGAGAATTTTATTTGTTCTTCGACATTTCGGCCGATGTCTCGAACCGTTCTCAAGGACGCAGTCTAATTATAAACATTAATGTATCTATTGCTTGATATAAAAATTAGAAAACAAAGGCTACCTACGGATTAAATAACATTGTAAAAATATTAGCAGATAAAAACAGCAAACACTAATTAAAAAACACAGTATAAAAAATAAATGACAAAACATGATAAAAGAAACTACAGGAGTTGTGGAAAGTTGTCCAACCACTCGTCAAAAACAACTGGTGCTAGACGTAGCTTTATCATTTCCCAAAGCTCTCCAAATGCTAGCATCAGTTGTTTTTGACGAGTGGTTGGATAACTTTCCACAACTCCTGTAGTTTCTTTAATCATGTTTTGTCATTTATTTATTTATTTTTTATACTGTGTTTTTTAATTAGTGTTTGCTGTTTTTATCTGCTAATATTTTTACAATGTTATTTAATCCGAAAGTAGTCTTTGTTTTCTAATTTTTATATCAAGCAATAGATACATTAATGTTTTAATTAGACTGCGTCCTTGAGAACGGTTCGAGACATCGGCTGAAACGTCCGAGAACACATAAAATTCTGACAAACTGAAGAGGTGTTTTCCTCCCTACTGTCCAGCCCGAAAATCCCAATACAAAGAAATTTTAAGAAAACGGTCATTATACTCATATCTGTAGTATGAATAAATGATTATCTACATCACATTTCACATAATTACAAAACTGACCAGAGTCATACTTGCAATGTAATAAAAACGAAATAAATAAAATTCTGGATCAAATCCAACAAAATTTAAAGCAATTACAAGTAAAAGTGCATTTGTTTAAAATAACACATTTGCCAACAATAAAATATTACACCATAGCTCAATTAAAAAATCATCACGTGCATGATGACCAATAAATGAAGAAAGTAAACAATGCTTGGGTCCTGAACCGGTAAAAAAAAGCGTGGCACAATATAAATAGAATAGCGTTATAATTCATGACCAAACAAGCATGCATTTGGAAATGTTTGATCTTTTATTGATAGGAAATTCTTTAGGTAAATTAGTTTGTAAGGTAGAATCCCCACTAGTTTTGTAAATCAATCCAGTTTAGTTATCAAGACGGACTTCAACCTTTTAATTAAATCCGGATTCTTCTTGAAATCATTGCTTCAATTTCTGCATCCATTGGTGCATTAAATATTGTACATTGGCATGCTTGCTTGCTGAGAATAACATAGCCAAGGTTGACATAATAGAATAATATCCAGCATATCTTACGGCAATAAAGTAAAACAGTACATGGCGATCCTGCAAACGGACACCATAGCTCAATTAAAAAATCATCACGTGCATGATGACCAATAAATGAAGAAAGTAAACAATGCTTGGGTCCTGAACCGGTAAAAAAAAGCGTGGCACAATATAAATAGAATAGCGTTATAATTCATGACCAAACAAGCATGCATTTGGAAATGTTTGATCTTTTATTGATAGGAAATTCTTTAGGTAAATTAGTTTGTAAGGTAGAATCCCCACTAGTTTTGTAAATCAATCCAGTTTAGTTATCAAGACGGACTTCAACCTTTTAATTAAATCCGGATTCTTCTTGAAATCATTGCTTCAATTTCTGCATCCATTGGTGCATTAAATATTGTACATTGGCATGCTTGCTTGCTGAGAATAACATAGCCAAGGTTGACATAATAGAATAATATCCAGCATATCTTACGGCAATAAAGTAAAACAGTACATGGCGATCCTGCAAACGGACTTGGAATTAAAATTAGAAGAAAAAAAATCGGCAGGCCCAAGGCCCGTAACTATTGAAGACTATCGCAGATGACAGGAATACCGGAAATTATTCGAAAAGAAGTCCACCGCACAAAAAGAAGAGAACAAGTAGACTAGAAGAAAGAAATCTCGTGGCGGCAAAGCGTTCAAGCATAGAAGGGAGATTGCCAACCTGTACCGTCTAGGTAACCTATCTACATCAAGGAAGGAGAAAAATTCATTTTTCGATTTAATCCGTATGGCGAAGTTTAAGCATCAACTGGAGAAAGAAGATGGGCAAAACAAGGAATTAAAGCACACCAACACCAACCCCAACAATACTGGATCTCCGTCACAGCCATTGGCAACCACAGTATACAACAATAATTTTGCAGACCATATGTATAACAACAAGATACTGCTAGTGTTAATAATTGAGAAGCTGAGCTCAAAAGTGGCCTAAGCCTATAATGATTGAAATGAGCAAAACGAAGATAAAAATTTCCCACTTTTTCTATTTTGCATTAAATCTTTAGTTCGTGTCTCAAAGGAGCGAAAAATTACTCGCACTCATTATCGAATACCCTCTTTTCACTCAACTCGTCTATTCAACTCTACACGTTGAATTTATGCGGTTTTATGTGGGATGGGCCATTTTTGCACTTACACTCAACCCAGAAGGGAACTTTTTAGGGAAGGAAGGAATTTTCCCTCCCTTGGCTTAGATGTGCCATAACAATAATATTCCTTCGCGTAGTTCCTTATATGATTACCGAAATTAATTGTGTGCGTGTTCAATTAAGTCACAGGTTTTGATATAAACAATTACTGTATCCTAAATTCACAACACGTAATGATTATTAAATTATTATATTATCAGCTCAAATCCCAAATAACCATCTGTACAGCCGTCCGATCAGTAACTTCAGAAATGTCGCAATTTCAAAATTGCCAACTTGCTGTAGTAATGGTATGCTGCCCGTACTCCCGATCGAAACTTGGTATCATGAACTTTTTCCTACCCCCGAGTACTTCTTACCCGTAAAAACTGCCAATATCCTCCCCTGTGTGGGCTATGGTTTAGAAATTTATTTATTTTAGGAAACATTTTTTGGGCTCCTTTAAGAAAACGGATTTATTTTAAGTTTCAGTTTCTTACAATACACAAAAGCAAATATTAATTTAACAAAAACACATTTCCATATAAAAAAAAATTATCATAATTTCACAGCTATTGTATTCATATTATTAAATTTAATATAATTTTTGCCGTGTTTAAGTTGCTTGTAGAATGCGTGATGGATGGGAGGTATAAAATCCATCAGTTGTTGCAAATCGTTGAATTTTAATGTATTAATTGGTCTCCCATTTGGATACAAGCACTCCAAGGACTGCGGTTAGGTTTTTGAATTACGCTTGGATAGATCAACGTCATAAAAAAGTTTTCATGATGATTGCAATACTTGTAAAACATACGTAATGGATTTTCTTTGCTAGCCATTTTCCATTGGGTCTTTAGCTACTCTACTTTTTCCTTAGAGGCATTAGTTTTTCTATTAGTTATGTTATCTTCTAAATATTTTCGACTTTTAAAATCTTCTCTTTTCATTCGAACCACTTCGAATGGCTGTTTTTTTCTTGCATGCTTAACAACAAGTTCAATCCAATCATCTGGTACAAAAATATTAGGATGATGCGGAAATTGTCTCAGGACTTTTTTTTTTATCTATTAAGTGAAATATGGTAATATTTTTAGTGTGCTTAGTTTGAAATTTGACATTTTGTGGGTTAGGCCACTTTTGCACTCAGCTTCTAAATTATAATTGCGGTTATTACCATGATAGTTTACTATTTCGAAAAAGGTTTAGCTAGTTATATCACTAATAAAATATGGAAACAGAATAGCACAGTCAAATAATTTATCCTAGAGACTGTTATAACCAAAAAAGATATTTATATACATATATATCTAATAAATAAAAAACTATATACAGAGAGCAATATAATTTTACATTTAGGGGTTGAAGGAATCTCTAAAAGGATTAGAAAAAATCATAAAAAAATGTTAATAAAACACCCCACAGGATTTACTCTGCGACATATATTTTTGGAACAAAAGAATCCAATCATACATTAAGACAAAGTTTCACCAGTGAATATAAAGGTCTCAATGAAAAGCAGAAATAATCTATAGAATACCTTGCACTTAGATTTAACAAGACCTGTTAGTAGCTTGAGAAGATAATTCAAGAGAAGATAGATGCGATAAGGCAAAAATTGGATCTATCACTAGTAACAAAGGAAGATCATCAAAACGATTGTATACATAGTAACACCACAGAGAGAGAGAGAAATAACAACAGAAAATAATATGATTGCTTTTGACATGAGCTTAACAATGAAAATCGTACCAAAATTCTATGGAGATGCTAATACACTATCGAACTTTGTAAACATAACAAAAGAAGAGCTTCAAAACAATGTTAGTTTGAAAATTTCACACTCAGCTGAGAATAGTAGATCCCAGTCCAACACTAATAATAATAATAAGAAATTCATGAGTACACAAGATCTACAATCTTATATTCATACAACTAAATTAGAGGATGTAAAATTGTGACTGCGCATTCAAAACAAAAAACTAAAACTACATGCAAAATAAAAAGGGTAACTATTCAAAGTAGACCACTGACATGTATATAAATGGACTGCTCGTTGAACCAAAAATTCATGAAAGCAAATGGCACCACTTTCATGTACCTTTCCGTGAGAGCATATTTTTCCACTGAACTGTAACTATTTAGCGGTATTTCCAACCAGAACAGCCTTGTAAAAAACATTTCCTTCGCCTTATAATTAAAATTTAACAGCACAAACAGTCCGAAATACTTTTGTGGTAAATTCGGTAGATCCCACTGACATGCAGATAAGTAAATTTTCAAATCATTTAAATACAGCGCCAGTGAAAGCATACTTTCTGAAATCAAAACTGGTGCAACATGAAACAGGAGATCAGTCAGTCTTTTTATATATATGTCAGTGGAGTAGACTGAAAAAAAAGAAAGAGAAAAAAAGTTTATAATAAGCATACAAAATCACACGAAAAACTATATAAAGTAAAGAAAATAAAATAAAAATCAAACCAAATTTAATCTAATTTATGCCAACCGAAGGAAGAACAGAGAAGCGATCCTTGAATAATCTCTTGAATATGTGCAGGGAACATTCATAAGCAGCTCTACAAAAACGAGGCAAGAGAATATTTGAGTTTCTAGCAGAACGTAGATTTTATATATGTGAAAGCAAATAACTTGGGGTTTTTGATTTTAGCAGATTATATAGCAAAATCAGTAAATTTAATTCAAGATATTTGAATATGGAGAAGCCGAGTAAACGATAATTGCAATGAGACACGTAGTCGTACCTTCGAAGGCCCTATGGCCTATCTATATAAATCTGATGTAATCATTGAATGCGATGTTAAGTTTACGGGAGCAGGTATTATCCAATTTCGGATACATCACATTCCCAAATGTAAAATTAATTATCAGAAGAGTTTTCACCAATTTTGATCGTATGTCTCTAGACAAAAACGAGGCGGTTATCCACAGTTGCCTGAGTTCTCCGTAGATATTACCAAGGATTGAGTTAACATGATCGCAGCATTTCAGAGATGAATTTATAGTTATACCAAAATTTTTAACAGACCTTACCAAAGCCAGAGGAGAATCGTTAAGCACACTGTCGGGGAGTTCAGTGATATTCAGCTTCCTGTTATTAATAATAATAATGTAATGAGATTTACTTGGATTTAGAATCAGATGGTTGGATTATGCCCATTGCTGTATCTTATTTAGGTTAGTATTTACTCGAGCAAACCAATCCTCCATCAGAACAATAGGTCTGCTGAAGTAAATCTGCACGTCATCAGCATACAAGTGAATATTAATGTCCTCCACAGTTTCAGGCAGATCATTTATGAAGATTCTGAAAAGCATGGGTCCCAATATTGATCCCTGCGGAACACCACAAAACAGTGGAAGGAGGCCTGAGAAAGTATTGTTTACATTTACTTGTTGATATCTGTCTGACAAGAAACAGTGAATTAACTGAACAACCATAGAGGAGCAGTGGCGGATCCAGGGGGGGGGCTCGTAGGGGTCATGAACCCCCCCCCTAAATTTGAAGAAAAAATATTTAATTAATTGAGTTATTTGAAAAAACATATTTTTTATTTTATACTTTTTTTATTTATATAATTCAACTTAAAAAACAATTTTATTCCAAAGCTTAAAAAAATAAAAATTTATTTCAATGAATGCTATTGTATGCATGTGATGTATGTGTATAGGTTTTTCTCGGAATTTGGGTTTCGGCCCTCAGCTTTGGGTGATCCAAGAGAAACACTTCCCAAGCCACGAAACAGGCTCCCTCACTACCACATCAGAGCCCTAAATTAAATTAGTCCTAACTCCTGTTATATTTCGGGGCTTACCTTAGCCGAAGGCAATCACTCTACACCGTTTCAGGAAGCTATGATTAAGACAACTCGCACACTTTTATTTAATTTATATATATATTTTTTACTTTTGCTTTGTTCACAAACTTTTTCTTTCACAAACTTCCTCTTATGGTTATTTTCACAAAACGTTTATTTTTTTTTTTCTTATCGCAACTTCTATTTTCTTTACCTGTTTACAATTAGAGTTCAGCCTACCGCGGCGGACGATGGTTGAAATGAAATTTGATATTTTCATAAATATCAAACCATCGTCTTGCTATCGTGCATACATTGTTGCACCCAGAATGTATTCCGCTCGCGACAATTTGCTGAAAGGAGGCTTTTTGGTGAAGACTTGATCGTTTAAATCTTCACCGAGTTAAATTTATGCGCCCGATATGTATGTAGGTATATACATATGTACATACATATCGTATTTTTATTTTCGACAAATCTTACTGAAGGTAAGATTTGTCGTGGGGCTTTTTTCTATTGAAACGACTTGAGTTGAAATTTAAAACTTATATTTGTCCCAAGTCGTTCTATGGGAAATACTTTTTGTTTTTAACTGAGGAATTTGAATCAATTGCTGATGGCAATTTCTTCGCCTTAAAGAGAGAGATAAGCCCCTTTTCAGGTAATTTTGGCATGTAACACTCCTAACATTCTAAAATATTTGCAGCGTTTTTATGTAAAACCATTGACATTTAAAATATGGATTGACTACGTCCATAGAAATACACTGCAGAAGGTGGGCTCATTTCTATATAGCATTCTCTTTCGATCTAAGCACCAACTACTAATTCGCACGTCACATAGAAATGTGACCTAACTCAAAATTTGTCGTTTTTGAGATAATTACACCATGAAATTGGCGTATTTCTATCTGATTGTTTTTGCCGCTAGATAGCGATAGTGTCACTTTTCTGTTACTTAAGAACAGAGATATTCTTCATAGAACAGTATGTCAGTGTCACTTTTTGACTTGTGACGATCTTCATAACAAACGTAAATATGTTTTCGACATTTTAACAGTATTATTTTAAATTGTGTCACTTTTTCACAAAACAGCATTTATTTCTTACAAATTTTATTATGAGTTATGACATTTTTCCACAAAGTTCAAAGTACGGAATTTAATTCTTAAAAATCGTATTTTGAGTTGTGCCACTTAAAAAAAACTTGTAAAAATATTTATTTCGCAACAAAGAAAAGCGACACAACTTAAGAGGATGCGGGATTAACGCCAACTGCGGTAACAAAATCTTAAAATTTCTTTTATATAAATCTTCAGAAATATATTTACTAACAAATTTAAGAGTTCAGACTATTTTTAGCAAACAATTACTACGTTAAGCTAGAATTAATTCTATGTACAGCTTTTCGTTTTTTCGCTCTCCTGAAAAGTTGCATTTTTTGAGTTGGTCACTTTCCTATGTAACGTGCGAACTGAGAAAGGGCTGTAAACAATACATAAATAAGTGGGTTGGTCGAAATAAATGTTTTTAAATTAATTATTTGGGTTACTAGAAATTCGAGAGGTTTCACTTTTCAACTTTCCGCCAATGGATTTTTCAATGTTGGCACCGACGTATGAACAGAACAACAGAAAATAATATGATTGCTTTTGACATGAGCTTAACAATGAAAATCGTACCAAAATTCTATGGAGATGCTAATACACTATCGAACTTTGTAAACATAACAAAAGAAGAGCTTCAAAACAATGTTAGTTTGAAAATTTCACACTCAGCTGAGAATAGTAGATCCCAGTCCAACACTAATAATAATAATAAGAAATTCATGAGTACACAAGATCTACAATCTTATATTCATACAACTAAATTAGAGGATGTAAAATTGTGACTGCGCATTCAAAACAAAAAACTAAAACTACATGCAAAATAAAAAGGGTAACTATTCAAAGTAGACCACTGACATGTATATAAATGGACTGCTCGTTGAACCAAAAATTCATGAAAGCAAATGGCACCACTTTCATGTACCTTTCCGTGAGAGCATATTTTTCCACTGAACTGTAACTATTTAGCGGTATTTCCAACCAGAACAGCCTTGTAAAAAACATTTCCTTCGCCTTATAATTAAAATTTAACAGCACAAACAGTCCGAAATACTTTTGTGGTAAATTCGGTAGATCCCACTGACATGCAGATAAGTAAATTTTCAAATCATTTAAATACAGCGCCAGTGAAAGCATACTTTCTGAAATCAAAACTGGTGCAACATGAAACAGGAGATCAGTCAGTCTTTTTATATATATGTCAGTGGAGTAGACTGAAAAAAAAGAAAGAGAAAAAAAGTTTATAATAAGCATACAAAATCACACGAAAAACTATATAAAGTAAAGAAAATAAAATAAAAATCAAACCAAATTTAATCTAATTTATGCCAACCGAAGGAAGAACAGAGAAGCGATCCTTGAATAATCTCTTGAATATGTGCAGGGAACATTCATAAGCAGCTCTACAAAAACGAGGCAAGAGAATATTTGAGTTTCTAGCAGAACGTAGATTTTATATATGTGAAAGCAAATAACTTGGGGTTTTTGATTTTAGCAGATTATATAGCAAAATCAGTAAATTTAATTCAAGATATTTGAATATGGAGAAGCCGAGTAAACGATAATTGCAATGAGACACGTAGTCGTACCTTCGAAGGCCCTATGGCCTATCTATATAAATCTGATGTAATCATTGAATGCGATGTTAAGTTTACGGGAGCAGGTATTATCCAATTTCGGATACATCACATTCCCAAATGTAAAATTAATTATCAGAAGAGTTTTCACCAATTTTGATCGTATGTCTCTAGACAAAAACGAGGCGGTTATCCACAGTTGCCTGAGTTCTCCGTAGATATTACCAAGGATTGAGTTAACATGATCGCAGCATTTCAGAGATGAATTTATAGTTATACCAAAATTTTTAACAGACCTTACCAAAGCCAGAGGAGAATCGTTAAGCACACTGTCGGGGAGTTCAGTGATATTCAGCTTCCTGTTATTAATAATAATAATGTAATGAGATTTACTTGGATTTAGAATCAGATGGTTGGATTATGCCCATTGCTGTATCTTATTTAGGTTAGTATTTACTCGAGCAAACCAATCCTCCATCAGAACAATAGGTCTGCTGAAGTAAATCTGCACGTCATCAGCATACAAGTGAATATTAATGTCCTCCACAGTTTCAGGCAGATCATTTATGAAGATTCTGAAAAGCATGGGTCCCAATATTGATCCCTGCGGAACACCACAAAACAGTGGAAGGAGGCCTGAGAAAGTATTGTTTACATTTACTTGTTGATATCTGTCTGACAAGAAACAGTGAATTAACTGAACAACCATAGAGGAGCAGTGGCGGATCCAGGGGGGGGGCTCGTAGGGGTCATGAACCCCCCCCCTAAATTTGAAGAAAAAATATTTAATTAATTGAGTTATTTGAAAAAACATATTTTTTATTTTATACTTTTTTTATTTATATAATTCAACTTAAAAAACAATTTTATTCCAAAGCTTAAAAAAATAAAAATTTATTTCAATGAATGCTATTGTATGCATGTGATGTATGTGTATAGGTTTTTCTCGGAATTTGGGTTTCGGCCCTCAGCTTTGGGTGATCCAAGAGAAACACTTCCCAAGCCACGAAACAGGCTCCCTCACTACCACATCAGAGCCCTAAATTAAATTAGTCCTAACTCCTGTTATATTTCGGGGCTTACCTTAGCCGAAGGCAATCACTCTACACCGTTTCAGGAAGCTATGATTAAGACAACTCGCACACTTTTATTTAATTTATATATATATTTTTTACTTTTGCTTTGTTCACAAACTTTTTCTTTCACAAACTTCCTCTTATGGTTATTTTCACAAAACGTTTATTTTTTTTTTTCTTATCGCAACTTCTATTTTCTTTACCTGTTTACAATTAGAGTTCAGCCTACCGCGGCGGACGATGGTTGAAATGAAATTTGATATTTTCATAAATATCAAACCATCGTCTTGCTATCGTGCATACATTGTTGCACCCAGAATGTATTCCGCTCGCGACAATTTGCTGAAAGGAGGCTTTTTGGTGAAGACTTGATCGTTTAAATCTTCACCGAGTTAAATTTATGCGCCCGATATGTATGTAGGTATATACATATGTACATACATATCGTATTTTTATTTTCGACAAATCTTACTGAAGGTAAGATTTGTCGTGGGGCTTTTTTCTATTGAAACGACTTGAGTTGAAATTTAAAACTTATATTTGTCCCAAGTCGTTCTATGGGAAATACTTTTTGTTTTTAACTGAGGAATTTGAATCAATTGCTGATGGCAATTTCTTCGCCTTAAAGAGAGAGATAAGCCCCTTTTCAGGTAATTTTGGCATGTAACACTCCTAACATTCTAAAATATTTGCAGCGTTTTTATGTAAAACCATTGACATTTAAAATATGGATTGACTACGTCCATAGAAATACACTGCAGAAGGTGGGCTCATTTCTATATAGCATTCTCTTTCGATCTAAGCACCAACTACTAATTCGCACGTCACATAGAAATGTGACCTAACTCAAAATTTGTCGTTTTTGAGATAATTACACCATGAAATTGGCGTATTTCTATCTGATTGTTTTTGCCGCTAGATAGCGATAGTGTCACTTTTCTGTTACTTAAGAACAGAGATATTCTTCATAGAACAGTATGTCAGTGTCACTTTTTGACTTGTGACGATCTTCATAACAAACGTAAATATGTTTTCGACATTTTAACAGTATTATTTTAAATTGTGTCACTTTTTCACAAAACAGCATTTATTTCTTACAAATTTTATTATGAGTTATGACATTTTTCCACAAAGTTCAAAGTACGGAATTTAATTCTTAAAAATCGTATTTTGAGTTGTGCCACTTAAAAAAAACTTGTAAAAATATTTATTTCGCAACAAAGAAAAGCGACACAACTTAAGAGGATGCGGGATTAACGCCAACTGCGGTAACAAAATCTTAAAATTTCTTTTATATAAATCTTCAGAAATATATTTACTAACAAATTTAAGAGTTCAGACTATTTTTAGCAAACAATTACTACGTTAAGCTAGAATTAATTCTATGTACAGCTTTTCGTTTTTTCGCTCTCCTGAAAAGTTGCATTTTTTGAGTTGGTCACTTTCCTATGTAACGTGCGAACTGAGAAAGGGCTGTAAACAATACATAAATAAGTGGGTTGGTCGAAATAAATGTTTTTAAATTAATTATTTGGGTTACTAGAAATTCGAGAGGTTTCACTTTTCAACTTTCCGCCAATGGATTTTTCAATGTTGGCACCGACGTATGAACTATTTGTGACACAAAAAACTGTACCCGCAAGAAAAAGCATATCGAGCAGTCCATATTATATATGCCAGTGTGGAAAACTGAGAAAAGTTTGGCTTGAATGACTCCTGCAGTTTACACCCTATTCTATTAAAGAAATTAGTGTTTGTAAAAGAAAAGTATACTAAAAAATGACACATCATCCACACCGCTTAATGCGGATTTCCTAGTTCCAAGTACTGCAGTACTGCGGTGGCTATGCGAACCGACTTACGGCGTTTGGATGGTTTTTTTTTTGTTTTTTTTTTTTTGCTCGATTTAATTTGTAATATGACCCCTCCCCCCCTAATTTCAATGCTAGATCCGCGCCTGTAGAGGAGAACCCAAAATGAGTAGATAATTTCTCCAGAAGTATCATGTAATTGATGCAGTCGAAAGCCCTGCAAAAGTCCAGAAGGGCCAATATACTGATACAACCATCGTCGGGAGCAGCTCGCAAATCATCAGTAACTTTTAACAAAGCTAAAGTACAGCTGTGCTTTGTGCGGAATCCTGATTGCCATTTGGTTAAAAGTGTATTTTCTTCTAAAAATTTTGACATATGGGTGTACAGTAGTCTTTCCGGAACTTTGGAGAGAAAGGACAGAATGCTTATCAGGCGGAACCCAGTCATGTCAGTAGTAGAAGGTTTTTTCGGTAGAGCTAGCACTGTAGCAATTTTCCATCTATTAGGAACAATAGAACGAGTCAAACACGAATTAAACATAAAAACCAAATGATCAATAATCAAAGAGAGGATAACATTAAGAAAGCGAAGGTGCATTTTGTCGGGACCCACTGAATCAGAACATATGGAACGAATAGCACAGATGAGTTCTATTTGAGCTAACGCACCGGAATGAAAAAGGCGACATTGAGATTAATCTACCTGATTCGACTGGGTTATCGGTGATATCCACCGGTTGTTATTATTTCCTGTCCTTGCTATAAAAATTGACTATTTAGATACTCGCGGTCGAAATCGGAAAAGTTCAAATTTTTCCCTTTACCGCAGCAGTCAAGTTTCTTCAAATTATTCCATATTGCTTTTGGCGGACTACTAGACTACTAGCCTTACCATAAAGTGTCTTCTTTTGGCTTTACTTAACTTGAAAGTAGCATGATTTCGTGCAGTTTTATATAGCATGAAGAGATTTAAGTTGAATGAAAACATGTCACATTGCCTTAATTGTTACTTCACAGATGATTCAATAGAATTATTGAATGAGCATGTGAAAATAAATCATGCAAAAAAGCATACAGGCTAATTCGACTTCGAATAATGCTGAACGTTCAAAAATTACAGCATTAACAGAAAAACTGGATCATAAATGTAACAGTTGTATGTATGCTGCTGACAATATAGATGATGCTGAAGGACACATCAGATTCAATCATCTTAGTGATGATTTTTTTTTAGTGGCAATGCCCTTAATAGCTCAGTTTTTGTGACGCGGATTATAAGCGGTGGCGTAGGCCGGTTCAACCTGTTTGTATCATTTTAATTCTCATTATCGCAGAGTCGTCATCAGCATTGAAATCAGGTGAAGTAATTAAAATACTTCATCCGGATTAATTTCTCTTGACTCTAAGGCATTCAATATTTCCTCCAATGATAAAGATATTTCGATATATAAATAAAAATAAATCATAAAAACAATAATAACAAGGCAATTGTTTTTATCAGTCAAATGAAGAAAAGTTATATTTATAATTCTAATATTTGTACGACAGATATTTCGAAGTAATCAACAGTAAATTATCCGGCCAAAGCATTTCTTCCTACTAAATAAATTTCATAAATCAGCACCTAACAGAAGGCTTTTCCAGAAAACTTCATGGTCTTTTTGATTCAAGAAGTTTTCCGAGAAGTACAGCCAATAAGTTGGAAGAATCATCAATTTTATTATGCTTACCAGATTGTTTATTTATTGCAAATAAATTATTACAACACTGAAATAAAATAGATTCGTACCACCACAATATCCCGCCCCTCCTTCTTTAATCCTGTAATGTTTAATTACTTTCGATATCCTCTATTTTAGCGCTCCTTTACATATATATCCGTCCATATCAAAATTAATTTTTATCTTTTACATATTACTTTTATTTATGCATAGACTTCCTTACAGGGCCCATATTTAAACCAGGCAAACTAATTTTGTGGTTGTCATTTCAAAAGTTCTCTAAATCTTAATTCAATTCACGGTGTCAAGGTGAAAATGTAGCTCTATTGTTTCCCAAGTAAATTTGTTAAATACTTTCGAAACGTGAAGGGGATTTAGCGAAGTGAAACTTAATTATACTCAAGCAGCCACAATAACATTTAAAATTAAAGATGTTCTCTCCTGTCTAACTCAAAGGGAACATTTAAATTTGCAATCTATGTCAGCAGAAATGTAATTAGGGCAAAAGCTACACTTGTATCCAACTTCATTCAATTCTTCGCAAAATGGGAAAGAAGGGAATCGAACTGGGGCATTAGCTTTTGCTGTGGCGTTGATGAAACAACCAATAAAAGCAGAAAAGTTTTGTTTTTATTTTTTACTTTATAATCGTTAAACTTTACATATGCACTTAGAAAATTATTTTTACATGTGCGGTTTGTAAGTTTTGTGTTGAAACAAATATTGTGGAGGTAGATCTCTATCCGTTAGAAGATTTTTTTTCTTTTTTTTTCTGACTTTGCTCAATACAAAACATATATATCTATACATGTGTGTTATTTGTGTACATGTATTCATCGTAGCTATATCGCATTTATACCAGGGATCGATTCAATCTCATTTCGAGTCTTCCATAATGAATTTTTCCATCCAATCATAATTTTAGAGAGTTATGAGAATCGTAAACCGAGATTTCACAAACACACTTAATAAGGGACACTAGGTGTTCAACCAACCTAAAATTAAAAGAAAATCTAGATTAAAAGCTAAGGAAAAAATTTTACCAGCATCTGGGAAGGCACAGTCTCAAAGGATCCCACGACGACCTGAAATAAACAAAATTTAAATGAAATGTCGAAAAGATAATATAGTTAAAAGTGAAAAATTAATTTAAGAGAAAAAAATAGGTGGTCGGGGGACCCACGACAGAAGTAAAACTTGGAGTGTTGTGTTATTTTACTCACTTTGTATTGAAAAGAGAGAGTGAGAGATTTAAATATCCACGTAGTAGTATTATTAAGTTTATTTAAAAAGAGTTAAGCTAAAACTAAAGTAAATTTCTTTTTTTTAAAGAATTGGAAATTATTTAATATAAAATAGGGACAGCAATTATAATATTTATAATTTGCAGGTACAAATAAAAACAATTTTAACTATTTTTTTTTTTTTAATAAATTTAATTTTTAACAAAAACACATTATTACAAAAATACTTTATAAAAGAAATATAATATAAAAGTAATTTTGGTTATTCATCATCACATTCAACTGTTGATAGTATTGATTCTTACGTGTATTTTCTATAAAAGTTACAATAGGTTTGTGATAGGAATAATAACAAACAAATATGGTAAAGTCCCAGTTACGAGTCCCCCTTAAGGAATTTTTGAACTTTTTTCAATTCTGATATCAACAAATTTTACATTGTAAAACTTTTAAATATTTTTTGTCTCTCTTAATACCATTTTTAGCAATTTTAAAAGTAAATCAGGACATAAAACTAATCCTAGTAGAAATTGCTCACAGTTTTACCTTGTCTCCTGCCCCGCAAGGGGCAGTTTTTATGTAAACCAATACTAATTTGACTGAAAAGTATCAAGGTGTTTGCAGTTCAAAAAGAAAGATATAGAAAATTAAGTCCCCATGAGCCTCCTGATGAGCAGTCATTAAATCTCATCGAAGGGCTCATTAGATAGCATGAAACTGCTCCCTATATACTAAACCAGCAATAAATAAATATTTATTATTTTCATCACCTTGTCAGATGACATTTCTACTAGGAAAATTTGAATTGATTTTTGTGATTTATTTATTTAAGTTTTTAAATTATTTATTTTAAATTAATTTTTTGATTTGTTTTCCGCGGAAAGACTGTCGCCGGTATGCTGAACAAGACGTTATGCCCAAAATCCTTACGCCTCAGCGTCTTATAGTTTGAATTCGGGAAAAAATATGAAATCAACCGTAAATGCAGATTATCATTTATGAATTCATCATGACACTCATTGACATGCTCCTTAATAAACTTATCATGACACTCAGTGGTACGCTCATTAATAAGCTCATCGTGACACTCATTGATATGATCATTAATAAGATCATCGTGACCCTCATTGACATTGTTGCAGCGAAAGCTTGGTCAGAAGACATCTTTGGAACCTGAAAGAAGTTACACAAAGAATTCTTCATCTTCAGATAACAAAACATAAAAATACTTATCTGATATGTACATAGTTCTTCTACTTTCTTTAATCCACATAGATAACATCTTGTTCATATCTAAAAATAGTAGAAATTGCTTAATTAGTTTGGTATAGGAAATTTAAAATGTAAACAAACAAGTTAGTAGTACAAAACTTACCACAACCAGAGACGAAAATGATTTCAATCACGCAAAACAATAAACAACACATCAATAAATTACACTGAACATATAACACCTGTTCTTATAAATAAAAACAAATAAATAAGAAATATACTTACATTAATTCAAGTGTTTTTCCTGCTGATCACCTCAAAAGTCAAACCAGAGCTTTCCTGTCGCAATGACATTATCGATGTTCTATGAACATACATCGGAATTCGATCAGTTTCGGAGAAGATATAACCAACCCTGGAATCAATAGTTTCCATATGATGACTTCGTTAAGTATCTAGAAAGGGAACTAAAACCTGAGACAACATCATGTTCTAAGGGGAATTAGAATTTTTAAAAATGTTATCAAAACCCGTTAAGGTTTATAAATCTAATTTTCTCATTGGTTCGATTTTTCTAGAAAATTTAGATAGCGGGTTCATCGGAGGTAAATCTAAATAATCTCCAACTGATAGAATTCTTTTTCCTTTGGTACAAGACGGTAATCACGACGGAAAGTTTTGATGCATTGGCTCTATCTTTGAAAATCCATATTAAAATCGAATCCGAGTTAGTAAAAAGTGGAAATCAAATCATTAAAGTCACACAGACTATAGAAACCTAAAAATCGCGTGATTAAACTTGGCTAACTTGAAGTGCGGTCGCTGTGAAAAATCATTGTCGTCTCTGGTGCTTGTAGGAATTAAATTTTGATTTGAAATTAGTATTTTTCTTGTAGTCGTAATTTATAGTTTTTAAAGTTTGAATTTAAATCTGAAGTTGGAAAATTAGAGAAGTATTTTGTAAAAATAGTGGATTTGACAATATAGTAGTATTGAACTTATTATATGAGGAAACTGTGGTTTTAATTTAATTGTTGCATGCAGCTTTGTAAGAGCAGTGTGGTGTAGTGGATAACGTGCTGGATTATCACGTAAGAACAGCTGGTTCGCTTCTCGTCGTCGCTTGAAACTTTTTCTGCTGAAAACATTTGTTTTTTTTTGTTTTTTTTTGCAAATTTTGTGTAAATTAATTAGTGGAAATCTACGTTCGACTTAATATCCTTAGAATCCTTCACAGACATACTCATTAATAAGCTCATCGTAACGCTCATTATGTACTCATCGAAGTGCTCATCTAATATTGTAAAATGCTCAACAGAGAAGCAAAGTATACATTTCAAAATAAGTGAAAGAGATGCAATATCTCATGCACACTATCTGTGAATAAGTAAATAAATGAGTTTTTTCCCGGATTTGATTTAAACGCGAATAAATTTCATTAGTACGTTCATCTGATTGCTCATGAGGAGCTCATTGATGAGCTCATCATGATATGTCTACCAGGGAAATATGTCGAAAACTATCAAGTAAATTAACGGTAGCGGTCCAAATTCCAGTTTCGAGCCCCCATTTGTCCAATTACGAGCCTTATAATTTTTCAGACCCGAGCTCCCTTCAAATGGGAATCATAACTTCGAAAATAAAATACTTTTGATCAGAGTTGGGCAAGTGCCAAAGAAAAAGTACTTAAGTACAAGTACCGACGGCCAGAGTACTTCAGCGCAAATACAAGTACAGCATGTATGAAATGTACTTATATTTAAGTAATAAGTCTATAAAAAGTACTGAGTACTTTTTGAAGTACATTTTAAAGTAGAATCTTGGTACGTTGGCAGTAATATAATGAAGTTTATCGAGTTCAGTTAATAGATATTAATAAATAAATACCTTTTGAAAACTATGATATGTATAGTAACCAGTGGCTACTATTTATAGTTTTTTATAATTTTTGGCGCTGCAAGTAGAGTAAAACTTTCACCTCTCATTGCAATACTCATAAAAACTATTAGAGGTCCGCCCAAGCACCCATTATTGCATAACTATTCTAAGGAAAAAATCTCCAATAAATTTCTAAGAAAGAATTGAGGCCTTCCCTACGTCGAGGCATCGTTGATTTTATATTGGAGCGAGGCATTGCTTGCTTACCCTTGGTTATGTTCACTAACGTATATAATATGGACTGCTTACTTTTCTATTTTACGTGAGCATAATAGCTTGTGTCAAAAAGAGTTCTTACGTCGGTGCCAACATTGCAAAAATCATTGATGTGAAATTGATAAAGTGAACACGCAGCTCGGAAAGTGATTTTAATAAAACATTTTAAATTTCTTCTGCGTATCCAATGAATATATTGTTTTTGGTAAAAGAGTTTTTATCAGTAATAACCCTAAATGATTAATTTAAAATCATGTATTTCAACGAATCCACTAACTCATTTGTTGTTTTCAGTTCTCTCTCAGTTGGTGCTTAGACCGAAAGAGTCAGCAATATAGAAGTAAACCCACTTTCTGCAGTGTATTTCTATGAACATAGTCAGTCCATTTTATACATGTCAGTGGCTATGTGATCAAATCGTCGATTTTCTATTCGAGCGAGACGTTACTGGTTTTTGTTCTACTTGCCCAGTCTTGTTTGTATGTTATTAGTTTGTCTAAGGTTCTGCGTTGGTGCGTGAGTGCGGTACATGCTTTGACAGTTCTTTGCGTTCTTTAAAACTCAACAAAAAAGGAGTTGCGCTAGAGATTTTGTTTGCTTTTCTACGAAGAGTTAGACATTTGTAGGTACTTAATTGACTCAGAAATACTTAAGCAAAAATCTTGGTACTTACGTACAATACTAAGTTTTAAGTACAAGTAGGGGCATTTCAAAAGTATTGAGTAATAAGTCTTAAGTAACAAAAATGTACTTTCAGTAGTACTGAAATCTTTGCCTGCCCCATACCGGGTGCGCTACGCCAAAAGAGATCCAGTTACCTGTTTTCCCACTTAAGCAGTTCTCCCCTACAATGGTTTTCAGTAGATCAAATGTCTAGTATGAACCAGTATACGGACACTCAACTCCGGTTTTAGCCAGTTTGTCCGCTTTACCGTCCACTCCTTCGTGTCCAGGACCGCAAACCAATGTTACATGGTTGTCCCTAGACAATAGCTGAAGTTTTGAGTAGCAGCTCCAGACTAGCTTCGAATCAAAGAGTTAAGAGGAAAGATTTAGGAGCGCAGCTTGGCTGTCTGAGCAGATGTAGATGCTGGAGCTCTTGCAGCTCTTTTTTAGGCTTTCTGAGCTCCAAACTCTATAGCATAGACTTCCTCCAGCAAAATTGAAGGGGACGCATCAAGCGGAATGGATTGTTCCACTTCTGAACCAACCATCCCTGCATCTGTTTTACCATTCTTCGGGAATCCGTCAGGTAACCAGACTTAGGCCCGTTACAGAAACTGGAGCCCTCAGTCCAGTATCTGGCTTCTTTCATTAATGGTTACATGATAACCTCTTTGGAAGGAAAGCCTTTTGGCTATAGTATCTGTTGGAGCATCTAAGCCGTTAATCCTAACCTGCTCCAAGATATTGAGATGACTCACACTGGAGAAAGTGCGATCATCTGGCCTTTTCTTTCGAAGCATACTAGCCGCTGCTTCCCTCTGTATATGGAGGTAGAGTGGCTGTAAGCCAAGAATGGCTTACAGATCTCGTTGAGAATACGATGTAAACGCGTGAATGGCTCGCTCCTAAAGATGCCATCATTTGCACCTTATCGAGCTGCCTGCAATGTTTTAGATCACCAGACGTTTGGCTCGTAAGAAAATATGGGTCTGGATATACCCTGGAATATCCACAAGGTCATTTTGGGGTTCAGACCCCACTTTATCCCGAAAAGCGTGTGGCATGAGCTGAAAACCCATATGGCTTTGTTAGTTATCATTTTAAGGTGGAGATTCCAAATAAGCTTTCCGTCTGGGATTACTTCTAGGAATTTTACTTCTTTGGAATGTTCTATTGCAATTCCATGTAATTTAGGAGATGGTATCTGGAGACTCCCAGAAAACTAACACTGTTTTACTTGGGTTTATTGATAGTCCCATATTCTGGCACCATCTTGTAACCATATTAAAGTCAGTTTTTATAAGGGTAAAGCTGATTCAAACTTTCATTTGATACAAATGATAATGTGAGCAGCGTATCCCCTTGGCCCTTACAAATGGCCTCTTTGAGTAAATTTAATAGCTCATCCACAACTAAGAGTCATGGAAGTGATAATAAAACCCCGCCTTGTGGGCATCCTCTAGTGCAATATTGTTGTGTATCCGACGGCTATGTTTAATTTAATTTTAATTTTTTAATTTATAGTTTCATTAAATTACGTTGTAAGAATAATTTGGACGGAATGTAGCGGCAAGATGGGGACGGTAGTGGGATTTGTTGTTCTATCGAAACATCCATACATAGAAATATTAAACAAAGTTATAAATGTTAAGAACAAATGTTGGTTTAAATAATCCATTATGTCCAATGCTTCTATTTTTTGCTGGCGCTTCAGTTTTCATGCGTCTTTCTCATCTTTTATCGTTCTCTCTCGAACTTCTGCCATTAGAATGGCAGTAGCCTCTCGTTGATATATGGCTAACTTTATTTTCACTGGCTTTGACCTGCTGATTTTACATATTTTATTTTGCGTTTCATTTCATTCAATTACGTTTCGGCAAGGGTAATACATCAATTTGAGAGTTTTTTTTTTAAGTACTAAGGTGAATGACTCAGAGAACAGCGAGCTCAAAACAATTGTTTCTTAGCCTTATTTTGAGTAGCGTCTGAACATTATCAATGGTAGAATGACTTGTTACTGCTGGTACATCAGTAACTATGGTTATGTTGTCGATAGTTTTAGCAGCTATAAATCTTTATGCCAACCATTCAACAATACATCGATCGACAATATCCTCCATCGTCTGCATATAGATGAACGGACGCATCTTTCAACATGGAAATGAAATTATTTTTAATAAACAGAATAAAAGCGGTTCTAATATAGATCTTTATGGTACACCAGAACTAAGAGGCAGAGAGACAGAGGCATTAAGTTTAATTACCTTACTATGACCATTCAGAAATTCACTAAGTAATTCTACAGCCGAAAATGAAAAGTCAAATTTGCTCCTAAGTTTAGAAATCAACTTCAGATGATTAGTCGAGTCAAGAGCCCAACTAAAGTCAAGTAGGGCTAAAAGCATTGTGGGGAGCCTACACGATAGAAAGATATTAGTTGAAACTTTCAGCTAGCCTATTTCACATCTGTGCGTGTGGCGAAACGCGGATTTCCATATTGATAAAAGGATGATTGTCTCTAAGTAGCTCATTAATATTATTTGTAGACTAATAGTCCGAAAATCGTTAGATTCTACGGCCAGGTCCTTTTTAGGAATAGGAATAACTATGTCATTTTATGATTGAAATGGAAATCATGGCTAAAATTATTTCATAATTGTTAATACACCTTACGGTAATCCCATTGTTAAAGACTTGAAGCCGTTGAGCTACTAATAAATGTGTGGTTGAAAGTATCAAGTTCAATATTAATCCGCTTCTCTTGATCCTCATATATACCAAAGCTTCAAATATTACTCGAAAGTTTATTGGGTGGTAGCCTCACATGTACTTTGCTTCCAATATAATCACGTTTAGACGACCCCAGCATTGATATAACTCTATTGTGGATTTTCTTATATCTGTTCTAAATCACTACTTCCCGAGAGTCTTTATACCGCCTCAAAAGATAATCGCGTTCAGTCATAAAAATACGTATATTATCAGTAATTCAGGGAGAGCGTTGATATTGAGGATGAAACAATTTTAAGGGCACATATCTATCAAACAAATGCGGTAGAGTGTTGGTCATTGTTTCAATCTTTCCATCCAAGGGCTTACAGTCTGAGATAAAGTTCGTTGTAGAGCTTTAATTTTTAAGAACAAAAGAACTGGTTCATGAAAAATAAAGTTCTTTTTAGTACTTTATCAGGTGTTCAAAATATTTTTCGTTCACATTTTATGTAAAGAATAAAATTTTCCATTTTAGTTTAAATCGGCTTCAAGCCTTGCTCTAGAATCATTTATGTGCTGCATAAGAGATGTCGCTACTTGCAAAAATGTGAAAGAACATTTTATTTAAAGGTACAAGACAAATATTTCCAGCATATAAAATAAAAGAGTTTAAAAACTAAATCAAAACTAATATTTAGTCATTGAAAGTTCTTTTAATTAGAAGTTTTACAGCTGCAAATAATAAACGAAAGACAAGTAGAGACAGTGGCGGATCCAATATTCTTGTGAGGGAGGGGCGTAACTGTGGTTTAAAAATGGTATAAGCGAGAAACAGGTCAAAAGTTAAGAGATATTCGCCACCACTCGTAAACATCAAATGCACAAAATATATCATTTTAAAAATACGAGCCAAACAGATAAGTTAGTTGTTAAACGTTTAACTTTTGCCACTTCGAAAGGTCAAACGAGGTGTTAAATTATTTATTTTATTTTGGTTTTAAAATAGCAGTCGCAGAATAGATGCAATACATACCTTGTACGAACATCACACTTAAATTTTTGGAGATTGTATGCCGGAGGAAAAACAGAAGATGGTAGACTGCTCCACATTCGCACAGTTCGGGATAAAAATGTACCACGGAGTTTTACTGTACGGCCGAAAGTATATAAAAGCATCGCAGGGTTTTATTGTACGACCGAAAATATTTTATATGGTAAATCGATCTGTGCGGTTTGCTGTGCGAGTACTGTGCGCAAGAATAATTCTACAAAGGATCAGACTAGATATTTCATCAGAACATTGCCCTTGCATGTAGCGATAAGGGAACGAACAAAGCGGTGTTCGAGTGAGTCGGTATGACAAGTTATTGCCACATCACCAATGAACTCGAAGGCTGTATTTTGGGCAATATCCAATGAATCCAAGGCTGTACGACGAGCGCTGGCCCAGTTATGGTAATTGTATTCAATTCTAGGTCTGATGTAGGACTTGTAGAGGAGCACTAGATTCGATGAGCTGAAATATATCTTACACCTTTTCAGAAGTCAAAATACATTTGGATGCTTCTTGGGCAACAGAAAAACAATGATCTATCCAGCTTAACGTACTGGAAATGTTCATGACAAAAATGTATAAAGGCGGTGTATCGTAAATCAGTGCTTCATCAAAATAAACGGAAGTGAAAAAATTATGAAACTGTGATCTTCTTTGAAAATAATGGGACAGCTTTGGGACTTAGATGTAAGCATTGAATTCAACGGGATTCGCTTTGCCCCAAGGTCGATATTCAATTATTTAATCATCCAATCTAGTTTAACACATTTGGCATTCCCTCTGTAGCATGGAAGAGTATCAATGGAGTAAGTGTGCTGTCATCGGCAAAACCATGGGTGGAACTTAAATTAAAGGAAAGCATATCATTAATGAAAATTAGGAAGAGAGATGTAAAGATTAAAGTGCCCACGGGCACACCGGAATTAATAGGGTGAAGCTCTGATGGAAGTCATCTACCACAACCCGTATTACGCGAACAGAGTAAAATCTTCCAAACTATAATAGAAAAGGAGGGGAGAGACCAAGTGCTTTCAGTTTGACTAAAAGAGACTCTATTATATGCATTTTAAATATGTAGGTCAAAGATTTTGGACTCACAAAAATTGTGAAGGTTACGGTTCCAACGGAACGATAAGTCGGCAAGTCTCTAGGTGAGCATTCAGTCCGGAAACTAAATTGGCGATGAGTTCATTGATTTGTAGATACTTCATTATTTATGAGTTTATTATAGATTCAGAAATCTTTTAAAGAATTAAAGTGATTGCAATTGGTCGATAATTTGAGGTATCACTATCCTCTCCTTTCTACAGACTTGTACTTGTAGACTTGTTTCAGTTCTGGAGATGGACGCAATCGATTGTTGCGGAAAACAGACACTTTCGCTTTTATTTGTTTTTTCAATGCGGGAATGGACCTCAAAATTTTTAGAATGGGTCATAGATGGAGAATGGAGAATAGATAAATTTGAAGAAATTTTGTTTTTAACGATTCTAAATTAAATCACAAAATACAAGAGGAAAAAGCAACCGTATCGTCCGGAGTCTGAAGCCGGGACTATCCGCTTACCGGGCGACTGATCTTACCTCTGAGCTAACGAAACATATACAATAGGGAAAACATATGTCTAGTTAGCACAGAGTTAAGAGCAGTCGTCCGCAAAGTGGAGGGTCCTAGTGTCAAACTCCGGAGGAGGCGGTTGTTTTTTCCTCTTGCATTTATGATATAATTGAGAATCGTTAAAAATAAAATTTCTTAAAATTGTTCTATTCTCCAACTTTCGCTTTTATTGATTCCTTGCACTTATCGTTGAGCCCAGAGCAATTTTACTGTTGTTGAGATTTGTTGTAGGAATACGGAATGTATTCACGGTTGCCAATGTGTTCTAATGTGTATTCATCAACATCCCTTGAAGCAAAACAGACCGACCAATCAATTTCTCTAAGATTGAGAATTTCCCAATTATCAGTTTTATTTTGTTTTTATTTAACGTTTGATGGGCTAAGTATTCTGGAAAAACTATTGCACATTTTAAGATATAATAATAAAACAATTATTCCAAAATAAACTTTTTGCTTTAAATGCTATAACTCACAACAACAATGCACAATGATTTGTATGCTATTTGTAGTTTCGATGCATTTTTCCAATTTCGGGTTATAAACAAAATAAATTTTGGCTTCGATAATGTTCTAACAAGCCGTCTTTACATCGATGACTGATTGGCTTATCAATTAAAACAATCCTTCCATCAATTTTACCCGAATAGGCTCTGTTCAAACATTCCGAACACTTCAAACACTCCGAACACTCATGAACACGAATTTTACAGGTATCAGAACTTCCTGTTTTCTCTATAGGCTTCAACAGCCATGACTAAAGTGGATCGAAGACCAAGCCGCTAGCCATAAGGGCTGTGTTCTTAAACTTATCAAATTGAACGCTTCCAGATATATTTTTTTGGTTTTGACAAAAAGTGCAGTAGAATAGATTTACTGCGCAGTGAATCATTTTGTTAGGAAAATTTCAGAAGATCTACTGTATTTTTAGTTTTAATTGTCTTCAGGGAGGAGCGCGCGCCCCACGTGTCCCCTAGCTGGATCCGCCCCTGAGTAGAGACATCTCATATACAACACAGAAATAATTCTGGAAACATCTACTACAGTCATAATCAAAGGTTTATGGGAAAAATGATTATTAAGAAAAAAAATAACATTTGCTTTAAAAAATAATAAATTTTATAACTCTCGATCAAAATCCGGCCCCAAAAACTATCGGCCTGAAAATATAATTTTTACAATGCTGGTTTTTTTCTCTCTTTTCAAAAACAGAAATTCAAAAAAGGTTTGCAGAATTGAGAATGACAATGCTTTTGTCATTATCGCTTAAATTGTTCGACCTAAGTTTCCATTGACGTTTTTGGTTTAAAAATTTCAAATTACCAGTTATTTTCGGAGCCTGATTTACGCTAACACAGTTTTCTAGTTTACTGCAAATATAAAGGAGAATGCACAAATTTCCTTTATTTTTGAGTATGCACAACGTTTTTATACAAACACTCCAGTAGAAAGCGCGTTTACATTGAATCAAGAAATTTCCTTTCAAAGGACTTTTCATAAGCTGCACAAGCAATTGGGTGTTGCCTGCAAAGAAAGATATGTTTGCATTTCCTACATATATCTAGGAATGTTGGATGCTGTTGAAATTGTCTAGCATGCCTTCAACGACGAATTTTCAAATTTCTGGCTTTTAAAGGAGATTTTAATTTGTCTTACATTTATATACATGTAGATCTGCTTAAAACGTATGTATACATGAAGATTTTGCATTTATTTGCCCAAGAATGCTCTACTTAGGTTGTGATTCAATGTATGTACATGAGTGGCCCAACTGTGAGCATCTGTAATGGATATAAATTTCTGCGGAAATTCAACCGAAATTAGATTATGCTACAGCGAGCGGCTGTTAAAGTGTACTATCACATGAAAGTTATGTTTGGATAAATTTGCATTTTCCTACATTGTCTAAAATTTTACAGAGAATATCTGGCATTATTTGGTGTTCATTTCGAAATTTTTTTTTTATTGAGAATGTTATTGTTCTGTTTCTGGAATACACAGGGTAGCCCATAAATTTGTTTAGATATGATTTAATAATTTCTTTCTCTACATGCAAATAAAACTTTATGTGACAGAAACATGATTGTATGAATTTTTTTTTGTTACAGTTCTACATACATTACAATAGGTTTAATTGGCATACGTGTGAATATTTTATGTGTCCCTACTTTTGAGCTGTTAGTATTGTGGGCAATTTTTATTTCAGGCAAACTATGTTTGAGAGCTTTGACTGCGAAATAGAGCTATTCTATTATATAAATGACCAAGTTCGTTGGAGATTTTTCAATTTTGTATAGTGAAACTTACTAGTCATCTACAGATTCGAGCTAGAATTGCCCTTATTTTCTAAAAATAATTGATTTTCTTGAAATTTTGCTAGCGAATCACTCAGCCACAGAGTACCTACTAAAATATCAAAAAATAAAGCGTTTAGTATCAGTAGGAACCAATATTCATCAGTACGGTTAGTTCCTGCCTGCCGGAGAATCCAGTAGAAAAATTCCAAGCTGAACCCATATATAATCTATGTTTAAATTCGGAGTATGAATTTTGTGAGGCGAAATACTACATATTTTCTTTAGCGCTTAGCCACTTCGGTCTTAGGTGTGGGACCATCTCGCCTCATATGATTCATACACAGAATTTAAACTGAGATTATATATGAGGTCAGCTTGGCATTTTTCTTCTCGCGTCTACGGCAGGCAGGAACTAACCGTACTGATGAGTATTGGTTCCTGCTCATTCGAAACGCGTTATTTGTTACTAGCTGCAGGTTGTGAACCAAATCAGTCTTAATTTTTTTTTAATTGCTAATATTTTTGTAAACGTCTTCATGACTTTTACTCTTACCCTAATATATCGTTTCTATTTATTTTATTAAAACTAAAAAACAGGTAAAATTAAATTAAAAAAAAACCATTAAGTTAATTAAAAACAAGTAAAAAAGCTAGAATAGGTCCAAGACTATTTCTTATGATATCTTAGATACATTCACCTATGTAATTGCATATGGCGATCACCCATCTGTGCAAGTATGATTTTTGAAGTGATCTTCGCATATATTTCTAGAATGGTTCGTCACTGATGATAACCAATTTTATACAATTTCATATTCTGAAGAAGTTTTCAATACCTACTATAATAACATTTTTGAAATCAATATTACTATTATACCATTACTATTATAAAAAAAAAACCGTGTACAAAATTTCAGCTCTCTACGTCGAGGCGTTATCAGGCAGTGTCTAAATATATATATAATGAAAAACGAAATTTTTGTATGGCAACCCCACGAAAGAGTTACCCGATTTGTCCCATTTTCGAACTTAAAGTTCCTATTTTTTTAAAACTCATGTGCAAAATTTCAGCTCTACGCACAGATGGACAGACGGACGAACGGATATGCAAAAATCAAAATAAGTTTTAATTTTATATGCATGGGTGTTCAATCCATTTAGCTCTAGTAGCCTTATTTCTATGTATTACAAACGGAATGGCAAAGTTAGAATACCCTATAAATTTCATCTAAGATATAATAAACTGAAAGGCGTCTTTCGATAAAAATTTTAAGCTAATCTAAGTGCAATGCAATTAAATTATATCATTAGCTAAAACAAGCTTAAAAGTTATCTAAATGCCATCCAGCAAAATTACATCTTTCGGAACTAGCTAGAATCACGTATTGGGTTGTCCATAAAGAAGACCGAAAAGTATAACTGAGTATTTCTTTTTTTTAGAAGTTTCTGGGGTTGCTTGGGAGGAGTGGAAAAGTTGAGATAGCAAAGTTGAAAATAGATAGCAAAAAAAAAAATTATTAAAATTAAAGAGAAAAAACCGGAAGAGGACAAGAAAAGCAGGAATAGCATTCTAATCGCAACAACTCTGCTATATCTATAATTGATAATTTATAATGGTTTGAATTTAAAATAGATTTTATGATTTCCTCCATATAAAAATTATATGGCGCCGATTATTTTAAAATATAGCGAACCACCCTTCTCGCTGAGCTGAGGTAGAGATCGACGGGACTCGTGGTTACTTTCAAAGGGGCCCGTAACACTTTTCAGAATTCATTTAAGTTTCAATCTCAAAATGTCCACCTAGTTGATGTAAATAGGTATTGATTCCTCTAGAAATGCATTCAATATATTTTATAATTCAGTTTACCGAATTTTATTTCTATTATTATCGTGTTTATTAGAAGGACGTTAAAAGTAAATCATTTTATTAATTCGTCCACGCAGGAAAAAGTCCACATACCCTAGATGAAATTTCATAGGGCGTATACTAAGTTTATCATTCCGTTTATAAGGCAAAATGGATTGAACAACCATGAATAATATTAAAAGGTATAGTGAAACCTCTTTTATCCGGAACTCTAACATCCGGAAATCTCTAAACCCCGGAAAAATTTTCCTCAGGGTTAAATTTTTGGTTTTATTCTTTTATCCAGAAAGACTTGTAATATCCGCAAAATAATTTTCTGCTAAGGCAAAATTTTATTTCGAGATTTCTTAGAAAAATTCTTTAGATTTCCCTGCCAGCTAAAATTTGGTTCGGGTTTTTCTTGGAAAAACTGACGGTTTTTATTTTGGTATATTATTTACACTAGTTTTTTATGTTGCGTTATTTTCAGTTAGTTATGTACCTACTTTAATGGTAAAAGCTTTTAAGAAAAATTGTCGCGTGTGAGTTTAGTCTGTACGATATCTGCTTAAATATGAATTCAAGTTCAAATAAACGGGTTCGAAAAGTTTTATCTATTAAAGAAAAATTGAAATTATTAAAAGTATTGAAAAAAATGTAGAAATAAGCAGCTTTGCTAAAAAATATACTGTCGGGTTATCTACTATTTATGATATTAGCAAAAATAAATATATAATTTTAAAGTTTTTCTTAGAAAGTATTTCTACGAAAGAAATGCCAAAGCTGAAAACGTTACGAGGTGCGAAAAATACTCAATTGGATGCAGCACTATTTGAGTGGTTCCGTCAACGGCCGATATCCGGAAATATTTTAATAGAAAAGTCTAAAGTTTTTCATAAAAAAATGAATCTTCAATAAAGATGTGAATATTCTCAAGGCTGGTTACACAAGTTTAAAAGCAGACATGGAATACATGGACTAGTAGCATCAGGTATAAAAAGAATGATTTTAATTTTATTGCATTGATGATACATATAGCTTATGTTACGTATGTGTTTAGGTGAAGAGATGTCTACGGATTACGAAGCTGCCATTTGATTTGTTGATGAGCTCGACGAGATAGTTATAAAAGAAAACTTAACAGCAGAGCAGGTCTACAATGCAGATGAGACCGGACTATTTTGGAGAGCTTTATTTACCTCGTAACACTTTGGTCTGTAGCAATGAAGTTTCTGTTGATGGATCCAAAGTCTCTAAGGAGTGAATGACAGTCCTTGATTGTTCACATGCAGCCGGATCCCATAATTACAAGCTACTTGTTATTGGGAAAAGCGCTCATTCACGTGCCCTAAAAAACGTTAAAGCACTTCCTGTTTTATACACGAGCGAATAAGCGAGCGTGGATTACACAATCAATCACTTTAGATTGGTTCAATAATAACTTTGTGCCAGAAATAAGGGAACATTTAAGAAATATTGGTCTTCCTGAAAGTAGTAAAATTCTTTTATTGTTTGATAATTATCCTGTCCATTCTGATGTTTCAAACTTCAAAAAGAAAAATGTCATTGTTAAATATTTACCATCCAATTATACATCACTAATTCAACCATTGGACCAGGATATTATAAGGAGTTTTAAATGTCATTACAGGAAAGAATTAATGCGAAGTTTTATAAAATATGGATGACAAAACTATTGGACAATTTCAAAAGGAATTTAACAACAAAGATTCCATTTGGTGTATGTATCATGTCTGGGATAGAGTACAATCTACTATCTTGAAAAATACATGGAACAATATTTGGCCTCCTAAAAATGAACTTACGGAAGATAATGACCAATTAGTCTTGGAAGAGCAAGATATGTTAAAACAGATAAAGACTTGGATTGATACACTCGGGTTGAACGTAGAAATAAGCCAAGAAAATCTTAACGAATGGATTAATTGTGATACTAATGTAGAAATGCACGCTGCTCTTACAGACGACGAAATTATTACTATGTGTTTGATTGAATCGAATGACGACGAAAAAAGTGCAAGTGAAACTGATGACGTAGGAATTGTTGGAAACAGTATGACAATAACGGAAGCCATTGACACTTGTGGAAAATTAATCACATTATCAGAAACGAATACTTTTCTAACCCAGCAAGAAATTATGACTCTTTAGCGAATTCAAGACAAATTAATGAATGAGAAACAAAAATTACAAAAAACAAACAACTTTGAATAAATACTTTGAGAAGTGAACACAAAAACATATTTTTTTAGTTTCCCTTATTCTACTTTTCTTTTCTTTTCAATTCAAATATCATTTTTTGATATGTTTACATACAGTTTATAAAATAATGGTTATGGTTATTTTTTTTAATTACATACATACCACAAATACTATTCGCTTAAGATAATTAAAGAGTAATTGAAATGAAATTGAGAAGTTTTTTATTTTACCCCTTTAATCCGGACAAAATAGAATAGAATATTCTGGATAATTAAAGGAATCCATTAACCAGAAAAATCGTTTATCCAGAAAGGGCTCGGTCCGGAGTATTCCGGATAAAAAAGGTTTCTACTTTAATTTTTTAATGTCCATCAATCCATCAGTCCGTCTGTATGTATGTATGTATGTGTGTCTATCTGTTTACCTGGCTGTCCGTCTGTCTGCCTGTCTGTCCGTCTGTGTATCCGTATTTCCATTTTTCTGTCCTCATGATAACTAGAGATCTCATTTACACGGCCTTTATAAAAAATTGTAGATTCTAAAATGGTGCAAATCAGTTCTTCTTCATAGGGGTGCCATACAAAAATTTCCTTTTTCATTATATATTTGGACAGTCTAAGAACGTGCCAACGTAGATAGCTGAAATTTTGTATACGACGTTATTGTAGAATTAGTAAATATAATTTAAAAACTGGGAAAACTCGGACAAATCCATTTTGGTTTGCCATATAAAAGATATTTGCGTATATTGTGAGAACAATTAGTCCTAGACGTTTTTGTTGTGCTTCAAAATATAAAATCCTATAAAATTTGTTCTAATCATTTTTACTATCCGTCGAACCGTTCTAGGTATAAATGTGAAAATCAATCTTATAATCAAACTTGCACAGAAAGGTGACCATATGAAATTACATACAGGGGCATTCTATCTATCAATCTACACATATATATAAAGATTCCTGACTCTTGACTGACCATCATCACCGAGCCGATGCTACTACAGCTAGAAATATGAAATTGACAATAGATATTTCTTTTGTGGCGTATAGACTTGCTAATTAGGAATTTTTAAAAATTCATTTCCTAAGGGTGAACAGAGGCGTTTAAACATGAATTTAACTGATTTTCGAAACTCAACTCCTAAAGGGATAAAAATGGGAGCCAATATTTCTAAAGAAAAACAATTATTGTGGCACCTATTCACTGGAAACATTGCAGAAATAATCCCTTAAACCCCTAAGAGCTTCCTGGGATATCCTTGTGGTCATCTCACCTTATGCCGTGTAGTCAATTTCTCAAGCCCAATCATGCATAACTGTACCAATTTTGATTTAACCAGCACAGCTTGCAGCGCCTTAATGACTGCTTGGCTGCCCATGCATATGCACATGAGCCGTACGGCTTTCTGCACATTGATTCCAATATTACCGCCTGGTAAATCGCTACGAACTCCGCCTGGTAAATCGCTACGAACTCCGCCTGAAAAACGTTACATTTGTCCGGAAGTCTATAAGTCTATAAGGCTCATGCCACTGGCACTCTCTGGAGTATACTCCAGCCCCTGTGACCGCACTCGTCTTGGATCCATAACGTAAAATTAGAAATATCGGATGTTACCACCATTTCCTTCCCATCCCAGTCAATCCTCGTGGGCATCAATACATTGACGCCCCCACCAAAAGTTGGAAAAGGCATTTGATAATCAGTTTCTTTCCTGCAATCACTGCAGTCCATCTTCTGAAGTATATTGGAATACCCAAAACCTCTATTCATCTACTAACATCCCACTGTAAGCCTGACAGCGCTAATTGCCGCTACATACCTGCTGTGGAGATCTAGCGGCAGTAAATCTATCTTGATCTACAGTACTGCTGTGAGCGTGGTACTTAAACACCCATTATTCTCAATCAAGCGACTGTCTGAATTTTAGGCAGCACATCAATATTACATTTCTTTATTACTACCGACTACTAGACCGTGTAGTCGTAGCACAGGATCCTCCGAACTCTGGCTATCTATATCCACCGTACCACTCTGGGATTTGGTCCCCAGTTACTACCAAAAACTCTCTTGCACGCGTAGAAGGCCACACTGGCCTGTTTTAAATCGAGTATGATTCCCAGATAATTTACATCGCTGGAAAGAGTAAGATCTTCTCCTCCTAGCATTGGAAATCTGAAACTTTGCACCCGCCTCCTTCTTGTAAAAACGACCAGCCTGGTCTTTGAAGAGTTTACTCCCTATGGCGCCTGCCAGTGAGAGATCTTTAAACCGGCATCGTTATTACTCCAGAAAATTCGCGTATCAGGATATGCCAAATCTTACCTATGGCTACAACCACTCTTCCGTGTTTATCAACAGCCCCAGAAATGGCGTATATAGAAAAATCTCTCGAACTATGGAGTTAGAGGTAAGTCCACGAATTCCTTGACCCTGTTCGGACACTGAAGGCTCCTGCTCTAGATTCCGTGCTCTCATTAGTTTCATGCAATTGTAAAAAGGGATGTATAGTATAGGTACATCATCTTGTGAATGCTGGAAAGCCAAACTAAAACGCGTAGCTATTTACAGACATTGCCAAGGTATTGCGTGTTTGAACTTACACAGAACTCTCGATATTGAAGATGATAGTTCTATGGAAAGGGAGTTTTGTGAGGAACCTTTCAACGCACCTCACAGCCAACTTCAGCTCGACGACTTTGACGATGTTAACTCCGATGAATCACTTCCGCCAGACGATTGGGTTTCTGACAATGCTAGACACCTAGTACGAGCGGCATGCATCGATTTTAACTGGTAAGAATGGATGAACTTTCACATATTATAAGAAATATTAACACAATTTTCAAGGAATTTATTGATTTGTCATTATATCACAATTTTTACAGGTCATGAAGCTGCAAAAAAACAATTTCCACAACAGTTTCAAGAGTTCATGAGAATTTTTTCTCTATTCTATGTCGGATTCCACCTGAATGAAGTATTGGAGTTACGAAGAAAAAATATTAATAAACTTTTTTGTAGGCAATTTAATAAACTATGTATTTTATCTGAGAACTATTTTTTCGTATCAGTTATAGTTGCCGAGATATAGGGAAAAAACTTAAAAAATGTAACTTTTTTTCAATATGGCGGCGGCTCGAGCGCAACAGATTTTGACGGGGACTTTTAGTGTGTTCAATGGGAAGTCGTAATAAGCATGTATGACAAAACTCCGATTTTTACCAATTAATGCTTTTATTTTTTCTAATTTGACTGAACTAACAAGAGTGCTTCAAAATATATACTAAAAAATAGAAAATAATTTCTGCGTTGCACTTACTGAGGATTTTGCAAAAGCTATCTAGACTTTCCTTTCATTTTGCATTTAATTTAATTTTAAAATTATATTAATTAAAATTTAATTAAATGCAAAATGAAGAGCAACATTATTTTCTATTTTGTTGTGCGGACTTTGAAGCAAAGTCTTTTTAAAAAGTTTTCTTTATTTTTTTTATCTGTTTCAATAAAAATTTCTAAAATTGACTACAAATAAATGTGAAAATCATTTTCCGCTTACGTCTGCCTACCACCAATTAAGCCATAAACATTGGACATTACTCCTACGAGAATATTTGGGAAACTAGGAACTCATCATTTTCTCCACGAGCCAACTCTGTACAAAACGACATCAGAAAGTGATGCAAAAAAAAACAATATGAAAATGCAAGAAAATATACGAGCATCAAAAATTCACCATAAAATTCACCATATTCACCACGATCACCTTTAATTCTTAAAATATTGCAGGATTCTTGTCTTTCTTTTTTACCAAACTAGAACCAATTATAAAAAATTGCAACCAACTCAATGAACTGAACTGCAATGGAACAGAGCAGAAAAGAACATTAAGAATTTCGTGTTCTTACGGTGCGGTACGGTAGTGTTCTCGATCTCGATATTTTACTCTGTTTTGTGTTATTACAAGATTTTATAAAATTACAATAATAAAATTTTACTCCTTAAGGAGTATGTAATAAGTATTCAATAAAAACAAGTGAATTTGGACAATTAAATTATTCACTTCATTCGATCGGCGGCAAAATGTTGATCGGCGGCAAAATGTCAATTTTGATTCTTTGGTGTTGTTGTTGGTTTCTAATATGCAGACAATTTTCTCTTTTTATCTAATTAATCATGATTTGTTTTTTTTTTTATTTGAAAATATGTGTTGTGTGAGATTTTTATGACAAAACGGTAATTGTAACTTAACGCAAGACTGTGTGTAATAAAAATAATAAAAAAAAATATAACTTTTATTATTGTTTAGTTGATAATCAGAAACAAATTCGGGGTTGGGTGCAATTTACTCTTCATTTAACAAAAGAAAAGTGCGAGTTTGTGTGTTTGTGACGATCATTGGAACTTTTTATAGAAAAAAAGTAAATAAAACTTTTACAGTTCTTTAAAATTTTAACGAAATTTTTAGTGTTTGCTTGCAATTTAGTTCCCAAATATGCAAAAATTATAAATGTACCTACATACATATGTATGTATGTATGTATAAGATCACGTGTGTCCAAATTCTTCAGTTTTACGTTTTAAATCGGACAACATTTTTCTAGTTTTTTGTGTAGGGATTACAGACTGGGCACGTAAAAAAGCACCATTTTGAAAAGGCGTTGGATTTCGTCTAACTTTTAATGAGGAACGGAGTGGAAGGTCAGGTGTAGTGTCAATGAGTGGAAAAATGGAAAGTGAATAGTGAGAGTTTAAGAGAAATTAGTGCAAAAATAGTTGAAGAATGTGTTTGTGTGTGTGTGTGTCTATATATATATGTATATGTATATATATAGTGTATGTGATATGTTCAGAAACTGTAAAAATTTGAATTCAAAGCCTTCTGTTGCTGCTATGGTGAGTTTGGAAAATATTCAAATTAAATTAAATCAAATTTAAAATTTATAGCTAACAATGACACATTTATACAAATTTATGAGAGAGAACTTCTAATCAATATTTGGTGGGAAAAAAATTAAACGAAAACTTTTCATCTGTGATGCTTCTTCCAAAAAAAAAACAAAAGCATGATTTTGGGCTGCTCAAAAGAGATGATTTCTTGAGCAGAATATTGAAACTACCGAATTTCCATAGCAATATCAATAATTTTCGTGAGTTTAACTGTATACCGTTGGTTAAGGGTAAAGCCTTGGCTATAAAATGTGTCATTAATATTTTAGCTTAACGGTTATTTTTTTTAAATCTCATTGAATGCAAAAATTTAAATCGCAAAATACCAAGGAAGTTTGGTGAACCATTTCACCAGCACAATTCTATCATGTAATTCTCGTACTGGTTCTTAAAAGCAAAGAGATAGCTATGAAAAATTACTAAACATATTTTAATAATGATTTTGACAGATTAAGAAATAATTATAATCATCTTTTATGCCGTCTATTTCACTAATACGAAAAACAAAATTGCATTTTATAGTTTGCAGAAGCCTCCATGATCTCAGCGCTCCGCTCCGTGCTCAAATCCTTGACCTGCAAGATTCTGCACAGCTGTAGTCTCGGCAAAGCGGCTTGGCACTACGAAAGGTGGTAGGTCTTACTCCCACTAACATTACAAAAATCTCTTTTAATCCCCATAAACTGAATTCTGTCCATGGTGTCGCCGTAAACTCTGAAAACTGGGTGCTAACCACAGAGCTGTTCTCTGCTGAGTGCCTGGTCACAGTCATATACCTAGAAGCGAGGTAGCAGATGCCCAGGCCAGAAAGGATTCTGCTATGAATATATATCTAACAAGGGAATCCATAGATCGGCCTCTAGAGTCAGTAAAGGGGGCTCTAGATGTACAGACCTGTATGCTGGCAAGTCGGATATAGGGAGAACTGACTTCAGGCACGATTTTTCAAGACAGTTTTGACCCCAGATTTGTCCTGTGAAGTCTGACTTTCTGCTGAAGAGGATTTGGAATGATGTGCGTAATCTTACTGCAATTATTACGGGACAAAACCTCTTTGATAAATATGCAGAGCGCATGCGAGCTCCATACAATGACTTCTGCAGAAACTGTATGGCTGGAGAAGAAGTTGAGAGCATTCAGCACCTGCTTGCTAAGCGCAGGAGGAATACATTTGATTGCTACTTTTGCTGCGAGCTTAAAAAATTAGCAGACAAATTGTTGGGGTACCTGGAAAGATTCATTAATTTTTGTGCCTGGTTTCATCCCCGTAGCTCTTAAATATTTCTTCCAGGCAAATTCCCATTAAGGTAGCATCACAATGGCCTACATATGGTCTAAGTGAGGCTGATCGGATACCATCTTACGGTGTCTCGACTCTAACCTAACCGAACCTAGTTTAATCTCATCAACAACATCCCTTCGTAGAAAATAAGTCAAAAGGATAATTATGAACTAAGGAAAATATAAAAATACACTGCAGGACGACAACAGAATGAACTCTTGCACCAGCTCACTATCGACAGTGTACATGGATAAAGCACTTGGATTATGTAATGCTGTGCTCACGGCTAGACACCTCATGCTGGAGTGTGGATTACGAGCAGTGGCTACTAAATAAGTCAAAGCAGACTAGTCTATACAACTTGCATAGTTAGTATAAGATTAAATGTACGCAAAAAAACCTAAGGCCTAATGTAAGACTAGCTTTAGAGGAAAAATAAATAATAATATTGTTACGAGCATGGCTTTCATTATGTTGTTCAAAACACAATATTTCAAATATAATTCACAAGTTCTTTTTATACCACTCTACTGTTTACATGTATAAAACTCTAAAACAAGAACAAATCAATTCTACTTTAATTGTCGCTAGTACTGTACTTCAAATTATCCAAATCTAATTAAAATATTTTCATCTGTTTACTACCCCCACTTCACTGTCTGAGACAAAACTCGCTCCTGACAGCGACAATTGCTGTATTTATACTCTACAAATTTCCAATAAACTTCCTGAAGATTCCATTCAAGAAACAAGGATACGCCGAACCTACAGTTTTTATGCCCGTACCTTTTTATTTAACGATAGTGTACACCAGTAACGTACCCAGGATTTGTTTTGGGGAACGACCATAGGTGTCCCAAGTCCAAAAAGAGTTGAAAAAATAGAGCTAAGGACACGATTATAGATCCTGAGCCCATCTGAGCACTTAAGAACTGCTATTTGTATATTTAAAGGTTTTATTTTATTTAATCGAGCTGTTTAATAATATAACAGATTAAATTTTATTCATGATTTGTGAATTACGTTAAAAAAACACTGTCCCTCTGGGGGGAACTGGTCCTATCCCCCCCCTCTCTTCAGTGTCAAAATGCTGGAGATAAGAGTTCATATCCTTTTTTCCAAAGTAATAAAGGTGCTAGAGAACGAGTTTTTAATACTAAAAAGAAAAAAGTATAAAACATATTAAAAAACCTTTTAAAATAAATTTGCAAAAAATAATTTTTTTCTTTATCTGTGATATCACAAGAAAAGTTTCATTGAAAAAAAAAGAAATGCTAGAATTCAGATGAAATCTTAAAAGTTTGGACATCCATAACTATGCATAATCAGAATTGTCTAACTGCAACTCATGCCTAAACTTTTATGACGTAAACTGAGTTGTAGCAATCCTCATTCTAAATAAAAAAACCCCATGTAAGTCCATAAATGTTTACTACCCTAAAACTTTTTCGTTACGAACGGAACTCTCAGACGTTCAGACGCTCAGACACAAAGTTTTTTAGTCAGGGGTTTGTGAGTTGATAAAAGTTATTTAAAAATAAAGATAAAATTTTTCTAAATCATGAGAAATAACAAAATTAACTATTACTATTAGAATTTAGTTTTATTTTAGAGTTAAATTTAAAAATTTACATATAAATCCTGCTGTGGAGATCATGAATATAATTCATAATAACAAAGAAGTAATATTATACTATGTAAGTGTTTTAATGTGCCGCTTAAATAAACGGGCAGTGCCTGCAGTTTGGACAGTCAAAGGAAGGTTGTTCCATAGACGGGAAATTTGGACAAAATAAGAATTTTCATTTAAGATCTTTAAAAGCGTGGAATCATTATATTCTTATTACGTCGAGATATTGTGGACTGGAAATATTCTCGTAAGTATCTAAGTGTATTATAACTAACTAGATTATAAAAGAAAACTAGAACACGTCGCCGCAAATAGGGAAACAGTGGACAGCCAAGCACTCGGGATCGAAAAAGCGAAATATGGTCAAACCTGCCAAGTTCGTAAACAAAGCGGATGCAGTCGTTGAATACCAGTTCCATCTTGCGGGTTCAAAAAATATCCAGTTTAGGGACTATAATACTACCATAAGTGAAGTGGGGCGAAATTAAAGATTTCACTAATCTGAGGTGATTTTCGGTAGATAGAATACGCATTGAGAGCCAGAGGCTCTGAAGCCCTGCATATCATTGCATATCGCTAGTCCATTTCTATTGCACCTAACAACATTTAGGCGCATAACGAATGCACTTTGAATTATATTACGATAAAGGCTTATTTATATATATTATATTATATATAACTTTTATATAATAAGTATATATTCTTACGGAATGTTGCAAAAATTATTCTATTATTATTAAAACTCCTAAATATTGCAGCAGCTTCTTCTTCCTGTTTTCGTGGCGGAGCCCAGTAGCTCTCCTACTGTACTGCCCGTAGTCAGAGCGTACATGCAAAGAATGTATAATGTGATAAAATTGATGCTACTGGTATAAAGTTAGTGGTTGTATTCGTTTATCTACAAATTCTACACTTCACTGTTAAACTAGAGCTTTAATACTCAATAAATCTTAGATACAAATAGTTTAATTTATCAATATTCAATAAACGAGAAATATAAAATATATAATAAATGTAGTAATTCTGTTGCAAATAACTTTGTACTCACCTGATCTATGTTTGGCAGTTGATTGACTTGATTTTAATAATTTTAACTGAGGTTAGGATTGGGATATTCTTTATTCTGGTCGATACCCAGAATAAAGTGAGGTGAATAATTCTTACTGCAGTCGAAACCCACAGAGAATCTTTATTGCAGTCGTTCCCCACAATAAAGTGTTGGTTAGTAATTTTCTTGTTATAGTCGTTACCCACAATAAAGTCTTTATTGTAGTCGTTACCCACAATGAAGTGTTTTATTAGTAAAATTTCTTATTACAGTCGTTACCCGTACTAAGAATCTTTGCTTTAGTCCCTATCAAATAAATCTCCTAATCTAGTCGCAACCCAGAATAAGAAAAATGTATTTCAATTGTCAACCAAACAAAGTGTTAGACTGTTAATGCAAATTCACAACACTAGGAAATACCACTAAAAAATTATCAAGTTATTCCCTGCACTGCCAAACTGAAAAAGAGATCGAGTCAAGTTAAATTGCTGTTTATATAGCCCTTGCTTGCACACGACACCAATGATGGAGTAGGAGAGGCGCATGATCACAAGAATTGGCCGTGCGTCTGTAATTTTACAGTATTAGAGATAAAATATGCATAGCAACGAACAAAAATGCATAGTAACAAGAAATTTAAAGCAACCCATGCTGCTGTCTTAAATTGAATTCTGTATATTTGCAAAAAATATTATCTCTATCATGTAGAGAAGAAATTCCCGTTCGATAGTACATATAATGATGATAGTGTTGAAAATTGATCTGCTTGATCTGATTGTATTTGTGCCATGCATTGTATGCTACATGACAACACATGCTTTGGTTAGATGTTGTACCTATTTTTGGGAAAATTTGTAATTAGATTGAATTTGTTTTGCTTTAAGAACTCAATTTTAGCATGGCATTTTTGCATATGTTCTTTTTTCAGCAATTGTTTTTAGCACGAATCTAATTGCTTCAATCATATGATAAGAATTTTAATTTGATCTGCTCAATGAGGCTATATTGTTGTATTGTATTTGTGCAAAGTGTTATGTAGATGACAAATACATGGCTTTGTTAGGTTGTGTACCTGTTTTTTGATTAAAGTAATCAAATTAGATTTATTTTTCCTAAAATTTGATGCTTTGTATCAGGATGTTTTCCTTTTAAAAGCAATCGATAAAAACAAAAATATATTCGAACCGATTTGGTTCGAACAACTACCTAGCCGAGCGGTCACCAGTGGATTAAGGTCAAATTCCCCGCCCCAGAGATGCGCCAGCGGGCGAGAACGTTTTACAAAAAATACAAAATAGAAAACAGTTTTACCTCTGCTACGATTTTTTTTTGTTTTTTGTGGTCCTGGAAACCCAAAAACTGAACCCTGTATGTCGCTGCGAAGGTGTCGACCTTGTGTTCAATAGTGGGCTGTAGGTCCTTAACCAAATGATTCTAATAAACGGTGGGCCAGCAAGTTAACGTGAATGCTTATGCAAACACTTTCGGGGGACAAAGTCTACCAGGATAGCGTCGTAACCAGCGGTCAATGTCCTAAATGCAGGCCTATTTAGTTTAAGGGAATTCCATGTTCGCTATCGGTTAAAATTTTCCTCCCTCTAAGAAAAACGACAAGTTTCCAAAAAAGTTTGTTTAAAAGTTTTATTTTCTTCCTTTTTAGGGTTCTTTACTCAAAGCGTTACAACCGGAAACCTATTAATAAGACTTCGCTGTCCGTCCGTCACCAGGTTGTAGACAGTTGAAATTTTCACAGACTGGGTTTTTCTATTGGCGATATAACAAGAAATAATAAAAATAAAATAAAATTAAAAATTAAAGGGGATTCCCATACAAGAAACGTGATTTTTTCGGAGTTTTTTTCCTCGTTTTATTCTCATCCATTTTTATTATCATATGTAGGCATTTTTTTTTTCTTCAAATGACGCCTACTCTCATATATAAAAAATACATAGTGCTAAATTTTGTACGATCGTTCGCAACCCTTCGTGCGCGAGGCCGACTCGCTTTGCCCGATTTTTTACTTTTACGATTATTACCGATTTCTTCTTAAACTTCTTATTTCCGCGCGAATTTCTCACAGCTCAGACTATCTCTATTCACAACAAGATACTCTCCCAAAAAAAAAAACCTGCCAACATGACGGCGCATAATTCCTTTTTCTTTTTTAGTTTCGAATTTTACTTCATTCCTAATGGGTTCTGGCGACCTCGGTCGTTTCACATATACTATTCTTAGCTCTTCACAAGTTTTTATTTAATATTTAGTTAACATTTATTTCGAAAGTTCATTTTAATAATTTTCCAATTCCTACAAGTTTTTATCTAATTTTTTTCTTATTTTCCATATCTGTCAACTGGGCTATGTTAGAGTTCATTGGAGGCCAAACTTATTATTGCTTTCCTTTTCTATATTGGTCAAGATTTAGTAAATGTTCAAAGTTTTGGACTATCTTTCGTTTAGTGACTGTCAAATGTTCTATTATTTTCCTTTTAATAAAGGTTAGAGATATTTTCTGTCCGAGATTGAGAGGAATGATGGTGAGATTGTCTTTGTACATATGTTTCGCTAGTTTTCACCTGTATACATATCTTCATTCCACTACTAGACAATCCAGAAGATTAGGATAGTTTTGAAGAGGGACTAAATGTTGCTGATGTTTATGGAGTTAAACTGCATTGTCCTTCGCCAACAAGCGATCAATAAGCTCACAGGTTTTCTCCTGAGTTTCTTGCTCGCGATTCCGCTGGTGAGGGGGCCATCGTTGAATATGGGTCAGACTCTATATTTAAGAGAACCTGACAGAAGCATCTCAGCTTCCTCAGTTACCATTCGTAACTACGAATTTTGAATGAGGTGCTACGAGAGGTCCTGTCGACTGTGCTTAAAAGGAGTGGGGTAAGTCATTCTGTTACAATATTATATACATAATTACTTTAAGTAGTAGAAGCAGTGAACTGACAGGCTAAATTAGCAGAGGAAACTAAGAAGTAAGTTCAAACAAATTGTTACTAACTAACTAATTATAAAGAAATGTTCTTGTTTTTTGCTTAGTTTTATTTTTCATTAAATATATAAATATAGCCCAGACTGTGGCTGTAATGAATTCGAATCCAAGAATGATTTTTTTACGAAAAACATATTTAAAAATGAAAAAAAAATTAAAACAATAAAAAATAAATAAATAAATTAAAAAAAATTAAGTTTTCAAACTTAACAGGGAATCCCGTTCTAATACCGGGAGCAGAATTCCAGTTTGTACTAAACCCCAAGTGTGTCTCTATATACTGAAAAACAGCTCGGTATACACTCGGAGTACACTCAGTATATAGAACATTTTAACTCCATATTAAAACTACAATAAATTTCGAGGTATACAGAGTTTATGTCAATATTACCCAAGTTATAAGCCATCAATCATTTAATACACGAACCATTTAGAACCGATTTTTATATTGCAATATTGACTGTAACTGACACTTAATATTTGACACTTGTCACTGTTTCGTTTTTATTTTCCATATAGAAAAGTAATTTCACAATATCTGCTTGCATTTTGTATGTACGCCAAACTTTCTTAAATAAAATGACAAATCAAAAGATAAATCGAATGTAAGTTCCATTGGCGTAGCCAGCGTTTTGTTGTGGGGGGGGGGCAGTAGGGGGCAGACCGACACAATATTGAAGAAGAATATTCTTTAAGCAAGTATTGTTTTTCAAAAATGTGTATAACTTTCTAAAACGTTAATCAGTGTTAAATCCAAGTTTCCTTACATGAAGCAAACTATTTCATTGATTACCGATGTTTTTTTCAACTAATGTATGCTTAAATTAAATAACAATAAGAATATTTCCTAAAAACAAGAATAAAATAAGAATAATTTACTAAAATATAATTATATGGTTTTCTAAAAAAATGAAATTAGAAAATTATTTCTTCAATAAAGCTAGAATTGGTCTAAGACCAATTCTTATGATACCCTAGATGAATGCTCGTATGTATCTGTGCAAATTTGATTTTTGAAGTAGTTTTTCGCATATATTTCTAAAACGGTTAGTCGGACAGTAAAAATTATTGTAACCAATTTCATAGGATTTCATAGTCTGAATAACTTTTCAGTACAATAAAAACATCTCGAACTGATCGTCTTCACAGCACCTGTACGAAAAATCCTAAATTTTTTAATATGGCAACATCAAGAAGGGGTTGCGGGATTTATCCTATCTTTGAAATTATTCTCATCATTTTTATGAAAACGCCGTGTACAAAATTTCAGCTCTCTACGTCGACTCGTTCTCAAACGGTGTCTAAATATATAGTGGAAAACCAAAGTTTTGTATGGCAAGGCAATTCAACGAAGGAGTTGCCTGATTTATTCCATTTCCGAACTTAAATTTCCTTTTTTCTCGAAAAGCTCGTGTGCAAAATTTCAGCTTTCTAAGTAAATCCGTTCTGGAGCTATCGTGTGAGGACGGACAGACATGCAAAAATTAAAATAACTTTTAAGATTATGCTTGGGTGTCCAATCCATTTAGCGATACCTTCATTATTTCTATGTGTTACAAACGGAATGACAAATTCAGTTTACCCAATAGATTTCATTTAGGATATAATATTCAGTAAACAGTCCAAAATAAAGCGATGCGAAGTACACTGTTGTGGTGTGCAAGATATTCGTCTGTTAAGTGGTTGTTAGACACGTTTAAGTGCTTGAAGATACAGCAACGAAATGATTTAAATGTACTTTTATTCATTTTTAAAATAAAGAAGAAATATTACTAGAGATACATATTTACATATCCATTTTCTTTATATAAATGACGTACAAAAAAAAAAAACTTTAAACAGATTTAAATTATTCTTGCAGAATCTATCGCTGTTTAAACATATTCAACAATTCTTCAATAAGTTAATAGTGCTAACTTCAAAGTTCAATTTCTTAAATTCATACAAAATTCGCAAATAATTAATATTCACAGTGAGATAGACGAGATATAATCAGATCTGTATTAAATCCTTAAACGTCATATCTATCGAAATATTTATTCGATTCGATTAATGAAACATATCCATTGCCAGTTACCACCCCATTAAAACTAGTGGGGCATCTTTCTAGGTTGCAGATCTGCTGAATTAGCTCTTTGTCTTCAGATTTGCAAGGAATGGTATTATTTTCTTGATATTCGGCATTCTAGGGCTATTATTCTTGGATCTCCCAATTGAAACTCCCTTGTAAAAACTATGGCTGCGGCAAAACCAGGTGCGATAAGTTCTTTTAAGATGTTTCCATTGCCACTATTTCCTTGTAAGTTGAAAAGTTATTAAAAAAACAGAAATGAAGTGTTCGGTCAGTGCTTGCAAATACAAATTGGATTATAAACTAGGGAAATCCTGTTTGAGGCAATTGCACTATCTAAATTATCTTTTTGGTTAATAGAAGCAGAGATTTATATAAATTAATTATGTGAATCGTTTCAAAATAAAGTAGAAAAAGAACATTTTTTATCACAGATGCTCCGCACAAAACCTTTGTTTACTTTTTGCAAATTGACAATTTGCTTATAATAGGGATAGCGGGTAAATACATGTAAAAATGGACTACCAACACAACCAGAAATTCATTACGCAAAATCTGGCTTATCACCATTCCTGTTTTCTATTCATTCTAAGGAGTGAGCTATTACGGCATGGCTGTAGCCGGCCCATTAAGGCCTTTTAATTTCCAGTTTTCATGATGTCGCCTTCTGGTTTGCCGAATAAAGACAAAAAATGTGATATCGCATGTTTATATGCAACGAAACAGAGCGGCAAATTGATTAATTTTCATACATAAATGATAATGACAAGTGGCGGAATTTTCAGATTTACTCTCATGTAATATCGCGCTTTTGTGAAAGCACTTTTTTCTGAGATATTGAAAGAGGTCTCCAAAGTTGTTGCTGTATAATCCTATGTTATTTGAACAGAACGTGCTTCTGTTTACACGCTTTGCTCTAAAGAGGGTGGATGTAATCAGTATTGGGAGATCGTGGGAATTCCATATTCTGGCAATTTCTGCCATTAAGATATTGAAAAGTAGTAAATTAATATGTACATAGTAGCACTGATTACTTTGAGCCTAGTTGCTAATGTACTTTTATAGATATCTCTCCTATATCAATAAAAATTAATTAGTTTTCAAAAGTTACGTGAATTGAACTATTCTCCTTTTGGTGTATTTCTTATGCTTTTGGTACCTAGGATAAAAATGATCGGAATTCGCATAATATAATAATTTGTAGGAAAAGTCGCCATTAATTCCTATCTTCGAGAGAATTTTACCCGCAACAATCTCCCAACGCTGGGCTTGGGAAAAATGAGAGTTTTATTTGACTGATAGACATTTTGTTGGAGGGGACTAGGAGAAAGGCCTAACTAATAACACGTAGTTGTTTTCAACTCGAGGTGACTTTATTGACTGACTTTTTCACAAAATTATTAAATCGAGACCGATCGACATAGCGGCACATATATATGTATGAATATAGACAGCACGCACAATAGAGCTTGTACTGATTTACACGCAAACCAGATTCTGATGATCAGAATCTGCACTGATAACAAGAACAGATGTTCTTGTTTATTTTAACTCTTTTGTTCATTTAAAAAAGCAACGAAGGCCTTTAAATATCAATATATCGCATATAACTCGGCCATCCTGGCTTAATAATCGATCCGATTATTAAATCACGGAAATCAAATATTACCCAATAGAATAAAATTGAAAGAAAATATTAATCATATTAATATGATGATCACACGCTGTATAGCCGATCGTTCTTTACACAACAATGTATACATACGTATATTATAATGTTCAAAATTAATTACCTTTGAATTGAAATTGTTTACACAGGAAATTGAAGTAGAGTAGATATACGAAAAATTTATTATTTTATGAATAATTTGAAAGGATTTTGAAGTATATCTTACTAAATGAAAGAAGAATGAATGAAAGAAAAAATTGCAAATTATTAGTAATAATTGCTTCGTATTTCTGTGGATGGGGGGGGGTACCGAGCCTACACGGGCTTGTCTGGGGGGGGGGGCATTGCCCACCCGTGCCCCTACCTCGCTACGCGAATGGTAAGTTCTCTAATTAATTGCACAGTATCGTAACCTGCAAGTGTAGTGTGTCTCTGAAAGCGTGTATTTAAATGTGACATAATTATAATATCAATATCTGAGTATCAATACTGCAGGTCTGTGCCTATGTCAATTGCATCCATGGGTATCCACACGCATAATACTAATTTATTATTATTTACTATTATATTGATTTTTGGCTGGCTGTCTGTCCATCTGACCTTCTGTCTATCTGTCCGTCTGTTCGTCTGTCTTATCTGCCCGCCTGTCCATCTATTTATCCGTCTGTTCGTCAGTCTGTCAGCCCTCACGATAACTCGAGAACACCTTAACTTAGAAGGCTGGAATTTTGTACATAGGCTTATTAACACGTAAGTCTACGCGGTATGGTCTGCAATATGCTAGCTCTGCGATAGACAATCATTCAGGAATGCAAGTAGTCTCATCGTCTTCTAAAACTACTTTCTTGGCGATGGCTGACTAGAAAAAAATCCGATTAGTCAAATTAATTTAAAAGTTTTTCTATACATATATGAATTAGAATTTATATGTTCATATGCCCGAGTATGTTTATGTAGAGCTGAGGCTTAGTTGAAAAGCGACAAGGTAACTTTCCTTTTACGTCTTTATACTGCTTTTTTGAACATCTTTGACACTCCTATTCATATCTATATACATACATACATATATATGGAGTGCCCTAAAGATTTTCGTGACCTTCCCCCAATAGTAGGTAAAGGATATTTGATGGCACATTTAGCTTTCCATAAATTTAAAAAGTTTCACCATACTTATACTTACAACCCGTATACATATGTACATATGTATGTATGTAGGTACATATAAAATCTAAAAATAGCACGCAGACACTTTTGACCCTTTTATTTTTTATTCCCCACTAACAGCAGGATGAAGGCGATGAATGTAAGAGAAATCGCGCGTTTCTTTATAAAAGCATCGCATACAAAAATATGCGACAAATTTTTTTTTTTTATTCACATATATGCAGGCAGACATACATAACTTTACTCATAGTAACTATATAATTCACCTTTAAAGGACTCTCCAAGCGACTCTGAAAGCTCTCATGGTTCATAGAAATTTAAGATTACGCCTTTTACCATTTCGCTGTCTGCCAGTTGTGTGGTGGATGGATGTTCGCCATCGTAATTTAGCATTTTATGTAACCGCCACCACCGACCGCCTTGGCTGTACAATGTGCAATGAGGAGTATCCTTTCTATTTGGTCCTGGATATCCTTATAGAAAGAGCAACGGAACTGATGCGAAATAGTATTCTTGTAATAAGAGTGCGCATACGAATTCTGAAATCCCATTGAGCTTCTACTTCTTCTTCTTCCTCTTCGTCTTCTTCTTCTTCTTCTTCTCCATATGCCTTCGTGTAAGAACTTAAAGTCTTTAGAGCGAATGAGGACAAAGACATGACTTTCCCAGAGTATTACTAAGTACAAGGTGAAAAATACTTGGCGTGAAGTTGGAACATAAAAGTCGCTTTAATGTCATTTTATCTTTTATATTTTGGGGGTTGGGTGGGAATTATCAGGAGCACAAAAGTGTATATATATATGTATGGGTGTGTGTGTGTGTGTTCAGATGCATTTATAGTTTGTTTTGCCACAAGGAATAATTAGTTCAATGCTTTGTGGCAAAAGCGAGCATTTTCCAGAATATATAATTTTCTCTATGCTCAAGCTGAAATATGAAGTATGATGTGAGGGGCACGAAATTATTCTGTTTTTCTGGAGATGAAATTTAATTGTGTTCTATCTGGCACGATTTTAAGATCTCGAAAATTGACAAAAAGTGAAATACATAAGTATGGTAGTTATATGCTGGATAAAAATTATGTCATTTCATTTCAATTGACAGGAAGGCGTAAAAGATTTCAAGAAATTTTTCACATCTTAAAGTTTATGTTTTTAATTAATAATTTTATTTCAATTTTCTATTCAACTTTTCAAGTTATTCCTTAATTTCTTGAATAGTTTAAACCTCAGTTTTAGAGGTAGGAGCATTTTGACATATATCTGTTACAAATAGCTCTTTGGAATAGGTACAGTAAAATTTGAGTGTTTATGGTCAAAATATGTCAACTGTGATTGTAAATGTAGCTTTAAGCGATTTAAGGGGAGGTTACCGTCGAGAGGCATGAAAAATGCATGAAGTTTCTTTTTATATACAATAAATATTTATCTATCAATGGAGATTAAATTCCAATTTTATTTATAAGAAAAAATAAAAAATGGTGGCTCCAGCTCCCATCAAACAACGCCGTGCATGGCAATTTTTGGACTGCGCGGGGCGCTCCACAGCTCTGCCAGTTCATCCGGAATATAGTAAATAGGATTGAAAAGGATTAAACTAGATAAAATTTGGGGGACCTTACCGGTTTTCCTTTTCAAGAAAATCTCTGAATAACAAAATGTTAAACGGGTAACAAAAAAAAAACAAAAATTTGTTTGTCCTGTTTTTTATTTGCTTGAACGGATGAAAAACCTATTTCTAAATAAATTATTCACAGAAATCGCATCCTGAAGGCCTCATAAATTGAATTTCCTTTTACTTGTGAAAAGATTTATGTGAACCGGTTCATCCGTTGAAGCTGTAGAGCGCCACGCGCGCTGAAAAATTTTGTTCCCAAAAAACTTATATAAAGTTTAATGTTATAAAAAATCAAAAACCAACTATTCCAGCACCATACAGTGGCCCTTCTTCTTCCTTAAAGAACAGATTATGCTGAATGTGAAGGTTATGGCTTCCCGAAATTTATGAGGGTGCCTCAGTTAGCGAGAAATGGTGTCTCCAGAAAACGCGCTCTGAGCGCCTCAGCTACCTGTTTTCTAGCCAGCGGACCGTTCCGCGCTCAATAGGCTGTGAATTCTAAAATACTTTTGATATGAAAATAACGTTTTACCGACGTGTTCTAAACACTTTAACAATGATAATTATGTAAAAAAAAATCGAATTTTTCATCGACATGAACGGTAACCTCCCCTTACTTTAATTAAAACAAATAAAAAAATTACGACAAAAAATTTCTTAAAAATATTTTCATTAATAATTATTTATCCTGAAGGCATTTTATTCGTCCTTCGCTGTAAACTATCAAAGAGGTGCAATAATAAAATCCCTCTGAACAAAAAAATCAAAAACAAATGGATCGAACAGCATGCATCAGAAAGTATAGCATTTGAACACGTCTGGGTTCTGTCTATGATATCAAAACCGACACCATTGGCTGAAGGAGGTGGTTTTATTTTTGCTTCCATCAACAATCGAACAACATCCAACAAAATGTATGGCAATCACACACGTTAGGGATCTACCTATGATGTCACACACTTCTCTTGCTCGTTCGCCACTTATAGTGCAGCTACACTCAATAAGAAATAGTTCTAAGCCAAGGGAATGGCCACAGAAACAAGCGGTGTCGTACCGTATGGGATGCAATTTAAAAAATGCTTCTAGGTACGAGATCTACAAGCACTACTATACCGGTAGCATCCCAGTGGGAAATGGAAGCATAAAATCATGCAAGATAGAAGCCTTCCTTTGAAGTCGGGGATACATGACACTTGGTTTCCAGGTTTATTTATTTTTTTAATGGGCATGTCCGCGGGCAAAAGCAATGCTTTCGATGTGCTCTCCGTGAGCTGCTTTCATGGTGTGCATCTTTTGCTGCAATAGAGAAGGTATGTTGATGTGCTCTTTTGAAGGCAATAAAGAAGGCAAGTTAATGTGCCCTTTTGGAGGCAATGAAGAAGGCAGGGAGAGTTCCACCTTTCTAATCAATAAAGATATGTTCTTCTTTTTATTTCTTTAAACAAATTAATAATTTTGAAAAAGAAAATAATGAAACTAAAATAATAATTCAAATATTAAAAAATAAAAACCCGTTTTTTATATCGGCTTCAAATTTACTAAAATCATAGTCGTCTTTTTGACACCTTCTGCAAAAGTAAATAAGCTTACTATATATATCGAAGAAAATTGAGTATAACACGCCAACATCCAGATGCATATCCAGACCTGCAGCCTTGGGGGTCACAACTAAATTGATCGAGGCTGCAGGAAAAAGTCAGAAGTATTCGCTTTTAAATTTTTTTTTTATCATATTAAAGTTAGATATCACAAAACCCAGTTTTCGGTTTGATTTGGAAAACCTGTGGATAATATTATTCACATCAATGTCGATCTCAGAGTGGACAGACATTGAGGACTCATATCCAGATACTCTTTCTCGTGCAAAGATTGTAGAAATAGATGTGACGCAACCCATTCTGTCACGGGTGAAGTAAATGATTGAGAGTGAGAGCTTGCACCTTAATTCACATTGAAAGGAATAGGAGTAGAAGTGCATGATACGTCACTGACTATTTCTTCTGATGGGAACTTAAGAGGAAGTACTCAGCAAAAATTTCAATGTAGATACCAGCGATCCTGTAGGCAAGAAAACTTACTATATGTAGGTCTGTGTCCTGAAAGTATGAAAATTCATATAAAAATAGCGTAGACCTAGACCATAAGTAACATTAGAGACATCTAGCGTGAAAGGCAGAAACCAAACATGCGACAATTTAAGACGAAAATGAAAATTTACAGTTCAAAGAAATTGAAATTTTTTAACGAGAATGAACTCTCCTAAATTTTATTTTGCACATAATTGTTAAATATACTATTTTGCTTTGTATTTCAACAACTTTCAACGAAATATTGCAATTTCTCGTCTATGAAATGTCGAGAGAAAAAACAAGTGCTATTAGAGTTAAACAATTAAAAAACGCGCCACTAAAAATGAAAAAACTCGACATTATTTGCTAGATCTAGGCCTTATCTTTCTAAAACAGTCTCAATTTAAAGAAATGAGAATACCTACCCACAGGAATTTGATTTAAAAGACCTTAATTTATACGATTTTTTACTAGTCTCTGAGCTAATATCTCCATTCCAATATACTTTTTTTTAATTTTTGCCGACGTTATTTCCTAGACTTCTTCATTACCTTTAACTGCAAATAGTTTGCCAGAAATTCGCATTAAAAAATGTATGAAACTTGCAATTCTTGGTACTGACTCCTCTTAACTTATCTTGTTTTCTTCTGAAAAAAGTTATCAATGCTCTTATCAGTCTTCTGCTTTCCATTTTCGCTACTATTTCTACCTCCATCGCAAACTAGTGTAGCAAGTACATTATTCTCCTATAAATTAAAAGTAAACGTGAAGTTAAATTAAACAACACTACTTCAATTAATACGAAAGTACAAGCAAACCAACCGCAACTACCGCAGGCAGAGGAAAGCGAATGGTTTTTATTTTTATAGTCTTGCCCTAAAAATTGTGAAGAAAACCAGCAACCAATACTGTATAAAAATTCGAAAGAAAAATGTTCAAGAACAAAACGTATGCTTTCCAACGCTGATAAATATCTTTAGCGACCGAGATCAGCCAAGGCACTTGAATCAATATAACTCTATGGCAACCCTATGTTCTCCATCATCCATCAATCCTACCACGAATGTAGATAGAATAGAAGACCGTAGGCACAAGCACAGAGTTACCAGAGAATTATTTTTATGCCAGCTAAATTTAGCCATTTTAGCCGGAGTTAAGGCCTTTGAATCGGAGTGAAAAATCGGATAAATCCTTTCAACTAGAGTTTTTTTTTTGACACCGTTTAAAATTTTACTAGTTTTAGCCGAGAAGATTCATATTGAAGAGCAGCAAAAATAAAAAACTAATCTCTAACATAATTAAAATTTTTAATTTGTTATCCTTGTGTTAATAATACCGGAGACAGACTTGCAATTTCCATATTGAAATTGCGAAAAACGTACTCGGTATACGAGTTTATTGCAATATGACTCTAGTTATAAACCATAAACATTTAATACACGAACCTTTTAGAACCGAATTTAATACTACAATGTTGGCTACAACTTTTTCTGACATTTAATATTTGACACGTGTCAAATTAAAGTGTCTATTTCGTTTTTATTTTTTATATAGACAAGTAATTTCACAATATTTACTGGCGTTTTGTATGTGCGCGGAGCTTTCTTAAGTCAAATGACAAATCAAGTGATAAATTAAATGTAAGCTCTCTAATTAAATTCTTGGTATCGTAAACAGCAAGTGTGTCTCTGAAATTCTATATTGCAATTGACATTATTGCATTATCAATATATTAATATTGAAATTGCATTTCTGTCTCTGGTATAAAATAAACTGTATTTGTAATGATACGATTTTATACTTTCATTTTGTCTTAAAACAGATTGAGATTTAAACGACATTTAAGATCTACAATGGATCTTACTTTTCGTTTGAATTTCAAATTCGTTTTATTTAACAATCATTTTTTTCAAATTTAAATTGCTTTAACAATTCTGGTTCTAGTTTTATGGTATGCAGTATAAAGATAAATATATATGATGTCTAGTATACCCTGGAACTGTAAAACAATTTGCCCCAAATAAATAACGTTGTTAGAGGGGGCGGTAACTAACGTGTTTGCCCCCCTTCAAAGCTTTCCTAGATCCGACACTGCATTTGATTTAGAATGTTAAAAATAAAAATTCTTAAAATTCTTCTATTCTCCATAAAGATAATAGTTGGGAAACTGATATTTTTGTAAAGCCCACAATTTAAAAAAAATTAAAAAAACAGTTATGTTACCCGGTTTTGCCCTACCTTCCCCTACATTACTTTACTAATGTTTAAGATATTCCCGGTTTTCGTTGCTACATCTTAAAAGATTAATTTCTTCAGTTTCATGACAATGTATATAAATGGATTGATCGTTGAACAAAAACTGCATGAAAGCTAATGACGCCACTTTTATTTCTTATCTCTTTCCGTGTGATAAATTTGGTAAATCTCACTAACAGGTATATAATTAAATCACCAAATGTTCAAATATTATGCTAGTTTACTACAGCTAGTAACATTGACAGTGAGAGCATTATTCTGAAATCAAAATGGGTGCCACATGAAATAGCAGATCAGTCAGTCCATTTATATATATATATCAGTGACTCTGTTATAAATGAATTTGAGATTTTCCATTTTCATATTTTACAAATTCGTAACGATGTCATTTACAGAGCTCAAATACCATTATTAGCAGACAACTTACCCAGTGCTTTAAAAGAGTCTTGAGTATCTCTCGATATTCTGAAAACCATGTATTACTGCCTCTGTTTTCGAGAAAATGGAATTATTTTCAGCTCTTGTTGAATTATAGTTTAAAAAATACAAATAAATTGCGACCTGACTATGATCATTTCTTTAATCCCTTCTATTTTATTTTTAAAGCAGGAGGGCAAAACACTGCAATTCAGGTTATTATTTGGATTTCTTGAATTCATCAGGACAATAAAAGCCAAAACAATCTTATTTGTTATTTAATCACACAACTCATTTAATTTTTAATTATTGGTGGAAAGCTTCAAGTCTTGATTGGACTTATCAGCAGATCCCAAATAAATGAAAAACTTTGGGAAAGTAGAGAAAAAATTTATTTTAAAAAAAAATGATAAAATCAGATTAATTTGAAGCGAATCGAACCTGAAAAAAATGATAAATAAGCGTTTTTTATGGGCAGATACCTTATACTCTGCAGGATAGCTTGGTTTCTGCATGCCATAGACACTTGAGAAAGATCAAATTGATCCCACCTCATATAAACTCAGATTAAATTCTTGGTGCGAATTATATGAGGCTACTCTCCCATATCTAACCAAGGAGTCATAAAGGAGATTACTATGACTTCTTATCGGGTATAATTGTATTCTTGTTCCAGAAGGTTATTTTTTTGATTCTTTTCTTTTTGCTGTTATGTCGGAGAAACCAAAGAAACCAAAAATAATCTCCCTGAATAAGAATAACATTATACACGGTAATAATCATAGAAATCTTGTTTAAAAAAAAAGTGAAAAAAGGAACATATTAGGTTTTTTAATCACTTTATTGGATGGATTGATTGATTGTGGAATCCCGAGGGATCCCTCGAGCGTAGGCCAATTCAAGGCCCATTGTTAACCCTCCAGACCCGTGAGCAGTCGTTCATAGGTGCCAACCGGACGCTCTTATTAATTTAAGTATTGGCCCCCCAACTCTCCTTGCAGGCATCGTGCAACTCGTCCAGGTGGTATGAGCCATGGAGTCTGTACCGTATTCCTGTGAGTGCAACGCCTGCATGTAGGATCATCAACAAGTCTCATCTGCTAATGTTGATGTGCTGTGGCACCCACTGCACAATTACCCTGTTCTTCCGAGAGAAGGAGTTCAGGGTGGTTTTACACTTCATTACAAGCTTAGAGGTTTTAAAGGGTTTAGACAAAGCCTTAACCGCCGCTTGGTTATCTGAGCAGATGACGATCTCCTTATTCTCAGTGTCTGAGTTAAGGAGATATCTTCCCGCTCCAAAAATGGCCTTAACTTCTCCCTGAAAAACCGTGGCGTGGTTTTCGAGGTGCATGGCGATTTCAGTCTGCGTCTCCTCGCAGAAAACTCCTGCTCCGGTGTTTTCATCGGATTTGTAACCATGAGTGTACATTATAATAGAGTTTGTCAATGGTTGAAGCACAAAATGTGATTCCTATTCTGCCCTGGATGCAATTCTAGATTTAAAATTGCTTTTCAATATAGTTTCGAGGAGGTTGTCACTGTCCCTGTCGATGCCAGGTGCAATAGACTGCACAGACTCGTAGATGGAACTCTCGCTGCCGTGTGAACCCAGCCAAGATAAATATGCAGTCTTATCGCTGCACTCGTCGACCCCTGCTTAATATGTATTTGCACCGTGTATATATTGAGGATAACTTCCATAGCTCGGGTACTAGTTTATTTAAGAGTGCCCCTTGCGCTGAGGGGGCACAGTCTCTGAATCTTCTCCAGAGCTGTAGGTTAACCTGGGTCGGATGACGCTAGTGTATAACCATAGGATCATCCGCGGCTTGAGTCCTTATTTCCTCCCTTCCGCTCTGCGACACATTGCAAAGACTCTAAGAGCCTTTTTCGCTCTGTCCTCGAGGTGTGATTTCCAGTTTAGCTTTTTACCTAGTATAATACCTAGATATTTTACTCTGTCCTTTAGTTCCAAACGCGTGGGCAGGTTTAAACTGGGAATGTTCTTTTTCAGGCATAAGTTAGTTTTCCGTGGATTGATGCTCAGTCCGCAGTCCGTAGCCAAGTGCATGACTAGTCGCATCCCGATTTGCAATAGTTCGCAGAGTTTGGATTCGTAACTCCCGGTGACTAAGATCATTAAGTCATCTGCGTAACATTCTGCTTTGTAACCTATCCGGGTGAGTGTTTGCAACAGATCGTCTATGATGAGCACCCATAAAAGAGGTGATAAGATACCGCCTGCTTGCCCCGCCCATATCCGCAAAGACAGTTTTATTATATAACATGTGTGCGATCCAATATTTTAAAGATCGGTTCACTCCATGTTTTTTTACCATTTCAGTAAATCCTCCAGAAGAACATTATTGAAAGCGCCTTCTACAACGATGAAGACAGCCAGCCAATCACCTCGTGGAAGGCCATCTCAGCAGACTTTCCCTTTAGCTACGCATGCTGATGCTACGGCAGTCTGCTTCTGAGAATGGAGAGCCTCAACTCCCACTCGCAGATGCTTTCTATAGTTCTTAATAAGAAAGAAGATAGGCTTGTTGGTCTATATGCATTGGCAGTTGAGTAATCTACCCGACCTGCCTTGGGTGTAAACACTGCACGGACTTTTTGCCACAGTTTCGGTGTGTAGCCCACTTTGATGCATGCCCTAAATAGAACGGTTAGGTTGCTGATCAAGGGGAAACCCAAGTATTGAAGAAGAGCTGGAAAAATGCCATCATTGCCCGGGGATTTAAAAGGTTTGAACGAGTCAATTGGCCATTTAACCGATTCGTTTGTGATGAAGGCCACTTCTCTATCCTCGGAAACGGTTTCATCACGAAAAGTTTTCGTACGTAGATACGGGAAGTCCTCGTCTGGACCATCAGGAAAGTGTTCACTAAGCAAGATTTCCAATGATTCCCCAAAAGAGGGGCTTGTACTCCGGCATTTCCTTTAGTGGTTATAGGGTTATATTTATCTAAGATTTTAAGTTTCCTATAATTTTTTCATGTGTGGCAATGCTTAGAAGACTTTGGCTACACAAAAAATCTACGCTAGAAAATTTTGAGTGGAAACACTGACAGGAAGTGATAGTACTCACATAGCAAAACCTAAAATTTTATGAAAGAGAGAGGGCCATCTCAACTGTTTGGGAGTTACATAGTCATTGATAAAACATGCTAGTTTTTCATAAAACTCCCCACTCATGCTGACTTTTTGTCGATTGTTCACTCCAAACTTTGTGTCCCACTAAACATTGTGGCGATAAAAACTGCAATAAAAATTATGTTTACCTTATCTTGCCATGGCGATGTTTTTGCAATCGCTCGACAATTATTAAAGTCAATTAGATTCCCAGAAATATTACAATTGGCCTACGAATCGCTTTTTTATTGCTACATTATTGCATTTTTATTACCTGCATCACTGGTATGAGATGTGTTGAGAGCGTAGGTTTATGTATATAAACTATTTTTACCGTTATCGAGAATACTTCAGTACTCTCCATTTAGAAATTGCCTAATTTGGAGCTCTTATTTCTTCAAGTGCGGTAGAGTAGAAAAGCAGTGAAAGCAGAAAATATTACCAACCCAAAAATGTAAGAATATTTATCGCCATAATCATCGTAAAATGAATCACTTACACGATTCATGTGCGATGCAACATTTACCCCCTTAAAGTCAACGGAAGCGATAACTCTGCATATAATTCCGCCAACAAAATATAACCTTTATGCGATAAAATGGCGATTCGTTTGCGACTGAAGAGCAAACACAAGAAGATAAGAATATTTATCATTATGGCGATCATCAAACGATACGCTTACACTATTTATATGCGATGCAACATTTGAATCTAGTATGATTCATTGTTCCGAATAGACGCATCCTCAGTACGCTCTGCATAATTTGCTTTTTATCAGTAGCGGTAATAATTAATTAGGCGAATTTTAAACTCGTGAATTCTTATCATAATTGCTTCATGTGCTGTGCAGATGTGGCTTTAAATATAAGCGGAGAAATTTTTCTTTTGAAATATATTAATTATTTAACCTAAACAATAGCTCCGACTTGTAAAGCGGTGAAAGTAACACGACACTCATGATCTTTGGATATAAAAAGTGCGCTTGATACATTGAAACAATATTTTGATTCTAAAATTAAATGACTGGAGTCTAAATTGAGTGCCAACTTTCTATTCAATATATAAAAGTGTCTGTGTCGACTCTTAATGATAGGTTGAATAACCTTGAAAAGTGTGCCATTAATCATGACGTTATGAATGTTGCATCAACTAGAATTAAACTTTCGGAGCACAAATGTTGATAATATGGAAAAAATTACAAGATCTTCGGGCGCATTTATTTTTGATTTGCCGCAGTCCCCAAGGGAAAATTTGAAAGATATTTTCAACAAATTAGCTGATATCATTGAATGCCCAATATCTACGCAAACAACTATATTTCGTAACGATCAGCTGTACGGACAAAGCTCGCCATGTGATTTTGAAATTCTCTATTCCCACTGAAAAACTTAATTTTGTTAAAGCCATAAGGAAAAAGAAACCTAAATTGTGTGATATTGGTTTTTGTTGTGAAGATAATATTTTCATACAAGCAAGTCTCTTATCAAGAAGTAATCAGCTCTTTCAAGCCACTATTAAATTAAAATATGTAGGTACATTCCCAGCGGAAAATATATCGAGCGCTTGTCACGGGAAGCGCTTCCACAACATAGCCAGAAAATATTTTTTCTGAAGCGCTCCTACCTTAGCCAAAGGAATGTTTGCAGAAGCAGATCTCGTCCCTGAGTTTAGGCTTATTCGTTTTTTGTTGTGAAAAAATGACTCATATGCATCTGAAAGCGCAGCAGAATTTTCATTCCTTGCTAGTCAGTTGAAATGTGCGATTAATTAAATTTTTTTATAATACTTATACTTTGTATAACAATATTAATATTTTTAGTAAAAACATGCCCTTGTAATTCATATAGATTAAAAATTAAATGGAGTGCATTCAGGATAAAGCGGAAATTTTTAGTAAATCCCTTGTCTTGATTCCCTCTGTATTCGCTATAAGTGCTCCAAGAGTGCTACCCTACAAACGGTCGAAGAGTACTACCCTACAAACACTCCACAAACGCTTCCCGAGAATCTGCATCTAAGCGTTTCTCTCTGCGGACATGCTCACGTTAAAACGATATGAACAAGGATACGGTATGTACGCGCTGCGAGCTTTCAAAGACGCGGTTCTGCGTTCGTCTTTGAGCGCTTCCATTTGTCGCCAGGGCCGGATTCAGCTCAGCGGTGCGGGGAGTGTCTCCCCCCCCCCCCTACCTCTGAAGATCACTGAAAAACTTTGCAGTAGATCTTCTGAATTATTCCTAACGAGATGATTCACACCTTTTGTAAAAAACGTAACAATTTCGGGAAGCGTTCAATATGATACATTTAGGAGAGCAGGCTCTTGGCCTTCGGTCATGATTGTTGAAATCTATAGAGAAAACAGGAAGCGCGGATACCTATACATGAGCGTCATTTTGCTCGGGGTGTTTGAAGCAATTTGTTTTAATTGAAAACAGCTGCCAAAGGGTCTTTGATAAGCCCTCCGTGTAAAGACGGCTTCTTAGAATATTATCGTCGCGGCGTGGAAAAACAAAAATTTAAGATACAATTAGTTATAACTCGTAATTTGGAGAAATTCAACGAAACTATACACAACGGCGAAGGAGTCTTTGTGCATTGTTGTAGTGAGTGTGAATACATTTAAAGCAAGAGATTAATTTTTAAATATTTTTTTTTTTTATTATTTCGTAAAATGTCATAGTTTTTATAGAATACTTAGCCGAAACGTTAAATAAAATCAAAACAAATCTGCAGATTGGGAAAGTCTCAATGAGTATCCTAGAGAATTTGATTGGTCGGTCTATTTTACTTTAAGGGATGTTGATGAATGCACATTTGAATTTAGTAAAATTCAAAGTCTTGGGCATGCGTGAATACATTCGGTATTCACACAGCAGATCTTAAAATAGCAAAATCGCTTTTGCTTTAACGATAAGTACAACCAAGCAATAAAAGCGAAATAGTCTGCTTTTCGCACTCATCAATTGCATCCAAGTCCAGAGCTGAAACACTATCCAAAGAGAAAAATTTCTTTTTGATCAGAACGTTAGAATATTGGCAAAACGCAAAGGCAGCAAAGGTTTCTGGTTCCATGTCAAAACTATCAGGATCAACTTCAGTAGTTCCGCTATTCCTTCACTAGTTTACAATGAAGTGATTGTTGACTCCCTGAATAAACCAATATTTAGACTGTTATCAAATTCTCCTTTTCCACTCACTTTACATCTCCCTAGTAGATGTGTACAAGAGCCAATACACATCCATGCGAGAGACATGTTCAACGTCCTTAAGGAGATCAACGTCTCCATAGCTGCAGGTCCTGATAGTTTCAAGCCCCCAGTTAAATAAAACTTGTGCTTCATTCTTGGCTAAAGCTCTGCGAATACTATTCCAATTGCTTGGAAACTACATACCTCACGTTCAGCCTGTTCCCAAGAAAGAAAGGGTAGTGATCCCTCAAATTATCGACCAATAACAATCACTTCCATTCTTTAAAAGGTTTTTGAATCTATCATTAACTCCAAATTAATGAACTATCTAGAAACTAATCAAACCCATAACGATCGCCAATTTGTTTTTTCTTTTTCAGACTTTTCTTTTAGAACGTTGAAGCTGTCGTCTTATCAATTTTGGAGAGTCCAAATTTCGTTGCCCTAGATATTTCAAAGGCCTATCACAGTGTCTGGAGTTCAGCGCTTTTAGCCAAACTTAAAGCTCTTGGCATCTCTCGTCCTCTTCTATTAATAATGTGAAGTATTTTATCTGGTCGTTTAATACGGATTATATTAGATGGCGTTACATTTGAATCTCAGCCAATAAATTCCGGGTGCCTCAGGGCTCTGCTATCTCTCCAATCTCTCTTCTCAATTTTCATTAACGATTTGCTTTCTCTTACTTTCTATCCCATCCATTGTTTTGCCGATGACAATACCCTTGGTTTCTCTTACTCCTTTGACACTCTTAGGAACTACAGACGAAATGTCACATCTGTCAAACTAGATTGCATGATTAGATCCTTGAATAACCACCTTGATAATATCCCCCTTGTAGCAAACAAAATCGCAGCGAATTCAATACATCAAAGTTCCAAAGCTGTCCCATCTCTTTAAAACAAGATCGCAATTTTGGTTGCTTTTCGCTCCTATATTGCTACATGCATGATCAATATTCTGATGAAATGTCTAGTCTGATCCCAGATTCCTCCATGTAATACTCGCACTGCAAGCCGCGCACATACTTTTACCCTTCAAAATAATTTCGGCCGTAGATTAAAATTCCGTTATGATTTTTTACCCAGAACTGTACGAACGTGGAACAGTTTACCATCTGTCTTTCCTCCGATATGCAATCTGCGAAAGTTTAAGGGTGGCATACATCGATTGCTTCGCCATTCTCCTCACGTTCTCTAATTCCTTTCTTTATTACCTTCTTGCCATGATTTGCGTTGCATCATAGTTCATAGGATATCTCCTGAGCTTGGCTTAATAATATAAAAAACAAAAGAAGTCAAAATTTCATAACTTACGGAAGAAGTTATATATGTACAAGTTATGTATTGCACCTGTTCTGTAACTGCTATTTTAAATAAATGTAAATTTTTAATTTCTGTATTTTACAAAGACACAATTTATGATGATTCGTGAATTTGAATAAAGTACGTTTCCTTGTTTTACTAACTAAAATGAATTATTGGGAAGTTTTGCACTTCCACCATTTACAAACCAAAACAAAATGAATAATCTAAGGCCCGGCGCCCACTGGCTTGGCTTAACATCCCCTTTGACTTTTTGGAGTGGCAAAGAGCCTTGAGCAACTTTCTTCTTTGCGAGTGGTAGCCACTTGCTAATCTGTTCAACTCGTATCTTTTCAATTAATAATTTTGTGCATTTGACATTTGCGAGTGGTGGCGAGTGGCTTCAAACCTTTGTTCAGTTTTCAGACTATACCATTTTTAAACCCCCCCCCCCCCAGTGGCGGATCCGGGGGGGGGTCATGACCCCCCCCCCTAAATTTGAAGAAAAAATATTTAATTAATTGAGTTATTTGAAAAAATATATTTTTTATTTTATGCTTTTTTTATTTATATAATTCAACTTAAAAAAAAAATTTTATTTCAAAACTTAAAAAAATAAAAATTTATTTCAATGAATGCTATTGTATGCATGTGATGTATGTGTATAGGTTTTTCTCGCATTTGGGTTTCGGACCTCAGAGAAACACTTCCCAAGTCACGAAACAGACTCCCTCGTTACCACATCAGAGCCCTAACTTAACTTAGTCCTAATCCTGTTATATTTCGGGGCTTACCTTAGCCGAAGGCAATCACTCTACGCCGTTTCAGGAAGCTATGATTAAGACAACTCGCACACTTTTATTTTATTTATATATATATTTTTTACTTTTGCTTTGTTCACAAACTTTTTCTTTCACAAACTTCCTCTTATGGTTATTTTCACAAAACGTTTATTTTTTTTTTCTTATCGCAACTTCTATTTTCTTTACCTGTTTACAATTAGTGTTCAGCCTATCGCGGCGGACGATGGTTGAAATGAAATTTGATATTTTTATAAATATCAAACCATCGTCTTGCTATTGTGCATACATTGTTGCATCCACAATGTTTGCCGCTCGCTACAATTTGCTGAAAGGAGGCTTTTTGATGAAGACTTGATCGTTTAAATCTTCACCGAGTAAATTTTATGCGCCCGATATGTATGTAGGTATATATGTACATATGTACATATCGTATTTTTATTTTCGACAAATCTTACTGAAGGTAAGATTTGTCGTGGGGCTTTTTTCTATTGAAATTTAAAACTTTTATTTGTCCCAAGTCGTTCTATGGGAAATACTTTTTGTTTTTAAGTGAGGAATTTGAATCAATTGCTGATGGCAATTTCTTCGCCTTAAAGAGAGATAAGCCCCTTTTTAGGTAATTTTGGCATGTTACACTCCTAACATTCTAAAATATTTGCAGCGTTCTTATGTAAAACCACTGACATTTAAAATATGGACTGACTACGTCCATAGAAATACACTGCAGAAAGTGGGCTCATTTCTATATAGCGTTCTCTTTCGATCTAAGCACTAACTACTAATTCGCACGTCACATAGAAATGTGACCTAACTCAAAATTTGTCGTTTTTGAGTTAATTACACAATGAAACTGGCATATTTCTATCTGATTGTTTTTGCCGCTAGATAGCGATAGTGTCACTTTTTTGTTACTTAAGAACAGAGATATTCTTCATAGAACAGTGTGTGAGTGTCACTTTTTGAGTTGTGACGATCTTCATAACAAACGTAAATATGTTTTCGACATTTTAAGAGTATTATTTTAAATTGTGTCACTTTTCCACAAAACAGCATTTATTTCTTACAAATTATATTATGAGTTATGACATTTTTCCACAAAGTTCAAAGTACGGAATTTAATTCTTAAAAATCGTATTTTGAGTTGTGCCACTTAAAAAAAACTTGTAAAAATATTTATTTCGCAACAAAGATAAGCGACACGACTTAAGAGGATGCGGGATTAACAGCTAACCTCGCCAACTGCGGTAACAAAAACTTAAAATATCTTTTATATAAATCTTCAGAAATATATTTACTAACAAATTTAAGAGTTCAGACTATTCTAAGCAAATTAATTACTACGTTAAGCTAGAATTAATTCTACAGCTTTTCGTTTTTTCGCTCTCCTGAAAAGTTGCATTTTTTGAGTTGGTCACTTTTCTATGTAACGTGCGAACTGAGAAAGGGCTGTAAACAATAAATAAATAAGTGGGTTTGTCGAAATAAATGTTTTTAAATTAATTATTTGGGTTAATAGAAATTGGAGAGGTTTCACTTTTCAACTTTCCGCCAATGGATTTTTCAATGTTGGCACCGACGTATGAACTATTTTTGACACAAAAAATTGTACCCGCAAGAAATAGAAATAGCATATCGAGCAGTCCATATTATATTATGCCACTGTGGAAAACTGAGAACAGTTTGGCTTGAATGACTCCGCAGTTTACACCCTATTCTATTAAAGAAATTAGTGTTTGTAAAAAAAAAGTATACTAGCAAATGACACATAATCCACACCGCTTAATGGCGGATTTCCTAGTTCCAAGTACTGCAGTAAGTACTGCGGTGGGTATGCAAACCGACTTACGGCCTTTTTTTTTTTTTTTTTTTTTTTTGTGCTCGACAGATGTAATTTGTAGATGACCCCCCCCCCCCCCTAATTTCAATGCTAGATCCGAGCCTGCCCCCCCCCCCACCACTACTGTTTCCCGCAGGGTTATTTTTCTATTGAAATTTTTTTGTTTTATCTTTAATAATTTTCTTTGTAAGTTCCTAATTTGTTTTTTTTTCTCTTTCTTTAGCATGTCATATTGTAGTTGTAGGTTTTTGCATTGCATTTTTTATGCTTATATTCTTACTTTTCTTAATATTATGGCATTTCTCTTGTTAACTGACACTTTTGGTTTGCACTATGAATTTACTTGACAATACAATCACTGTGGATAAAACAAACGTGCGTGCTGAAGAGTTTTGTGAATGATTACAAAGGTAATTTAAACATATTTCATCTTAATGTTCGCAGTATTCTTTCGGATTTCGAAGGTTTAAAATATGGGGTTTTACGGATAGCAATATCTGAAACGTGGGTGAATGTTGGCATTGAGGATTATATGATTGATTTACCTGGTTTTACACTGAATTGAGAGGACTTTAGCGAGAGATAGGGGCATGGCCTTTTATATAAGAAGTACATTCAGAAGTAGGGAAATCTGCAAATCAAACTCAACATCATGTGGTGCTGAGTATCTTTTTGTGCAGTTTTCCATTGGGTCGAATAAAATATTGCTGGGCTGCGTATATAAGTCATCGCGTATCACGAACTTAGATGACCTTTATAATAATCTTGCACAAATTAGCAGCGCCTATTCTAATAACATAATATGTGAGGATTTCAATATTAATCTTTTAAAAAATCATAACAGTTCTAGGGATTTCTTAGCGTGCTTAAGCACCTTAGGGATGGACGTAATGGACAAATCACCAACAAGATATCATGCAAGTGGGAGCACATTGTTGGATATTTTTATAACCAATAGCTTAGCACTGGTTGGCTAGCCACTATCAATTTCACGTGCCGGGAAGAAGTGATCATCTAGCTATTATAGCATCCTTCAATGTACCAACACCATCTCCGGCATGTTCTAGTAACATTACCTATCACAACTCTAAACCAATTAACCTACAGGAATAACACGAATTACACCTTGCAGCTAGTGACCTTTGGTGGGATTATTTATACTCTGTAAATGATGCAAGTGATCAGGTTACTTACCTCACTAACAACTTATATTACCTTTTCGAAATATTTGTAAGTACCTCTTAAAACTGATAGTATTAAAAATTCTAACTCACCTTTGTTTACTAAGGAAATCGAACTGATTATAGTTGAACGCGATTATGCATATAAATGCTGGAGAATATTCGGAGGTATACTGCTCCGGGCAAACTATACCTTTTTGAGAAATAAAGTCACTGCTATAATTAAAAGGGAAAAAAATAACTATTGCCGGAAAAAGCTAGACCCATCATCGCGAGCTATAGACGCATATTAAAGTTATGAATACAACCAAAATAGACCAGGTCGATACTCACCTAAACTTGGATGAGACACACAACTATATCTGCAGTTCTGTAGGCGCTGTATTTAATAATTTCATTCCTGCATTATACTCTACAGGTTATTATGGGGGGGATTTTTCATTTGTGCATATAACCGAGCAGGAAGTCATTCATTTGTGCTCTAAGATCACTCAAATCTAATGCGATCGGTCTGGACAATGTTAATCTCAATTTTTTCATGTTAATCCTCCCATTTGTAGTCAAGCCAATTAATCACATCTTCAACACAGCTATTACAACAGGACGTTTCCCAACGCTATGGAAATTAGCAAAGATCATATCTGTGAAAAAACATCCTAAGGCAAATCTACCGTCCCTATTAGTATTTTGTCTGTTTTATCAAAAGTCCTTGAAATGTTTTTTTTTACCAGCTTATAGGTTATATTGAAGTGTATGGACTCTTAAGATCTGTCCAATATGGATTTCGTGCCAAACCCAGTACAGTCTCAGCCTTGCTAAATTTAGTTGAGAGATATTATTATGTCTACGTATACTTGGGGGTACCGCAAGGATCAATTTTGGATCCTCTACTGTTTTGTTTCTACATAAATGACCTGGTGAAAGTTTCTAGACAGTGTTCTCTTAAAATTTATGCTGATGATGTATGTGCAATTGTGCCTATATACAAGTATAGATGATCTGCATCTGAATGTGACCAAAGCCAATATGGATTTGGAACTTATTTCTAGCTGGACAAAAATGAATAATCTTACTCTAAATCCTGTGAAGTCTGAACCTATAGTTATTTTTAAAGATCACTTCAATACGTCTCATCTGTCTTGTATGTCTCTTAATGATATGCATATTCCATTCGCTGATTCAGTTCGGCATCTCCGGGTGAATTTTGATACACCTCTTAATTGGAAAAAGCACGCAAATTTTCAGGTTGGAAAAATTTATGGTGGATTAAAGGGCTTATGGTTACATGCATCCTATACTCCTTGAGATACAAAGGTTCGTATTGTGAAGGCTATCTGTTACTACCAAATATAAGTTATGGTTGTGAAGTTCTTGTCAACTTGAGTAGTGCAGGATACATCTATGCGCTTGACCAACCTGAACATAATTTCCGGGTTGCCCGCTTGATAATTATATTCGATTTAGAATTGCCTATATGATATTCAGGATATTAAATTTTATGTGCCCTAATTATTTGCGTGATAATGTTATCTTTCTCACATCAGCTCGTACCAGATTGCTACTTGTACAGCGGCATAAGTTGCATTTCAGCAATCGTTTGTTTTTCGTCTACGGTGTTTGTGTATGGAATACCCTTCCATTTGAAATTAGAACAACCCCCTGTGCTGTTAGCTTCAAGTGATTGTCATTTAATCACTTTTCAAGTATGTAAGCTTATGTCATTAGTGTAGTATATCTATCTCTAGTTTTAATTATAGTAAGTGCAACATCGATTAACATATAACGAAATTTTTGTGAGAGTCATTATTTTCGATTATTACTGAATTTACCTTGGAGTTGGCGCAAATTAATGAGTTTGATCTCACTTGTGCTCTTTTAATAAAGAAGTATTTTTTTATTTATTTATTTATTTAACATTTACCCCTGCCAAGTTAACCGTAAGCGATAAAAATGCATTATTGCTTGCAATAAAAATGCTCGTTCTGGAAATTATAAATCATAAGAAAGCGATTCGTAGGCCAATCGCAATGTTTGCTGGGATGTACCAAATAGTCGACTACATTCGACTATGGTCAGGAGGATAGTCGAGTGTAGTGGGTTTGGCACAACTACACTACAACAACGCCTACGATATGGTCACCTCAGCACAAAAGCTCCTCAAGAACCTCGTAACCTTTCCAACGACTGCTCAACCAGCCGCTTAATCCTAGAAATACACTTTAAACATTCTCGAATGTTTTATTGATGTTCACGAAAAAAAAATACGCTACTAAGCTTCTATGGCCCTTCTGTGGGTTCCTGGTCACATGGGGATCATGGGGAATGAAAGCGCTGACCTTTTAGCTAGGGCTGGCTCTGTTTATCCGTTCCTCGGACCGGAACCTGCCGTAGGCGTTGCCACCTCGAGTCTCGGGTCTCTCATTAAAGCGGATGTTCGTAGAAAGCATCAGCAGAGATGGACGAACCTGAATACTTGCAGGTGTACAAAACTGTTTCTTGATGGATCCAATAGGAATATAACAATGGTTGGCATCATTACCGGCCACACATCACTTCACGCTCATCTAACAAGGATGAGAGTTGTTGACAACCCTGAGCGTCTGTCCTGCCTAGAGGGGAAGCCCGAGACCACCGAAACTTTTTGTGTGCGTGTCCGGCCTTCGCCCGGTGCAGGCTAAATACTCTAGGGTCTGTTCTTCTATCTGTGGATGAGCTGAAAAACCTTCCTCACCAAGACCTGATGCGTTTCATTAAGGGGACAGCCAGGTTTTGGTGAATGGCCTTCCAGCAGGACAGCGCAATGGGCCGCTTTGTGATTGGGTCACCTGTCTCTGTGTCTTCAAATAAAAAAAAAAGCTTCTATGGAATTTATACCCATTTGTCTGTGTAAATATAAACAAAATATTTTTATTTATTTAATTTTTAAGGATTTTTTAATGATCCTTTCCTCTGAAAAAAAAAAATTGAATTATTCTTTGAAGAGTAATAATTCTCAAGTGGCACGGACCAGGATCAAGTTGTGATCCTTATGCATATAATGAATGCTACTTTTCTTATACGAATATCAATAAATAAAAAAAGTTGAAATTATTTACAAAAAAAAAAAACTTTATTAAAACTCCAATCGCACTCTTATATTTTTTCTTTTTCTTTATGTCTTAAATAGTATTTAAAGTTGGACTTGCTTCAGAGCATGTATATAGAAATGCTTTGTATACCTAGACGTAGTAAAACTAATTCAATCCTATAAACAAACAATCGCAAACTTTCAATAAAATTTTTTCTATACACGAAAAACAAAATGTTTTTTAAAATTATTTACAATTTTGCTCATAATATATCTCGTCTAGTGCACCCTGTACTCTAGCCGTTACATTTCTATGATGGTTCTTGTTTTTGTTGATCCAAGTCTTCAGATGATTCACTTGTGTCGGTTTGAGTCTCTGCCTATATAGAGGAGTAAATAATGGGAAAATTATAATGAACGCTTGCGCCATCTAGTTGTAAGCTTTAAGTTCAATTTGAACACTAAACTATATATGCCATCTATTATCTGCAATATATAACAATTAGAAAATGTTTTTACCTTTTTATTTGGACAGTCGGCTACCAAATGTTCTTCACTTTTACAGAAATGACATCTTTTCGGTTGAGGCCCCAAAGAACATTTTGCAGCGATATGATTGGCAAAAGCTCCGCAATTATAGCAACGAATTCTTCTAAATCGTTTTTTCGGTCTAGGTCTGAATGCGCTTCCTCTACATTCTACTCCTCCAGGAGCTGATACTCTAGTTGCTTCTAGTCCTCGATCTGTTATTTTACACTCGAATTCAACATCTTCCATTTCTCCTAAGGATCTGAATCCGGACATTTGAATAACGCTCTGAAAGTTAAAAAAAAATGAGAATAATAATTACTAAAAAGTTTTTCGTTTTAGATATTTAATACATAGTAATTGATCGGAGAGGTAGTTAGACACTTTTGGGCAGTGTTACATTGGTAAGTAAGTAATATATCTCTAGGGTTTCTAATGCTCGCAGTTTCTCAAAGAGGCTGGCTTTAACGCCGAATGATATGCTGATGAGAGGAGAAAAGTTTGAATCAGCTTTACCCGAGCTTATGCAATTTGCCTTTAACATCGTTACCAGATGGTGCCAGAACATGGGACTATCAATAAATCCAGATTTCACAGTTTGAGTTTCCTTTACAAGGAAAAGCAGTCTCCAGATCCCATCTCCTAAGTTAAATGGAATTGCAATAGAATATTCCAAAGAAGCAAAATATCTAGGAGTAATCCTAGACAGCTAGGTTAACTGGAATTCCCACCTGGAAATGATAACTAACAAATCCATGTGGGCATTCAACTCATGTCAGACGCTTTTCAGGAATAATTGGGCATAGTCAGACCCATATTTTCTTACGAGGCAGACGTCTGGTGGCCTAAAACATTGCAGACAACCACCAAGAGAACCCTTGAAAAGGTGCAAAGGACAGCATGTTTAGGTTTCAGTGGCACACTCAAATCATGTCCTCGGCGACTAGTATGCTTCGAAAGAAAAGATCAGATGATCGCTCTTCCTCCAGTGTGGATCATATCAATATCTTCCAGCAGAACAGCATTAATAGCCTAGATACTCCAACAGATTTTATGGGCAAAAGGCTCTTTTGAAAGAGGTTACCAGTTAATGAAAAATGCCAGAAACTAAATAGAGGGCTCCCGCGACGGGTCCAAGTCATGTATACTGACGGATCCCGGAAGAATGGCAAAATAGTCGCATGGGTGGTTGGCCCAGAAGTGAAACTATCCATTACGCTTGGTACCTCATCTTCTATTTTTCCGGCGGAATTCTATGCTATAGAGGTTGAAACTGAGTAAAGCCTAAAAAAGAACTGCAAGAACTCCAACATCTACATCTATTCAGACAGCCAAGCTGCGCTCCTAAATCTTTCCTTTCAAGTCTTTGAGTCCAAAGTAGTCTGGAGCTACTACTCGAAACTCCAGCTACTGTTTAGGGACAACCAACCTTATAGTCTACCAAAAAACCACTTTAGGGGGGATCTGTTTAAGTGGAAAAAAAGGTAATGAACACTTTTGGCGTAGTGTGCCCTGTATCAAGCAGGTGAAGAAATTTATCAACCCCTCTCATCTTCAGACGCGGCAACTTATTGGACTTAGCAGACAGCTGCTCAGACTGTTCATGACCTCTTCCGTCACTTCTTGAAGAAGATAGGCAGATCCGCCAGTGAACTGTGTCGACTCTGTGAAGAGGAAGATGATACGTCGATGCATATTATATGTGAGTATCCAGCGCTTGCAGGACTAAGGCCGCAAATCACTGGAGGAATACTTATCTCTCCTGATAATGTCTACAATCTAACCCCAAAAGCAATAATCAACTTCGTTAAAAGGTACGATTTTGCCTAACCACCTTAGAGAAAGGCACTAGAGATCTAGTCGTTCCTACCCTTAACATTAACACCTCCAGGGTTTTGTCGGTTCTGTGATTAAAGCGCATTTGTTTATGGTTTTGGCCCTATCGCTTGCGGTATAGGTGATTTGGTGAGGTGTTTATGGGGAAATTGATTCGTCTTTTCATTATTTCTACAATTTCATTAGTTTCTACTTTTAGCAATAGTTATTTCCTTAGCCTTTCTTAATTTATCCGTAGGATCAGGACCTCCATTTACTCCTATGAAAGCTACATTCTTGCTTACGGGTAGCATATTGAAGTGGTATTTGGAATTAGCAGGTTTTGTAGATCCAGGAATATTATCAAGCAGATCTGAAATATTGCAGCTGTTGGTTCATATTCTAAGTATACTACGTAAAATTACAGTTAAACTAGAAATGAATATTATCATTTACTACAAAAATGTCCGTGGTTTGCGTACTAAGACAGAAAGTATTAAATTAGCTATTTTGAGTAACCACTATGTTATAATTGCTTTTAGTAAAACTTTTTTTTATAATCGGTTAACAATGCTGACTAAGGTGGAATTCTTTTTGCTAGCAATACAAATGTTCATGCTACTCGAAATGTTGAACTGCTTATGAAATCTTACGGATTAAATTCAAAACAAATCATCATTAATATATTTATATCGTTTGTGCTTATATTCTCTCAGTATCTACTTTCGAAATTTATGATTATATCCCTAACAATTTTTCAAATGCAATTACTAAACTTGAATATAAGACTAACTTTATAGTCCTTGGTGACTATATATTATTATTAGATGCATAGCCTTTTCGTAACCGAACTGTATGTCATTCTGCCAATTTAAACAATATAATAAGATACATTATTTTTCTAATAGTAGTGGTAGTGAAATATTTCAGTCTAGTTTTGCTCTTTCGAATATAGATTCTCAACATCCTCCTTTTGGTATAAAGAAAACGTCTTAAACACTTCTAAGAAAAACTTATATAGAAGTATGCTAATTATAAGGAAATTAATTATTTTCTTTCAAATGTTGTATGGTCATTCTTTAGATCGCATAACATCGATACAATGTTTGATTTATTTTACAATAATTTTGCTTATCTTGGTGCAACCTCGGAAGCACGTTCGTCCGCAATTAGGATCGCACCAAAACACTTTGCCTCCAATATCTCGACTTGGGCCTACTAAAGGGTTTTCCAATAAGAGGTGTTATCTTAATTAGCCCGCTATTTCGGTAGATGTTACTTTTGGAGCTGTTATTTTTTGACATTTGACAAATAGAAACTACGCCATTAATAAAAATGGAACGATACACGATTCAAAAAAAAAAAAAAAATTCACTATAAAAATGGTGAAAATGTGGTAGAGACGGTTCGCAAAACTCGAACAATTTTGGGTCGTCGTGAAGCACGTTGTCGGACCGCAATACAGAAATTGGTAGAAAAGAGCTGTCGGGACAAGTTAGTGATGTGAAGAATAAAACCCGTGCACGTCGCTCAAGAACAGCCGAGAATATTGCTGCTGTAGCCGAACGTGTTGAAGAAAACCCAGGTTTGTCCATTCCTCGTCGTTCTTTGGAATTAGGCATTCCACAAACGTCATTACACCGTATTTTGCATAAATATTTGGGTCTTGAGGCTTATAAAGTTCAGTTAACACAAGAACTCAAGCCGGCCGATTATCAACAACGTCGAGTCTTTGCTGATTGGGTCCTTGAAATGCATGAAAATGATCCGGAATTCCATCGAAAACTCATCTTGAGTGATGAGGCCCATTTTCACCTCAATGGCTTCGTCAACAAGCAAAATTGTCGCATCTGGGGCTCGGAAAACCCAAGAGTTATTGTTGAAAAGCCTCTCTATCCTCAACGTGTGATTGCTTGGTGCGGTTTATGGTACCGCGGGGTCATTGGACCTTACTTTTTCGAAAATGAGGCTGGAGCAACAGTTACGGTGAATGGATTGCGCTATCAACAGATGATTAATGATTTTTAATGGCCGGAATTGGATGGTATTGATCTGGACAACGCTTACTTTCAACAAGACGGTGCTACGTGCCATACAAGCAACGAAACCATTGATCTTTTACGGGAAAAGTTTCCGGACCGTGTTATCTCTCGAAGAGGTGATCACAATTGGCCACCGAGATCTTGTGACTTAACACCTTCCTTTGGGGCCATGTGAAAGAGAAGGTCTACGCCAACAGCCCAGCGTCGATTCAAGACCTCAAAGATGGAATTCGTGAGGCTATCGAGGACATAGGGCAGCCACTTTGCGATTTGGTTATGGAAAATTTCATGAAAAGGATATGGTCCTGTAGGCCTGGTCGCGGTGATCATTTGGCTGATGTTATTTGCTATTATTAACGGCATACCTTCCTCTTTATAATGAAATAAAGATCCGATCATTTATCTCAAAAAATGGCATTTTTTTTGAATATCAAAATAACACCTCTTATTGGAAAACCCTTTATTTCTACAATGCCTGCACGCCGTATCTGATTATGAGTCCTTATTGTCCACTCTGAAATCGACAGTGATGTGGATAATATTATCGATAGGTTTTCCAAATCAAACCGAAAATTTGATTTTGTGGTATAACGTAAATATGTTTAAAATAAATGTTAAGAGCGACTTCTTCCGATTTTTCCCTTCCCCTCGAACATTTTAGTTGTGACGCTCCCTAGGCTGCAGTTCTGGATATGCGCCTGCATACCACACCAGACTTCGAGAATTAACACTAGATTTGTCTTATGTAATCTTAAATTTTGTTACAGTATATGTTACTACAGTGCATTCAATTACAGTTATAATAAGTAATTCTTGGAGGTGACTTTAACGATAACATCTTGCGAGGCAGTTCTGCTACGCTTTCCTTTGTGCATTTTATGAGGAGTCTACACATTGAAGTGTTTAATGAAAGCCCAAACTTTTTTAACACAAGTTCTCCTCATTGCTAGATCTATACTTCATAACAGATGTGCAACGCAATTGGTTTTTTTTTTTTTTTTTGTAATTGACCTACCTAGCATACACATATTTGACCATAACATATTGTTCTTAAGTTATCAAATGAATTTCTGTGTAACTAATCTGTTCCCTCACATAGAAATTACACCAATATTAATTATAGTAGTCTTTCAGAGGAATGCATAAACTTTATTTCGGAATTGGTTCACTTATCCGCCCAAAATTGATGATCGTTTTATAATCTTCGAAAGTTTTATGAAATATATTTTGAATAAATATGCACATGTGAGAACTAAATGCTTCAGATCCACCAGTATTCCATTGTTCTCAAGAGAGATTCACTCTTTGATAGAGGAGATGAAGTATTTTTACCATATTTACAAGAGATTACGTGATATATTTAAGCGGGATATGTATCGAAGAGCACGAAATAGGGTAACGTCTTCTATTCGCAATGTAAAGCTCGATCGCGAATAGTTTCATATTCGAGGCACTTAAAGGATTCTGTGGAGTAACTGAAAAAAGTACGTGCTATGCAATAATGGAAACTCTTGCTGTAATTTTCATCCAGATAAGCTAAATGAAAATTTTACATGGGTCTCGAAAGAGTAAAAACTCAATCACATATTTTACTTCTAGCATAGTTCCTGCTGAAGACTATTGAAAAGAAGTCTAAAAAAAAATCAATTAAGAAGATAAAGAAGCAATATTTTAATGGAATTACAAAGCGATGTGGAAGATGACAAATTAATAACATTGGTTGGTATTCTTGCACTAGATAGTTGGTGATACTACCGTGCACTCCAATGTTTTCATTATCTTACGAGGAGCAAGCAAAGACTTCATGTGCTGGAGATATTAACAACAAAACTATTATGCGATAACTTTTTTGAGACTATTGTTTCTTTGTTTTTTTAGTTATCTACTTTATAATATTTTTAAAATTAGTTAGGTTTTTTTTTTCATTATTACCAAGTTTGAAGTATTTTTCTGCATAAATTCTTTAGTTTTTCTAAGAGAAAAGTGCCTTAAAATATGTTCATAATTCTTTCAATTAATAAAATGTATATAGTTTTATGAAAAATCTCATTTGTGTTTATTTTTAACAAAAAATGGGTAATAAATTTCTTCCAAAAAGCCTATGCCGGACCCTGAAACTGTAGCGTCTGAATACTAAAGGTTGGTGTCCGAATATTAGCTACTAGCTTTTTTTTAAGCCCCAAACCTATAACAAAATATTATTAAATGACCTAAAAATATTTACTTGCTAAATGTAAATAGCTTAAATAATAATAAAAAAATATATATATTGCATATACTTAATAGCAATAAGTTATGTGTTCGGGTGAAAGTACATTTATCCTATAATCATTAATCATTTAGTTCAAGTATGCAAATCATTTAAATTTTATACCTCCCCCCCCCCCCCCGCTCCCAAGAGTAAGAGATAAGAAGAAGAATAATTTATTGATCAGAGGATACGTAAAATTGTTCATTACCAACTTTCCTAAGTAGTAAAATTTAATTTTGTGAAAATACAAATATTAAAGGAAATTAATTTTTTAATTTTTATTTTAAATACAAATCAACTCTTACCTGATGTACGAAAACATCCTGACCACCATCATTCGCTCTAATAAATCCCCAACCCTTAGCCACATTAAACCATTTGCATTTCCCCGATCGAACGCCTTGCGTCTCTGATATGCTGATTTCTAAAAATTAAATTAACAGAAAATAAAAAATATTATCAAAACCGCTGTAATTTAATATCAATAGAAAATGATAATATGTAGTACATATATATGTATGTATTTATATAAAAAAAACAAAAAAAAAAACTAAAATAAGCGTTAAAGGATATAAAACCCTGTCCGGTTTAAGAATTACTGCAAAGGAAAGGATGTCTGGTCACAACTGCATTGAAAAAGATTCAAAAGAAAAAGGGAAGATAAATTTAGGTAGTCAGTTAAAAGTAAAGGGTCCTGTCTGTTATTTGAACGCATTGTTACCCCCCTCACAATACTTAGACTGTCTGAATTTGGGACACATATTAACCAGAATACAATGCAATACAAATCCTGAATCGTTTTTTTTTGTGTGTTTTTTTTTAAGGGAAATCAACAGGCTTTTTCATAGTACTTACGTAGAAGTGGAAGGTGTGCGTGAGTCCTTAGCAGGAGATTATTTTTGATACCTTTGCATATTAAGTGGGACATTAAAAACAAGAACATTCTTTAAAGGTTCGGCCCTATACTTACTGTGTAAAATGTAAAATCATGTTCTATGGGAAAGTATCATTAGTATTACTGTTATTTGAGGTACTTACAATAACTTGACGTTTGCAAGTGAAGTGTTTTCCAAATCATATTTCAAGGAGACATTCATATACCTTCTTCCAGGGGCGGGAACCACGGAGAATTTAGGAATTTGGAAGATGAGAATATTCGTTTTCTCCAATCAAATTTCGTAATTTTCCATTCCCAATTCACGAACGTGGTTTGATAATTATGGAAAATGTGAGAGAAATACGAAAAGAGAGATTGAAATTCGCACCGCCCCGGTTAATTTGAAAATTCGTACGTTACCTAGGTTCTCAAAATACAATAAAAATAGACAATATGCTCAGTTGGGAATTATTCTTTTTACTTTTTTACTTGCAAAACATCGGAGAATTTTAACAAGTGGAATAGAGAATTTGGTAATTCTCAAAACAAGTTCGCCAAGTTACAGAGTTTCAAGTGAAGAATTAAGTGTCAAATCAACTCTCATCTCCCAAATTCCAAAATTCTGCGTGTTATAGAATCCGGCCCAGAGAGTATTGCATAGATTTAGTAATTTTTACTTCATTTTTATACTTAAAAAAAAAAACATAAAAACAAAAAAAAAATTGGTCAGCTCTCGGCGATGAAGGAAGCAGTGTAGTATTAACTTTTCCATAACTATGTATTAAATTATCCTAGATGTAGTCTTCGACCTACAAATAGGTACCCACTGATAAAGTTCCCTTTTGATCGAGATTAAAGGATTTTCGTAGTGTTGTTGTCAGTTAGATTCAATTCAATTGAAATCAGTTTCATTTAAAAAATTGTACACAAGAATCAATACAAATTCTTTTATAGTAGGTACTTAAAACAGTGGTTAATTTTTTATTACACAAGGAAGGAGCCTGATTAATGATGGTAAAAAAAAAAAAACATTACAGAAAATACAGGATTCGGTTTACGCCGCCATACTGCTGATCGAGTAGATAGTGGGGGGGGGGGGTGAGGATAGGCCCGTTCCAGAGCCCACACGTGGATGTTTTTAGTAGCCATGGAGCAGTGATTGGGTGAGTACCATGCGTTTGTTGTCGGGGCGTTTTTTAAAAGTGACGATTCCTGCGTTGCTGCTCAGCGGTTGTTCCATACGTGCTTTAATATGGGTCCAAGAGGAAGAGCCCCAACTCGTAACACAATTCTGCTATGGGAGAGTAACTTCAGAGCTACCAGGTAAACGCTAAAACGGATGTCCAAGGTCAGCCCGGACGCCAGAGATTATCGATCGAGTAAGAAAAGCTGTTGAAGCTAGTCTAGATGTTGAAATACTTCCTGATCCCCTGAACTTCAGAGAAATCTTTTAGTGCGCAGGAGGCTGTGGTTCCAGGAGGATGGGGCAACTGCCCATACAGCCAATGAGGTGATGGACTTTTAAAGAAGCAAGTTTCGTGACCGAGTCATCTCGCGGTTTGGGGACATTGCATGGCCAACTCGCTCCCCAGACGTTAGCATTTGTGATTTTTTCTTGTGGGGGTTGCTTAAAGCAAGAGTTTACACAAACAAATCCCGCACACTGGACGAACTGAAAGAGACCATAAGCCAAGAAATCGCCAACCTGTCACCTGCAATGTTAGAGAAGTTGTTCGACAGCTTCAGTGCAAGACTGGAAGAATCCTTGGTCAAAGAAGGATATCATTTAAAAGACGTTATCTTCAGATCTTAAAAGGATGAAATCGGTTATTCTGATGTTATTTTCATTAATTTACATGAACACCCTTCTGTCATAAGCAATAAAACAATTTGTATTACTTTTAATTTGTGAGTTGTTTTTATTTTAAAACCATCAGATCGTTTTGCCGCTCCCTCTATGAACTTCCAAATAACACGTGCAATTCACAAATTTATAGCCTGTAAGATAAAATGTAATATAATTCGATCAACCTTTTGAAAGACCCAAACCCATAACTAACTCAAATGATTCAGATTAAATAAACCAATTAAATTTATGTTAATCATGACAGGACATGAGAGCTGCCTTAAATCTGATCGCCACGGCCCACCGAACCAGTGCGCTGGATATTTATTTCTCGAATATCACGAACGAAGTAGGAGTATTCTTAATAGAATATTGAAATCTAGGAAATATTCAATTATAATGACGCAGAGAATTTGAAAGTTGGGTAAAAAGATACGTCGGTTTAACAGAGTAAATAATTGTGTGAAGAGATATGAGTAATTGGCAATGAAGGAGCTCAGTGAGGGAACATCCCAGTAAATTGTTTCTGTACGAGGAAATATGATCATATCGTTTAAGTCCATAGATAAATCTATCACAGGCATTGAACGCCACACTTAGCCTTCCTGAACAAATGAGGGAACAACAATCTACCATTAGTTAACCCTTAATCCGGTATGTAAAAAAAACCATATATGGTATTAATGGGTGATATTTTTCCAATGTATTTTTATTCAGAACTTTTGCAATTATTACAATTTATTTCTACATGTGAATGCTTCTTACATATAAAACGAATACATCTGCTGCATTTCGCTGAATATTTGGTGCTATTGGAAATATTTGGGCACAAAAAGCAGCATTATCGTTGCAAGTTTTGCGTCTTTTTTTTTTTTTGACTCCCTTTGGACGTCGAAAGCAACACGTTTAGCCCCACTACCTTGCGGGATTCTCGATCGACGTGATATTTCTTCCTGCAGTAGAGATGATCCAAGTTTTTAAAGCAAAATGCACCGTTTAAATTTCTTCGTATAATTCCATTGCGGATTGATTTACTGTTTTCCAGATGGCAATGCTGATATAACCAAAATATTGTAAAATAACGATTGAGGCCATCCATTTGTTCTGCGCTTACAAGTATATGTCCGTATAAGTCGATCCAACGTATCAATTCCTCCCTTAGTTTCATTATAAAACGTTTTTATTTTTTGAGGCCCTTAGCGTCACCTTCACAGATATTTCTCGCGTGATGTAGTATGCTAAGAAGTAAAGCACACCGGGTTTTCTGTTCGTTCTTCTATAGAAACGTAAAATTCGAGATATATTTTGGAATCTTCTGAGATTCATTGTTGCTTTGAATATGGATCTACCTTTCATATCGTCCCACAAACTTTCCAAAGCTTCACCATGAGGACGGTAAACTCCAGCCAGTATCAGCAGACAAAAATATGCCTGAATTGACCTTTGATCAACCGGTATTCAATTATCGTCAAACACTTTTGAGCCTATAGGAAAAAGTGTTATTAGAAAATATTGTTGCTATTTTCTCAAAAATATGTTAGCTTGCCTTCTATGCTAGACATATCAATTATAATTTTTTCAATTGCTGATATAATAAACAATTCAAATGTAGACTTTATATTGGTAACCCTGGAAATGGCGTATTGAGTTGGTCCAGGTGTAGTGCTTATAATATTTTCGGTAGAATAACAACGCACATTTGAACGTTCCGGTTTTTTAGACCAAAAATTATTCCTGCATTTCTAAATATAAGTTAGTTGGCTACAACCTTCGTTAGCTGTAGTTTCCTCTACATCGGAAGCTAAACTTTCGTCAACTGTAATATTTAGTTGGTATACCGATCCGCTGTCGGAAAACAATTCATCTTTCTCTGAGTCGTTGTCATTATTTTCAGAATAGCTTTCTTCACACACAATTTTACCATCTAACTAGCTCACATGGTTTGCTTGTGTTCGGGAAATAATTTTCTAAGAAGTAGAAAACAATTGAACATTGGGCCATCCCACACGAGTATTTGCTTTGCTTCTATTTACCTCTTCCTCAGAAAACCGGTTTGCATACTGCACATCAAGAATACTGGTGTGTGATGGCCCATAAGGCTATTTGAACAATGGACACACTAAATTAGTCATAAACTAATACTTAACGCATTTGCCATGTAGGTATCTGTACTGAGCAAAATTGACCCACTAATATCACTTGCATTACTTTTGTCATAGCGACCATATATAAAATATTTTTTAAGTTTTTTTTTTATGTTTTCAATAAAAATCTACAAATAAATAATTGTCATTAAATTTTGACGGGAAGTATTTCTTTTAGATCTTTAATATTCCTACTTAAAGGGGGCAATTTTAGCGTATTTGTGCAGGAGAAGGGTTAAATAAGGAAGAAGAAGTGATGTGAGCAAAAGCATTCGAGTGTTTGTTGACAGAAGATTAGTAGAAAGTCAATAGGCCAACTCAAGGCATATAGAAGACAAGGTTTTCCCATTAAAATTTTGACACATTGCAGCTGTGACGTAATTCTGTGACTAATGTATATAAATTTTTATAGGAAAGACAGAGAGAGGAGATAGAGTATTATGTTCTATGTGCCGTACTTTCCTATACGTTTCACAATATTACGTCACCTAATAGGGGAACCGGGTTGGTAATGGGAATACCTTGTATTCTATATACCTTGAGGCTGACTAAGATAGAGCTGTACATCATCAGCATATAGGTGTGCGTTATTTAGATACCGACTAAAAATTCAAAACTTTTTCTATTTGTAACTAATTTCACTAAAAGGCGGCGTTCAAAATTCAACGACAATGGCAAAATGAAAGCTCTGCTCCTTTCACAATATATTGAGCGTGGGAAAAATTTCATGGTGTTTTCCCGATAGATGGCGTCAATTGCAAACCGACGCAACGCTTGTTTGACAGGTGACACTTTGAGAGTTATTTTGACAGTACAAATACCGAAATTCGTGCAGTGGTTAAAAAGTTGTTTGCGTTTGAAATTGGAGAAAAATAATGAAAATTTCGGTATATTTTGCAATATTATTACCACAAACTTGCTACGCGGAAATGATTTGCTTGCTGCCGTCCTGGTAATTGTGATGTATAAGATGAGTCATGCTTTGGTCGTCGAATAACTGAAAAATCTGATGAAATTCTTGAAGAAGTTCAGCAAGATAAGCATATCGGCAATGTCGATATTAGTTTGAGCATAGACATTGACCACAAAAGTGTTTTCAACCATTTAAACAAAACGGGATACAAAGAGAAGCTCGTTGTACGGGTTCCTTATGAGTTGAGTGGGAAAAGCATGCGCGGAAAACATGGGCGAAAGACATGCACTACTGACGCGCGGAAAAATCGAACCATTTCTGAAAAGTTTGATAACCGGCGATGATAAATGGTGCATGCACGACAATTGGAAGCATCAAAGATCATGAACAAGGGATGGTAAGCCGTTACAAACGTTTGAGAAGCCAGGATTGACGCTAAAAAATGTTGGTGCTGTGTGTGTGGTGCGAGTGGGACCACTATAAGATGCTTTAACACTAAGCTGTACTGTGGACAACTAGAGAGATTACACCCGAATTGAATAATAGAAAGGGTGTTGTCTGCTATAACAACAACGCCAGCCACATACATTTTTGATAACCCGTCAAAAATAGCGAGAACTTGATTGATTTGATTCATCCATCGTGTAGTCCAGATATAGAATCCTCTGACTATCACTTGCTCCGATCTCTGCAGAACTCTCTCAATGGAGTTAAGCTGGCATTAAAAGCAACTTGTGAAAACCACTCGATTCAGTTTTTCAATCAGAAATCAAAAAAGCATCAACTCAACAAAATTGAAATTACGAAATTATAACTCGTATGTTTTTATTTAACTATAATTATTATCAAAAAACACGTCATCAATACCAATTTTTCATATTGAATTTAAAAAGGCCAAAAGCTTAGTTTTAAAATGACCTCTGTACCCAAAATATGTAACCCTTTCTGTGTTTTTTTTTTTATTTTTTCTTAAGCATATCCAGCGAAAATGACTGAAAAAGGTAATTTCCAAAAGATAATTGCATACTTTCTGGCACTTATTGAGATTTTTCAGCCATTTCAGCTGAAGATGCTTAAGAAAAAGTGTAAAAAACACAGAAAGGGTTACATTTTCGGAGTGTTATAGGTCATTATAAAGCTAAGATTTTGGGCTTCTTAAATCCAATATGAAAAATTGGTATTCATGACGAGTTTTTTGATAAAAATAGTAGTTAAAAAAAAATAAAAAATCCAAAATGTTAAATTTGTTGAGCCTGAACTGCAAATTGGAGAAGGGGATGGAGAAAAATTATAGACCGTTGGAAAGGTCCAACGATTATCTATCTACCATAGATTGAACCATCATCATAAGGTGTAAGGTTCAGAAGTTACAGGGTAATCTATAAAAACAAACCCAAATATCTCTAAGTCTCGTTATCTCGGAAACCGTTAGGATTCACCCTCACCATACAATTTTTTGCTCGTCTAAGCATTATATATCTGTAGCCTTTGGATATCACATCACTTACGGGACACCCTGTATAGTAAACATATCATGGATGATGTGACTGAAGACACTACCCATCGTGCCTCGAGACGCAGATGCTGATGTAGTAAAAGGCTACTTAAAAGTCATCCTACCTCTGGCCTAAGGTCCAAGTCCTATCCTTGGGGTTCAATATGAGTATCCATCCCAAATATGATTTGAGGGCAGAAAAGTTTTCAAGCCTACTTCTAAAAATTAGCGATAGAAGGTTAAGATGACCAATTCCTCAATCCGAAAAATCTGTGTGAAGTTTTTAAAGATTTGATTAAATTACAAGATTTATCCTGATTTGAGCGATTAAACACATTCAAAGCTCGAATTGGCTTAAGGTGAGAGCTATTTATATTCTCATGCCTAAGAACGACACTGCAGCAACATTAATAATTCGACAAACTTCCTGCTGAGTTGGTAAAACTTAAGGTCTTTGGATGTGGTCCACTACCCTGTGGTGTTCCTCGACTATTTAAATCCACCAGGGATTCCTGCCTCACAACTTGTGTTTGAAATTTGCAGCTGCAATAATGCAATGGTAATTGTACGTAGCCTTTTCACATGCTGACTCTCCTCGTGATTCTATCTCGTTCTTCGACAAGAATACCTATCAGCCGATTTTGTCACTTTCTTATGTTCATTCTGCTTACTAAATACGTCATTTTCAAGTAGAGTACTGATGTAAACATGTCATAGAGGACATTATGGTAATTTTTTCTTAGACTTAAGGCGATGACACAATGATGGCATCGGCATTAAATTTGATGCTGATGACTAATAATAACAAATGGGACTAGGACAATGCTTGTTAACAAAATGGCGTCATCTGTATCGCGTTCAATACCGCAGCTGGTATCATTTGATATTCGAATTTCGAAGGAAAATTAATAAAGTTAGTGCGGGAAAATTCTGTAAGTTTTAAAAAACGTGATATACAAAACCAAAAAAAAATTTAAAAAGGACAAAGTATGAAAAGAAAGCAGTACAGAAACAGGAATCCTAGGTGAGTGTGTCTTTATTTGAATATTTGATCCATCTTTTCGATGCAAGCATTAAGTATGTCACAATTGGACTTTAATACAGTGTCTTCCATTTTTTGGTTTTTTATGGCAGGGAGACAGGTGAGCCTATCCCAAAGCACGGAGGCCAAAGCGGCCCATTGTGCTGTCCTGCTAGAAGGCCATTCACCAAAACCTTCCTGTCCTCTTAATGGAGAGCATCAGATCTTGGAGCGGCAGGTTTTTCAGCTCATCCACAGATAGAAGGGCAGACCCTAGAGTATTCAGCCAGCACCGGGCGAAGGTCGGACACGCACACAAAATGTGCTCGGTTGTCTCGGGCTTTCCCTCCAGGCAGGACAGATAGTCAAGGTTGTCAACAACTCCCATCCTTGTTAGATGAGCGTGAAGTGAGCTGTGGACGGTAATGATGCCAACCACAGTTCTACATTGTTTCCATTGTTTCCATGAGAAAATCGGAGATATTCCTATTGGGCCCATCAAGAAACAGTTTTGTACACCTACAAGTATTCAGGTTCGCCCATATCTGCTGCTGCTTTCTACGAACATCCGCTTTAATGAGAGACCCGATACTCGAGGTGGCAACGCCTAGGGCGGATTCTGGTCCGAGGATCGGAGACACAGTGCCAGCCCTAGCTAAAAGATCAGCCCTTTCATTCCCATGATCCCCATGTGACCAATAACCCACAGAAGGATACTTTCTTGTGGATACACAGCTTATCCACACAAGCCCTGGCAGTCCCCCAGTAACTTAGATGACGTACTTATTGAAGAAGATAGGCAAATCTAACAATCAACTGTGTCGACTGTGCGAAGAAGAAGATCAAAAACTTCGAAGCATGTTATATTTTAGTGCCCCGCGCTTGCAGGTTTAATATTGTATATTACTGGAGAAACACTTATCTCTCCAAATAGGGTTTGCAATCTAACCCGAAGTGTAATAATCGAGCTCGTTAAAACACTCGATTTTACCTAACCACCTTATAGCAAGGTACTATAGAACAACTCTGATCGTGGTGTCCGCATGGTTCTGTGGCCTAGTCCCCTTACTGTTAATCAAATCTAAACGAATGTCTCGACAATTTTATGCTGATGCCGATGCCATCATTGTGTCATCGCCTCTAGGAAATAAATGCAAATTATTATCAGAACGAGAAAAGTATTCGTTTAGTTCACCTTCAATCTGATATCTTCCAAGACTCAGCAGCTACCTTAATCACACTTAAGTGAGAAACACATTGCAAAAACTAGAGCTAATGTAATACTATGTGAATTGTTAATTTCCTAAACACTGCACACTGCATTAGTTGACATTTGTTAAATAGCTTAGAACAATAGCAGAATCGAGGAAGTGCTTAAGAGGAGTCAGTACCAATATTTCCAAGTTTCATACATTTTTCAATGCGAATTTCTGGCAAACTATTTGTAGCAGAATAATTATTATATTAAAGGTAATGAAGGAGTCTAGTGAATAACGTCGGCAAAAATTAAAAAAAGTATATTGGAATGGAGATATTAGCTCGGAAACTTGTAAAAAATGGTAAAAATTGAAGTCCTTTAAATCAAATTCCTATGGGGAGGTATTCTCATTTCTTTAAATTGTGACTGTTTTAGAAATATAAGGCCTAGATCTAGCAAATAACGTCGAGTTTTTTCATTTCTAGTGGCGCTTTTTATAATTATTTGACGTTAATAGTACTTGATTTTTCTCCCGAAATTTCACCGACGAGAATTTCCAATATTTATTTGAAAGTTGTTTAAATACAAAGCAAAAAGCATATTTAACAATTATGGGCAAACAAAATTAGGGGAGAGTTAATTCTCGTTAAAAATTTTCAATTTATGTGAACTGCAAAATTTTCATTTTTCGTCTTAAATTGTATGGTTTTGTCGGATGTTGGGGTTTTAGTCTTTTGCGGTAGATATCTCTAACGTGCTCTGTGGTCTAGGTCTAGGCTAATTTTATATGAATTTTTTCACTTTCAGGGCACAAGCCTACGTATAGTAAATTTTATTACCTACACAATACACAAAAATCTAATAATCAAACCTTCACAAATTAATTGTCAAAATACTTCACTCTTACGGAATGTGTTTCTGGTCTTAATCCTTCCTGCCCCTCCCCCCCCCCCCCTCCCGAGTCTTGTTTGCTTCCTCTGTAACAATGTTTCTCACGAATTTTGAATTCTGCATCTTAGAAGCAAATAAAAGCAGGCTTTCCATGCATCAAATTTGTAGTCTCCTTGGATTTGATAGAAAAAATGTGAATTATGCTAAAGTTCCGCGGTCTTTGTTTGGGCTCTTCAACTCTTGATTGCAATCAACATTATCAATTGCTCTAGTTGCAATCATACTTGAAACGTTCTGTTCAATATTTTCCGATAAATTTCATCCACACGATCTAAAACGAATTTCTTTCAAATAATATTTTCGCAGATATTTAAGGCTATGAAAATATTGTATGACAGGGTCATCAAGATTTTAAAATAACGGGTATATTGTGTTCTTACTATGTATTAGTGGGGTACAAATATTTTATTAAAAATATTTTTGTTTCATTTTTTTACTCCACAATCTTTTGTTTTTTTTTTCTATTACTAAGAATGTTATTTATATGTATAAAAAATTAGGGCAATTGGAATATAAGATGAAATCGTATTGGTTACTCAATCAAGAAAAGTTGGTCATAAAAAAATGTATATCCATCACCTGGAGGAAAACTAAACTATTATTAAAAGTATCAGTACCACTGTAGCCATGTTTTAAAAATGTATTTATCTTCTTTTGAAGTTGCCGAATGAAAGAAGACATGTCTAAAGGAGATCTAGGAGACGTTATAGATATAGAAATCGCAAATGTATTGATACGAGACGAAATTCTAATCTGTAGCCTGGGAGGCACAGATAAATGTTTTACTAATACAGAATCTCGAAGACGATAAAGGCAAACTCAAGTTAAAATCAGATATCGTGACAGATAAAAATATTCTTCCATCGATTTCTGTAATAGTAGTAGTGTAACATTTGATGAAGCTTATCGTATGCCGACTATCAACACTCAAAAATTTAAGAAGAATACAAGATATTCCTAGCAAGGATATATAAGGGGCTTTCGCAAGCACTGTCTCAGTGAGACAACTGAGACAAAACTTTGAGCAATCGTCTCAGTTGTCTGAGTTCAAACCAATCAGCTGATTTGCCAATTTTGACATTTAAATAATCTTGAACACAGAATTGGATAGTAATAAATTGTGGAAAGTGTTGTTAGTTTATTCAAACAGCTCACTAAACTTTTATTTGTAATTAAAATCACAAAATAACGAAACTGAGTCAACTGAGACAAGAAAATTCAGTTGCACTTGTCTCAATTGCTCAGTGGTTGCGTTCGAAATTGGTAGCTCAATATGGAACTGAGACAGTTCCCCGAAAGTGCAGTCTCAGTGAGCCAACTGAGAATATCTCACTTGTCTCACTGAGAATGTGCTTGCCGAAAGCGCCTATAGTAGCAATGTCATACTGTTGTAAAGCAAAACTGTCGCTTTGCAATACAATGTACAGCCGTATGCATGCGTATCTATTGTTTGTTGAACTTGAAGACTCTCTTTTGGACAGAATTTAATGATGCTAAGGTTGTGCGGTCAGCACCGGCCCAAATGTCAGATTTGTATTCCATTCTAGGTCCGATGTAGAATTTGTGAGCGCTAGATTTGATAGGCTGGCATATTTCTTACACCTTCTCTAAAATTCAAAATATTTTCATGTTTTATTGGCAAGATAAAAGCTCTGATTCGTCAAGCTTAACTTTCTAAAAATATTAGTATACCAAGAATGGTTAACGGCATATCGGAAATGAATACTCTATCAAAAGTAATGGGACTCGTAAAAAGAAGATTGCTTTGCTCAAAATGAGGATATTCAATAATTTAATCATGCAATCTCATTTGATACATGCGGCATTACCTCTCGAGTCAAAAAGCCTCTCAAATCAGTAAGCGGAATTAAGGGTATTGTCATTAGTAAAACTCTGGATGGGTTTAAGAGTAAAAGAAAGCTGGTCACTAAGTGGAGAGATAACAGTACTCTGGGACACACCAGCATTTAAAGGGTGAGTTTCAACTCGTTTTCAGTCCAGGATAGAAGGGGAAGAAAGCGACCAGTTGCTATAAGTTTGACTAAAAAGGTAGGAAGGGTAACATTCGTGAAACTTTCACAGAAAAAAAAAACTAAATAAAACGTCAATAGTTTCTCAGAATTTATTTATTATTCTTCGTTGAGATAGTAAATTGCTACCACACATAAAAAAAAATATTCATGGCTGGAGTGGCTCTTGGCCATTCCAGAGGTAGAGATAGAGGTGAGAGACACGCTAATAGTTTCCAACACTGGGTTGAAGAAAATGGCTGCATGTTCCAATTTATACGGAAATTATATAGATTTTCTGTATAGGCATCATTGTGTTCTTCAATGTTCGTAGAGTAATGCTCTTGGGAGCCCAGAGATATAACTGTTTTCAAATTTTTAAAAACAGTGGTAATAATAATGGCAACTTTATGATAGTGAAAACCTGTTTTCGAAAATTCACTAGTAGTACACCAATACAATGATGATCCAGCAGTCTAAAGACGATTACCAAGAACTATGCTTGAGACAAACATTTCTCAGAAAATAAATAAAAATAAAAATCTATATTATTCAAGAACAATTGGTGCTCACTCCTATACTAAAAAAAAAAGGAGTTACTGATATTTGTAGTTTGTTAACCTTATTGGAATGAAGACACCACTTGCGGCAAGAGCACCTATAAATTATGTTTTTAAAATCTACTTGGAAATTGGGACCACTCCAGTAAATGCATTTAATCTGGTATTTTGCAATGGCACTAGACTTTTTCGATTCAAGAGTCTCGCAACAAAAAAAAAACAATCAACAAGGAGAAAGCATTTGAAGCGGTTGACTGAAAAAGCGGTTCAGAACAGATTAGTCCAAATATTTTCGAATTTAGGTAGCGATGAGTGAGAAAAGGCAGGAATTATAATTATTTCGAAGGATTCTCTAACGAGTGTGATAATACGGTTAGATTGAAATGTAACACGAACTACGACAAATGAACGAGCTACAGCCACAAAACCACTATACAATTCCAGGGTCATTAAGGATTACAAGCAGAAAATTATATTCTCTGTTTCTTCGTGGATTTCCATAGAAAACAATTCCCTGTTGCTTCGAAAAAGAATATTATGAAAGTGAACTTGGGCGAAAAATTAATTAGATTTTAAAAAAATTATTTTTTTGACTTATATTTATGTTTCCTCCCAATAAAATTTGAAAATTTGAGCGACCTTCAAATAACAACCGGTTTTGGCTAAAACTTCACAGATATATTCGTGTGATTATTGTTATTATTGCTTTACAGTCTTATGCATCCTAATCAGTTGTCACATATGGGCCTGCGAGTTCAGAGGGAAGGTACGCGGTTTCCCAGGCTCTTCACTTGCTCGGCTTTGCAAAATCTAATGGAACTCGTGCGTGATATGTGTCACTTGATCCACCCGAATTTCGGCATTACTAGAGCCTATGGGGACCAAGAATCTATAGTCAGGTGAATTGTTTGATTAGATTTGTGTTAACGTTACGCAAATCTACAATTCATTTGTATTACAAGATGTGAATCAGAACACTAGTTTACAACACCACGCACAAGCACTTAGAAGATACATCAAGGCCAGATTGAAGAGGCGTTTACATCTTGAATATCTGGTAACGTAAGGAGACAGATTCAAGTGCATATAACAACTACTATCGTCGGTGCAGGACGGAGCTCTCTTCTTTCGCTGGTGGTAATAGACCTCAGCATTTGCAATACTAATCTATGGGTCTTCTCCCTGCTTTGGAACCGTTGCAAGGTCTGTGTTCAAAAAACAAAACATTTTGTTAAAGATCTAGAGCTGGAGGGATGATTAAGCCAATTTGTACAGGTAAGTGATACTACAGGCTGATCTTGCCGGACTCTACAACGGTATCGCGTAAATTATTTCGTTCGCTCGATTTCTTATTTTTAATTCACTTTTAATATCGGTTCTAAATTGCAAAATTTAGTGCTGGAAATTCGTTCTTTTAGGAAATTGTTTTTTATTAAATTTATTAGATCATTTTGAAAACGTAGAACTTTTTGCAGTTGCCACTTATCTAATTGTCATAAATTTGACTGCTTTTAAATTTTTGTCTATTCTTTAGTCAGACAGTCATTTAGTGCTCAAAAAGGGGGTTACTTGGAAAGTTTTCCTGGAGTTTTGGAAATTGGTATTTTTATAGATTTTGACGTGCTTGAAACTTTGCCGATCGAGCCATCATATTGAAAAAAATGGCACCAAAAACATTGTTTTTGACAATATCTCCGATGAAAAGAGTTATGCAATAAATGAAATGATATTTCATATTTCCTATCATTTATATTGTACTAACCGTTTTTTTTTTTTTTTTTTTGTTAAATGAACAGTTTCAGCGCATGAGTGTCTCCAACCACACGAGTATTTCATATATTAACGATAAATATTTTACTACGCATTAGAAACTCAGCCTGCTACGGCTTATATGGTCTGTCGCAGGAACTGTTTTATTTTGGGGGCGATTGAAGTGAACGAAAAAGGATTGGAGACACAAATCAACAATTCTTGGTGAGACTGGAATCGATAGTGGTTGATGATGTGTGTCATGCATTTCATCTACATTTGATTTCGTAATAGTTGTCCGCGAAGATGTAAATCTTCTTATTCTTTCGAAGGCTCTATCTATCTACGTTCTCAATCATATATTCTCAAATCAGGAAATGGAAAAATTTTGCAACGAATATATTTAGCAAAAAGTATCAGAAATAAAATCGCCACAGATAACATAGTATTCTGATACAACATCAATTAGCACTCTTTAATCAAACAAAAATAAAATGTGTCAATGTACTCCGAAAAAACCACAGATTTAACCCAGCTGGGCCAGGTATTCAAAAATCAGAATGCTGACCCAGAGAGCATTGTTGAAGCAGGAGAACGCTTCCTCCTTGCATTATACGGTTACAGGCATTAAAAATAGGTCACTGACAACTAAAAATACACATGATTCATCAAATTAGCATATAAAAATAAATAATAGTATTACATGTATATAGTATTTATATTATAAACATGATATTTCCGTCTAGAGCAGGAAGTAATAGTACTCACCTAGGCGAACAAAAAATTGAATGGCGGGGTGTCAAAATTAAAGAGTAAACAAAAAAAATTGTAAGAAAATCCGAAAGTTTTCTTTTAGGCCACCAGAACTCCGAAGAGGAGAGGATTACGGGACTGATATGAAGCTCCACATATAATCAACTCTGACAGCGACCGCAAGCCGTGTACTTTTTAAGATACAGCGTATTTTGTGAAAAACTAGCAGATTTTCTTAATCACCCCGTAAAACGACTGGTATCGATCCCAGCCCCCCCCCCCCTCCAGCCGTACAATTTTGTGTTCATCTAGGTTAGTATTTCAATTTTTGATCTATGAACCACCTAGATGAAAACACCCCATATGTATATTACGTATAAGTATTATATTTATTAATATTTTATCGTTACCACCGACAGAACCAGTAGCACGACAACACTCGTTCCGAGCCTTTCAACAGGTCTAGCAGTGACAACTCCACTAAAAAAGCTGGAATGGGCTAATTCCTGTCACCACATTCGAGCCAGCTCCAGAGAACTTGTTGAAACTGATTTTTTACAAATCCAAAAAGGGATGGCGGGGAGGCTGTGGATGCAGAAAGGCTGGATTAAAGTGCCCAAATGAATGTCCTATAGATCTTTTTCAAAATTCTTACCTTGGCCCGGACTCTGTAACACTGAGAGTTGGGCAGTTTGGGAGATGAGAATTATCGTTTTCCCCATTATGTTTTCCTTCTACGGATTTAGGCTCTAGAGTAAAAAATATAGATAAATACTTTCTGGAGAGCGGGTTTTGGGGATGGGGGGCGTACCAGCCTTCATTGGGAGTTATCCAAAATAATTCATGTTTAGTATCAAATTAAACAGGGAGGAGCGGCTAATCGAGTGGTGTAGTTTTTTTTTTATAATTTTAACCTCATAACTGACTTTTTACCGCCGAAGGACGGATTTTTTGTACTTGGGTCATATACACCCCAGTTTCTATATTTTGCATATATTACTTCTGTTCTTTGCTTCACATCCATGAGTACTCTGTTGTGAATATTTGTCTCATGGAAAGTGAATTTCCACGATTTAACAGTTGTTCATAATGATGAGTTGAAAATATGTGCATTTTTCTATCTTAAAAAGTATTGATTCAGTTCTTTTGCACTAATTTCTGAATTCAATTAACTGACTCAAAGTTCCACCAACTAATTAGGCACAAAATATAGACGCAACTTCATCCTACATACAAGCTTTAACGTGTATAAAAAAAGAATTGATAGCATTGGTTTTGTCTTTCAGTACAAATTGACCATTTTTCGAGTGATATAAAGTTTTTAGCGGGTACGTTGAGACACCAAAATCCATATTTCTCTGTAAGTATTGCAAAGATTTCCATAACCTGTATTTGTAAATATAGCCAGGATATGCGGTGAATCTAAAATTTAATTTGAAAATCCCTAGGTACCTAGATACCTTCACAAAACACAGTCAGTCAGTTGAGAGATATTTTTTTTACTTCTCCACAACTAAAGCAGCCGAGATTTTTGTCGAGTGGATTAATGAGTTTGGTAATTCTCAATACAAATTCGCCGAGTTACTGAGCTCCGAGTGTAGAGTTAAGTGTCAAAAGAACTTTCATTTCCACAACTCTCCGTGTTAGTGAATCCGATCCGTGAGGCCTTCTTGTTTTGGATATTATCTCTCCCTGCTAGGTAGACCTTATTGTAAGGTCGCAGATGGGTTTGGATTCAGTAAATTGAAATTCTGCTTCTTGTCTAGCCAAGCATTACTTTCATGCTTCTTGTATCCTAGCATCCACCGAAGGATTACTTTATTCAAATTTGATAATAGATCTAGTACATCTCTACAGTCTTAAACCAGGAAATGAAGGCATCGGAATTTAGTTCCATTCCCGCGGCTTAGCTTTGCATGCCGAATGCTTCTGTGTAAATTGATTCTGATAAAAGTTTCTATGCATGGCGTGGATTTCTGCTTGAAAAACAGTTCGATAGCATCCCAGGTCATATACTCCCACACTCCACCATACCTAATTTTCTTAGATCTGTCTGTGTATTAGACAAACGATCCCTGTAGGAATTGCGGCCCACTCTTCAGCTTTGAAGGTCCTCTATGAGCTCTTCAAAGCTGTGTGCGCCTAAATGTTAAAGCCTTGTAAATTTGGATCTATTTCTGTGATGCTGGGAGAAATGAGGCCAGTTTTGTGGAGAACAATATTTCCACTCTTATGAAATGTTCACCACTCCATTATGACCTTCCTTATGAAAGTGTCTCAAATGTGGCGTTTAATTTCAACTGAGTTTTATTGTCTTCCTTGCTGCCTTTAAATTTACAGTTAGTCTCGATGTTTCTTATTACTCCTAATACGATTAGTTAAATTTAAAGTTTTTTTTTATAGTACGTAGTGCAACCAGGACTACATTCACATGAGAATACTTACCATAAACAAACCCTAAACAAGAGTTAAATTCTTCATGGTTCTTCTAATTATGGTAAGCCAAAAAACGCTAGATAATTATCCGTTTTTATGTAATAAAACCCTTTCATGTATGTCAAAGGTGGAAGACTATAAGAATTCCATTACTGTGGGAATGATTCCATCTCCTAAGAAATCACAACTTTTATTAAACGAACCAAATCGAATTATTATGGTATTAATTTATATCCCAATTTGCCAGCAAGTGTTTTATGGAAAAACTTGAAATTCTGTGGTATTCACACATCTGGTACGGAATCCATAAATTTTGATCCAAATGAATGCAATGTTTATTTTTTACCAGTTCTCAAGCTGCAATGTTCCTGACTCTATCACTTCAATATCCTTCCAGCTGATTAGAACTATTAATAAGACTGTTAATCCTCGTTTCGATTTTAGTTGTGTCAACGAATTGGAAACTCTTAAGGTTTTGAGTAGAATCAAATCGTATGCGATCCAAGTGGACGGGATCTCATTGAAATTTTTGAAAATAAGTAATTATTTTGCATTACCAGCTATCACTGACACCTATAACGCCTGGATTATGAGATCTCAATTCTCACCTAGATGGAAACAAGCGAATGTTATCCCCATACCCAAGAAAACAAAAGTTTGTCAGGTTGACGATCTCCGTCCAATCAGTATATTACTTTGTTTATTTAAGGGCTTGGAGAGAATCATGGCTGACCAAATGACGATTATCCTGTAGTCTCACAGTATGTTTTCTGCTTCACAATCCGGATTTCGAGCCAAGCAATGCTGTATCCAAAAATTTTTATTTATTTTTTCCCGGACGGGAATCGAACCTATATACTTGTTAGAAATCGGTTAATGATGGAGAACAGAAAAATTTTAGGAACTTTTATTTTTAACGATTCTAAATCAAATCATAAATACAAGAGGAAAAAACAACCGCCTCGTCCGGGGTTTGAAACCGGGACCTTACGCTTGCCGGGAGACTATCCTTACCACTGAGCTAACGAGACAGTGTAGGTTCGATTCCCGTCCGGGAAATAATAAATAAAAATTGAATTTACAATTTATTTGTTCGCTTTCATCGTTACTGATTAATGCCAACTGAAAGCAAAATGTGGCTTAGTAGGCTAGTTACAAATTAAGAAACGCAAGAGGGAAAATCATCTGTCTCGTTAGTTCAGTGGTAAGAGCAATAGACCGGCAAGCCGATGTTCCCGGTTTTAAATCCCGGACGAGGCGGTTGTTTTTTCCTCTTGTAATTATGCTTTTATTTGGAATCGTTAAAAATAAAAGTTCTTAAAATTCTTCAGTTCTCCGTCATTAACCGATTCTAACAAGTGTAGGTTCGATTCCCGTCTGGGAAAAAAATAAATAAAAATTGTTGGATATGTCATAATACCCCCGCATTAATTTTAGGGGGCTCAACGTTACAAAATATAAAGACAATAAAAAATCTTGGCATTATTTGCAACCAAACTCTGTCATGGAATGACCATATAAAAGATGTCTCTGGGCAAGTGTATGGTATGCAGAAGCAATTGTATTAAAGATACATAACTGTATATTTCTTTTAAATCTAATTTTGACCGCACTTCCTCATTATTTAATTAACAAGGTACGCTTCCTAACATCGAGTTGCACCAACAACGTGCTGGTACCTAGTTATAATTGTCCTCAGGATGAGTAGGCGAAAGGAGGTATTATAAAATATTTATCTTCAGAAGAAAATGATTGAAATAAAATTCCCTTCCTTAAATCCTCCCTATCTCGCATTGCCCTCCCCTTTTTGCTATTATGTGCATTATAAAAATATAATTTTTTCCTATTTAAGAATTTGAGTATTTTAGTTTTTTTTTATTTTATTTGCTTGAATTAGAATTAGATTAGTAGGAAGTGTTTTTTTCTTTCTTGGAATTAGTGTTAAAATTTCTATATTTTTCTTACTTACGTATACATATGAATTATTTTATTAATACCTACCAGACCTGTAAGGTACTTAAGTACATTGGTGCTTAAGTACTAGTATCAGTACCAGTTCCTGGACTTGTAGTTGAAAAATTTTAAAGTACCAGTGCCGGGACTTGTACTTGAAATGTTTTTAAGTACCAGTACTAGAACTTTTAGTTAAAATATTTCAAGTCCAGGTATTGGTACTGTACTGATACTTGTACTTGGAATTTTACAGGTCTGGTACCTACCTATAGTTATCTATGTTTTTTTTTTTTTAATCTTGTAATTATTTATTTATAGGGAAAACTAGTTTTATTACTTTCTCAAATTTTCTGTTAAACATTAAACCTATCGAAATGAAAAAAAAGTGCTCAAAATTTCTTCAACTCGAATTCCCCTTGCCTCGTGGGTCAACTTGTAGCTCGTCGTTGTTCGAAAATTTAATTGCTTCATTTCCCATATACAAAAAAGAAAACATTAAAATTCAGTGAACCGAAAAAAGCAAATGAAAAACAGGTCGGTGAAAGGACATTTCTTTTTTCTTTCCTTTTTTTCCTGTTTTTTTATTCCTGTTTTCACTTTTTGTTGTTTTTTTTTAGCTTCAGTCTAGTTTTAGTTTTTGAATCAAATGCAAAGAATTTCTAAACGCCTTTTCCCTGAAGCTAAATGAGCCTCTATTAATATTCGTTTTTTCAAGGACTGAATACCACAAAAAAGGGTACTCCGCTTAAGAAGGTTAAGACCTTAGTTTGAATTCGAATTATTTTTTTTCCCCCAGTATCTAGAATATATTGCGTATACGCATAATAGGTATAACAGACAATGTCGGCCTGAAAAATTTCTAAAGTGCGCGGTGAAATTTTCTTGAATAAAGAAAGCAGTTTAAATGACAAAGCTCGCGTGAGAACGTGCACATATAAGAATAGAAAAGTATTGAAATTGGATTGAGATTTACTTTATAAGAATAATGGTAGATTATTAGAAATGGTAGAGTAGTTTAACGGTAGATTGTTTGTGCATGGATTTGCGTAGGTAAATATATAGAATTTTATGTTGGGCTTTCTTATACCCTATGCAGTGATAATGGCACAGGAATAAATCCTGCCGATTATTCCAAAACACTTATTCAAATAGCTCTGCTAAAGGAGAAAAGCAAGATGCATAGAATTCCGGATTTAAAAGAAAAAATATCTCATCTCTGGTGCTTCATATCAAGTGAAAGAGTTAAAATATGTGCACTTAGCCAGAATTAAATGATTGTTGCAACCGAATACTGTACACAAAATTTTAATTTATAAAAAATGGCGGATATCTCCTAAATTATATCGATTTTATATGTCACTTCCACCATTTTTCGGTATATAGTTCGAACCCCTCACAATCAAAATAAAGGAAGTTCCACCCTCTCCTTTATGAAAAGCTCTGTTGTTGCTGCTACTGCTGATGGTGGTATACGTAATTCGTACGCACAACCAACCCAACTTTTGTTACGCAGAAGAGAGGCGTAATTGAAAGATAGGATTCAGGGGCAAAAAAAAAACAGAAAAGGAAAAAAAACATAGAGAGTGCTTCCTCAGAGCCAATCATAATTCTTTTTTTTTTTTTTTTTTTAGAAAAAGATCACATTACCCGCTTTTGATGTGGTTGAATCTGATGCAGGAGTACCTCTTGACGTACTGGCAGTATCATCTCGTGCAAGTGTCCTGCTGCTGCTATTATCTTCATCTTGAGTTTCAAATGTCGAATTTTTTGCATCCTCATAGGATCCTGATGTAGAACTAATTGTCATTCTGGCAGTTTCAGTTTATTCATTAACTACATACATACATACATATATCACTGATTAATCTATCTTATCATCTTATCAGCTACTATTCTACTTCACTGATGAACTAATGTCCTCGTAGACATTATCGCGTCGTTTATTGTTATCCGATTTTATACTATACACTACGTGTTCACACACAAAAACAAACTCAAAACAAACAAAAAAACAAAAATAAAAAAAAAAAGATAGAAATGCTTCCGCGTTATTCAAATTGATACAAAACGTATGTAAATCACAGATTTTCAAAATTGCACTATAATCATGAGAAATTCTCCCCGAAAATATAGTAAAAGTGAAAATTGTCGCTAATTTTCACTGGCATTACTTTAAAAAAACAAAAACCAAACTCGCCGCTATACATACGTCGTCCGAGATGTAAATCCTTCGCTGATGTAACGCATACTGTTATCCCAAAAATGTTTTCCAGGAATCGAGAGGGCCTAATTCAGTTTTTCGAGTTTGCCTTTGGGATTGGGACCATTTACATTTTACGTTTACACGTTTGTATTTTCTTGGGACACACGAAGAAGTGCGTAAGAGAGAAAAGGAGCATAATCTGAAAACATTTGAACTCATATTGAGGCACACACAAAAAGAATAAAAGAAATAAAAAAAAAAAAAAAACGAAATTCTTAGTCCCTTATCTGTTGTGAGGTATATGTGAGTTTTTCTATGCGTAAAGTGCGTATGGGGACGAGTAGGATACTGAATATGATATCGGTCATATAAATGGGAGTGTGAAAGCCGATATATTTCTATGCGTGGTTAATTCAGTTCATTCACAGCATTTTATCGGTTAGTAGAAAACTGAAACACCAAACTCGTCGACAAAGTTGGTATTGCTGTTAATGCTCGCTGTGGGCGACGATTCGGATAAGAGTGTTTTTTTTTTGTTTAGGATATCGAGATATTCTTTTTTTTTATCCCGTTTTTTTTTCTGTTATAGAAAATAGACATCAGGAATTCAGAGTTAATTAGCTGATCGAAACAAAAAAAAAAACGTAATTTTGTGATATCATTTTATTCCCATGACTGAAGTTGTACTTCAATGATTTATTAGGAATTTTCATTTTTTTTATAATATGATAGAAAAGAAATTGTCATCTGATGATTGAAAGTTTGTGGTAAACAACAAGGAAGATGAGGAACAGATTTTTGGAAATTAATGAATTATAGGTATCCATAATGATGAAGAAAATATCGTTCAATGTCCGTTTTCAAATATTTGATTTCGAAGCTGAATAGAAAAATGGAATTGTTTTGAACGTACCTTAAATCTAGGAGTATATATAGGGTCATTACACAGGAATTCAACAAATGTTCTGAATTGACTTTGCTGAAATATTTTTTTGTTTTTATCCATTATGACGGAGATACGGTATTTTGAAATAAAATATATTATGAAAAAACTTTTAAAATAAATAATTTTCGTAAATAATTTTCACTAAAAAGTAAAAATGATTTTTTCTTTCTTAGTAATATACATAAAAAAAATTTTATTGCAAAATAATACATGCTACACCTCAGTTTAAATCTTAAATTGATTGTATTAATAATATTTTAAAATTATATTATCTCGTTTGATTTTAAATGTTTGAACTCTTTACAATTCAATTCAATTCAATTTATTAATTTTAGACCATAGTACAAGACCTGTACCGAACAACATTGTGGAAAAAGAAAGAAAAATAGTAATAATAATAACAATGCCGAATACTTAGTGCTATGAAATTATAAATCCTAGGCTAGAATACAAACTAAAAACTAATACTAATATATAATTGTAGTAGAAACACATAACAAAACAAATAATAGCTAAAGGAAAATTAAAGTTAAAAAAAAAACAAAGAGAAAACAAAGAAAAATAGTGAATAGTCGAGTCGAGATCGGTGGAAAAGTTACATATAAAGTATATGCGGTTTATGAGGTTTGATTATCAGGAGGGATATATTGGATAATAAGCTTTCGAAAGACACCCAACGAATGCGTTCCCTGCAAATCAGCAAGAAGTGAGCTCCACACACGAACTGTTCGAACGAAAAAAGACCTCTCCAGTGCGGAATGTTTGCGTGGAGTTATCAGAATGTTCACGTTTATAGAAGATCGTATGAATACGAGCTCATTGTACAAGTAGAAGGGATTTTTCGAATAAATAAATTTATGGAGGAATATTAAAGCCTTACGAACCAGATGAGCATTCAAAGCGCATCCAAGTAGAGCGTGCCGAAGTGGAGCCATTTCTCAACTTCGGCATGCTCTAATTGGATGCTTTTTGAAGCATCCAAACCCGACAACAAATCTACGGAATGCGTCTAGATACGACAAGCTGCAAGCGTAATAACCTTGAGAGAATACTAGCTGAAAGCTAAAGTCTGCGGAGACCAGTGTAGATTCGACGAACGACAATCTTGATATGGTTACAGCACATCATCGAGATATTGAAATGAGCTCCCAGGTTCCTCACCGAATCAGTAGGGGAGAGTCGTGTACCTTAAACCAAAATTTGCATATTGATTTTTTAGTGGTAGAAGTTGAATTATAATAAACATTTTTTTAACATTACAATAAACCGCAATATCAAAGCAATAACTTCAATAAATTTCGATACCACAACCATGTTATTTAACGTTAAAGTGATAATATTAGTTCTTTAACTCCAATTGGTTCAAGGGACATCCAAGTAATGTACCTTAAACCGTAGGGTATTGTACCTTTAACCAGTAGGAAATTTATTGACAGAGAATAAAAAACAAATCAGTTTTCAAAATGTCTCCACTAAACTGGTGTCATTCACAACATTTTCTTCATCGGATGAGCCCTTTAAAACCTTCCTCTTAACAATCTTTTGTTTAACCTTTAATACCTTTAGTTTTTTATTCTCGATTTCAATTTTTTCAGGTGTGTCTGTTAGAATTCAGGTTTTCCCAGTTTTCCGTCCTCGGCTAGTTGTTTTTCGTGGGGCTGCCTTTGGAAATGGACGTAAGGCTTCTGGAGTTACTGCAGAAGAGTTTGGTTTAGCGTAAAACTGAAGATCTGATGTTCCCGGAACATTATCATCACAAACTTGCCCATTTTCGTGAGATTCTGGATAAGGTCGATCCGTTACATAAGCAGGTAGAAAGTCGTGACAATTTCGGATATGTCATATATGGTTATGGGCTTTTCTGGATTATTCACTATCTATTCACTGGCAGCTTGGTTGTAGGAACATTTATAGGGGCCAAATATTGTACGGTCCAAGGGCTGTAATTTATGCGATGTGTCTGGTGGTAGCGTTAAAAGTACAATTTCGTGTTGTCTGGCTAAATTTATCACATGGATTGACATGTGGCTCTCATGGTTGTCCAAAATTAGAAGAATCTTATCTTCTACTGACGCCTTAGTATGGTGAATAAAATGCTGTAAAAATTGAAGGAAAAGCTCCTCATTAGACCACTTAGAATGATCAGAACATCCAACAGATCCTACTGGAGCACCTTTCAGCATATGTGATTTGAAATACACCCGCGGAAAAACCAACATGTGAGGAATCGAATTGCCTATAGCATTAATTGCTGCTATCATTGTCACATTAACCCCTCTTTCTCCAGCTGTCATGTTCCCGATTTGTTTCTGGCCCTTCGCAGCTTTAGGAGGGACATGTACTGTTGAGTTGGCAGTCTCATCTTAGGTTATAAATCTTGTCTGAACCGAAATTTTAACGGGTAACGCAATCTTTCAAATTTGTAAAAAAAGCCTCGATGTTGCTTTTATTGAAGCTTGTTGATCTTGAGAGACTAGTTGCTTCTGGTTTCCTGTATCCTAGGTCCGGGTGACGTTTTAGAAAACAAGGCATCCACTGCTTCCCAGCCATTTGGCTGTCCCTCCAGGAGCTAGGCATAGGTTTCTCTTTTCCTTCGGCAAATTTATATGCTAGCTTTCTAGTTCCAATTTTGGAAAGCCCATAGTGCAACCGTACAGCAGTGGTGAGATATTGAAAGAGAAGACTTTCATCATCTATATTAAAAACTTGAGGACAGGCAATGTTAGATTTATATTTAAAAGTATCACATCGACGATTTGTATGCTGCCAAATGCCTTATTATGATTGCTTTAGATATGTTATGCTGCTTCGCAGATTTTCCAAGTGACAGCCCCGATTTTAAAACATCATCAATAGCAGATTTCAAAGCATTTACATCCACTGCTGGTCGAGTATTTCCTATTTTACTTCGCGGAATTTTTCTAAGAAATGAAAGCTAATCGGTGTGCAAAACTGTTGTACCTTGAATCGGTTTGAGGTACACTCCGCCGAGTGGTCTGACAGGACTGCCAGTTTAACCTAAAAATAAGAAAATAAAATTCGAAACATCTACAATTCTTAGAATAATCCATGTATGTATAACAGATAAAAAGTAAAGCTATATAATAAACTAATACACGCGCAAATAAACGCTACTTACCATATGTGACGGACTTCGAAAACTTGTGGAAAATATAAACTTTCCAACATAAGAAACACACTGCACTTTGGATTTATGTACTTCAAACAAACGCGTCCGTTCATGAAACAGAGCTCTTGGTTCAAGGTACATTCGGTCCAAGGTAGACTCTCCCCTACCTATGTATATCGCAAAATTTTCAAATTTAAAAAGACTGGGGGTAGATCATTAACATCGACAGTCCCTCTAAATATCGCCATCGATTGAGATTTATCAGGATTGAGCACCAACTGATTTTCTACGGCCCAAATTGAAACCGCAAGTAAATCGAAATTGCTGCGGTCCGGACAGTCGTCCGTGAGGCCTATTGGGCGTGCCAAATATAGCTGGACATCATCCGCATACAGGTGAATACTTCTTCAATAACATCTGAGAGGTCATTTATATAACTACAGAACAATAATGGGGCTACTATGGATTCCTGGGGGATGCCATATGTTAACGACAGCGCATTAGATAAAGAGCTATCGACCTTAACCTGTTGAGATCTATCCGACGGCAATAAATAACTTAAGCGAATGGCTGACGAAGAAAAATTAAACTTACTTAACAATTTAGACAGCAATTTGGCATGGCTAATACTATGACTTAGAGAAGTCCAGCAAGGTCAACAGGCACAATTTATTATCGTCCAAAGCCCTGCGAATATTTGTCGATACTTTTCGGATAGCAGTTTAACAGATATGAGAGGCTCGAAAACTCAATTGCCAGCTAGTTAAGTAATTATAACTCTGAAGATACTCGATTATTATTTGAACGGACATATGAAATTTTTTCAAAATTTTAGAGAGAAGGTAATTGGCCAATCGGCCTGAAGTAATTCAAATCGACAGGCGAACGTTTCTTAGTAGCTATCGAAATCACAGTAGCGACTTTTCAGAGATAGGAAGACTCTAATGTAGTAAGACAAGTATTAAATAAATGTAAAAGCGGCTAAAGAATCAGGGCAGAATATATTTTATGAATTTGGGTTGGATTTCACTCCACCCAATAGTATGAGATTTGAGAGAAAGGAATGACTTCATAATTTTGTCAGCACCAACACAGCTAAAGCTGAAGCCATTTGACTTTCTCTGAAAACTGCCAAGTGTATCATAGACTGATGGAATCTGATCATTAGAGGACTGCCACAAAGTGAAATGTTTGTTTAGTATATCTGGATTAATATCGCAATCTGAATATTCCTTGCCCAAAACTGCAGCCTTTTTCAGATTACTCCAGAGCTTTTTGGGTTGGACTGAAATAATGAAACTTTTCTTGTGAGAATACATTTTTTTTACTATTAAGTGCATTTTATTTACGAAAGTTATTTATTTTAAGGGTTTTTTTTTATAAGTATATTTTGTTTTCTGCTTTTTAGTCATTGCAATGTTTTGGTTGATTTTTTTAAAGAAAACTCCTATCTAGGTTTTATTATTATTTACTTGCTTGACGTTTCGGACCTTGATTAGTACGCTAAACTATTAAAACTAGAACTAAAAATTTATAAAAATCTAAACTAATGTACACTATAGCGTTCACTTTAAACGACAACTGATGAATATTCAGAATTTAAATTATTTATTTATTTATTTCTATATGGTCAGTTAACGTTTTTAATATATATTTTTAATGTGCATTCGTATAATAGGTTTTAATATTTTTAAACGAATTTTATATTAGAAACAAAGTTACTAATCAATGTCCGAAGCGTGGAGCAAATAAACAATAATAAAACAAAATCGGAGTTTTCCTTAAAAAATTCAACTAAAACATTGCATCATAAACACAATCGGCTGTCAGTTTCGAATAATTTTTAGTCATTACATTTTCGCTAATAACTCATATAATGGTACATAATATATCTCACATATGCATATTAATTCGCATCTACGTTCTCTTGAGATCGTTGTGGGGCAATTTTTTTTTTTCTCTGTGGTAAGTAGTTTAGAATATTATCGTACTTTAATGTAAATACTTCCTATAAACATTTTATATGAAAAAACTGTAAAAGATTATTTCACTTTAAAACCCATATAACAGTTAAACATGGAAAATTGAATAATGTAAAACATTATGCTTATACGTTTAAAAGAAAAATCAGACCCAGCACCAACCTACACCCTCCTCTGTACATAAATGTGAAAATCAGGCATTTTAACGATATTCAGGTGAGAAAAGTCTGTTATAAGCCCCAAAAACGTTATTTTGTTTTACCCCATCGAAAAGTCCTCCATTCACTCATTCTATATACAAAAAAAAAAAACATGTAAATCCATCCACATTTGCTACCTCAAAACTCTTCCGTCACGAAAGTCGCCTATACGGACAAAGTTATTTAGTCAGGGGTTTGTGACTAGATAAAAGTTGTTAAAAAAGTGACAATTTCTGTTTAGTGCAAGTTCAACAATTTATATCTCATAACGTACGCATCGCTAACCCTTAAACAGACGTTATTAATTAATCAAGGTCCTTTTTCTGAAAATTTATTTTCAAGGATAATGGAATATTTCAAAATACGCAGCCTAGATTTTTTTAGTATTTCTTTATTTCAATACTTAACGGGGTTTTAGAAAGCTGTAGAAAGGAGAAAATGAAATTTTTTAAGTTTGGATAGACTTATTTTTTAAATATATATACCTAATCCAGACTGCTTTGAATGAAAACTGATGATGTGTGTTAAGTTCTCAGATTATATCAAACACACAGCAGTTTGACAAATAAAAAAATATGGAGTATGCCAACGGTTCCTTTAAAGTGTCCTGGAGCTGAATTCTATAACAACGAGAATGGGAATTTTTTGGAGATGAGAATTGATTCTTCTCTGGAAATTCTGTAATTGGAGAAATTTATTTTATGAATTACTAATTTTTCTATTTTACTTGTTAAAATTCTCCGGTTTTTCTAATGGAAAAGTAAATAAAAAAAACGTCTCAACTAATAGTATTGCCTATTTTTGTTACATTTTATAAAGATAACAATAAACAAAGGTAATAATATTTTTAATAACATTAAATTAAAAAAAAACAAAAATAAGTCCGAACTGTCACCAGTAAAATATGGAATGTAACTTTTGGAATTTACTAAAAACAGCGTTTAGAATCGGTCAACCTGCAATCTCTCAGGCCTAAAAAATAACATATACAAAATGGACACTACAACAAAAATTAATTTAGTGGTTTCGACATTTTGGAAAGCTTTTTTAACTCGTGCCATGACCATGAAAAATTTGACCATTTTTATAAAAGTAAAAAAAAATATACAGAAGTAAAAATAGACTTTTACATTAAAACTTTTTAATAACCGGTAATTTTTAACGTATATTGTTCAATTAAATAATCAAAATCAAAAAATGACTTTTATTTTTCAGTCAATTTATAAAATTAACAAAAAAAAAAATGAGAATAATTCAAGTGAAATATCGAAAAACAAGGCAATTTTACATACTTTAAATTAGACAAAAGCTTTTTAAAGCAAAATTCTCCTGTTCTTAGTATTTCTTTGCAACCTATTTTCAAATTTAATATCCAGACATAACACTTTTTTGACTTTGCTTCATCCATATTCCACTTGAATTTGACTGTGAATATCTCTACTATCAATACCTCAAAATGAAAAATTCTTTAATAAATGAAATGAAAAAATAAAATTAAAAAAATCGTTTTATTGTTTGACTGAAAAATATAACTAATTTTTTTACTTTTATTACTTGACTGGAAAATAAAAGTTTTTGGAAAATAAAAGTTTTTATTTTTACTTTTATTATTAGACTTTAAAATATATGTTTAATATTACCGGTTATTTAATACTTTTATATTAAATGTTAAAATAAAACGACTACATAACCACTGATTTTTTTTTTTAGTCGTGCAATTACCAGTTACTAGTGACTTTTACTTAAAAGTTACCAGCCCTGCAATCTCTCTTTTACCATTTCTCTCACTTTTTCCGAACATGTTAGTGAGTTGTGAATGGATAGTTAGGAAGTTTTAAGCGGAGAAAATTCTCATATCCCAAATTTCCTAATTATCTGTGTTACAGAATACTGCCCCTGGTCATACTTTTGTTCAGGCGCGCCCCAACCACCAAACACTCCTCGTTCAAATTTATGTTCGAAAATTTTTCGTTTTTTCCAAGTATTTTAAATATTCATAAGTAGTTCAACTGATATCGATGGTCGATGTACAAGTTTACACAATATTGGTCAATTTGCTGTGGATCAAACGCGTATGTGTGGGGTCAACACACTCTTTCGATACAATTGCTTATATTCATGCAATGAAATCTTTTTCTCACACACAAAAACACAATTATTATTTTAATTATTCCACTAGAATAGTCCAGAAATTTATTTTTTCCACAAAAAACGAAATTATTTGAATTTTTATCTAAAGTAACCTAGAGCAGCTCATTAAACAGACCTATTCTTGGAGTTGTTTCAAAATTTTTATTTTCGGCTTAGTTAATTTCACTATGTACTATGTTTCCATGCGGAGTTCATTGAGTTGAGTTTTGTTCAATCCATATTAACTCTACGAAACCAGCCGGGTTGAGTTGGGTTTTGAGTAAGTATTAATTGGAGTAGTGCGGATGGGTGTATTATCCAATACAAATCCCGCTACTTTGTATGAAATATATTATATGTCAACTCAACTCAAGCCGTTCATGGAAACAGCATCGAGTTAACTCAGCCAGCAAAACTTAACGCTAACTCAATCCCAACTCAACTCTGGCCCATGGAATCATAGTAATGGAAGAAATGAATAAATATTAATGTTTTCGTACTAATTAGGAATGGATATATGTATGTTCGAAATCTAGAAATATAGAGAGAACAGGAAGTGTTGATACCTACAAAATTCGTGTACATGAGTGTGGATTTTCATAAATACATTTCTCCAATTTCCCCTATTTAAAGACCCCAAACTTGAATAGCGGAAATTGGAGAAATGTATGTACAGCTACCTATGTACTATATAAAGGGCTTTCGAATAAGAGGTGTTATTTTAATTAGCCCGCTATTTCGGTAGATGTCTGACATTTGACAAGTAGAAACTACGCCATTAAAAAAGGAACGATACACGATTCAACAACGCATTGAAATTATTAGAATTCACTATAAAAATGGTGAAAATGTGGCAGAGACGGTTCGTAAAACTCGAACAATTTTGGGTCGTCGTGAAGCACCTTGTCGGACAGCAATACAGAAATTGGTAGAAAAATTCGAGCTGTCGGGACAAGTTAGTGATGCGAAGAATAAAACCCGTGCACGTCGTTCAAGAACAGCCGAGAATATTGCTGCTGTAGCCGAAAGTGTTCAAGAAAACCCAGGTTTGTCCATTCCTCGTCGTTCTTTGGAATTAGGCATTCCACAAACGTCATTACATCGTATTTTGCATAAAGATTTGGATCTTAAGGCTTATAAAGTTCATTTAACACAAGAACTCAAGCCGGCCGATCATCAACAACGTCGAGTCTTTGCTGATTCGGTCCTTGAAATGCATGAAAATGATCCGGAATTCCATCGAAAACTCATCTTGAGTGATGAGGCCCATTTACACCTCGATGGCTTCGTCAACAAGCAAAATTGTCGCATCTGGGGCTCGGAAAACCCAAGAGTTATTGTTGAAAAGCCTTTCTATCCTCAACGTGTGACTGTTTGGTGCGGTTTATGGTCCCCCGCGGGGTCATTGGGCCTTACTTTTTCGAAAATGAGGCTGGAGCAACAGTTACGGTGAATGGATTGCGCTATCGACAGATGATTAATGATTTTTTATGGCCGGAATTGGATGGTATTGATCTGGACAACGTTTACTTTCAACAAGACGGCGTTACGTGCCATACAAGCAACGAAACCATTGATCTTTTACGGGAAAAGTTTCAGGACCGTGTTATCTCTCGAAGAGGTGATCACAATTAGCCACCGAGATCTTGTGACTTAACAATTTGCGACTTCTTCCTTTGGGGCCACGTGAAAGAGAAGGTCTACACCAACAGCCCAGCGTCGATTCAAGACCTCAAAGATGGAATTCGTGAGGCTATCGAGGACATAGGGCAGCCACTTTGCGATTTGGTTGTGGAAAATTTCATGAAAAGGATATGGTCCTGTAGGCATGGTCGTGGTGGTCATTTTCCATTATTAACGGCATACCTTCCTCTTTATAATGAAATAAAGATCCGATCATTTATATCAAAAATCTTTGAATATCAAAATAACACCTCTTATTGGAAAACACGTTATGTTTAATAAAAGAAGTGGACATATGGTGCAAGCATTTTACCTTTGCACTTGAACATAGTCTTTTAAAAACGAAAAATATTCAAGGTTCTTGCAGTTCAGCCCCACTACCCGAGGGGCGATCAAGTTTCTTAAGTTCCCTCACGAATTTCTCCCTAAGATATTTCCAACTTTTTCGACATTCTTCAGTATTCTTCTTCTTCTTCTTCAATATTTATAAATTAAATTCCTGTTTTCGACCCAAATTAGCAGAAATCTGTTGCCAAGTTTTTTCCCTCTTAAATTTATTGAAATACATTGGGTTTTTTTTTTTTTTTTTTTTTTTTGTACAGAACTTCTTTTTCACGTACAGCATTAATAAACTCTTCGTAATACTTTTCTGTATTTTCCATAGTTAAAAATGACGTAAATATATAATAAAAAACGAAAATACTGAAAGGTGTAGATATTGTTGAAGTGACACTTGCTCAATTGACAATTTTATGACTGAAGTTAGCCACGAATAACCTTGCAACCACAAGTGAACGAAATTTTAACGGAACTTTGCATAATCACGTAAAGTTTAATATAGTTCCATCCATTTGAATTTGTGCTTTCGTAGTCCTACACCCGTCAACGTAAGTCCATTATAGTTCAGCCTTAACTTTTGTGCATCAACTCTTAAACACGAATGTTGGCTCTCCATTGTTACTGGACAAAACCTCTTTCCATGATAGTAGACACAATTTGAGAAGATTACCTCTGTTGCATGTTGGATCTTCTAAGTCTAACTTTAGCATGTAAGAACCTATTAATCGCATTAGCATTGCTGTTGTTAAAGAATGCGCTTTTTTTGGTATGAATTCAATGGAATAAAGAATGCATATTTAGCATTCTTTCATTCCTCTTCAGTATTAGGAATTAGAAAATACAACTCCACATTCCCTAAAAAATGTTGCCGAATGCATTCTTTTCCTTTTAGAAAAAGAATGCATTACTTTGAGCTGCATTACTCTGGAATGCATTGCATTCATTGAAGTCCTTGCGAATTCACTTGCATTCACTTGCATTCATCATTCACTTGAATTCAGTGAAATTATTCCATGAAATTATTCTGTGATTAAGAATGAAAGAACAAATAAAGCACTTTTAAGCATTTTTTTTTTTTAAGAATTTAAAATCAAATCAAAAAGTATTTATTCACATATCCCTGTTTAAGCTCCATACAACGTTGGCCATTACGAGAGTAAACAGCATAATTAGATTAACAGATCAGTAAATAAATATTGATAACATTATAGCAATTGAGAATATAGAGAGGATTAAGGATTGTCCTGTGGACAATGTGCGTGGTTGGAAGCTAGACCATACAATTTTTTATAGCTACAAAAGATTAATACTAGTATACATATGCGAGAAAAAAAACAAGAATAGTAGGTAGTAGTAGTCCTATAAAAATATGCATCACATATTTGTAAATTTTTTTGATTCAGAAATCAAATCCATTGCCCATTGGCCTTCAGAAGAACCATTTTTTTCAAAATTCGCATCTGAAAGTGCACCTCGTCTTGGTGAATTTACTAATCCCGCAAAAGAAAATAGTCTCTACACAGAAGCTGAAGGTGTGAGGGGTGTGTTGTACCTTAAAAACACTCTTCTTACTAAGGGATACTTATTCAACACGAATAGTACCTTTGCCTTTGGTATTATTGCTATATGTTAAGGTCCTCAAAAGATCGACTTTCAACAATTGAAACTGGTAGCACATTTCAACGAGAATCTTTACAATTTTATGCCCAAGTAGATCTTACTTTTGATTCAACTTCCGTGCATTTTCAACTTTTGCATGATTGTAAGTTTCAAATTCATCTTTATGCAAATTCTTTAAATGCCTTAGAAAATTGGATGTTACTTGAAAAGAACCTCTGATTTGTCTTTGACAAAGTAGACATTCCGCTATTACACCTGGCCTCTTCCTTTCATACGCAGTATCTTTTAACTAAATCAAAAATTAATTCACGCAACAACAATAATAAAAAATTAACAAAATATTCAAGGACCGAAAATAACTGTTAGTTTTGTAAATCAGCTAAAAAGGTCAATAGCCCAATCAAGCCCCATTACTTGACAACTAATGAAAAATAGTTCATAATTGCTAGACAAATTTTAAGTCTCATAATAATATTTAAATCAAAAATAATTAATAATTGTTAATTTTTAATTTTTTAGATAAAAAATAATAATTATTTTTAATTTTTATATGTTTTTGTCACTAATAAGAATTATTTGCTATAGCAAAAATAATAATTATTTAATGGCTTTTATTAGTGAAGTCAATAAATAAAAATTATTGCTATTATAGGTGTTTGGTTGATTGCGGATACGATCATCAATAAAAATTACTATATTCCAAAAGTTATTCTAAAAGTCCTATAATAGTTACGATCCATGAAAAAATTAAAGGGGAAAGCTTACCTCTAAAACCACATTGAAATATTTCGAAAACAGGAAATTTGTCACATTTTGAGAAACATTAATTTCTTGAGCTGAATTTCAAATATGGGTTCTGATACAACAGCATTATCGTTATGGTCATTCTAATGTTCTCTTAACGTTGGCCAGGACTTTTTAGGATTGGAACTCGACGCCTGCGTATTCGGCGAAGAGCGCCGTTTTCCTTTTGGCTGTGAAATGCTGGATATCTTACATCGATAGGAAGGGTCATCATAAGAATCGTCTGAATCAAAATCCCCTTCCGGTGATTCCACGTCCATTTAGTTCAGTAATCAAATAAATTATGTATGCCAATTAATTTAATATATTTTTCCCTATACGAAATCTTTCAAAAAAAAAAAAAAATATTATTTGCATGTGCAACACCTCACTAGTCACTACACTACACAATAGACAATCAATATAAAACAGTACGCTTCAACTGTAATGAAAAATTTGAGCACATAAGAACTACCACAGTACCACTGCACAAATTCAATGAACAGAAAAAAACCATACCGTTACAGCAATTTTAGTAAATTCTAGAAATTCGCCTATGGCACCATTTATTTTTAGGATTTCTGCGTGCTATTTAAATTAAAGGAGCTGGATATACCCGAGTAAATTTGGGTTGCTTTGCAATTAAAAATTTTTGCATTTTCATAACCATTCATTGTTTTAAATTGGAAAGGAAAAGTAGTTTGGAAGAGCTGTAATTTCTGCACGAAATTTTTTTAATAACATTTTGTAATATTCGAATTTGTCTAAAAATGTAAAAAATATGACTCAATCGTTATCCATTTCTGAGTCCAAATTATAAAAATCTGACATGAGTTTTATTTTTGAAGACAACAAAATTATTGATGATTTTAAGAAAAAATCACCTAAATGTGAGTTTTTTCTTTGAGTGAATAGCGTGAAACTCAGATTTAAAAAAATTAAAACTCAAAAATTATTATTGACTTTTTTTATTAATTAATTTGTCGAATTCTACTACATAATGAAAGTAGATGTATTTTGTTGGCATAATTTAATTCATTTGCTTCTCCTCCTTAAATGATTTTTACACATAATAAATGAAAAATAATCATTATTTTCGGTCTCTGGAATAAATACTTTTTTGATTTGATTTGAAATTCTTTCAAAAAAAAAATGCTTAAAAGTGCTTTATTTGTTCTTTCATTCTTAATCACAAAATAATTTCATGGAATAATTTCACTGAATTCAAGTGATTGCTGAATGCAAGTGAATACAAGTGAATTCACACAGACTTCAATGAATGCAATGCATTCCAAAGTAATGCAGCTCAAAGTAATGCATTCTTTTTCTAAAAGAAAAAAGAATGAATCCGGCATTTTTTTTTTTTTTTTGGGAATAGAATTCATTTAATTCCACTCCAATTCTTTAAACATACTTTGACTGCAGCTTCCAATTCGTTCATTTGAATGAAAAAATGTATAGGAATGCAGCTCAGAAATAATGTATTCTTTAACAACCCTTTAATAATATGACTGAGCGTTTTGTCGTTGACGTGTCTAATCATGTTTTTAAAAAATGTCTATATAATACTTAAATCTATTGTTATATGTTGCATTTCATTCGGTGTTTGATTTATGTTTAGTTCAACATACTAATACTAATACCGACTAAGTGATGAAAATTATGTACTGTTGACCATTTATTTATTAAATGTGTCACTATAGTAAGCTTGTGTTAAGCTCTCTGTGATAGTCAAATTAATAACTGTGCTATTAAATAAGAATAAAAACTATTTGTCATATTTTTGCAAAACTTTCAAAATTGAACAAAAAATTTCAAAAGCCATTTTACATTCAATTGGAAATCCCTTAAAATAATTGGGATGAGTCATCAAAATATGAAATCTTAAACCATCGATCATATCCAGTCTCACCATACATACCCCATCCCCATCTATCATTGGACAGACAACATTTATAATGTGTGGGTGCGTTAAATGTCTTCGTCTGATCCATAAATTCGGAGGGAGATTCATGTTCATATTATCTGCATTATAATAATGGAAAACTGCACACACGCCCTGTCAGATTTCTGCAACATGAAAATGAAAATAATTTCGTATCAAAGTGCAACTCAAAAGAATTCTGAAAGGTCAGAGGGGTCATTTGATGTCGGCCAATATGAAAAATTCGAGTACAATGGGCAATTTTTTATCTAAATCTCTTGCAACTGCTGCTGCTGGTCACTTTCCTTGAATATAAAGTATATAAAAAACTGACGCAAGCCGGAAGTATTGCCGGTAGTATGTATGTACTCAATCCTCACTTTTTTTTTTTGAGATTATTTTGGAAATGAGCTCCTTTTTTTCTTTTCATTTTCTATAAATGGGAAACTAAAACATACCCGGGAATATAACATCATTACCTTTGAGGGGGGTCGGGTCATTAATAGGATTTAAGTTAGCACGTGGTATCGAAGAATATATTTGAAATTACCTCAGAAGAAAAATCGATCAGATATGTGTGTGTATGTGTAAAGTTTTAAAGGAAAGAGAGAAATTTTTACTGTTACTAGCTTGTTACTACCTTTGCCCGCATTATCTGTGGAAAGGTCCTTTCTATTTCACAATACTGTAAACTTGAACCTTTCTTGTTTTGTTTTTTTTTGTTTTTTGCTCTCATTTTTACTCATGTACAGATGTGATGTATATACTTTTACACCCTTGGACCTCTCCAATTAGTAATTGACAGTTTATCGCAAAAAAAAAAATCAATTCTTTTGCATATCCCTTGTCCAGCTTTAGTGTCCTCCGACATTTGATTGACAGTTCTATTGTGCACTTCAAATCAAGTGGCAATTTATCGAAAATGACAGGATATAAACAGAGGAGTGCAATGTATTTTTTCTTATTGTTTTGTAACGAGTGCTATATGCAAAATATCACTGGTTTTTTGTTAGAGTAGTAGTCGAAGCGTGTTGGGTAAAATGCAATACAATGCAATTTTTTTCTTATGGGACGAAGAGTTAGCGATTAAAATATCTACGTCATTTTCATAATCAAAATGTTCCATCTTATCATACTTTCTCTTAATATCGTTGATAACGTATTTGGAAGTTTGACTTCCAGTAATGGATGGCGTTGCGGAACGGTCGCGAAGGTTTGATAATATGATAAAGGCTGTTTGTTTTGGTGTGGCAGCAAAGAATAATATTTCAAGTTCAATGGTATAAATGGTAGACAATTTTGATGGTCGCAAAAATAGTGACAGACGGCAATAAGGATGCGCGAAAATGTGTATAACTTGCGTTATACGATAAAGTTTTGAACTAAAATAAATATTTACAGATAATCATCAAAATACTTATACGAAAATGTATAGCTAAACATCCTAGCAGAAAGCGACCTAAAAGTATATGTTATTAGTTTATTTAAGGTTCTGTCTTGACGGGTGAGTGCGGCACATTCTTTGACAGTTTTTGCGTGTTTTAAAACTCAATAAAAAAGGAGATTGTGTTTGCTTTTCTACGAAGAGTTAGATATTTATAGGTACTTAATAGACTCAGAAATACTTAAGAAAAAATCTTGGTACTTAAGTACAAAACTAAATCTTAAGTACAAGTAAATAGAAGCAAGTACTTATGTTCAAGTACCAAGTAGGGGCATTTCAAAAGTATTGAGTAATAAGTCTTAAGTAACGAAAATGTATTTTAAGTTGTACTTAAGTCTTTTTTTACTTAAATATTGCCCAGCTCTGCCAAAAAGGAATAAATATGCGCATCAATCATATCGCCAATTTATTGAGAGAACATTGGATTACTCGAATAATAAAATCTTCTTGAATATCTCTCAAAATCCTTTAAAATTATTCATAATAATGAATTTTTCCTACATTGGATCACAAAACCTCAATTTTTTAAGAAGTAAATAAATTTCGATTTGGCAAACGTGCTGAAGGGAAATATAAAATAAAATTCTAATTTTTCTTAAAAACCATCAGAGAATTCCCACTCATATCTCGTTAGAACAAAGTGAATGTAAACAAAAGCACATTCTGTTAAAATAACAACAACAAATTTTGGGGCATCAGTAAAAACGTGCATTTATAGAAGTGCGGGAGTATTATGCGTATGAGAGTAAAATCTGAAAACTCCGCGCCTTCTCATTCATTTACAAAAATGAATTTCATTTGCCATTCTGTTTCGTTGCATGTGATCTGCGCTTTTACATTTTTTTTTCTCTATTATTTTTTCTAATTTTTTATCTTTCTTTTCTTTTCTAATTGTAAAAATTTAAATGGAAAACAGTCTCAAATTTCTTCTTGTTTCCCAACTTGTTCTTAAGTTAAATTTTATTCACATAAGACATATAGAGCTATCTCACCATTCTAAATCCTTCCGACACAGTCTGCAGATGAAATCAGATTCCACATTTCATACTGTTCGAAATCAGACCAGTTGCGAGTCTTACATCTGTTCTAATTTACTTCAGAAGCCCTTTTGCCCTTTCCTTTGACAGAATCACCATGAAATGCTTGGCATTGTTCTGTCATTCCATGCTACTGCAGTAAATAATGTGGCATGTGGGCCTCTGATGTGCGCTTGCGAATTGCCTCTTTTTCTGCACACAGAGATAATCCTCATATCGATTCTGGTCTGACGAGTCAATCATTTTCTAAAATTGAGATGACTTTTTGCTTAGAGCTCTCTTCACTTTCTCGTAGGTATAGGCTGGTAGGACATAAAACTTGGCCTGGTCTTAAGCATTGTACAAAAGGTTTATAGTTTTTTATAAGTGCAACAATAAGTATTCAAAAAATCCAAAAATAATAAAAATTACTATTAGTAACAAAAATAGTAATAATTACCTAATTTAAAATATTAGTTTTTGTGACTCCTAAAATGTCATGTAAACTACTTTAATCCATTGATGGTAAAAGAGAATAGAAAGAAGACAGTATCTAATCTGCCGCCAGCAAGAAGGCTGAACAATCAACCAACTAAAAAAGTGCAATTAGAGACCTTACCACCGTATAATCTGCACATACTTTTTATACTACTGTGCCCAAAAATAAGATGACATTTGAATTTAAACTGCGCGCGTCAAAGGATTTGGCGAATTGGTTTCTTTTTTAGGTTGGTAGGACTGTCTTTGACATCCCTGCCAAATCACACGTCAAAATATTGATTAGTTTTTGAGATACGCTTCGTTTTGTGAGCTGCTAAAAGTGAAAAAAAGCGAGTTTTTTGCGATGTCGAAATTTGTTGAGCAAAGAATTTGCATTAAATTTTGTTTGCGGAGTCAATTTTCTGCTGCGGATTCATTGAGGATGGTGCAGAAAGCCTTTGGTGATGAGGCTATGTCGAAAAAAAATGTTTACAAGTGGTATAGTGAGTTCCAAGCAGGCCGTGAACGTGTCAAAGACGAAGAACTCCATGGGCGACCATCAACCTCAACCGACGAAGCTCACGTCCAAAAAAGTAAAGATTTTGTGTTTGAAAACCATCGATTAACGATTAGAGACCTTGCTGATGATATTGGCATATCGAAAGGCTCAGTCAATACCATTTTGAAGGATGTTTTGGGCCTCAAACGCGTCATATCTCGACTGGTACCGAAATCATTGATTTTTTTGGAAAAAAAGACGTCGCGTTGAAGTTTGTGAAACAATGCTTTCCGACTACATTGACAAGACGAAATGCATGATCAGTGGAGACGAGACTTGGATCTATGCTTACGACCCTGAAACGACCGATCAATCGAGGGAATATCGTGCCAGGGGTGTGCCGAGACCAAAAAAAACCGCGCCAAAGTCGCTCAAAAATCAAGGTGATGTTGACTGTTTTTTTTTCGATTATCGTGGTGTTATGCATTCTGAGTTCCTTCCCCCGGATCAAACAGTCAACAAGGAATATTATCTGAACGTTATGCGTCATATGCGTAACGCTATCCGCCAAAAGAGGCGGGAGTTGTGGAAAGACAACCCTTGGTTTTTGCACCACGATAATGCGCCGTCTCACACTGCATTTCGCCAAAAACTGACCATTTCGCCAAAAACTCGACTCATATCGTTCCACAACCACCGTATTCACCTGATTTGGCGCCGTGCGACTTCTGGCTGTTCAGCAAGCTTAAAAGACCGCTCCGAGGACACCGTTTTGAGACAATAGAGCAGATTCAAGCAGCTGCGAAGAAGGAGCTGAAGGCCATCCCTGAAATCGACTTTTTCAAGTGTTTCGAAGATGGGAAAATCCGTTGGCATAAGTGCATTGCATCGGGAGGGGATTACTTCGAAGGCGATGAAATTGATTTGGAAGAATAAATAAAAAATTTTCAATATAAATTCAACGTCACCTTATTTTTTGGACACAGAGTAAAAAGTACTTAAGTGGGCAATTGGTGTGGCCTCCAAAATTGAACTTCTATGGTATGCAGTCAGAGATAACCATACTCATGAGACTTTTCTGATCGCTGGGCCGACAAGTTCAATCATTTTTTTTGCACATATTTAATTTATCTTTAATCTATGGTGTTTTGTTGTATTGGTAAGATATTTCAAGCCCTGATTCACGATGTTTTGTGCTTCCACTGCAAGCCTTTCCTGTGCTCATTTCAGGATGGCTTTATGAAAGGTAAATCTGCTACGACTAATTTGTTGAATTTTACTAATTTCTGCATTTCTGCTATTGAAAACGGTAAGCAAGTCGATTGCATTTTCACGGATTTCAGTAAAGCTTTTGACCAAATTAATCATAAAATTTTAATTCATAAGTGGACTATTTTTGGTTTTCCTGCTGTCTTTATCAATTGGCTTCGATCTTATTTATTTGATCGCACGCAGCGGGTTATATTCCGCACACCTTTTTCTGACGAAATGGATAATACTTCTGGAATTCCTGAAGTTAGCCATATTGGACCACACCCTTTTTATTATTTACATCAATGATGTATGTCTGAGTTTAGCTAATTGAACAATACTTTGCTATGCGGACAATGTCAAAGTCTTCCACATTGTTTTTAATGAAAATTAGTGTGGAATTTTAAACTCGGACTTGGATACCTTTCATAAATGTTGTGCTATTAACTGTCTTCCTCTTAATATCAGCAAATGTGCTGATATGTCCTTTTCTCGTAAAAGCATACCTTTGAACCTCAGCTCTATTTTAAATGGATGTTTATTATTATTTAGACCTGACAAGACCAAGGATTTGGGTGTCTTCCTTAATACTCGTCTGGCGATTTCTTTATTATCGGTCGATGACTGAATGTCATTTATCACTTATCAGACTATTCTCAAATATGGAATGTTGTACTTGCCAATACAGCAACATTTTCAATACTTTGGGAGAAATTCAGAGCATGCTGATAGGCCTGTAATCCTCAGGACAGAGATCTGTCCCTTTTATTGGAATCAAAACTATATTAGAAGTCTTGCAGGACATTGGAAAGACTAATTTATAGATATATGTATATATGTATATACATTTATAGGTACTAAAGACATGTAGCAGTGGACCAATGATAGGTAGAGCGATAATCTTCAACAATTTGAGGAACATATACCATCAGGAGTGACATAATTTGATATGGTGGCAGAAATATTGTTAAGTACCTCAGATGTGGATATCATAAAATCAGAAAACTGTCTGGTTATCATATGTCATTCTCCAATATTGGTGTATCTTGACCGGAATCTGTTAATTGCCATTTTTCAATTCGTTGGGGCAGACACTAGATTTGATAGTCTCTCTGGCGTATAAATTAGTATTTCGCAAATTTGCCATAGCATTATCTGGGCATGGTAAAGTAAAATTTGCGTCCATTTTTGGATCGCTTAGTGGACTTTAGTTTAGTATCTATTTATTTATCCGCTTCATTTTTATTATGACTAATAATATATGGCGGCAATTTTAATTACTGTATGTGAGAAAAAAATATTGTAAACTTTGTGGGCACAAATAAGTTATTATAATATGGCCACTTGGTGTTTACAATTAAAAGCCCCACCTATGATAAATTTACCCAGCAAGCAGGATTAACTTCCTGATATTTGCTCTAAATAGACTTTTGGCGTGCTGGTTTGACATACTTCCTGGAAACTTCGTGGAAAATAGGTACTATGATTTATTACCGGGTAAACTTTATACTTGTGCAAGAAGGCATTTTTTTTTTATTGTCCCGTACAACGGCAAAAGCTCAATTTCGCTATTTGAGACCTGTTTATGAGTCAAAACCAAGTCTTGAAATTCGCCACCCACAATCAAAAGGGTTGTGTGATGAAATAACAAATAAGAATTTTTTTTTCGCTTTTGTTGTTGTTGAGACTCAAAAAAAAAAATACATTCTTGAACAAGTACAATATTTAATGAAATATAAACCACAAAATATTCCAAAACAAAAACAATGCAGTTCGATAACTAAATCTTATTGTTTTAACAAAAAACTGAAAAACAAGTAACTTCTTTTTAAGTTAACACATAAATAAAATAACAATTAGTTTATATTACATACTGAAGAACTTCTTGCCAGAACCACTATTCGAAGAAGAGGAGAAAAGCTACACTATTCACTCAAAAGTACGATCTCAACATAAGTTTTATTTATTTTCGCTAGAGCTCTTCCGCAAATATTATAAAATGTCGAAATATATCTAATAAAACTTACCTCAAGGTGAAAATTACGTAAGTGGGTGCGTGGAGTCACACTTCACTCTAGTATAAAAGCATGCGTACATTGCAGCGACTCGAGTACCAGGATTTTCAAAATACTGTTCTAAGATGAAAAGCTACTGGAAGACGCAAGGTCGAGATGAATGCGTTCTACATTTCTTTTGCGGTTAAAATTGCTCTGAGCCCATTTTTTTTTTTGTATATTATTAAGCCAAGCTCAGGGGATACCCTATGATGCAAAGCACAGCATTGCAGGAAAGGTATAAGGAAAGGATTAGGGGATATAAGGAGAATGCCGGAGGTGCCGATGTAGGTGTGTCGCCCTTAAACTTCCGCAGATTGTATGCCGGAAGGAAAACAGAAGATGGTAAGCTGTTCCACATCCACATTCGCGCACTGCGCCTAGTTAAGGGTTAATCATGTTCCAAAAACATGTAAAGACTTGCCAACACCTGCTGTTCGGGTGTGACCTGCTGCATTTAGGTGCATGTTTTGCGTATAATGCATTAACATTATTGCGATTAATTTTATTGAGGAATGATTATTGCAAGAATGGTGAATGTGCATTTTTGCATTTTTAATTGATTTGTTAATCGTTCGTGTTTTTTATGCCTAATTACATCAACGCTTCTTTAATTTTTTTGAAACTATGTTGTTTTTCCATGCCAATATGATCTTCATCCCACTAATAAATTGAATAAAAATACTGATAGAATCAAATGAGGTTATCGTTCCAACTCTTTCTTGATTTTCATTGCAATCTTAATCACTTATACCCTAGATGCACAGCACGATCTAATGAATCATTAGTACTAACTATTCATTAAAATGCCGTGTGTCACACAGTATACGTCATTATGGCTCGAAAATCAGATGATAATGAAGTACACTAATATGTGTTTTCTTCCTTCATTATAGCTATAATAAGGAAAAATGTGCTAGATTTAGCATATAATTTAAGTATGGAGCTCCGCTCTGCAACTGCTGATTTGAAAAATAAGAAGAAGAAATGCAAAGCACAAAGTAATTATGTCAAAATATTTTTTAATAAAATGTTTATTTTTTCATTTTTCATTCGTTAAATGAATAAAATAAAAATAAATAAAAATTAAAATTAATAAAAACAAAGTTTTCCCGTTAGTTCGATCCATATTGCTTTTTTAATGTGATAAGTTTATCAAAACTAGTTTAACAAAACAATTTAATTAAAGAAATGGTTGTGTGTCTGCAGTTGTTAGTTATTTCTTCATTAAGAGTGCTGTGTGCCTAGGGCATTAGTCACGTCATCGAACAAGTCTATAATCAAAAATTTAAATGCTATGAACGTCAACTTTTCCTTGTCGTTCTTCTACCAGATTTAGTTTTTTTCATATGCTAGAGCGTATGTTTTTTCTTGATGTAACAAGCTCGTTTCATCTGCATGATCTGCAAAACATCTATTTCTATTTCATGGATTTTCTCCTTCCAATTTTTTTTTGAAAAAGTTTGAATAGTTCTGACTTTGAGGATAATTTTTCCCCAGAGACTCTCAAAAATCTTCTCCCGAACTATTTGTTGGATCTTTGTAAACATCTTCAAAGCCTCTGCTGCGACTTGTTTCGACATAGTTGCTTTCACTGAAATTTGGCTGTATCACGGTTTTCGCGATGCTGAAATTTTTGACAATTCATATCAAATTTTGAGAAGAGATAGACATACTGAGTCTGCAGCTCGAGGTGGCGGCGTACTCCTTGCCTGTAAAAACCAGTTTAAAAACAGCCAGTTTGAGCTTCCCAGTTTCTCCAACACTCTCGAAATCGAACTTCTTGCTCTTAAGTTATCTCTTTCAAAATCTGACTTATACATTATCTGTTGCTATATCTCTCCAGACTCCATAAATATTGTCGATGACAAAGGTCAGAATATTTACGACCTACTCATTTTAACATCTAATTTTATCCATGGTAAGATGGAACCTATTGACGAATTACTACTTATTGGTGATTTTAACTTACCCAATATACAATGGGTACTTAATGAAGATGACGTTGACTATCTTCCACTTAATAACTTGACAACAAAGGAGTCACTATTCCTTGATAGTATTTCATCTGTAGTTCTCAGCCAAATCAGTAATGTTAAGAATGACAGGGGAAGGCAGTTAGACCTGGTATTTTCTACTGACACGGGTAACTTCATAGTTGAGCATAGCGCAGTGAGAATGTCTACTCTTGATAAATATCACCCCCCCCCCCCCCCCCTCTACTAATTACATATTGCTATGAAACCGAAAACTTAACAAATTGTGATGAAAAACAATACCTTTTCAATTTTAGAAAGGCGAACTTTCCGGAACTTTCCAGTAGACTTATATCTATTGACTTCAACACATTACTGTCTAGCAATAATGTTGACGAAGACGTTTCTAAATTTTACATAATTTTTTCGATTTATTTTCCTCTCACATTCCTTGCGAGCATCAGCGGCTCTCTAAAACATCTCCACCAAGGTTCAATAAAGAAATGAGGAGTCTTAAAAATAGAAAGAATAAATTGTGGAAAAGTTATATGAGTGACGAGGGCATTATAGGTCACAACAATTTCCTCATATCATATAATGACTTCAAAGAACTTTCCTCTACACTTTACGATGAGTATGTTCAAAGCATGCGTACGAAATTATTTAGTGACCCACGCATCTTTTTTATGTTTATTAATATGAAGAAAAGAATGGATAACTATCCCAATACCATGAGGTACAAGGATTCTGCTAGTGATGATTCGTCTAAAATTTGCGATATGTTTCCTTCTTTTTTTGACAATGCCTTTGCCTCGTCAAATTTTTAGCCTCAAAATAGCAACTTCAGTCATATGAACGACTATCGTAACGTTTCATTCACTATCCCTTCAATTTCAGAAGAGGATATATTAGATGATATTAATGGGCCTCCAAGTGACTTCACAACTGGTCCTGATGGGATCCCTCCTGCCTTCTTTAAGTCATGCTGCCTTGCAGTGGTGGCTCCGCTGAGAATTATTTTCCAAAAATCGCTCGATAGTAGTTGTTTCCCCCAGCTATGGAAAATTTTTTTTATCATACCTATCCACAAAAAAGGTAGCAAAAATGAAATTTCTAACTATAGGCCTATTGCAAAATTATCTTACTTGCCCAAATTATTCGAATCTATCATTTACTGTCAACTATCAACTTCCTGTAAGAATTTGCTCTCTTCAAACCAACATGGGTTTATTTCGGGTAGGTCTACAACTACTAACTTGCTGGAATTTGTCTCGGATACCGTTGGCGGATTGGCAAAAGGCTATCAGACTTTAGTAAAGCGTTCGACAAGTTATCTCACTCCGTGATAGTCCTTAAAATGGAAAAGTATGGGTTTCCCTCAACATTTCTAAAATGGACAGAGTCTTATTTAGATAACAGAACATACCAAATCTTATTTCGCCATTCCATCTCTAGAGTCTTGAGGGCTTCATCTGGCGTACCTCAAGGGAGTCATTTGGGCCCTTTGCTCTTTATTCTGTTTATTGACGACATTGTCTCTGTTGTGAGGTACTGTAAGGTCTTTATGCTGACGATATTAAGCTTTTCGCTCGGATTAAATCCGTTCACGATTGTGAACAGGTACAAGATGACTTTGAAGAATTTTACAATTGGTGCGAGAGCAATAATTTGGTACTCAGTATCGATAAATGTGAGGTTATGACATTCCATAGGAATCAGACACCAATCACTTACGATTATAAGTTCTCGGATTCCTCGATTCGCCGGATGGACTCTTTCTATGACTTGGCTGTCAAATGTGACCACAGATTGAATTTTATCTCCCATATAAACTTCATGGTATCAAAGAGTAATTCTATGCTGGGTTTCATTAAACGTTGGTCCCGAGAGTTTTCGAATCCTACTATAACATTACGTTTGTAGACTTGCTTTGTGAGACCACTTCTTGAATACGCTAGCCAGGTCTGGTCTCCTTTTTACGGTTCACACATCGAGCGAATCGAATCTGTTCAGAGAAACTTTTTACGATTTGCTCTCAGGCACCTACCCTGGAATAATTCATTGATTCTTCCACCCTATGAGGATCGCTTGCAGCTTTTGAATATGCACTCACTTCAGAAACGTCGCATGGTTGCCGATGCAACTTTTGTTCACCAACTCTTAAGCATGAATATTGATTCTCCGTCGTTACTTGACAAAATTTCTTTCCGTGATAATAGGCACAATTTAAGAAGGCTACCTCTATTGCATGTCAATTCCTCAAGGTCTAATTATGGCATTTATGAACCTACAAATCGCATGTGCATTGCTGTTAATAATTTGGCTGAGCATTTTGTTGTTGACGACTCTAAGCATGTCTTAAAAAAACGTCTATATAATATTTAATCTTTTTAATTATATTTAATTTAGATTTTTATATTTTTGTTCTCTGTCGCATTGCATGTTATTTTATCTGGTGTTTGGTCTATGTTTAGTGTAACATACTAATACTAATACCGACTAAGTGATGAAACGCATGTAGTGTTGACCGTTTATTTATTAAACGTGTCCATGCAGCGAGCTTGTGTTAAGCTGGTTCTGATAGTCATTATCCCTGACTAACCTTAAAATAATCTGGAGCTTCCTAAATTTTATGGTGTAGATTAATGTTTAATTAAAAAGATGTGTCCACTGATTGGGATAAGTTTTCTCTTTTTCTAACGTGAAGTAGTTTTTGTTCACATTATAGAATTTTCAGGAACTAGAAACCACGCATTCAAGTTAAGCGTTGTTTACCAAAACGAGTATTCACGTTAGCGGGCTCATACTGGACTTACTTTGATTAATTCATAGATTAAATAATTTCTTACGAGTCATTCAGACGCGGCAAGTTACTTGAACAATTAGATTGCTACATATGAGGAAGTTCAACTTCATATTCATCAAGTACTTTTGCGGGAATTTGCCTGAATTGGAACTACTTTTGCAGGAATTTGCCTGATGTGGAACTAAAGTGGAACGTTAATTTAAAACAGCTGATTGCTGTCACTACTTTCGAAATTCTCTTTCGCTTAATTTGTTCTCAATTTCGTCTTTCATCACTTCCGATATTTCCATAATACTTTTTTTAATCAACCTCTTTCTACTCATACGAAGGAATACAAAATTTAACTATATATTTTTTTTTAAATGTGATGCAAGGTTGACAGTTTCCACAAATCTAGGTCATATGAAAATTTACATCATCCGCCATGTTTAAAATTCTCATAAAATTGAAATTAAAAGTGTGGACTTGCTCTAAAAAGTAGAAAAGAGCAGAATAAGATTTTCAACTTGTCACAAGTAAGCATTTGAAATAACGAGGGGAACAAGTAACTTGCCTAGTCTGAATGGGCCTTTACCTATATCTGAGACAGATTACAACTAGATAAGAAAATCTCCATATAAACCCATATCACTTTTTCAAAGCTCTTCAACTTTATATTCAACCAAAGAAAGCTATCAGTAGTAAATGTTGCGAAGAATTTATGTAGCATAATACAGCAGAGAGAGATAGAATGTATAGAGCTTTCTATTAGAGGGTCATTAGCTCATTTTAATTCAACCGTTTTTTTTTTTGTTTCACATCTAAATGTAAGTTGTGTCAGCCTATACCCACAAAGCTTCTTATCATCAGCATCATCATAGTTAAAATATTTCGTAAATCGAACGTCATTGAATCTGTAGTAAAATCTGAAAATATTTAAATAAATTATCCAAATTTTTGCGTCTCACCGATTTTTAGGCCATTTCCATTCATTCATTCATCCCACCCCTAAACAGTGTTTATTGTTAGTGCAAACATCACCGAATAGTCTAGAGCGCATGACGACACCTGAATCTAAACTGAGGGGATATTATGGAAATAACCACCCTCGTAAAATTCTGCACCAACGAATATGTTTTGAGAACACATGTATACACATAAAAATGTACCCTTCACAAAACTTAGGGTAGGTTATACACGTGCGAGCGTGCGTGTAATACCATTTCAGCATCACGAAGGCAAGTTTTGAGTATTTCAATTTTATCATAAGTAGAGTTACACGAACAGGGAAAATTTTACATTCCCTGAAATTGTTGGGTATTTGCCTATCAACACAAGTTTAGTGAATATATTCCGAAAATGTAATGGACAGGGGTTCATCAACACCCCTGCCCCTGATATCCTGCTGCTAACTCGCCAATTGTTTGCTTTCTGTTATATAGGGGATGGTTTCTTAGCACATTTGTTAAAGGACTTTTTATTTTATGCTTAAGAGTAATTTTCGGTAGTTTTTTATCTAGACCAGCTGGACCAATCGGTGTTTAGTAAAAAATATAATTTCAATTGGAGGGTTGAGCTAAAAAACTGAATTTCATCTTTATATAGGGGTTAATATGAACGCGACAAAATGACGCGCTGAGACAATTGAAGGGTGAATTTGAAGTCTGAAAATGTATGGAGGTAAATTATAGATTTGCTAGTTATTTATTGATTTTGAAAGATATTGAGGATTTTTTTTTATATTTTGACGAATATTTTATTATAAGTAGATTAGAATGTTTTTCGATATTTTGTTTCTTTGGTTGAACTATGTTTCACTGCCATGGAGTAAGTAATGGACAGTCATTCATTGGTTCAATTTTATAATTTTATGTTATGTCATGCCTTAAAATAAAATAATTACCTGTTTTTTCTCTTGTATTTATTAATTTGATTTAGAATCGTAAAAATAAAAAGTTTTCTAAAATTTTTATATTTCATCTATAATCGATTCTACTAATTGTGAGTTCGAGCCCCGATAAAAATAAATAAAATTACCTAAACTGCCATTCAGTTTTATTTTATATATTGTTACATAAAATATTTGTGTTATGTTACGATTTTCTGGTATGAACGTTCCCTAGCGATCTATGAAGAAATGTGTGGGCTAGAGAAGTAGTGACCAGTAGCATTTGGGCGCTATGGGGCTATAAGTCCACGATGTTTAAAATGATAATCATAATCTATATAAATAAAAATGAATTGTGTTCGTTGCTAATCGCATCACTTGAGAACAGCTGGACCCATTTGGCTAATTTTGTTTGTTTGTTTTTAAATGCTCATAATAGTCCGAATAAGGTTTTTAGGGAAAGAAAAATTGAAATCGGGTACCTCTTCTTATTGTTTCCATACGAAAATTTAGTTTATAACTATATATTTGGGCACTGACTGAGAACGCGTCGACATAGAGAGCTAAAATTTGGTGGATAATGATTTCATAGCAATGGTTAATATAATTTCAAAAATGGACTAAATCGAATTACCTCTTCTTGGCGTTGCCATACAAAACATTGATTTTTCACTATATACTTGAAAGCCAGCTCAGGGCGTCGAAGTGGAGAGCTCATATTTACAAGCCAAAAGTGGAGCAAATAGGGCAACTTTTTCTTTGTGTTGAAATATGAAACTTTAATTTTTTACTATCTATTTGGACATTGCCTCACGCATCGACACCGGCCTTTTTGACAATGGAACCAATCGGTTAACTCCTTCGTAGAGTTGCCAGACAAAAATCTCTTTTTTTACAATATATTTGAGCACTGTATGAGTACGTACCGACGTAGAGAGCTACACTCTCGCACACATATGAACATATCCATGCCCACCCACATACACATACAAACATATACACGCGTGCACGCACAGAAAGCCCACACACATACACACATACACACGCGAACGTGTCACATGAAAGCTTCGCTATTATGAACCTCCAACCACCCCACCAAAACCCTCGAAAATACTTCACAAGCCATGAAACAGACTCCCTCACTACCACATGACAGTTCCGACGGAGTTCTAGCATTCTAAAATATTTGCAGTGTTCTTATGGAAAACTGACAAAAGTTTCATTTGAATAGCTCTTCCGCCCTAGACTACTATTCATACAGAAAAACAGTGCCGTGATAATCTTAAGCTTTCTTTCTTATCTTTCGAACCGAAATAAAATTTTTATACCTTTCCTAACAAAATTATTTAAAAAAAATTTATTTTAACCAAATGACTGCGATTCCTCAAACAAAAAAATCAACTGCTGAGTAAGCATTGTAAATGACGCTGTACTGTCATTGCATGCCATGGGTTGCTGATATCGAATATAGCTGCCAGTGCCGACAGATTCGGACTCCGGCTGCACATACTCACATGCAATTATTACTCAGCTAAAAGTTATTGAGGGTAAAATGGTAAGGTTAGTTTGTAATCAAAAATCTTTTATTATTTTGTTAAGTAAGGTACATATATAGTAAGTGTAGCCTTTGACAAGATAAGGAATCAAGCTGTAAGTTAATAGAAGACTATTTTCCTGTATGGACAGTAGTTTAGGGTCTATGGCATATTTAAAGCCAATGTTTAGCTCTTTTCCATAAGTATCAATATAGAGCATTTTAGAAAAACGACTCCGAACACACACATATGAATTTCTGTTTCATACCTTGGGAAGTATTCTCGAAGGTTTTGACCACACTCATGTCTACTCCCACCCCCCACTCATATTGGCATCTATATTATTGCCGGACAACACCAGTGGGTTCACACTAGTTAGTCAAATAAAACATTAACTTCCATATGAAACCTATCCTATAATTACAAAAAAAAAAACACTTTAGAGCTAGACCTTTCTAACTAAACCTATAAAGAATTTAGCAAATTTAGCGGAGCAAAGCAATTCATAATTAGTAATTAAAGAAATAAAAAAAGAGCGTTATTTAAAAAAAACCATATAGTACTCTTCTCACTTGTTCGTGCAAAACTAAAGTGGCAAAACCCAAAATTTAATCTGCTTTCTCTTTCTCAAACAAGCGAGCCGAGTTAGGATCAGTATATGTAGATTATTTACTTGAGGCGACATTTCTGTGCACCTTTTCTCGGTAAGATCCCATGATGGTGACACCAATTCAATATATTGATGCTAGCATTGAATATAATTTGCAGGTAATAAATAAAAAAATTTTCTGCGAAAAGTTTATGGATCCTAGAAAAATAAAAAAAAAAAGTCAAAAACGAAAATTTCCACAAGTACTGGCCCCATCCAGCTCCCTTTTTGCAACTTCCACGACGCCTCTGCTTATTTATAGTTCGCTTCTCCCGTTCTTCGGCTTTACAATTTTTTCACAGGCTGATGTACTCTTTTTTTATTATTATATTTTTTTAGATTAGGATGCTTTTTAAATTTTAAAATTTTTGTACCACCAGCTTGCTTGGTACTCTCCGGTCGTCTGTCCAGAAGAAGATCTTTAAGATCTTTAACAACACCGAATTCGTAGATTTTTCCCCGTATTTTTAAGTATACTACAAAATCCTTAATTTTTTTTAAAAAACTTCCCAATCGATTAATTTATTTATGAAGATTTGACATTTTTCTTTCCTGCTCGAAATTGTTGCAGGAGAGTTCTAATTATAGTAATTTCGCTTGCGTTCTTTTTTTGTTTGTTATTTTTATAGTAAATTTTGTGAAGGCCAGCTTACTGGGGTAGGATATAGTAATCAATGTCATCTTTTTATTTGGGCCCAGCGATCCATGGGCACCAATTCTTCAACCAGTAAGAGAACCTACTACAAATTAGTTTAGCTGTTAGAGTTTGGCTACGGAAATTAGATCGTGGGATTTATTCAAGCAACAAATTTTCATACTAAGTAACGTATATTAACTGTGCTTGAAGCACCAGTATTTTATAAATTTCTTAACACTTTCATGGATATTTCTCTCCCCATTTTTATACCCTAGATGAAATCTATAGGGTATACTAAGTTTGTCATTCCGTTTGTAACACCTCGAAATAATGATGGTAGAGCAAAATTGATTGGACACCCACGCGTAATATTAAAAGTTATTTTGATTTTTGCATGTCCGTCCGTCCGTCCGTCCGTCTATGCGCACGATAACTCGAAAACGCGTATAGTTAGAGAGCTGAAATTTTGTACACGGACTTTAAAAAATAACGTAAAATTAAGTTCGAAAATGAGACAAATCGGGCAACTCCTTCTTGGGGTTGCCATACAAAACTTTCGTTTTCTACTATATATTTGGACACTGGCTGAGAACACATAAATATAGAGAGCTGAAATTTGGTATGTAGTATTTTCATTGTACTATCAAATAAAGTTTAAAAAATGGACTAAATCGGGTAACTCCTTCTTGGTGTTGCCATATAAAAATTTATGTTTTTTACGTATACTGTGAAAACGATCAGTCCTAGACATTTTTATTGTACTAAAAACTTCTTCAGAATACGAAGTCCTATAAAATTGGTTATAATCATTTTTTCTGTCCGACAAACCGTTCTAGAAATATATGCGAAAAACCACTTCAAAAATCAAACTTGCACAGAAGGGTGCCAATACGAAATTTCATACGGGCAATCATCTAGGGTATCATAAGAATTGGTCTTAGACCAATTCTAGCTTTTTTACTTGTTATCTTCAAATTGGTATCAGAATATTTCTTCAAATTTTTGTTGTATAGGGGTGGTCCTATTTGAACTTCTTGTACTAATGCTTCTTTATTTATATCTTCCTCTTACACTATCGTTGCAGCAGCCATTTTTCAAAGAAGGATGCGTAAATTACTTCCAAGCTCTATAATATCTCCCTAAACAATGGCAGTCAAGCAGCGACAGCGCACATTCATATAAACGTGAAGGTACGGGAATAGTTTCGTCACCAACAGTTGCTAGCCGGAGACACAAAACTGTTACCTTCATTTACTCATTTACATACCTATGGAATTTACGGAGGTGACAAACTGTTACGTGACAAAAAATCTTAAGTGCGCGATAGGCCTTAAACTACTTTACATTATTATTGATAACCCAAAGTATTTTAGAAAATAGTTTCTGCTAGGAGCCCCCATATCCTAAAGTGCCCAGAGCCTCCTTTTGGCTCTAATGGCCATGAGATGTAATATGCATATGTTAAAGCATCCTAAGTAGCTTATAACTAATGTAACATGTACACATAATGTAATATGCATAAGCATTAAAATATCATATATCATAGCAAGAACAACATGCAAACTTAACATGTTGGTAATAAGAGATATGTGCACTATTAAGAAATTCGAAAAGAAACAATATACAACATTGTTAACATACAAATTAATTACATTTAAATAAAAAAAATAAAAATCAGCAATGTATATTAAAGAAAACAATCAAGGAAGCGAGCGAGCCAAATGACTCAATCATTATATGAACAATAAAAATTTATGTCAAATAAACAAATTCCATTAATGTTGTCAGAGGTCATTTCATAAGCAAATAATCACGAAAACAGTGAAATTGCTAACTTAGCAATAAATTTCGAAAGTATTGATTTTCGCCCCTGGAATAATTTTCACTTTTAACCAATATATTTTAATTACATAAAAAGCCCAATGTTCAATGAATAAATCAGAATTGTTTCTCAAATCTAAGTCTTCAGACTTTTTCACTAAAATGGCTTTTAAGTCTACGCCGTTCATAAATCGGCATTCAGCCTAGTCTAGAGCACTACAGCATGTAATCTTAAGCTACCAAAGTACAAATTCCAAGCAGTTGTACTAGGTCGTATACATGCAGGCTTCACTATGAACACGCACTATCATCAGAAATCAGAGGATGCATATTGTTCAGCACACGAAACACGGAGCAGATACACGGCCTTCCTTTGCTTGTATCCTCCCTTGGCAGCACTGCCAATCTAGAGCACAGTACAAATGTTCTTGTATTATTTATACATACAGCGTGTTTCCGCCTAGGCAGTCAAAAGAGCAGAAGGTGATAGTACTCACTTAGCCAAACAAAAAATGTTATGGCGGCGGGGGGGGGGGGCATATCAACCCCCTCGCCGCAATTTTTTATTTTCCGAAGTGAGTACTATCACCTCTTGCTCTATTATCCACCTAGGCGGAAACACTATGTATAAACAATAATCATGAATTCCTCTGCTAAGTTCATCTTCTTTGGAGTGATGTAGATGGATCACCAGCCCGAGGATGCTAATCTGGTAACTAGGATAATCAATAACGCAAATCTGGAATTAGTGTGGAGTTTCGGTATTTTCCAATGATTTTATTTTTCATCGATGTGGGAATCTGAACAGAGTGAGTTACCGGTTTCCTAATCTTTGAATTTATAAATAAATGTTGAAATTTCACGTACGCCACTGCATTTACTTACCTTGTCATTTTTCATTATTATTAATTTAATCAACATCTGGGACTAGAGAAGGAGTACAGACCAGCATATTTTAGAACTATTTTTATATAAATATAAAATAAATATACTTTTGATATGGTAGTGAATGAAATTTGGCTAAAGTTTTAATTTTATACAGAAGAGATCAAGTATAAATCTGCGATATCTTCGAGATTCCAGAGATCCATTTGAGTTGCCGTACGAATCTATTATTTCGAATAAATATGATTGAAGTCACAATGCTAATTGAATTGAGAAACTGAAGACTTATGCCAAAACAACATCAATTCCTTTCACTTTTTGAAATTTCTATATTATGATTTGCATTGTTTCTATAGCCATTATTCGTATCAAGCTCTAGTCGAGACTTCGCATGTTTTAGTACTCTCCCTGTCAAGTTTCTTCAGGGCTATTAAAGAAATAACTGAGTACTCCCAAAAATGATTATTTAGAAATTATTTAGTAGGTAATATAGTTTCGAACGTATACACAAGGCATTCTAATCTTTATATATTTTATCCAGATGATATATTTGAAAGTTTAAATAAATACAAACTGGATAACATAAACAATGAAATAAACTAGCTATTCTAAATACCAAAAATATAAAAAAAAAATAATAATATAGCAAACAAAGCAAGAAAAGTGAATAGTAACAATATACAAAACAAAAGTAAAGATAAAATTCGGTATCTGAAATAAAAAAATGGAAAAAAAATGAATCGAAATGACAAAAAAAAAATATGAATCGAAAGTGTCGCCAGGAACACAATACAAAAGCTCAACTAGATCTAATGGAAAAAAGATTTGGAAGTAATCTGTAGAAAGTGTAAGAAAAATCAGCTTTTTGGATATTTTATTATTTTTGAATAAAGCAAGATCTTGCATAGACTGTCTATGGAAACGTGATATAATTAAATTTTGATTTCGTACAGAACGCGAAAAATGTAATCGATCAAGCAACTATTTTCATATCTTCGTGTGAAATTAGTTTCAAAGATTTGTTCAAGATGGCTAAATTTTGGGATTGTCCGATACAACAGAAAAACTGAATTTTTCTTATACTTCCTATACAGGATGTCTCACTATCGGTGCACATAACTCAAGGGTTTGAAATCTGAAATGGAGACAAGCAAAAAATTATAAGGTGATGTACATACCTAAATGCAACGTTTTTTTTTAGATATTCTCGTTTCTATAATTCATAATTTCATTAATATAGCTACTGACGATGGTGATTGCGCCTACTATTATGCAATTACATGCAAAATTAGCATAATTTATGAAATTATGAATCGTATAAATGGGAGTATCTAAAAAACCGTTGCATTTCGGTAGATACATAGTCAAATTAAAGGTAACATTTCGAGATTTCCAAATCTTGTAAAAAAACTGTATAGTTATCATGCGTTTGGAGGAAAAATCGTGAAAATTTGAAAAAAATTAGGAATTTTTTCTCCAATTTTTTCTCCATTTTTTTTTTATTTTGACATCCTACAATCTCCTGCAGAAGGTCACTTGAAGACTGGTTGGGCATTCATTGGAAAGTTGAAACGGTTTGCTATCATCTGAGATGAATCCCATCTTAATAGGATGTTTATCAAGAAAGTTACAGGATCGAAAGTGGAAAAAGTATTAAAAATATTAAACCCCCCTACTGCTGAAACGACGCGTCCTACCTGCCCTTTTACCTTGTTATATTTTGCTTGTCTCCACCTCAGCTATACCCTTGAGTTATATGCACCGATAGTGAAACACCATGTATATATGTATTTCATCAAACAACTTATTGATTTAAGGGCAGCAAGTTTCAACAAGGCTTGGTTTGACTCATCAACAGATCCCAAAATAGTAAAATTGAGTGACTAAGAAAAAAAAAAAAACAAAAAAAAAAGGAAAAGCAAACGGAAATAGAAAAAAAAATTAAAAATTGAAAAACTGGAGAAATTGAGAAAAATTAAAAAAAGGTTTTAGAAAGTAAAAATCAAATTAATTCGAATGAATAGCTGTGTAAGCTTGAGTGAGCTGAAAAAGGAATGCAATAATCACGAGTCATGCATAAAGTTGGCAATGATTCATTATTCTCAAAAAGTAGTTTAATGTGGGCTATTTATTTTTGAAATCTGAGATTGCATTCAGTCACAAGATGCATATCTACATGATTACAATTTATATTTAATGTCTATGGATTTTAATGAGTTTTATTATGTATACGATAGATTTGCATCTATTCACCCAATGGCTGAAAAACTGAATAAAAATGCCTACAATTTGACTTTGATATCTCTAAGGGGAAAAGGAGGGAGAGTTTCTGTTGAAAATTATACGAAAAGCTAATACTGAATCGATCGAACGCTTCCTTTCATCACTGATTTCTCCAATTGATGCACATTGATAAATTGATGAATGAAGAAAAAGATATGTAGGATACCGGTGATATGAATACTAAGAAAATGTATGTATAGTTGGGTAAGCTAAAATCCATTTTTTCCATTGCATACGAAATATTAAAATGCAGATAAATTGAATTTTTCGACACAGCTATCATAGACAGGGGGGTCCCATCATTATGGTTATCTCTAATCGCCTACCATAGAAGTTCAATGTGAAGGTCAGACCAATTGCCCATTAAAAAAAGCAATGAATTATACGGTAGCTAGATTTCTTATTGCAATTTTCAAATTGGTTTATTGTTCCCCCTTCTTGCCATGTGGCACTCGGATAAACAGATGAATTTATAAGGTTCTATTTTTTTGTCTAAATGACGGAAATTTATTAGAAAAAAAAAAGGACAAAAAAAATTTTCCCAATAATTGTTGTGACTTCCACATTGAACTTCTATGGTAGACGATCAGAGATAACCATACTGATGAGGCCTCTCTGTTCGCAAGGTCGAAAAGTTCAATATTTCTGCATTTTAATATTTTGTATGAAATGGAGAAAATGAAAATTTTGAATAAATACAAGAGACAAAAAGTGTCCCATTTAATTATCCTTCCATATCTTTAAGACTTTGAGATAGTAATTTTTTGTAAAAAGTTGTTTAATAACCAATTTTTCTATTCATCGTTATAAATTTTTACCGCTGCTAGTTGTGTGTTATATTAAAATATGGTTGTTTTACAAAGAAGCAGTTTTTGTATGAATAAATTTTATTATATTAAGAAGAAGTTTCAAATGAGAAATGGATGACTTTGTAAAAATCATCAATAATTTTTTTTTTTAATTATTTTGCTTTTTTATTCATTTCCGTGCGCGTCATATATACTATAATTACCTCAGCTCAGGACACATACAAATAACTGAAATTATAGAAAAATTTAACCACCTTTAAGGCTTAAACACAATTCCGACGATAGAGCGACAGAACGACAGACGACAGCGAATATTTCGCTGCGAAACAGGCATTCGAAAAATTGGGAACACAATTGCAACGACAGGCGATGAGCGACGATTGTGAAAGAAGAAGATATTGAAATTTTATTTGTTAAATGTTTCGAGTGTTTCAAAAGAAGATTTTTATCAAGAATATTTTATATTATATTGAAAGAAATGCAATGAACCAAAAAACTGAAAATGAGAAAATTAAGTAAATTAAACTCTTTAAAATATCCATCCAACCCACGGCTTTTTTGTCCACTTGTCTTGCCTGTCTTGTAAACTATAAATTATTGTATGGATTTCGCATTTCTTCGATCTATTTTTCCTCAAAGCTCATTATTTTAAAATTACTGCGGCGTGCTACCACCTAAAAAAGACAAAAGTGAATGCCACAACCATTTCATTCGATTAATTTTGTTGGTAGGACTGCAGCGACGACGGCAAAATTAGAAACTGATCAATCCCGGCGATAATGTCGTCGATCGCTCAACGTCGGTCGTCGCAATTTGGTGCATTCGCATAAGATGCTGTGTTTTTAGAAGTTTGACAGCGATATATCGTCGTCGTTTGTCGTCTGTCGTCGGAATTGTGTTTAAGCCTTTAGTCGCGGATCCGAATCCAAGTCTTCGTCTTGTTAGTACAGCTAGTGACGTAACATCGAATTAAGCTCTATCCGAATCCATGTCTATGCCACCGAGCTTTGCTGCTTAGTTTAGACATTTGGTTAGCTTGATCATAGAGTCAAGGTTCGAGTTGACTATTTTAAATAGACAACTTATTTTGTTGTATTAAGTCACTAGCTGTACTAACAAGACGAAGACGAAGACTTGGATTCGGATCCGCCCTAAGTACTCTAAATCTTCTAAAATAATTTAGAACACTGCATTTGAGTATGGAGTTAATCACATCGAAAATTCACCACATGTCTTAATAACCAGATTGGAAGTAATGCCCCAATACTGTGTTGACTTATATTATATGTATTTCTGGATAGAAATACACTATGGAGATTTAGGTTGAGCATTTCTATTATATTACGAAAATATCGGCCATTCGTGCTCTCCGTGTGGAAGCAAGATCACTTCCGGGCGGCGACCTAGGAGGAAAAAGGAGAACACGAAAAAAAAGGAGAAGTGAAGGAAATTGAAGTTGTTAGAAAAACAAGTAAAAAAGCTAGAATTGGTCTAAGACCAATTCTTAGGATACCCTAGATGAATGCCCGTATTAAATTTCGTATGGTCACCGCTCTATTCAAGTATTGATTTTGAAGTTGTTTTTCGCATATATTTCTAGAACGGTTTGTCGCACAGACAAAATGATTATAACCAATTTTATAGGATTTCGTATTCTGCAGAAGTTTTTAGTACCATAAAAATGTCTTGGACTGATCGTTTTCAAAGTATACGTAAAAAACCGAAATTTTTATATGGCAACACCAAGAAAGAGTTGCCCGATTTAGTCCATTTTTGACATTTTATTTGCTAATGTAGTAAAAACATCATGTGCGAAATTTCAGCTCTCTACGTCGACGCGTTCTCAGGCAGTGACCAAATATATAGCGGAAAACGAAATTTTTATATGGCAACCCCACGAAGCAGTTGCCCGATTTGGCTCATTTTCGAACTTAATTTTACTTTTTTTTTTTTAAGTCTGTGTACAAAATTTCAGCTCTCTAAGTGTACGCGTTCTCAAGTTATCGTGCGCACAGACGGACGGACGGACGGACGGACGGACGGACGGACATGCAAAAATCGAAATAACTTTTAATATTATGAATGGGTGTCCAATCCATTTTGCTCTACCATCATTATTTCGAGGTGTTACAAACGGAATGACAAACTTAGTATACCCTATAGATTTCATCTAGGGTATAAAAAGGGAATAAGAGTGCAGTGAGAAGTTGAGGCTCTGGACCGCTTGCGGAAATTATTTAATTTTTAAAAATTACTTGGGAGTTTTTATGAAGAAAACCTGCACAAGAGCAAGATCCAGAAATAAGTAATTATTTTCTATCGTTAGTTTTACTACATATTAAAACAGAATATTTTGTATTAAAATTGAATAAAATATAAAGAATATCGAATTTCCTACTTTTTGTTCTTTGTTGAATTAAAGTTTCGTGGTATCTCCCAAAACCACGTGCCCATAACTTTTGAATATAAACTCTCACCCATCATCATGCCGTAGGGAAGCGTAACATACAACAGTATTTTGGTCATTTATTCGGCCTTGGAAACTAAAGGAAAGGTTTCTCCCTCATCGTCACTAATTTCTTCTGTTAAACTTACTCATGAGTACATCTCCCTCCTTTTTATCGTTTTATTTTAGGCATATTTCTTTAATCATGTTGTCAATAATTTTAGATTGTGAGTCATCAAGAATCTTTTCTATCACTATACATGATTCTTTTCTTGTAAGCTTGAGGTTGCGGGCTCACTTAAAAGAGTTTCATCTATTGAAATATTTTAAGTAATGTTGATAGTAGGAGCAAGTTACCTAAGTTTCGCGATAACTGGGGTGCTGTGGAATTTCGCTGACAGCTTCCTTAAAGCTCCATTTACACAGCGACAATAGCTTATGCAAGTAAATGCAATGACAACTACCGTCATGAAATTTTTGTTTACACAGAAAATACTACTTACGTAAGTACATAACTAAATTACACAAGTAGTGATTATATCATAAAAATTGTAAATATAAAAAATAAATAACAAAACTCGACAGCCCCTTCTTGGTGTTTGTTTCTCAGGTCTGTCGAATTTAGGTAGCTTTTTACAACTAGATAAGAAAATCTCCATATAAACCCGCATCACTTTTGGAAAGCTCTTTAACTTTTTATTTAACCAAAGAAAGCTATCATAGAATTTATGTGGCATAATACAGCAACAGAGAGAGAGAGAGAGAGAGAGGGAGAGAGAGAGAGAGAGCGAGAGATAGAGAGAGAGAGAGAAAATGTACACAGTTTTCAATTAGGGGGGCCATTAGCTCGTTTTAATTCGACCGCGTTTTTGTGAGGTTCTCACATCTGTGTTACCATACAAAAATTGAGGCTTTTTATACATACTGTGAAAAGGGTCAGTCCTAACCCGGGGGCTACACCTGCAAGTACAGCTTGCCTGCAACTTGCACTCCCATACTTCTTGCACGTTGTAATCCAACTGCCATGCAACTTTCAGCGAATTTGCGTGATGAAAAATCATGGCATCTGTGGCCTTAGAGGAGAGAACTAAAGGAGATGACATCCCATAGTAAAGTATATGTATGGCAACGTAGCCAAAAATTTTCGCCATCTTGATTTTGGGGGGGTGTTTGACTGTCACTTTTCTATAAACAAAGAGCCGTGAAGTGCGTTTGGCGCAGAGACGTAGTTACAAATGGATAATTTACTTTTTATAGAAAAAGGTTAATGACTATTGTACTAAGTGATAGTAATATAAAAAGGAGTTATATGTGCTCGAAGATTTAGATACAACAAGTCATGTTGAAGAAAATGCTTTAAAAGTACTTTTGTGGTAAATTCGGTAAATTCCACTGACATGCATATATAAGTAAATTCGCAAATAATTTAAATATATCGTCAGTGAGAGCATACTTGCTGTAATCAAAACTGATGCCACATGAAACAGGAGATCAGTCAGTCCATTTATATACATGTCAGTGGGTGGTGCGGAGGATTGTGCCGAGTTTCTAAGAAATGTGTTTGAATCTTCGCGCCATTAATTTGTTGTGATATTTGAGGCATCAACAATTTTTAACGCCTCCTCTGGCACCTCACAAAAACAAGAAGAAGAACGCAAGTTGCTACGCTTTTTTCATCTCATGTCGCCTCCTTTAGTTTTCTCCTCGAAGGCTGTGGCAAATAGTGATTTGACATTTGACATTTTATTTAAACAGTTTTCAAAATGGCAGAAAAGAAATGCTTGAGAGAAATTCTTAAATTTTTAATATTTTCTGTGATCAGCTTATTCTTCCTTTTTTCTTGGGTTTTTATCATCCTGATACTTCCTTTAGCTAAAATTTTCCAATATATGCAAGACTTTAGGTCTCAATGCCATTTTTTAAATGAACTTGAATGGAAGCTAATAAGACATCTACCTTCTGCTGTCAAGTTTAAAATCGCGTTGGAAACGAGGCTTGCACGCAAGCTGTATTTGCAGGTGTAACCCCCCGGGTAAACGTTTTTATTGTACTGAAAAAGTTCTTAAGATTGTAAAATCCTGTGAAATTGGTTATAATCATTTTTAATGTCCGACAAATCATTCCAGAAATATGAACATATATGCTACAAACCACTTCAAAAGCAAAAGGCAAGTACTTACGTAAGCAAAAGGCAAGTACGTACGTAAGTAGAAAATTTGTATGGAAATATCACGTAAGTTATTACTGTCGAGCTTTTTTCGCGCTACTGTCACCGGGCAAATGTAGATTAACATCTTCGCAATATATTTCGAGAGCTTTTATCTAATTTTTAAACTCAAGTGCATATATGCGGAATAAACTAGATGTTGTCCTGCAGTTCCAACAATTACGGCACCGTCTGAGATAAGAAGATATTGCATGTGACTATATACGTTTTAAGTTTATGTTTCATGTAACAATATCATGAGCGAGTTAATTGACGGGATATCTTTTTTATGCTTTTCTGGGGGTATAATTCTATAACGTCTCACCTACAAAGCTTGAATAATGCCGAAAATTTTTTTAAAGCACTGCCCTCTATGCATTCATGAATGGCACAATATTATGGAAGAATAAATGTCTTAGATATAGCTTTAATAGCTTTCGGATGCTTTAAGTATTTTTAATTGAAAAAACATTAATCGGACACAAACGATATGTATTCCGAAATTTTATGAACTTTCAAAGTTTTTATATTTAATTGAAAGACAAATGTAATGAAATGAAAGCTGCACAATAAGGAGAGCTCTTTACTATCTACTTTAATATGAAGATGTCACCACTAGTTACAAGTAGAGAATATTTAAAAAAACAAATTGTAACAGAAGAAAACAACTCGAATCGTTAATATAAATGTTTTATTTTAGCTTCTTTAATTTTCTTTTTTTTTTTAGTATTAATAAACGAATAAAATTTACAAAAATAAATTAAAGCTTACTTATTATAACTTTACATATCCTTAACAGTACAAAAAAATGTGTTCATGCTTCCTTTTTATAAAATTAATTATATGATGGCGTAAAATTAAAAACTAAGTGCTGCCTCTGATTTCATAATTAAAAATAATTACAGCCTTTAACTAATATAATAATATAAAATAAATTTATACTTGACATTAGAAGTATTTATTGATGTTTCACATTGGGAATATATGTAAATAAAGAATTAAAAATAAGTATTCAAAAATTAATATAATTTTATTTGAAAATTATTCACACCATTTCTGCTTTATATTAATATTCACAATATAAAAAATTATTATTTTTTTTTATATTTTTAGTAATACATTTTCAGTACATTTTATTTATGGTTTTTATTTTAAGTTTAGTTGCTGATTTTTCTTGTTAATGTTTTGATTATTTCTTTTTTTTTTATATTTTATGTATCTTGTTTTTCTCTTGGTTTTACCTTTTCTGTTTGTTACTGTTTTTGAGTCTCTAGGACCCCTTGAAAATGTTGTTTGGTTGGTTTATATAATAGAAATAGGTTCATAGAAATATAAAATTTTTACAATGTTGCAGTTATTTAATTTTAAGTCCTTAGAACATATTATATACGTACATACAATGTATTAGTGAATGCTTACACATATTCTATAGACAGTGTAAAAAATTTCCACATTAGTACTTATGATTTTGTTTGTTTTATTGTAGTAAATGAACTGATTATGATATTTTAGTTGGTAATAATTGCGCGATAAAATTGCTTCTCCTTTACAGCATGTGGTTTTATATTTAAATTTGTTTTTTGATTTTGATATTCATTAAAAAAAAAAAAATTAATGCAAATAATAATATGTAATAGGAATGGAGGTCTTTGGATAGGTAGTGAAAAGTAAAAGTGATTTTTGTTGGCTTATTTAAACAGGGTGTTTCAGATTTAACTGGTTATACTGAAATATGTGATTAGTAATTATTTTGACAAATAAAAATTTATATTAATTCACGTTTGAGATACTGGGTAGTAAAAATTGTTTCGATGATTTCATATTGAATATCTTGTAACTTCTAAAATTGATAAACTATGGTTAACAACATTGAGAGTACCTTGATCAGATCATAAAAAGAGGGTTACTTAATGGATTAGATAAATTCCTCTTCAACCAGCTTGAATAGTTGAAGAATTTAATGAACCTACTACCTGCAACAGCATCTGATCTGATGACTTCCCAGTAAGGTTCCATAGAAGTATAACTACAGCAAATCACCCTAAGGTCTATGCAAAGTGTGTTGAAACGGTAGATTTGTAGCCGCCGTTTTAACTTAATGTTTTTTTTAGCATATTGAAAGAATGCATAGACAGGCTACTAGGACAGATGCCATGAACTTCGAATAAAAATATGTGTAGTTCTTAAATATCATATTAGTTCCACTAGGGAATCATTACGAACATGCTAAGAATTTTGAATGATGAATATTGTCGATTTTAAAAGAGAGTTAAAATTAGAGTTCGATAAGTTATGAGATGGCTCAATGAACTTGCATACAAAACAAAAAATTCGTCACAAAGAGTAACAAAAGCATGCTACATTGAATAAATGATTGATGATTGCTCACAGGAGAGCATTTTAGGAATATGCAATATGCAGATTGGATTTAAGGCTACTAGTGGGCAAAAACAAACAGCTTAGCAGATGGAAAAAGGCTTTCTATATTTAGAGCCTTATAGTCCTTTATGCATATAGAGTTTGGGAATTGTTAATAACGCCAAAAATACAAATTACTGAAAGTTATTCATATAGTGTCATCACCAGCCATATGTATCTGTATCGCTGTATCTTTTTGGAAGATTGTATGAAAGCTATATTTTTTTATTTTAGGCAAGGGGACGAAAGATCCCAACAACGGAGGCCTAAGTGGTCCATTATTTTAGTCAAAAGTCAAAAAGAACGTATAGCACTAAACAGAGTATTTGGGAAAGAAACGAATATATGAAACGTATATACAAAAGTAACTCCACATTTATTGTTTCCCTGCTACAGTAAAGAATAAAAAATGACACTAAAATATGAAACACTGTTATCTCGTTTCTCTGAGTCAATAGCAAGTGGGGCATATTGCACGTATTCACATAGAAACCGCCTCCCCCGCTTCCAACAAAGAATCATATATTATTAAAAAAGTAAAATTAAGCGTACACAGAGAAAAATGAATACGTCAAATTGAACGAAATCATTGTTTAAACTAAACGATTTCGAATTTAAAAGGGCGCCAATGGCGCTTAACGTTTGTTTTAACAATTACGAAATGTTCATATTGAACGCATATAAACTGATTGTAAAAATATTCACATCAAACAATCTTGTGTTCAATTCAACTATATAAAATGTTCAAAAAATTGAACATTTCTCTCATTTAAATTGTATTTCATATGCGTTCAAAATTTAAACGTTTGAAAATATTTACATCAAACAACTTTTCGTTGATTTCAACAAATAAACTGTTAAAAAAATTGAAAATTTTCGAGTTCAAATTGAAAACTTGTTGTTTATTTATTATAAAATTTCATTTATCAAGCTTATTTACATTATATACTTCTGCATAAGTCTTTCACTAAAAATATATTTATGACGAAGGAGTTGATGGTAACTAATTAAACCAACTAAGGGCAGAGGCAGATTCGGTATCATTAGTTCGAGCATACGGCTGTAATTTTTTGACGAAGAAATATACAATATTAATTAATATTTAAGTTCCAAGGAGTCACATACTCACAACTGAACCAAATCTTGTTTCTACTACAATTTCAATTTTGTCTGAAATTTTGCTATAATTCTTATTAAGTGATGAGCGTGCAAAATTTCGACAGTGTACCCTTTGTTAATGTATTCTACCACTTCTATTCCAAATTTAGCTTCTAGAAGAGTATTTAAACGAATGATCATAGGCAAAGTACAAAAATTAAAAGAAAACTTTTAACTTGCGAAAAGCAGAATCCAGACTTGAAATGTGTACGAACTAAAACATAGCTACAAAATTACTAAATTTAATTCTGTTAACGATCAAAGTGAAGGCGTTTTGCTTTCAAAATGAATAACATCCCGGTTAATGAAGATCGAAATGCATTTAACCATCATTACTGAATGTCAAAGTGTTCAATGTGAATTATTTTCTCATATAAAGTGAGCTTTTTTTAAATGCGCAGACATTTATGTGTTTTTAGAGAATCTTTCAATTTAAATATGTTTTCGTTTGATTTGATAGAAAAGTAGTTGAATGAAACGAATTCAATCGAATTTTTATATGTCTCTTCATGTAGGTACTCATTACACTGAATAGTAGGGTCCCTCTCTGAGTTTCAATTTTTCTTTTCAATCCAATTTCTAATTAATCAATTTATACTATCGTGACCTATAGTGCGATTTCACTTCAAAATTCCTCTCAATATTACAGTTTGTTCAGTAATAAGAAATCCTTGGATTGTAATTGGACACCCTCTTCATAATTAAGCATCGACGGGTGCCTATTTCTCGCTCCTGCCTTCGGCTTAATATTGATAAATTTACAAAATGATTGATTTAGGGTGAGTGATAATGGTGTCTTGGATACTTTGTAAATTCGACAAAAGTAGATAGTCTGATATCTTTGCCAGACGGCCGCGGCACTTGAACTATTTCTTGATGTATATATAAATTTTTGTTTTTTGGTTTTTTTGTCAAAAATAAATTTTAAAGCTAAAATACGAGTTACACATAATTGAATTGAGTCTGAAAATGAACTAGTTTTCTTAAATTACCTACTTTTGTATTTTACATATATCTCAGTCATGTTTATAATTAACATCTCAAGATGCTGACAGGTAATTAAACATGGAAATTTAAGTGGTTTTGATACACACTAAAAATCCATGAAGGACTAGTTCAATTTCTTGAATTGGATCAAATCGTGATGTCAATAATGTCATGAAGCCATGTCATTAGTTTAAGACTTGTATTCATAGCTTTAAATAATTTATTGTTACCTTGTTTCATACATTTTTACATATTTTCATCTTCTCATCATATCAATGAGAACGAGAGAACATTATTAATTCCTAATAAAAAATTGAAAAACAAAGTTAGAAAAAAAAAATATTTAAAAGCAAATTAAGGCCTGCTTTTCTATTCCTTTTCCCGTTAAAATAAGCCCTCCCCCATCAAAATCGGTGAGAAAAAATAGTTTTGATGAAAAAAATGCAGGTTTTTGCGAAATTTTGATTAAAATTTTTTTGTCACCGATTTTTACGAATTAGCACTTGTTGGACGCGGAATAATGAGGGAAATATAACTGTAAAATATTTCCAAGAAACACCAGCTAGTTTCAAAAATATACCAAGAAAGCCGTTCTTGTGTGGGTTTGTTACAGATTGCCCTTCATGAGCACTTTTCTTGCTCTATTTTAAAAACTAGGGACTTTTTTTGAATTTTTTTTTTTTTTATATCGTTTTCTATTCCTTTTCCCGTTCAAATAAGCCCCTTGCCTTTATTTGCCGACAATCTTAAATAATGCATAAACAAGATGAACCGGCTGTCAAAGCCTCTATATTTTCTTGTGAGTCAGTTTACTAAGCTAACCATACTCACGGAGTATCGTTAGCGTGGTTAACTACGACAATTTTTGAACAGTAGATAGTTAGGCCTGAATAATCTGGCGACTGCGACTTGATTCTAAGTCGAAGTCGACGCTGAGATGAAATTTGTAATTATGTAAATCAAAGCTTCAACTGGTTGAACAAACCACGAGTCCCGACTTCTGTGATTGAACTGAATTGGCCACAGCCAACACCAACTTTGCACTTTGAGCAAAGTTTAGTTTCAGTCGCAGTTGAAGTCGAAATTGCAATTGCAACTTGCCACATGCATTTACCATTGGGCAAAGTCGTAGTCGACTGATCAGTCGTAATTGTAATTAAGGCCTTGTGGTCGTAGTTATGTCGCAGTAGACCTCGGAGTTTTTGAACGACAAGAATCGATTATAGTTAAAAATATGATTAACTACAGTTAAGTTTTTAAACGTGCTCTTGGTAATAGTCAGAGAAATATGTCGCATTGTATTGGGGATACACAATCTGAAAATATAATATAATAACTTTTGCCTCTTGATTCTAAGACAATCAACATCTTCTGCTATTTTGCTATTTTGTTATAAATTGAGAAAATTAAAGATTTACTACTAAGCAGTAGTGAAGATAAGGATTGCCATGAACATTACATTTCTCCTTATATTTCCCAACTCTGAGTTTAACAATTGCAGTTATAAGTGATAAGATAAATTAAGGCTATTACATTATCCTGTAATGAAGTCAAAGTACCTAATGAGCTAGGTAAAACCAATTGAGACAGACTGATATATGTAAGTATATGAGTATTTCGGGCCATTAGACTTGGAAATGAGAAAGTAGATAGGTTGGCTAGGGAAGACACAACTATGCCTAACCCAGAGCCGATAATATGTAGATCATGTAAGATAAGAAGTCTCTACTAAACTTGCATCTTTACTTGCAGGTGCACAAAACTTTTTCTTAATGGGCTCAATAGGAATTTCTCTATATTTCTCTTGGGGATCGGAAGAAAACAATGTAGAACTGTGGTTAGCATCATCACTGACCACAGTTCGCTTCACGGTCATTTAACGAGGATGGGAGTAGTTGATAGCCCTGAGTGTATGTCCTGCCTGGAAGGAGAACCTGAGACAAACGCAAACTTTCTAAGTATATGTCCAGCCTTTCCCCGGACCAGGATAGATACTCTACAGTCTGCCCTTCTAGCTTTAGATGAGTTGAAAAATTTTCCTCACTCATTAAGAAGATAGGAAGGTTTTGGTGATAGGGTTTCTAGCAGGATATCAGAATGGGTCGCTCTGATCTCCGTGCTTGGGATGTCTTGTCCACCTGTCTTTCTAAAAAAAAAAAAAAAAAAAACAAAAAAACGTGCATCTTAGTGGAATAACGTGTATTGGACGAGTATTGTAAGGCAGTTCTATGCCAAGCTATTTATAATGATAGCGTCAAGAAAAACGGATGAATAGCTTCTGAAGATATATTAGCACGGATGTTAGACTCTTAGCTCATCTGATTACCAGCGTGGACTAGACACTTGAAGATTTTGTTGGAGGACCATGAAATCACTATAAATGTCCTGTACGAATGCCGATTGATAGCTAAGCTTAGAATGGAAAGTCTTCAGTAAACCGTTGTTGTACTCTGATGAGCCATTGAACAGCTCTACGATCTTCTAAACCTGTTTAAGTGGTCTGATTTGCTTTAATAAGGTAGGAAAATTAGCGAAAATACGCTGGGCGCAACGTTTTATTACGTTTTATGTCACTATTAAATCACCCAACAAGAGAGAGAGAGAGAGAGGAAGTGTTTTTCTATCGAACTTTTTTGGCGCAGGTCTACTTATTTCACTATTATACGATTTAAGTTCTTCCGAATGCTCCTCATATGAAAAACAATTAAAAATTAGTAAATTTAGGTGAATTGTATTTTAGTAGAATTGCTTTTCCATAATTTTTTTTTTTTATAGTAATTTTTTTTTTATGGTAATTTAATTTAGATAAATTCCTGTTAGGGAAATTGATTTTTGGTTACAATTTATAGAGAACGTTGTCCCTTCACACAATATCTCCATTTTTTTAAATCCTACAAGTAATATGTCATCAAAATTCTTTTGGTGGTTTGATGCAAAAATTTGTTATGCCATTTACAGTGATGATCCAATAAATTATAATCTTGTTCTATATTTACTCGGTTATTTTGAATTGGTGGTCTTAAATGAAACAGGAAATAGCGCCAAGTGTTAGAAATAATAGAATTGTATGGGAGGAGGGCCATCCCAACCGTTTCGGAACTAAAGGATGACTAAGAAATTGTGCTAGTTTTTTACGAAACACCTATGTATAAACGTGATTTTTGTTCTAAGCTTTCCAACGAATTTCGAACCATGACTTCAACCTTCTCAAGTCACCAATTATAGAACGTGAAAACATTTTCATTGATTTTTTAAATTTTAACGATTTTCGCCCCCAAAATGCCTGATAACCATTACATTTTCTTGCAAGACTTTTGAGTATCACAGAATGATACCGTTCATTTGATTCTATACGTTTTTGAGATAAATCTGTTTTATGATGAATAATTTCATTAATTTTGCTACTGAAAAGAAGAAGTTCTACTAATTGTCAGGCATTTTGGCGGGAAAAGAATAAAATTAAAAAAAAAAAACAAAAAAATAGGAAGATTTGTGTATTTTTTTACTTTGACGTCCTATAAGTCGCGACATGAGTAATGGTTCGCTATTAGTTTGTAGGCTTCGCTGGTTTCCTATTATCTGAGCTGTAAATCACTTTCATAGGTTGTAGAAAGTTACTGGCAGGAATATCATATTGTAACAATTTCCTTTATAATAAAGTCGTTTATATTTTGATTAGAACCTATCGTAAAAGTAAAAGAAGTAAAAGACAATTATACTAAGTAGAATGGAACCATCTTCAAGCAAATCATGTAATGTGAAGTCATTTTTGTGTTATATTTGGCGTATAAGAATTATGTGACCACATGGTTACGCTAGGTGAATGTATTACTTTTTATTTTAATTTTTACAGGCGAGGTTTAGATTTCAATATACTCACAATCAGACATGTTGGAAAATGACATTGGTAACAATAACAAGACGGTAAAGCATTGATCGTGGGTGAGCTTACCTGCCCGACAGTGCTTCACTCCAGCTGAAATCCGTTTGAGAAATGATAAATTCTTCAAATTTCTTTGAGGAGAATTCTCAAGCGAAAAAAAATAGTACCATAACCGAAGAAAACGAACTAAAACCATTAAAAGAACTTAGGCTGACGATTTGGATTGATATGGAAATAAACACAAATTTTCCTGAATATAATTTCTCGAAGTATGAAGATAAGTCGCCTGTCAATCATTTTGAGATGATGATTGATGAAAAAATATTTGCTCTTCTTTTTAAGGCATTTCCGAATTGTACAGTTTCGGAGATAAGTTTAGAAAAAGTTTATTGAAATTCTGGTGTTACATGAATATAACCATTTTACTTTGTAAAAAGCTATCATGGGATTCGAAAACTGATGTGTCCAATGAAATGGCCAAAGAGTTATATGTCTTGAAAGATTTGCTTAAATTTTGCAGTTTGTTCATTGCGCAGAAAATAACAATATGAATCCCTGGGATAAGACGTCAAAATTTTCATCAACAAGCTCCAAGAAAATCTATTGAAACACTATGCCTGTTGAATATTTAAATTTCGATGAATCTGTATGGTAAAATATTATGAGAGACATTTTTAAGATAAGATTTGGGTATAAAGTATGATGTTCAAGCAGATAAAATTTCGATAATTATTAGGGTAAAAGTTTTCCAAATCAAATGATAAATATCATATAGCTCAGAGGCCCGATGTTAAACCTCACAAGGATCTTACATATAAAATTTGAGATATTTTTTTCCGATTCTGAACTACCTGAAGGAAAAAGACTATAACACTTTCTATACGTAATAATAAGGTTCCCTCTAATTTACCTAATTTACCAAAACTTGATAAGAAATTGATGTCCAAGATGACCCGTGGGTATTACATTTCCAAGATTCTGCAGGAAGATGGTATTGTTATCATTCGTTGGATGGATAACACAGTTTTAACAAGAACTTTTACGGTATATGGGATACAACCTTTAACGATATCTCGGAGCATAGAAAAAGGCAAAGAAAATGACACTACCACAGAGTATCAAAATGTACATCAAATATATGAGTGGTATGAACCTCAGGACGAAAATCTAGTAAAATGGAAAGAAGTGGTATTAGCCTTTATTTGTACATAGTTTATTGATAGGTATAGCTATCAATAACGTTTAGTCGCTTTATAAATGTTTCGGCAGACAGTTACATAACTTGCAATTCAGGAGGGAAATTTCTCCGACCTATACCTGATAAGGTTTAAAAATCAACCAAAAGGACCAGGCCGTACATCCATGAGTATCTTATTAAGTCGCATTTCTGATGCTATTAGGTGTACTCGCATAATCATATTGTAATTGATGTATCTGATGGGAATATAAGAAGATGAGCGAGGAAAGACCATTCGTTTTTAGCACGAACTTAATGCAGGATGTACCCAAACTTTTGTTAAATATGTAATTTAAGGTTGTGGGGAAAAGATGGCATGGGTAGAACTTTTTTCCGAGCGACTATATCATCAAAACGGTTTTTTATTGTTCGGCTTGCTTTAGGGTTTGACAATAAAGATGGTTGATATGAAAGAGCGGCCGCTGGAGATAATTTAGCAATAATTTCTAAAAAGAAATTTAATGTTTACAGAAAACTGTAGTGGTAATTATATACATGTTCAGAATATGCTACTGTCGGTTAGATCTTTGTTACATTTCAAGGAACATGTAAACTCCGAACGTACATGAATAATGTGCTAGTACGATACCGGTCTATTAGATTAGTACACGAATTTATATCTCGGGACGTAGTTTATGTATTCGAATAAAAAAAAAGAAATGTACCATCAGAATTGTAACCAAGAAAATTCAGAAAAGTGAGCACAACAATTTTTGGATTTATTCCCGATACCACTCTGGCATCCTACGTACCAAAGAAAAACAGCGCCTGCGAACCCCAAATCTAAAAAACCTGAAATTATCGAATTTTACAATTTAACTAAAGCAGTGACTCCAATTTACCAGTTAAGTATTTGCAACCCAGTATACCAGTAAAGGGTTAAATAAAATTTCAAGCAGTGTTAAAAATTTTAAATTCAGGAAAATGTTGAAGAAACTGCATTTAATTCAGCATCATAAAAACCGCAAGATTGACATTTGCGAAAATCTACATTTGAGTGGTAGGCCGCTATTTTCAGTGATGAGAATAGATTTAATTTGGATGGGTCTAATGGATATTGGCCTGCTTTGTGAAACTCTCAGGAAATTCGAATTAGTCGAAATTTTTGTCTGGTGGAGAAGTAATTATTTGGGCCGCTTTTTGTTCTGCTTGTTTATCTAAAAGAGTATGGCTTCCTAAAAAGTTTAACAAAGTAATTTGTCGATTTACAGACTGCAAAGAAGAGAAAAGACTGGTTTCGGCAAAATATTTATATGAAAATATTTAAGATTGGCTTGTTCGTATCCCGATCACAATTCAATTGAAAACGTTTGGAGGATACTATCATGGAGAAAGTCTTTTCCATTGGAAGATAATTTAATACCGTTAATGAGCTCAAAAATTAGGCATTCATCTTCATCAATATGTTTGGAAACTTTAGAAAAACTGACCATTTTTCCATGAAAAGTCGTTTCAAATAGGTTTTAAAAAATAGAGGAGGGCATTGACGAATTATTAAAAAAAAATATGGTTTTACGTACACATTAAAAAAAAATAAGTAAAATATATGCATGTGTTTTTAATAGAATTTCCTTTTTGAATTATGTGTCTTCTAAATTAAAGGCAATAAAAAAAACAACTTGAAATGAAGGGGAGTACACTGCACTTCACTGAGGTTTGGCATGAGTTTTTTATTTATTTTTTATTTTTTTTTGTGGCCACCATTAATCAAACATAGCTTAATCGATGGAGAACATCAATACAAACAAAGAATGACAGATTGGACAATATTGTAAATCGCGCTCGAGTTTAGATATTCACGTAAGCTGATACTAACGACAGACGGGACGGGAGGACATCGCGCTTATCTCTCTCACTATTCTGGTTTTGAATCCTGCAACTACGGCACCAATATTTTAAAAGAGCAACACCTCATATGTTCTGAGAACTTAAAATTGAGTGTATTTTCATAAATGCTCTTGGAGTTCCTTTAACCCATCACATCCTTACTAATGAAATATGTAGGTAATTAAGGGATATTGGCATGAATCATAAGCAGAGATGGGCGAACCTGAGTACTTGCAAAAGTACAAAACTTTTTCTTGATGGATATGGGTCTAATAGGAATTTCTCTGATTTTCTCTTGAGGCTCAGAAGGAAACAATGCAGAACTGTGATTGGTATCATCACCGGCCACAGATTGCTGAATAGTCCTGAGTATCTGACCTGCTTGAAAGGAGAGCTAGAGACAACCAAACACTTTCTATGTGCTTGTTAGGCCTTTACTCGAAGCATTGGAGCTGCCCACCTATCTATGGATGAGTTGAAAAAATTACCGCATCTAGACCTGATGCGCTTCATTGAGAGGTCAAGAAGGTTTCTAACAGGTTAGCACAATAGGCCGCACTGGCCTCCATGTTTACGATCTGCCATCCCCCTGTCTTTGAATTAAAAAAAAAAAGAAACATATATATCCATTATTATGTGATTACTAATAAAATCATCGAAGGGCCGATATTCAACCTTGTTATAGTTGTGACCTCACTTCAAGTGATACGACTATGTAAAATTCATTGGATCGAAAGGAAACAAAGAAGAAGAAACAGATCGTACCTGAAGAAATTAAGTGAGAATTGTCGACAGGAAAATGTAAGTGACAAAAGTCGAGAGCTCACCGCACATTTCCCTCTGTTATTGTTGCTGCGGTCGTCAATTTTTTTTTTTTTTTCATTTGTTCGGTGTTACTATAAATTTTACAAAGTCATGTCAATTGAAGTGAGCTGACAACCATAACAAGGGTAATGGAGGTGTTGACCGCAAACATGCCAGCACTTAATAACTTTCCTAGGCTTAGTAAAGGGGATGCTCTAGCTAGGAACATATCAAATAAGTCATGGACTGCTATTTCCATGCAATATCAATATTGTGGTATATGGCCTCTATGTGAATAAAGCACTTTTCTTGTCTTGCACTGACTTTCGCGACTTGGTCTTATGTTTGGTCCAATGTACACTCATTGTGTAAAACCTTAGACACACAGCACGATCTAATGAATCATTAGCACTAATTTTTCATTAAGATGCCGTGTGTCACATAGTAAATTAGCTCATAATGATGTACATGTGTGGTGCATTTTCTTCCTTCACCAGAGCACTAATGAGGAAAAATGTACTAACAACTGAATGTATTTTCTAATGTAATATAAATCAGGAGCTCTGATTTGCATTTACGCAATATGTTATAAAAATAAAATAAATAATAATTAAGTTTATCGTGTCGGTTCGATTAATTTTGCTGATTCACTGTCATAAGTATGTCAAAACCAGTCTGGCAGTACAACTTAACTAAAAAAATGGATGTCTGGCGTCTAATGAGTCAATAGTTAATTATTCATTAGGAGTCCTGTGTATCTAAGGTATTATTATCTTATAAATAATAAGCATTTGTAAGATACTCTATGGGTTATTTAAGTAACCCATTCAGTGGGACCCCCCGGCTCCCATTTTTTGATCATCTTCTATTGTTACTGACTGTACCGTCCATAATACAATTAATTTATTCATGTTATGAGTCCTAAATGTGGTCCTATTGGACTCTGGATTTTTAATAATTTAGTCTTCTTAGTTTTTTTTCGAAAATGTTGCATTGACATCGGAACAATATATGTACCCAAAGTTTTAAGCCGACCGGGTATGTAGAACTTGCCAAATGGAAATTCTCAATATTTCTTATATAGAAGTGAAGCTAATACAAGGTGTTTAATCAAAAAGGCAAATATCTTAGCTTTGACGCAATTTACGACGTAGTCTTATCTAAAATTTCTTGTTTGTGTTGATGTTATATATTGATTAAGCTATCTTGTAACCGATCAATAGCCACCACGAAAGAAAATCATGCTAAAAAGGTGCATACGAACAAAATAATATAGAAGTATCGCCTGACATATATTGGCTCATGGTAGCACCTTATGTTTCATTTCATTCGATTGACGTGACCTTGGTTCAAGGTAGTTGACAGAAACTAAATTCTTTCATACACAATAACGAACATTTGAATTCTACATAATGCAATTTCCAATCACTAGCAAAATTAAAAACATAAAAAAATCATTCAAGTAATTTTGGAAGGATTAATAAATAAATAAATAAAAATTTAGAAAAAATGCTGCCAATTATGTGTTGTAAAAATTTCATATTTTTTCTCTCACATTTTTTTTTTAATATTGATCCTAACTAACTATGTATAAAAAAAATCAGTACAAAACAAGGAAGAGAAAAACAAAGATAAATCTTCATATAATGCATATGTATATACACAAAAAAAAAAACTAGTCAGCCTCATAAATGGCTAATATAATATTAAACTTAATAATAACAGAACAAAATCTATACATACACAAGAAAAATAAAAAAATAAAAAATAAAAATAAAAACTCATTAAAACTAGTAATAATAAATTTTTTGTTTTTCTTCAAAAATAAACTCAATTTATTTTTTTTGCTTTTTTGTTTTTACTATTTACAATTATTCTTTGTTTATTTGTTTGTTTGTATTAAATAAATTTTTAAAGTAAAACTTAATTAAAAACAAAAAACAAAATAAAAATTATATTATTTCACTTTTTACACGTAAATATTTATTAATATTTTATTTAATATGTATAAGCTGAGAACAAAAAAAAAATACTATCGGTGGGATGTCAAATAAAGTATAGAAGTCAATGAGAAGAAAAAAGATGATAGTCGCGAGATGTATTAGTTAATTTTGTTTAATCTGTTTTTTTTTATATTTATATTTCATTGAAAAAAAAAAAACACAACTTTAAACTAGAAACAGATTCAATAAATTTTTTTTTTATATCCACAACCGATATATCGACTTGATTTAAAAAAAACTTTTACTCATTTTTCTATGATTTTTTTTTTCTTTTAATTTTTAGAGCTTTTGATTTAATTTTGATGTAACTTAAAAAATTTGAAAAATAAACAAGTGATGTTTCTGTGATGTTTTTAGATTGAATTTTGATCATATGTATGTTTATAGGTATATGTATGTATGACATATGAATAGTGATGATTGATCTGAAATGTTTTAGTTATTCACTTTTTGTTTTGTTTTTATGTATATATATATCTTTTTTAATAATATTTATAAATATTTAGTATTCGATTACATTTAAGGTTATTTTTACTAATAATTACTATTAATTATTATTAATTACTGACTTAAGTAGAAAAAATTGTTTACCTGCTTTATTTGGCCACTGTACTTTAATATTATGAATTTTGGTTTTTCTTGCATGTGTTGGTTTTTTATTTTTTGTTTTTTTTTTTTTTTTTAAGAATTTCTAATGTTACATTGGACAATATACATATTTCTGTTAATTCACATGATATTATAGAGTGTTGTTCTTTAAATTCTATTTATTTATTTTTTTTTATTGATTTTGATACTAGAAAAAAAAACATTAAGGTACAGCATCATTCCGTCATTTGAGTTGTGTATTATAAAACTCCCTAATGACGTATTTTTCTTATTTTCTTCTTGTTTTCTATTTACCGTACAAATAGAAACAGGTCAAAAGCACCGATTTTCAGCTAAATTGTATTTTTGTTTAAATTTTCATTATTACATTTAATTTATACAATTTTATTTTCTTATATAGTAAATTATATATAGTATTTTTTTTTTGCTTTTGAAAATTTTTACAATTTTTTATAAAAAATTATACAAAATATCAAACAAAAGCAAAAAAAAAATAAAAATATTTTAATATTTATAAAACAATTAAATATGTACAAATTTTCTTCAATATATAAAAATATATCTTTTTCAATAAATATTGCAACAATAACTTAATTTCTTTACAATAATACCAATTTTTTCTGTATTCACTTTTTGTTTTTTTTTACATACATTACATATATCTCAATTAAATGTGAGGAGAAATAAATGATTTTTTTACTTTTAGTTTTATATAAAATAAAAAAATTGTGTACAATTTTCTCTTGTATTGTTTTTTTTTTATACATATATATACTATATATATTTTTTTAATTTTTTTTAGATAGAAACGATATTTTTATATGCACTGTTTCTAATCTATCAGTTTCAGTTGTTGTTGTTCTTTATTATTATAATTACTTTTTTTTTATTAGAGTTAAATAATTAAGATTACTATTTACAGTAAATTATATTATTTATATTTTATACCTACATGCCGCGTATATTATTATGAATTTCCTTAATATTTATTCATTTTCGTGATAAATTTTTCATAAATAAATATACATATATTTTATATATATATATATATACATTCATATATGTACATATATATTTATGATGACGTACTTTATGTTGTTCTTTACATTAAAATTTAAGGTACATGTATGTATAAGTATTTTAATATTTCTAGAAATATATAGCCTTATGTTTGATTTGTTTTTTTATTTACTGTTTTCTTTTTTTTTTTTATATATATAATACATAGGATTTTCATATTATATATTAAATGGTAGGTATAAATATTCCACATTTAACTTAAAGTATAGAAATTATTTTTAAATTAAAGCAATTAAAGAAAAGGCTTAAGAAAATATAGTACACATATTTCTGTTGTTGTTCTTTCTTTGTATTAAAATACTCAATTTACAATTTTAATAATATGATTATTTTTTTTATTTTTATGTTTTTATTTATTTTTTTACTGCTCAGAATTTTGTTCAATTAGGTCAATGAATGTAGGTATTAAAAGAAGGAAAAAGAAAAATGCTTGCGCTGTTCGTAATTTTTGTTTTGGTTTTTATTGTAAACTGTTTTGGTTTAATTTTTTGTATATTTTGTTTTTTTTCTTTTTTTTTTTTATAATTTATATCAAATTTTACAAATAGATGCTTTTTTTATTGTATTTAGATCCTACGCAAGTAAATTTGATCGTTATTTTCTTTTGCTTTATTTTTATTTATAATTATTTTTATATTAATAGGATGACCTCTTACATTCATACATGCATGCAAATGTATGTATGATTATGTACGTAATTCAACAGCATCACTATGCATTCTTTTTTTTTATAATATGTTTTGTTTTTTTTTTTTTTTATATATATATATTATAAGTAGGCATAATTTTGATGGATGTTTATTTTTTTTTTTGGTTTCGTATTTTTCTTATATGTATATAAAAAAAAAATTATTTATAATTCAGTCTGGATATGTAGGTAACATTTGTGATAGTTATAATGCAGTACAGGTCTTTCAAGAGTTTTTCTAAGTTTTTAGAAATAAGATTAAGTTGTGATAATTTAATATTTATTTAGATGTGGGCCGATAATAGAAAATAATTAAAAAATCTCCATAAAATCCTCTCAGAGGGCTCAGTAGTGTAAAAGAAATGTACGAAATCTGTAGAAAACTTTAAAATTATGGTATTCAATAATTTCTTCGAATTTTCATGTTTGCGTTTAAAAAAGAGAATCTACCTATAATGAAAAATTTCTGTCAAACTTTCAAAAATTGGCCACCTTCTAAGTAATGGTAACATGCATGCGAAATATCTGCTGATTAGAGCTAAGTAAATTAATATCAGAGTCATTCAGAATTCTATATTCTGAGCTTGAAGAATATAATTTTGAAATTTTTATTGCTTCTTTTAGTCATATTTTCAACAAAATTTGTTAAAAATTGTTGTATATTTTAGGCTCCTTATAAGCCATTGAAATTGGGGTTTTCTCGTTGTTTACATACTGTGATTCATACATAGAAAACGGCATGCCTGAGCTTACTGTCGCAGTTGTATTTAGATCTTTTATTTTTAAATACAAACTCAGAGGCCATTTTTTTGGCACACAACACAAGTACAAACGATGAGATTTAAAAGTTGTTGAAATTCAAGGATAATTTTCTTTTAATGTTTTTTTTTTTAGACTGTCAAAAAAGGAAAGGCTTACATTTACACTTCTTCTAACGGCATTTTATTATTATTCATTTTTTTTTGTCAAACATTGCGGCCTATTTCGTAGTAGATGGAAAATAAAGATTTAATTTTTTTTTTTATTCTAGGTAAACCCAATCTATTCAATTTGAACCTCTGATGTTTTGCTGTATATCACTCAAAAAAAAAAAAAATTTGAACGGAATTTTTTCGAACTAAAAATTTTGGAAAATCAAATGTTGTAGAATTAAAAGATCATAATCGGATAGCCTACAGAGAACTGATAAAAGAGAGGGAACGAGTACCATTCAATAAAATGTAATTTAAAGGACCAATCGATTTTTAAAGATACTTGTCTGTTTTTTTTTTTTTGGGAGAATCATAAAATGATCATGACCTGTCAAATGCGTCTCTTAGAGAGCCAAGTGCGATTTTCTCAGTTTGTTACTTAGTTTTTATATCCAAGTTGATGTATTGATTATGTACTAAATTGCTATTAAAGTATGATTTTAGTTTATTTCTGAGATATTATTCAAAATACAAAATACCAGTTCCGATACCTGAATGAAATCAGTTCTTACCAGAAAGTTCCAATGTTTACTTTAACAGGTGTTTACTGAGAATTTCTTTTTACACGTTAACCACCTTTTGGTAGTCTAGATCAGTTGTTCATAACTATTAATTTCGATATTTCATAGAAGGCAATTTGTCAGGTTGGACATTTTTGTTTGAAATGCTTTTTAGCGTTTATAAACTTCTTTATCTATTCTCACTTACCTCTGTTCACGACTTTTTCAAGTACGCTTCTCCTCTTTCTTCTTATTCATTTCTGATTCAGCTACTTAACATTAAATTTTCATAAATAAACATAAGTATCTCCGAGTCTCTATTAAACTGTTTACTATCGTTGAGACACAAATGTGAAATTGTTTGCGCTCTTTTAATTCCCACGATATTTTAAAAATCTAGTTTCAGATATATAAAAAACAAAAGGTTACAAATTAAAGATTTTTGTTTTAATGATCCAGATTAGACGGGGCAGTATGCTGCCTCTGCCTGTCCTGTTCACCAACCATAATATTATCCACAAGTTTCATGCGGCAGAGACTCGTCTGGGTCAATAGCATTTTAGAAAAAGAAAGACATCGGAAATCATTAGTAGCAACAATGGTTAGATCTATTGTTCGATTTTGTCAAATGAAAGGATATGAGTTCAAATCTCGAATTATACAATGTTTCGTTTGTTTTTTATTCGAATTCGTAATATTGCATGTTCACGGAATTTTTTAATTTTGCATACATTCTGTAAATCGGTTCAATCAACAACAAAAGTCTATTACAATATGCTGTATGGCAGTACTGTATGTATGGTCTGGTATTTTTTTTTACAAAAATACAGATTGTTAGTTGGACTTGTGTAACTGTATTTTTGTTGCTATGCAAATATGTTTTTATAAAGATAATAAACTGAGGGCATGCGGATAACATTAATATCGCTAGCAATCGGTGTTAATTGAACGTACTGACATGTATATAAATGGACTGCTAATTGAACCAAAAATGAATGAAAGCAAATTGGACCACATTTATAGTTTTGTCTCTTTCCATGAAAGCATACTTTTTCACTGAACTGTAATCATTGGGAACGAAATATTGCTTGAAGTTCAGCGGTATTTCCAGAACTGGCAACTTGGTAATCAAAAATTTGCTACCAAAACAGTCTTGTAAAAAATACTTCATTCGACTCATAATTAAAATTTAACAAAGTAAATAGTCCCAAATACTTTTGTGGTAAATCCCACTGACATGCAAATAATTTAAATATAGCGCTAGTTTACGACAGTTAGTAGCATTGACAGCGAGAGCATATTTTTATGAAATCAATACTGGTGCCAGTCCATTTATATACATGTCAGTGATTGAACGGCAGATCTTTTGAAAAATTGTTGACTTAGTAAACGGGAAAGTTAAAAATTTCTATTTCTTACTTGGATAAAGAGTAATGTTTTGGTAACTTAATTAAACATATAATGGGATTAGAATGTACTAGAAAAGTTAGTACAAAAAGGTGGTAGACGTCGGGAGCCCGCATTCAATAAGTTAAACGTTGCTGATACTTGAAACAGAATCAAGTGGACATATTCTTATGGGATTTTATTTATTGAAAGCGGACAATTTTGCTTTTCGTAATTATTGGAAAAATCAAAAGTCTATCCACAGTTTTGCCACTTTAGCTGGGTTATTTTTTTCCGTTATTTTATTTTATTTCTTTTTTTTCTTTTATTTTAATATGATAAATATAAAAAGTGTAGGTTTTGCACTATCTTTATGGGGGTGGGCTAATATCATCTTCATGCTCTCAGAAATTGGGCTCTATATTATGCCTAAATACAATTTTTAAGGCCTCCAGAGGGTGAGGTACTGTAGGTTTTAAAACGAATTCACGAATATCACGACGAAATCGGTTGAGTTTGTTAAAATTATGCAAATGCCTGGTTGCGTTTTTATTTTGTGATAAAATTTTTGTCAGGTTATTTCGAGAAATACTTTATTGCAACATAAGTTCTCCAATTTCTTATAAGAAATATCGCAAACTGTAATTAAATATAGAAGACTTCATTGGAACAACATTGAATCACCTCAGCTAACAAAAATTAATAAAATTCGACTTCAATTCTACTTTTGTACATAGGAACATGGTACGAATGGTTTGAGTATGGATTCTGTTATTCTACTAGAATGCTTCGACAGTTGTGGATGCCTATTTGATTCCAATCAATATATGTGGTTATTATAATACAATAATTATGCCGAACAATAAGATATAATCAGTGAATGAATATCACGAACAATCTGCACTGGAAACATTACGGAAATACGTCAAGGGACAATTCTGAATGTGACAAAAGGAAGCTATTAAAATTAATGCATCTGGACTTTACAGAACTTAAACACATGGAAAATAATTTCATATAAGAGCGAAATAAGGAGAGTAATTTGTATATATATAAATTGAAGGTCAAGACTCCTTATAGGCTAGAATACTGTTGGAGAAGAACGAAATTGTGAACATAGGAAGTTTTATGTTGGATATACATATAATACGCATGCAAGTATGTAAAAATCAAAGAACTATCCTGATAATTCTTAAAGCATATGCGATGACCATCCTCAAAGTTCAACTCATTCCTCGGACTTAAAAATAAAAAAAAAAAAACCAAAAAATTGTTTAAATTAATGTGTGAAGTCTAGGACATGTGTTGAAATTCAATGATTATGTTTTCTTTTGTTTTTAAGATATCAATTTCGAATATTGTTTTACTAAATAAAATATCGTATTCAAGCTGCAATCAAAGCTCTGCATTTGAGTACCATTAGATCATGCCAATTCCAAATTTATCGTATTGAGCTTGTTATTAATCACAGAGTTATTTTCTGCTAGTTGCCTGATCACAGTGATATACCAGGAAACGAGAAAGCTGATGCTCTGGCCAGGAGGTGTTCAGCTATATTTAGCAGAAGAATCAATAGGTAAGCCGCTAGAATCAGTGAATAGTATTCCAGATTTACAGGCATGTAAACTAGTCAATGATAAATGGGGGAAAAAATACTTAATCACATTCGTGACTTTAAAACAACTATGGATCAAGATATGTATGTATATCCTAGGCAAATTGAAAGTCTGCTAGAGTTAGGTTTGGTTAGAGGAGCGACGACAAGGAAGACTTTATTTAGACTACTGATGTGTCCACTATGCTCCATAGATTCATGGGAAACTATCCTTTTATGAAAAACACTAAGTCCACCCTGATTTTGTAGGGTTACTCAGAATATGTCTAACCTGTTTACTTTGCAGCTCCCCAGCTTTAAAAAAAAATATAGCTACTAAGTAGTCGACATCTTTTGCTTGCTAGAGCAGGATACTCACAAACCACATGTCGAACATGTCTACGACAGAAATATTTTGACTCTAGACCTAGATCTCTATAGCTTAATGGCCCGTTAACACTCCTACTAATTTCCTGCTGTCGGTTCTTCTGCTGTTCTGATGCACCATTGTCTTCTCTCAATTTTACATAGGTCGTAATTGCCTCGTAATGCAACAGGTGTCCTAATTGACCTACCGATAATTAGCCTTAAAATAGCTGTCGTTGGTGATATTGGCTTTTAGAAAAAAAAACTATGTTAAGTAGGAACCTTTTTAACGTACGGAATTTTACCTGTAATTATCACGGGACACTACAACAAACATATGGAATGCATGCAAGCAAAACGTAGCAGTAATACTTTTGGTAACTCTCTGTGAATTGGACCAAATAGCAGACAAAGAAGTGGGGACATATTCAGGTTTAGTAACACTTGTGACTAGTTTTAACGTACCGGCCTAAATTAGAAACTCATTTCCAGATACCTAGGACTCGAATGAAGTGACATCACAATGAGCAATCAATAGTCTACATAAGTGCATCTACACGTAAAAATTTCGAGAGCCATCACTCTTATCAAACTTAAATGTCGTAGACATAAAAAGGATATACCAGTTGTGTTTAATCTGATTATGGGGGCAGATGTACAAAATTTCTGTTACTTATTTGTTTTCTTGCTTGCTAATCATATCATGACTAGCTATTTCTGGTGCTTGCTTGAAATTATATCTTAATTGGTGTGTGGTGCAAATCCGCCTTGTTTTCAAAATACAGGAATAATAATAAAGCCGTAAAGTTTGAATAAAATGTGATCATCAAAATAGAAAGGAACCCCTAGGGTACCTACCGACAAAATTTGCATGTAAAATTTAACCGTATTTACCTCGGCTAAAATCCACATAAATAGCTACAATTACTTTCATCAACACCAGAAAACAAATGTCAAAAGCAAACTTGCTCTAAATTTCTGTCAGATGCAAATATGTCGTTCGTGCCTTTCTTGATGTTTGTTGAATTCTTATCACAATAAGACATCTTTGCTTGGCAACCTACCTTTATGTTATGCATCTGTCCCATAACCTTAAAATTAGAACACTCGCGTGTAAGAAAAAAGAAAACGAAAAGATTTTATCAGCAAAAAGCGTTAAAACAGATCAAAGTGATACTCGAACCCTTGGTCTGCTACCAGTTGATAGACAATACGTTCACGCATTAGGCTAGAAAATCTTTCGAATATTTGTTTTTTTTATCGATACTATTACAAAAAAAGTAATATTAATCAATTTTTTTAATAATATAAAAAAAAAAGTGTTCAGAAATTTTGATGGACATCATAACTATCACTTGCCACCTACAGGAGAAAAAATCGCTAGTAACTAACTAACCTTACATCTACGTGCATCCAATGATCATTGGTTGGCTTGATTCAATGACTGATGGTCGGGTTTCTGAATTTTGTTGATGTTGATGCGAATGCGTAACATAATGATCACTGGGATTCGTTGTCTGGACAACATGTGTCATAATTGGACCCTTTTGGATATTTTTAGTTTGAACAGGCGCCACTGTAGTAACTAACATTGTTTGTGCTTGATGTTGCTGTTGTTGTTGTGGTTGTTGTGGTTGTTGTTGTTGACTTATGACTGGATGAAGATGTGATGTTGGCTGTTGCTGATGGTGTTGTTGATGTTCTTGTTGTTGTTGTTGATGATGCTGCTGCTGTTGATGCAAATGCATTTGTTGCTGTGATTGATGCTGCTGCGATTGTTGTGATGTAGGTTGTTGTCCCATTGTATGATGAATTTGATTATGTGGAGATTGTGCGTGAATTGTAATCAGTCGTGGCGGTGAATGATGCCCAATATGTCTTAAATGTGGATGTGTTTGAGAATGAATCTGTTGAAGTTCATATGTTTCCTTAGAATCAGGCTCTGGATGATATTTAATATCACTGGGACCTGGAATTATTATTAATAATTAATTATATAAAAATATGTTTATAATGATATTAATACTAAACACTTACCCAAACACTCAGAGGTAGCTGCAGCCGCCATTGCTAACTCCTCTTCAATATTATTCGGTTTACAGCTAGTTGTTTTCCAGTGTGTCCTTAATCCGGACGCACTAATATATTTTTTGTCACAACCTTGGCAAACATACGGTCTATCATTTGTATGTAATCTTTTGTGCAGCTTCAAGTGAACAAATTGTGTAAACTTTTGCGGACATAAATCACATGCGTACGGTTTTTGACCACTGTGAAGCCTTAAGTGAGTTTTAAGATTTGACGTCGATGAAAAACGTTTCTTACAAATATCACACTGATGAGGTTTCTCACCAGTATGAACCAAATGATGTTTTTGTAAGTGCGCTAATTGTGTAAAGGATTTTGTACAAACGTTACATTTAAATGGACGCTCCCCTGAGTGCGTCCTTAAGTGGACTTTAAGATTTGATAGTTGTCCAAACGTTTTACAGCATACATTACATTCATAATGCATTTTACCATCTTTTTTCTTAAGGGGATATGGAAGTGAACGATATCCTCTTGAACCATGCGAACCAGGACTCATCGGACTATTACTACGTGGACAGGAATTTCCATCGGGACTTAAACTGCATGGTGGAGATCCTCGACTTGGTGACATATGTTTTAATGGTGTTAATGGTGTCATCAGCGGGTGATTTAATAGCTGAGTACTATTTTGGAGTGTATGAAGTGTATTCGATGTTGGAACATTACTTGTGATCCTTTCAAAAGGACTATTACTATGTGGTGGGGAATATGTTGATGTTGGTACATGAGATATTATATTACCGTTTCCATTTGAATATGCACTATACGCGGCATATGGTGGTGGCGTTTGCTGACCATCATATGATGAGATCGTAGTTAATTGCGTTGTTTGTGGTGAATAACCAATATTCGGTGGCTGGGGTGAGGATATTTTTATACTATTTCTAGACATAATAATTTGCGTCGTTTCACAAGACTGCCCAATTGAATTACCAAGATTTGAGCTTGAATCAGGACTTACAGCATTTCCATATCTTTGAGATTTTTTATATGAATATGCCATCTCGGTAGGTGATGTAGGTGGTGGTGTTGCATTCGGTTGCCTTCTTGATTCTCGATTATTATTATCAATTCGATTTCCTGTCAAAATTGTTTCCAATATACTAGAACTAGGTGGAGTGAATTTCATATATGTGACTGGAGGTGATGGTGGTGATGATGTTTCTGCTTCATAATAAGCTTTCGTTAAAGGAACAATTGTGTGCTGTTGTGCCGTTTCAAGAACAATAACTGTACTTGTTGCTGGCGTTATCACTTGTGTTGATGCTATTACTTCATTCAATTCTCTTTCAGTCCCTGTTGTAGTCGTTGCTAATTCTGTCGTTGTTGGTTCTGGTTTAATTGGTACCGTAACCATGACAGCATCCTTATCACATTCAGTCTTAATAATTTTATTCTTGAATTCATATTTTAGAGGCATCTTCATTTTAACCTTTCGGTATTCATTTTTATCACATTCAATAAGCTTTTGAGTGATTACAGTCTCTTTGGGTTCGATGGCTTTTTTAGAACAGTCTAATACATAATTATGTTCACTCTCACTGTCGCTTGAATCTTCTGGCGGTGTTAAACCATCTTCATGATATTCATTACTATGATAACCTTCATCTGATCTAACTGAACCATCATTTGGTGTTAATTGATGCTCATAGTGTGCATCTTTATGTGGAATTGGAGATTCAATATCTTTCTCCTTGCTACCTTCACGTAAAGGAGATTGATCACGAACAATTACTTGTACTCGAGATGAATCAGCCTGTTCACGTAAATGCACAACCGTATGATGATGTGGAATTCTTTGAATTTGTGCTGCTCTCGGTGGTGATGGACTAGGTGTTAATGATCTTCTAGGAATGTGTAAACCCATAACATATGTCATATGATTATATGCAACTTCGGGTGGAATTTCTGGTGCTGGCATACCATATGCTTTTTTCATTGTTTCCTCTTTACATATTGTATATGTTGTCCTTTCTGGATCAAGATCATATCCGAGTCGTTTAGCAAAATCCTTACAGTACCATACCATTAGTTCTTCATTTGGCATTATATCACGTGTCGTATAAAAGTAGATATTCTCTTGATGTTGGCAGGCTACAAGATTCATTACCGATAAACTATAAGCAGATGCAACATATCGCATCCAATTCGCTTGTGATCTATCGGAACCATCCAGGTAGTAGTAGTCATCATCTTTGAATATCTATATAGAAATTATATAGAAAGATGGAATTAGAGAAATTAGTTTCAAACTGAATATTTCGGATGGGAGTGTGGGCCCTTTATTTTTTAACTTATAAAGCAAAAAAATGTATTGAAAAGTAGAAAAAAGCAATATTGAAGAGATTTAAGCAAAATATAGAGAATTAATAGATACCTTGATATTCCCATAGGTAATATGGCGCGTTCCCTGCACCTGTTGTATTTATGTACATGGAAAAAAGAATTGATTTTTTCTTTATAGCTTTTGTTTATAAAGGCTTTCACCGCGTTTTTTTTTTTAATTTGTTAAAATAAGTTTTAGTGATAGCAGGTAACTTAAGCGATTCTTCTTAAAGACTATCATCTTAAAATAGCATGCAATTATTATTATCTTAGGAACATGTTAATATTTACAGATATCTTCCAATCTACTGTAGTCAAATATAGTCAGTAAAATTAATCAGAACTTATTAGGAAATATTTCTTTCTTAGTATGATTTATATGCCGTAGGATATACTTAATTGATACAAGACTAAATGTCCTTTTTGTAGACCTTAAGACTACTTTCGATACTGTAAACAGACCCTACGGCCCTTTTTGCTATGAATAGGCACACACGGCTACAGATGTCGACTGATCCAACGATAATGAACTTTAATTTGTACCGTTCAAAGATTCGAATCGGAATATAGAATGTGTGAATTCTAGTCTCTACTTGGGACGACTAGAAGAAATTTTTCTAAGAATTTAACCAACACAACCGTTATGGTATTTAGTGAAGCTGAATTTTTACCAAGATGGCTAGGACCTAAATTACAGCCTATAGGTATCAGTTTCTGAAAACCTGAAAACCAAATTGAGAATCCTGAAGAAGTAGAAGATGATGTAAAAAATGAATTCTACTAGTGACTAAACGAGGTGTTCAACAGTAACATCAAAGAAAAATAACGTTTTACTAATGTTCAAAATGGCTCCAATAAAATTTTCCTAGGAGACTTATGTGGTATCACTGGCTGGAAGATTGCTAAATTAAATAACCATTAAATAACCTTGGAGAAACATTACGGTGATCATTATTGATTCTAGAAATTTGCGGCTTATTGCCATTACTGTACTCGAGACACGTGTATATGATATTTCAGGTTTTCTACAATAGAAAGGCAAAGGTATTTGAAGTTCAAGAAGAGCAGATAAACGAAGTGATTACCACTTGATCAAATGTTAAGGTATACATTTATACGTTAAAGTATGTTAGCTTCAACGGATAGAACTGAGATGACTCTTAACCTGCTCACTTAGAGCACTGTCAGCTGCAGTGTGTCTCATATATAATTTTAAAGACAACCGTACATACAACTTGCTATCCTAACTCGCTTTTTTGATCGTTAGAGTAAGACATTCGTAGAGCACATGTCGAACTGATTCCATTTCTTATGGAACTTTACAGCATAATTACATATGGCCCAATCATCCGTACCTAGAGGCTTGGTGTGCCCTCTGCTCCTCCGGGGAAATCCATTGTTTTCCTTCTGTTGTATGCAGAACATAAAACCCCCGAAATACGACAGGCGATAATTTGCCTAATTGTAGCTATCTTTGGTGATGTCGACTTTTAAGGCTCCGATCGGGATTTTCACATACAATATTGCATTGTAGCTATCCATTGCAGAACTTTTCTTTTTTTTTCTAACTTATTGCCCTCGATATGTCTATGGCTACCGTATGGTCACCTTGTGCCATATGAATAGCTCTTTTAGGCTATATTTATATAACTGCAGCAGCTTTGATTTAACCATCACAGCATCCAACCGATTAATAGTCGTTTGGCTATTAGTATGTATGTAGATGTCTAAGTCCGACTCTGTACACTTGGTTGGCTACGAACTATGTCTAAAAAATACTACATTTGTAGACGTACATAGCTTCTGATGAAGTGGAATCATTTCGAAAAGGATATCGATATAACATAAAATATTTGTATGGAAATTCTAACATATTGGTATTTATAGAAACTTCTGTAATAATATTAAACGAAGAGTCAAAAGAAAATATCATTACAGAGTGGAACATTTGACGGGAATATCAGCTCAGAGTGCAGGATAAGAAAGTCTAGGTCATCAGAAAAATCGCCGGCAATTATTGGTATCAAGTGAGATCTAACAAAATAGTAAACACCAGAGGATTCAAAAGAATGATATCAAGGTCATAGTAGCGATTCTTAAGCCCTGAATACAATGAGCGCCACTATGGCACCATCTACTTTGTGGCATTTATGATACAATGAGAGTCACGCATTTTTTACACTTAACAGTTCGAACGATCTGAGGTGTGAAATTGTGAAAAGAATTTAAAAATTAATAAAAAAAAAATAAAGTATGATAATTAATGCAATTATTCTTGCCCTAATGGTTTATCAAAAAACTACTACCAAAAAAGTGAAATAATAATAAAAATAATAATAATTTCATTAGTTCTATTAATATGAAACAGGGAACAAACATAGAAAGAAACAACGCACCACAAAGTTATAAGTTTGATCAAACTTCGTGACGCCACGAAGTGGCATGACTTACATTGGCTCTAGCTATAAGTATATGAAAGCCATTAATACAAAGTGTTTTCGTGGCGGGTAAAAAACGCATTGCGGTCATTGTATTTAGGGCTTTAAAGGTTTCGGACCGGTAAATATAACAGTAATCCAGTAGGCAACACAGAAATGTAAGAAAATTACCTGCCAAGATTTAAAGGCGGCGGTAGAAAGACGCACAAAAGAATTATCGGAATAGTATCGACTACTTAAAACAAGAGTCCTGGAAAGAGTGAAAATCAAAGAGTGCTAGGAAATAATAAAGAAATTGAGATGAAAAAATAGTTCTTCAACATTTTGACAGTTGACATTTTTGTAACAAAATCAATATTTGTTTTTTTTTTCTAATTCATTATAAAATTTCCATGAAATGAGCAGTTTTAACGAACTATGCGAATTGTCTTTTACGGCTTGCAGGGTCTTAGTTGCAATACAATATTCGAAATCCGTCAAACTACTTTTCGAGCATGGAAATAATATATGAATTCATGTTCATGTTATATACTGACATAAATGGAATAGTAGTGCACATTATTTTAATTGTTATACTAAAATAACGGTTTCCTGTTGCAGCAATGAAGATATTTTCGGGCATTGGTTGAAATTCTCTCAAAACGAGGGTAATTACTAATAAATGGAATTTTTGTTTTTACCCAAAGTGCTCATAACTGGACACATTGCGGTGAACGACTAATTTCAAAAATGCATATTTACTTTAACACTGCTATTTGTGTTGAAATGTTAAAGCTGCATAATCGTTAATCGATAATATGATTCAATTTTGTTCAACTTTAAACTAGTACTACTAAAAATGGGTAGGCACCCTTCACACAATAGGACAGAAATTTAGAATTTCGACGCTATTCTAAATTTCATATTCTAATTTCAATAAATGTTATTTATGATATTCCAATTTGATGCCAAATTAAGCTAACTAATATACAGATCGCATGAGCAACTTTAAATTTCATACGAAAGTTATCATTTGATTATGTCTTCGGATTATTTCCTATTGCATGGATCAACAAAAACATGTCAATTCTTTCCTTTAATGAAATTAAGTAAATTTATTTAGCTATTTTTTATAAATTCAAAAGTCTGTGGTTAGGTAGGACCCGATTTATAAAAAAAAACCGGATCTGATTGAATGACAACATGGTAAAACTGTGGTGAACAATGTAATGGCAATCACAATATAGTTCTGTTCTGATACCCCTTAAAATACCTAGTTAACAAAAAAAATTTCCGAAATGTTCATTAGTGTGTAATTGGTCAGCGGTAAAGCTAAAAAAAATTTTTTTTAGCATATCGGGTTCTGACTTAGTACCACAGAAGTATTTCTTAATAATTCAGAAATATTTTGTTGTATATTTTTAGTTATAAAAACTGAGAAGATTCTTGCCCTAAAACGTATCGATTATCATCTCAAAGTCATAATATATATTTTTCTTTTATTATTTATTTATTAAATTTATTAGCACTTACTATTTTCAAGAATGAATGGTTTATAACAAATTTTCCACCATGAGCTACCATTAAAGATGCCAAAATTTCTAACACTATCTTTGTTTCATTTTATTTCGACCTAATTGCTATTAATTGAGGAAATCAAGTGAGTTTTGGTGACTGACGTAAATTTATAAATAAGCAGCTTATATATGTTTTTTTTTTTTTAATATAGTACACGTTTTTCTTCAAGTTGTTTTCCCTGAAATAGCTATAGAGGGAAATAGATAAAAATGACAAAACAATTTTATCTATTTTTTTTTTTTTCAATATTAAAGACCATTAAATTTCTATGTATATGATAAAACCAAAGCCTACAGAAATTCAAATATAGAGTGATCTGAGGAACACTGACAGATCACTAGCTTATAAATAAATGGACTGCTTACCTATATCATTTAAATATAACATAATTTTCTTCCTGTCCTACTCCCCCAAACTGATCTTTCATAGCTTGCAAATAAAAGCAATGAAAATATTTTGGATTATATTTTTTTTTACACGAAGGAGATTTCTCGTCTAACAGACTGAAATTTATTGAAAATAATTTCAATAAATTTACAAAATGCATTTAAGTGCAAAAAAAAAATGATTGAACTTTTCGACCCAGCGATCAGAAAAGTGCAATGAGAAATCTTGTAACCATAGAAATCATACTTACTTTTTATAAAAAGTATTTTTTATATGGGCAATTGGTGTGACCTCCATCATTGAACCATACCGATGAGACCTTTCTGATCGCTGGGTTGAAAAGTTCGATCATTTTTTTTACGCTTTTAAATTTTTTTTTTTCAATTCTGTAATTTTTAGATTTCAAAAGGCTTCGATTTTGTCCTGTAACCAGAAAATACAATGCTAGCTAACTTTTCTAACCTTCGCATCAGTTTTGACAGCTCTATGGAATAAATTGAAATTTGATTCTGATCTTTTGTCGTAATTTAATGTCAAAATATACCATAAAAAAATGAACTTTTCTACTACTGCTTTTTCTTTTTATTTTGCACAGAAAATCTTGCATTAAAAATTACACTTCACATTACAAATTCAAAATATTATATTTCGAATTTAAACACTTGTAATGCTCTAATTAGGTATGGAATATCCATTTACAACAGTATAAATTTGTTTGTCACAACCTAGGAAGCAGTTGACTAATTTGTAGTAGTTTTAGGCATATATTCTGATGATTATTCATTGCAAATTCATTTTAATTCTTTTTGTGGTTGATGAAATGAATGAATAAAAATGAATATAGTGAATATAAAAGTACGACAAATTTGTGGTAAAATATCAAAATATGTGATAAAAATATACGCCTAAAAGTACGACAAAAGATCACAATCTATCTACTATCTACTATCTAGAATCTAATGGATAGGTTAGTGAGGTCAGCCAGATTGAGATTGATTTTGGGGTAGGTCTACTATCTACTCTGTTGTAACTTTGCTAACTTTTGTAGGCAGTTTCTTTGTTGTCAATTTGGTGCATGTATTTTTTTATGGAAAGAAATTTATGGGAAATTTGTTGAAAAAAATGTGAAAAAATATCTATCATCAAAAGTAATTCCTATTATAATAAATTACTCAAAATAACATGCCAATAACAGCCCAATTAATAGCAGTCAAAGTTCATGTTGTGTCTTCTAAAAGTTGCCAGAGTTAACAAAATTGAATTAATTTCTTTAAGTGTTATGAACATTACCAACTGAATAAAAACAGATAACAGTATTGATTTTTTCAATTGTGTCAGGGGTCATGAAATTTATTTTGCTTACTCAGAGATTTCTAGATGTGAGTAAAAGTGATTGATGCAATATTGTTTGGGTTATCTTTTCTGTCTTCTGATTAGGTAAAAGAATACATAAGCTTGAATATTTAAATATTATTTAATATTTAAACACAAATGTAACCAGAACACATTCACAAATAAAACAAAATAAAACAAAGACTTTCTTTCCATAGCTTCTGGGAGATTCCCACTTCAAAAAACCCAAAGTCTAATGACTCATAAAACTGCAAATGATATTTAGTTAATTAATAATGAATTTTTTTTTTGTTATTGCAGGAAATGAATTTATTACTTTTATCTGATAATATCTTTTTAGAAATTCATAACTTATCTGGGTAATCTTATAATGGGTGTGACACTTGAAATTTTATAGCGCATAAGAAAGATTTTTCTTATGAAATGGTGGTGTAGTTTATTTTCAACTTATTCTCAGTAGAATTTTTAATATATGAGCAATTTTGTATACGTCTAATTATGTTTTCTCTAATCACTATAGTTAATCTGTTTAAATTGCTTATAGTATACAAAATTGAGTAATTCTTCCATGCGTTGAGTATTAGAAAATTTTTCCATGAGAACGATTTTTTTTTTAAATTATTTTACTAATATCCATGAAATTTCTAATACATATTTATATATCAAGTTGATGAGTATTAAAAATATATTTCTATTTTTAATAAATTCATTTAGATATTGCAATACCTGTAATAATTTGCAAACTGAAATTTGAAATGTTTCTACTGTAATCAACTCGAGTATTAAGTTAATAACTATTCCAGTCCCTAAAAAAAATATGAATTTCGTATTTTAAATAGTCGCTGCAAATGTTAAAAATTGACATATGTTGAAGAATGCCCTAATCCTGGCCAAGACATTGGATGCTAAGGCTTGAACTAAAGCCATCAGATTATTTTAGCTTTTCGAATATTGTTTGAAATAAAATAAATTTACTTACAACAATTTTAAGGATATGATGTCAAGATGGCTCATCATATAACCACCAAGTCTATCAAGAAGTTATGGATGCAAATATCTGTTGGGATGACTTGGATTTAAGAAACATTCATTATCAAATAGAAAAAACTAGCATTCATGAGCATGACGATAGGAAGTACTTGGTCGAGTATATGTTGACAATATTACCTCATTGTGTGCCATTGTTAATAAACAGATAAAGTTCACCCTTATCTTATGTACTAGAGACTACATATGTACCTCAAGTACAAGGTAGATAATCGGAGGTTTTCTATAGAATTTAATAAAAACTAAAAAATAAGGAAAAAAGATGCACTTATGGGAGCGAATAAAAGATGAGGTCTCTCCAAATTTGCAGGAAGACCACAGAAGCCATATTTAACCTTAACAGAACCGCTCCAATGCAATTAATATGCACCGCTTTGAAAGGAGTCCAAAGTGGTCTAAAGGACTCTAAGATAGGCGCAGTAAAAAGACTTCGCAACATGTGAGTCATTGAGTTCTCGGAGTCATATTCTTTTACAACATAGCATTGGCCTTCTTCAATATGAACGTCAAAGCAGAAGCTTGAATTGAGAACAATATCTAAATCTTTAGTCTTGTCAAGTCAGATAATGAATTAACGTCTTTTTTGAGAATAGACGAGAGGAAGTACACTAAGAGCTACCCTAAGTCTTTTTTTTTTTTGTTTTATAATTTGAAATTGTGGATTCTGCATTACAAAATAAAATAAGCTTGTCATAGGATTAGTGCGCGCAGACAACTTTAAAGTCACATGACTTATCGAACCGGCATCTTTTTTACACTCCGACGTATGGGATGCAAATGAAGGCAAAATAAGAAAATTTTCCAGAATTAGACTTAGGATAGTTTCTGCATTTGGGTGCAGACTTGCTATCGTTCAGAAGTGAATCATGGGTTAAGCATTAATCATGAAAAATGGTCAAGTCGTAGTTTAATAAAGTGAAGTCATTATTATTGGTGAATACAAATACGAAAAATGTTGGCATATACAGATGATGGGGATTTTCGAATAAGCCAAAATAGTGCGGATAGTATTGTAGTATTGATGTATAATAACGGACAAATATGGCTACCTTACAGTATGTAAGAAATAAGGCACAATAAAAAAAAAACAAAAACACAAAAAAAAACGAAGCGAGATCCCAGTATGGTAAGGAAATTTTGTGAATTAGTATTTGGTATATTCTAAAGTCAATAAGGATACAATCCACTTGCCTATCAGCTTCAATATCTGAAATACAATAGTTGGAAAGTTCTACTAAATACGTTATAGTGGGTTTATCCTTAGTGAAGCTATTTTTAAAGGAACCTAAAGAGGGTTTACAGTGTAATTTCTGTACATCACAAACCCTTGTTTCATATAGTTTGGCAATCAATGTTAGTTTCCGCAATTTCGGAAACATACCACAATTCAAACATAGATAAATAAATAACGGAGAACAGACACAACAGACAGGCTATATATTTTTTTTAAAACAACCGATGGAAAACCATCAGCTAGACTCGACTTTTTCGGCTTACCTTTCCTGCTGATAGTGGGTTATGCTACGCTATTGCTTTGATTAGCTTAGTCCTTGTAGGATTATTGATTGTCACGGTCTATTGGATGTCCTATTAATAGATACATGGTTTCTACATCCTAGGCCTAAATGAAGTTGAAAATTCTTATTAAAACATTGCAAAAATATCAATCAAATATTAATAGACTATCACGGCAATGAATTCTAAAAAAAATAAATTCTCTATCGGCGACAAGTTTAAACAAAAAATATTTCTGTTGCAGGTCAGTTTAAAATTTAATGAAAATTTCAAAAATTCTTCTATTCCATCTATGACCGATTCTAAAAATTGCGAGTTTGAGTCCGGTATAAGGTAAAATATTTATAAATAAATTACCAAAAATTTACTATTTATTTGTACGCTTTAATCGTAACTGATTAATGCCAGCTTAAATCATTTGTGGTATAATAGGCTAGAAAAATTAAGAAATGCAACAGTGATAAGAGTAGTCGCCCGGAACCGGAAAGCAGCAGAAGGTCCCGGCTTCAAAAACCGGACGTGGTGGTTGTTTTTTCTCTTGTATTTAATAATTTAATGTAAAATCGTAAAAATAAAAATCTCAAAAATTTTACCATTGGAAATCGGGAAGATTTGGTTAATAAATGACATGGCAGCCAAAGGTAGGGGCATTTTATGTGCAGTTTTCTTATGAGAAATTGACTACTGATTAAATGTAAATCGCTATAATGTCTAAACTTTTCTTCATATGGATAAACGATTTTCCAATAGTTTTAAGCCTGATTCTTTTGTTTGCTAATGGTGATCTAATTTATATAATTCTTGGTTATCCATATCTAAGTGATACTGGACTTGTGTCGTCAACACTTGGTTATCATAAAGATACAAGAATGATACTTATCCATAGTTGCTCTGTGAAATTTAGTTTTTATTAAATCCGAGCAAAAATTGAATTTTTAAAATTCAGTCATTGGAATATATATATATATATATAAGCGAGATAACAATATATATCTCGAAAAAATGTAATGCTATATTGCTTTGGAGTTTTTTTTCCGGTATATTTCTGTAATTCTGAAGTTATTCTTTAAAACCTTTAATATTTTGACATAATTAACAGAAAATGTTGCATTACATTTTTCTGAATTCCTATGAGTTCTATGAATGATGCAGTCCAATATGCACTTATGGAAATTCATACATATGTTTTGTGACCAAAGTAATTTATATACATTATGCTGATCCATTTTTGGAATCAATTCAAGCAAATCCCACGACAGTCTTATAGACAACCGGCTAACTTTAATTGGATAAAATTTTCTTCCTTTTATTTACTCATTGCTCGTCCAAGAAAAACTGGGAATCTAACTTCCCACAAAAAAAAAAATGTTCTATTGGAAATCTTTATTTTTGTGTTCCATTGGGCAAGGATTACAAATTACAAGGTTTTCCATTTGGGATTTTAATTATGAGTTATTTGATATGAAATGTCTCGTCAATATATATTAAGAGCAATGTGGCTTCTACACTTTATATGGTGCTAATAGGTTTTGAAGCTATAATTCTACGATTTTACCAGAAAATAATCAAGCTTAAAACTTCAAACTTCTAAATTCACCAATATAACTAAGTTTCTGTGCTATTAAAACAATATTAAAGGAAATTTTAGGTCTGGTGTCACAGTTCGAGCCTAAGCCTAAGATATAGCATAACCTCAAATTGTCCCTTTTTGACAGTTTCACAGAACTGAATTAAACTTAGCTGAATAAATTTCTGTATGTTTGTGCATTTAATGACAATTAAACTCTTACTGTAAAACAAATAAACAATAAAATAAAATATAAAACAAATTTTGACAGATAATTGATTTATAATTGTATATGTTCAAAATTCCATAGCACCACTATAATATTTATTTAGAAATACAAAAAAAACAAAAACGTTAAGTGAGGAGCACTGTGAAATTCATATCGGCTTAAGCGCCACATAAGTTAATAACAGAGTTTAGATTATACTGAGCTTGAACTCGAACTATTAAGTCTTCCCTCTCAGTCTTTCTGTTGTCGAAACATTCCGTAAAGCATCTATCAGCAATAACTACAAAAAAGAAAATCTAAAATTTTTGCACCTAATAGCATAAAAGTCAAAACTATAAGATAATTAGTATACAAAGTCATAAATCAGCCTGAATATTTTAATAATGACTTTGAAACATTTAATGATAACGTGGTAGACGGAAGATGTGTTTTTCATACTAGATTTATACAATATTGACGGGTCGCTCTCAGAATCTTAAAAATTTGAAATTTTGCAAGATATGACATAAAATAACCATCATTAACCAATTTTATCTACCATTGGTGCATTTATGCATCAGTCACTTTGTTGATTAAACAGAAAAATGAAAACATATCAAACATACACTAGCAGCCAAATATAATTAAAAAAATACCATGAAATTATTGCATTCCGTCAAATCACATAAAATAAGACTACATTGAGCTCTGGTTCTTCTGAGCAGTGAATTTAAATTTTGCGATTTTATATACCAACTTCAATTTGGGGCTATACCAACTGACCACGAATCATGTTAAATTTATTCTTAATTAACAACCGGAAAAAAAATTCAAAATTTTTTAAACAAGCCAATTTAGATCTGCCAAAATATATTCCCTGGAGCTATGAGACTAAAAGAAATTTGTTCGGTTCTGCCGGAAAAATATACGTGCGACGACTTTCGAACCCTGCATTTGATTCAAAGTATATTAGAAAAACGTTCAAAACATGTCGGTGGACGCATTACCAATATTTTGGAGGCCCTGATAAGTTATGTTGCTGGTATCATTTGCTATTCCATAGTTGCAATGCATAACAACATTAAGGAGATTATGGTATGGTTCCATATTATTTCCTGACTATAATATAGAAAAATTAGCAAAAGAATAATCCTAAGTTTAGAACAGTTGACGTTATGTTTCTAAGGTCAGACCTTTCTTTCATCTTTCGTTATGTTTCTCTTTTTTTTCGACACTAAATACCTTTTCGGATGTTTTGATCAACAATTTCCAACAAATAGTTAGAAATACTAAAATTAATTCAAATTTTAAATAAAGATTGGTTCTAGTAAAAATTCCAATTCAACTAAATCAGATAAATATTTACTTAGTACTTGGCAGATGAACACGAAAATTGCTGATGCATTTCTACACCAATAAAATAATAAATATTTAAATTTCCGGTAATTTAAAATTAATTGCATGTGAGATGTTGACAATTGAATTGATGTGAGCTATTTTAAGTTTGTTTTCAATGAGCAACAATTGTGCTTTTTTCTAGTTCAAATCGACTGTTGATTTTTTTTGTTTGTTTTTTTTTTTTTCTCAGTAATTATTAAAATAAAGACCGTGACTCTTCTTCTTGATTTATCCCTGTCAACAAACAACGATGAACTAATTATGAAGAATATGTTTAATTACATTAACGAGGTTAATGCCAGAAAGATTGTCATCGAAGTGGTTTTTAAATGATGAGTTTAATGCCGGATGATGTTATCATGTTTTTTTGTTTTTTAAGAATTCAACTTTAAATTTAGATAACAAACACTTGACCATAAATCTTGAAATTTTAGATATGGTTAAGAAGGATTAAATATCTCCTTTAGAACAAGTGCTTAAGTTTACTATATCCGTGAAAGGACTTATGAGCCTGCAATCCTTTTGAATAATGCAAAAAATTTCAAACATAAATTTTATGAGGAAGGAGTGATTTTATAGGATGTTGTTGGGTCTACATATAACAAAATTGTGATCAGGACACTCCAAGAAATCGATTAGCATACTCCATCCTACTATTTTACCGAAAATCCTGTATATTTATTATCAGTACAATATTGTTTGCAATGGAGCTCGTCAGCATTAAAATAAGTAAATACATTAAAATCCAGTCTATTCTAGTAGTATTATCTTGAAATATTGTTTACCTAAAATAATGAACATGTCGGTATCGATTTCACTAATTTAATTCAGTATGAAACTGTATAAGTGAACTGGGATAGTTAAAAGTGTTATCTAAGATTTATTAAATTCTCATAGAGGGGGCTGTTGTAGCTTTTTGTTTCTGATATATTGGTAGCACTGAAGTTTATCAATTATTTATTGATATTTAACTGAAACAATTATCACTCCTTTGAAACAAACCAAAAATCTTACTTTTATTTTAACATTTTAATTTAATAGGTGTGCCAATTATCTATCAATTGTGATTATTCTGACGGTAAATGAGGTAAAAAAACAACCGCAGTTAATATCAATGCAGATCCTATTATTCCTTAAAGCAACCAATTTGTTATGCGAGATAATCCGAGGCTTTTTGTTTTATTTTTCGTTCATGAATCTGTTTCGCTTCTGTTAGGATAAAACACTTAATTCGAATAAATTCGAGCTATATTTCTAGTTTATTTATCGATAATAAATAAGATTATCAATCATATCATTAACATTTCGAATCAATGCGCTATAGTCAACAATTATCACTAATTCAAGACTTACGCCACACCACTGAAATTATAAATTGGTTGGCTATTCATATTGGGCAGGATGCTACACCTACTCTTTCAGAATTTCTGAAAATTGAATAAAAAATGAAGCTACAATTAACAGAAATCTATTCCAAGCCTTAAAGGGATGACTCCATGAATGTAACAATAGAAAACTGAACTCAATGGACAAATTTACGAATCTTTTTGAACCATAAAATAAGCCACTCTACGACAGCAAGGAAAACATAATCATCATCTTGCCAATATCAAATAAAATCAAGAAACACAGTAAAAATACTCGACCCGGAATTAACAGATTAAAATTTATACATGCAAAAATTGATATTCACCATTGATCACAAAAAATTTGAGTCCAAACTATTGCGAACGCTTAAAATCTTCATGATATTTTTCAGCCAAGCATCGAAAATAAATTGATCATGACACGTTTAATTGAGAGGCTGTTTAAAATGCTGCTAAAAATGTGGAGTGAGAGAGTTGTGTAATAATAATTAGTGGCCAAAGCTGTGATACAAGTTTGAACTGATTAAAATCAATCTAATCCTAGTTCAATGCAACCAGACGCAAATACGATGCCAGATATGCCATAAAACTATTTTTCTTTTCATTTACGATAAGCGCAAAGTATATTTGCAACCAACCAGTGTTTCGAGGCGTAACACAGTATTAAGACTCAAAATATATTTTTATTTTGCATTTCGATATTAAAAATTGAGTCGATAAAAAAAAATTGTTTTTTATTCATTACATATTATTCCATTGATGCAAGAATGCACTCTAGTATTGCTCGTCACTCATAACAATGTAAAAATTTATCTTATCCAAAATTTTTTTTAATTCAACCAACACTAGATAGCCCTCAAGAAATAATCAAAATATAACAATCCGCTCCTACTTCGGAAGAATATTCATTAATGCAAGTTGTCACATTTATCTTTCTTTTAGAAAATGTGACAAAATGTAGTTCATTTTTTGTTTCTATAAATTTTTTAAATAAGAAGTTTTTTTTCGTTATACATCCGAAATACAAAACTTCTCACTCCATATGCTAGGGATACTGTTAGATAAATAAATGAATATTTTTATGTAGTGCATTTTAGTTCTGCAATTGAAGAAACTTTCTGAATTTGCGTCAAAATGAAACTTTGTGTTAGATTTTAATAATTTTCAACATTGCAACTATATACAAACTAAACTTAAGAAAATTTTTAAATGTGCCCCTCCCATATAACCAAGGGAAAAGCAGTACTATTAATCGTTAAGAAAAATATCGGCTCATAGCCCGTTAACGATTTAGTTGTTAGTCGCCGAATGTTTTTTTTTTTTTAATTCTAAAGTTGGGCAACTTGATGGATCTTTATAGCTTCATATCGTCGCTATACAAAAGATTACAGAGATGATTAAAGTCACTTAAAGTAAAATAAAAATAACGCTGTTCCACGATATGATATACAGAACTGTTCTCTATCGATGCGTTACGACACTCAAAACTATGTAATTCTTACGACAAACATGGAATATCGATATGTACTTGATCCTTGACAGACATAAAAGGGGCATGCATTTGACGAAATGTACTTTGACATTTCAATTCAGTTTACAGATTTTTAAGAGTAAACAGTTTGAAAATGGAAGTGACAAATATATTAGTTTTAATACAGGCTAAACGGCAACAATTAATTGTAAATATACGACAAATTCAAGATTTGTAGCGAAAAATGGAAAAAAAGCGACTTCTCCATACTTCGATAATAAACGTTGTTTCCGCGGAGTTTAATATTTCCTTTTTTTTCGTTAATTTTCCCGAGAATTGAACATTTTGCTCCTTTTGACTCCATATTGACAAAAAAAGGTTTGATTCTTCCTTTTCTTGTTCTGTTTTGTTTTCTTGAGAAAGCACAGACATATTTTTGCTCTTAATTTGATACATTATCATATTATTACTAGCAACTAGATGTCGCTGCGCAACTTTAGAAGTGCCGATGATCAGGCTATACCCAGTAATTTTTGAGTTTATTGATATCTAAATATCTAGTCTATGTATACCCAATAATTTTCTGGATATATTGGGGATATTTGATGACACATATGGTATATAAACGGGATATTTCGAAAATCTAGATATCGATACCCCATGGCTGTCATAAGTATAACGTGCATATTATTGACTACACAAATACAGTCAAAAAATTCGTGGATAATGATAGTAAACTTGTACATATATGAAAAATACAATTTCTTTTATTGTTGACTCGTTTTCATTACAGTGTGCTGTGCGAAAATTTCATTATGGTATTCCATCGCTAAATTGTATTTCAGAACTAGACTCTTCTAAATGAGAGCCTTCAAAATCAGACTCTTTAGAACGAGACTCTTCAAAACGAGACTGTTCAGAACCTGATAAACTTAAATTTCCATTACCTAGGTCATCTACTTGTGGCATGAATTAAAAATATTTATTATTTTATTTTTAATGCTTTTTGTTTGTTGTTTTGTTGACAAATTAATCTTTGCCGCTTTTTTACTCTTCCGGGACAGTCTAAAGAATATTTTCTCAAACACCTTTTTCGATACATCTTCCTTGCGTCAAAATTCATAAATGTCATGTTATCATTAGTTTTCAGTGTCTTTTAAAGATCTTTAAATATCATGCAACGACCTTTAAAGATCTTTAGTGCAAATATAAATTTCACTTTTTAAAGCTTAATAGTAGATCGAATCGTAATATCAGCTTGATTCAGTGGATCAGATAATTTCGTAATATTCAGAGAAAATATGTAAAACCATCTATGTATATATATATATATTTTTTTCTTATCTAAATTTATATAAAGTGCATCGATAACGATCGTTAAATATTTTTGGACAAAAATCTTTACCTAAAAACATGCTTGCGTTAACTTGAAATAGTTTTTTTTTTAGTTAGGAAAATTGTCGATCTTTGGTGTTTAACCGAAACCTCTAAGACTATCTATATAGTTGGTTATCCGGGTTTCATCCATACCATAACATATGGTTGTTGAAATTATAATAATACCCAAAATTACTTATAAGGAAGAACACAATTTTTTTTTTTAACCAAACCCAATGTAAATTAGTTAATTTTCAAAAAAATGAAGATAAAATTTCGTTAATTTGATGAATTTATGTTAAATTGTCAATTAATTGTTAATTTGCATTCTATTTATTTCGAAGACTATATTTTTGCACAATAAATTGGAAGATATATATGTATATTCCTATAAAATAATTTTTTTTTTTTTAATAAAAAAAATGTAAAAAAACACAAAATTTAAATTAAAAGAAAAAACAAAAACTTACCCTCCAAAAAAATCGGGCAGCATTTTTATCGTTGGGATAATTAGGAGTAGGAACGCCTTCGAATGGTCCAAATCTTGTACCTCTTGGTATAACTCCAGTGCTCCAAACTCCTTCAGTCTGTTTTAAATTAAAGAAAAAAACAAATAAATAAAATAAATAAAAAATATCTATTAAATGGATTAAAAACACAAAAACTAAAATATGTTTTCATTAATTTCCCATTATTTCTAATAATTCATCTATAAAACTAAAAAAAAAAATATTAAAAACTGCAATTCTTACCTTTACATTTGGCGTTGACAAAACCAATGATGGTTTTAATGTCAAACTTCTGGGTAAAGTTCTCTCCGCCCGATTCAGTACACCACGTTCACATTGTACATCGGGTACTATATATACAGCTAATCTTTCAAAATCATCTTCTTTCATACATGTCACATCGTAATCCTGTTGTCCATTATTTGGTGAAGGACTTCTTGTTGATGGACGTGGATTGTCCATTGTTTTATTGTGTTTTTATTTTTTATGTTGATGTTCTGTAAAAAAAAGAAAAACGAAAAAATAAATAAATAATTAAAATAGACAAAAAAAAATTATATAGATATTTTGTTTTTTTTTTAAAATTATCTTAAAATATTTATTACGCAACCGGCATTTGTGTGTATTCATTCCCATGACCTTTTATTGTGATATTTTTAATTTTAAGTTTACCTTTCCTCTTCTCCATTAAAAGCTAAACTTTGACTTTTACTTTTTGCGTTTCAAAAAAATAAAATTGAAAATATACTTTCAAATTTAATTACAAAATCTTTTTTCTTTTATCACATCAAATACACACACCAATTAATTATTTAATAATTATTCTAAAAATGATGAATTAAAAACAAACAAAAAAAAAGCTCAGTTTGAAGGACTCTCAAAAGCCAAATCGTTTCACTTTTATTTATTTTCCCTTACAAAATTAGTGTGTTTTTATTTATGGAATCTAACATGGCTTCCCTACAATCCTACTCCCGATAATAATGCTTTTGTTTTTCACCACGAAAAATTTTCCTCTCATTTTTTAACACTTTTCAATTTCACAGTTATTATGTGGATAGGATACCTAGTTGATGATAATAATAGCTTAGTATAACAGCAGCTTAGAATTCCGTTCTTCTACAGTCTCGTCGCGCGTACTCCCTCAAACTTTTCTATGACGTAGAGCAGTATAGATGGATAGAATACCACTTCAATGCTAAGGCCTTAGTCGGGGTTACGTTCATGGCTCTTCGGCAACCCCGGCTTTTCGTTTCGATTTTTCTTGTATACACAATAAAGTCGGTGGGTACGTTGTAGGCATACAATAATAATCAGACGACGACGACATATTGGTGTACTACATTCTACAATGCACCGTTTTATATTGTTGATGTATCCGATATATAATTGGAATAGTATTAAATATATACGGATCTAGTTTGGATATGAGTGAGTGTGTGTGTGAAATTCACTTATTTCTTTTATTTTGGAAAATACACTTATTGAAAAATATTTCATATTTTTTTCTTTATGAATTTTTTATGTCCATAAAATACTACTCCTCCACAAAAACATACTTTTATTAATTTTTCAATATTTTATTATCATAGTGAAATTTTTGATTTCACAAAGAGGATAATTTTGATTCAGGAAAACTACTCAATTCAATTCACACACACTTCACAAAAACACAAATTGTTTTCCTTTTACGTTGTGATGATTATTAATATTATTTTTAATTTAATGAAAATTTTTCAATAAAAAAACAAAAAAATAAATGAAAAACCTGAAAAACACCGCCCGTAATCTCTCACCATCTATCTTTCTTCTCTATGTTATTATATATAATACAATATATAAATTTATAGTTGGTATATAATGTAAGTACAGTAGGTACAGACTGAAACACTTTTTGAACATGATGGTGAAACGTTCCCGTTCGTGTTTCTACTACTGACCCAGTTCCTGATTGCGAAATGGAAAATGTGCACTGAAATGCGCTCAAACACACATACTATCTCATATACTATACATAAGCATATATACAAGTATATAAAATTCATTTTCATTTGGTGCACAAATGCATTTTCACACAAAAAGAAGCTTTTTCTGATATCATAGAGAGAGAGAACGAATTAAATCCTCAACCCTGTGTGAAGCTTTAAAAGCGTGTTGATAAGAGATATCTACCAAAAAAATGAAAAAAAAAAAACAAAGACCGAGCTCGTTTATTATAATATATGCGTTCGGAGAGGGTTGCACTTTAAGCAATTGCATCGCCCGCTGCCGGGTATCTAATCTAGTACTACCTAACAATGTGCAAAAGCTTTCTTGTGCGATACAACAGAATTATAAAATCGTGTCTGCAAATACAATGAGAAACACGGAAATGCATTTTATAATAAGCTTGATGTGTTTAGTAGAAGCTTAAAAGCTTTTCGAGGGTGCTATATGTAAATTGCAAGGATATTAAGTCTCTTTTATACATATCAACTCGCTTAACTTTCTGTATGTATGTCTGTCTGTATATGCTATATGCACTTGTATGCTCATTGGGGTAGGTATCCCCTTATAATATTATCAATAATTCGCAGTATTTGTTTAGAAACGGCCGTTTTTACAATTTCTATTACAGTTAGAATCATTTCTACATTTCTACTTCTAGCTAGCAATTTAGTAATTTAGTTTTCGCGCCATTTTTTTTTTTTTAAATTAAAACGACTTCACTAGCAATTCAGTGAAAAAGCTTCTTAGAGGCATAAATTGAAATATTCTTAGTGGTGTAGGTTAAAGTTAAACACTACCAACCACCACGACACTAACAACAACAACAAAAACAAAATTTTCACCAATGGATAATGAGTGTTAGTGTGTTAGTGCTTTATCGAAATCGAAATTTTCCACTTTCCCCCCCTCTATTTATATGAAATGACTTTTTACGTATATTTTTACTTATGTAATTTTTATTTTTATTGCAATGTGTGAAAATGTATGCAACGTGTGCGATTTGTGTGATTTCAATGTTAGTTATTTTTAGAAAACTCTATTTTTTCTGCACCTATGCATGTAGGGATGTTTCTTTTTTTTTTATTATTTTATTTATTTAAATAAAGATCAAGGAAAAATGAAATTATTTCTGAGTTGAACAAGTTTTTTGGGGTGTATTTTTTTTTTTTTTTTTTTTGATTTCTAAAGACAGGTATAAAGTAAAGGTATTGAATGTCTTTAAAGTCGTTAGTTCCGCCATTTTGAGATTTTTGTATTACTTGATTCTTATTACACCGGCGCCGACCGTTTGGTTTAAGAAGCAGAATGGAGGAAAGTACAATTAATTTTTATTTTTTGAATATTTTCTAAAACAATTTGGATTATAACTGATGATAAATAAAAGATATTAAATAAGAGAAATTCAATTATATAAAACTAAAAAGTAATTCTTTAAAAAAAAAGAGAACGAACTGCAATATCATATTAAATTTGTATATACACAGGGTGTATCGAATAATCTTCTTTCAGATAGCTTATATCTATAAAGTTGATCCAGATGAAGGGTTCCATCCCACAAACAGTAAAGATATACTTCCTTTTTTGTTTTTTGCAATATTCCTTTAAAAGTGAAGGATTTGATTATCTGCATCTAAGTTTCGAAATTCATAAACAAAATTGGTGCACCATCATTATCATGAGAGTCTATATTATACATTTTCTAATAGTTATTAAGTATATCGTTTACCGTAAAAAATATTACTATTTTTTTACCAATACAAATTCTACTCGCATTATTCAGCTCTGGCACGTCATAGTTTATGAGTTCTTATAATAGTGCACTAAATGAGTCAGATTTATTTACTTAATATTTAGCCAACATACATAAATAAGGAATCAAATTTCTAATTGCTCTTGTATCAATCTACACTGAGAGACTCATAAAATCTATAATTCGTTCGATGACTCTCAATGAAAAGAATATCGCGGTACCTTAAAATTCTACCGGGAACATTTAACGAAATAGATTTAAGAATTACAGAAGAATCCTATTAATCCAATTAAAACTCAAGATTCAATCCTATTAATATATACACTGTAATAATGATTCCACATTTGACAGCCGTATTCCAGTATAAACCTCACAAATGAATCATACAAGGAACGCAATGCCTACCGGTGATTAAATTCTTAAGCCAAGTCTTTAAGCATAATAATAATAATATCGTCAAGATGGCGAGAAAAAGTAAATTTCGAGTCAAAGATAATGCCCAGATTCTTATTTTGGTTTACTACATTTATGGGAACTTTGTCTATTGTTATTGGTACGCAAAAGAAGAAAACTTACAATAACTTTACATTTGAGAATATTTAAAAATAAATTATTATGCTCAAACCACAAATTTAAAGCACATACATCATTCTGTAACAAACAATGCACAATCATTCAGTGTACGAATCTGTTTAGACGATTCGGTAGTTTAAAACAATTCCAAATTACAAATCTCCAATAAAGTAATCATTATCGGGAACATTCTAAACCAACAGATAAAATTCTGTAACAATTCATAAATAATAAAATAATAAATATTATGGAGAACTTTATCTGGCGATGCTCAATTAAAATTAGTAAAAGCACAAATTTTTTTTTTTTTTTAAATTCCAAATCAAGTTTGGTTTCTACTAGAGCGGATAGGATTTGTCTGTACGCAAAATGAAAAATGCTTTTAATCACTGCTAACCACAATAATGCTCGATTACTCATTGAATTCTTATCTAATCAACAAAAGCTCGGGTATTTATTTTTATGTAATCTACATTATGTACATACATATATAGTTGGAACAGTGAAAACTAATTTTGCAAGGTCAACGAGTAAATAAATTATTACAGTTTCCAAATTACAACTTCAAGCAAGAAAAAGGAAAAAAAGAAATAAATAAAAAAAAATCTCCTTATAATACAAAAGTTACATATGCCTCTCTGTGATAACTTGAGTTGCTAGTTTTCGTTTAAAGCTTATTCCATTCATGCAAACCGCTGTATATTTCATGGTTCTTAAAGTTGGTAATGGACAGATCTTAACTCGTCAAAATCATATCATTCGAGTGTAGAAGAGTTTTGTCGATCGACGGCAACACCTATGAATTCAAAACCTTCGTCAAAAATTATCTCGTAGAATTTAGTAATTCCTATATCTACTACAACAGACGAAATCGCAGTATCTAGAAAATTGAAGCATATCGATTTATTTCCCATTTATGTGCAATACAGGGTGTCCCGAAAGACTACTTAACTATACACATTGACACCGATAGGATGGTATAACATTACATGCTCCCTGTTCTTTAGGATTATTTATGAGATATTGTTTTAACGGCAATGATCAGTCCAACGTGCAAGATCAAGTATTTTTTGGATATCTGTTGTGGCTTGATGAAGTTTTACTTTTTCGACTAGAGCATACTCTGCAGATGGTATTTTTGGCATAGACGAATTTGTTGGGTAAGTGTATTTGTGTAGATATTAAATGTGAGGGGATCTATCAATATATACAAGTTTTTGACATAATTTTGAAATCCTTAAAAACAGATTATTAAGGAAAAGTCGCATATCGTGAGACAGAGTATGATCGTTAGTAATGGCTTTCAGATCGCAGATCGAATTTGAATATTAGTCTTGAGTGTAGCTTAACAATTTCACAACCATTTTGACCATTCCCATTTTAATGTCTTTGTGTGGCTTGGTGGTTTTTGCTGTTTACTCTTATAATTGAAAATTTAAGTGCATATCGAACATATCTACATATAGTTTTCCACACTAGATATTAATAAACAATACAAAAACGATATGATGGAATCTTTGAGATATAAGGTCTTCTGAAGAGGTTGATCTATTTGAAATTATCTGATAGTTTACTAGCATATTAATAATAACGCTGGTGTTTGTTGTTTTATCAAAAAGATATTTAGGGTAATGGTTTTAGTTTGACACCCTAAGCCATTAAGCTTTATTTTGCGTCGTATTATTGGGCTGCTGCAAGAGAGTGGTTAGAGAATTTTTGATAGGCACGGTTTTAGGTAATATGAAAGAGAATTATCAGATTTTTTTTGTCCTTTGCCATCAAGCCATCGACATAGGTACAGATCTAATTAAAAACTGTCATAGATATAACAGATGATATCCAAATTGATCGATCGATGATGAAAAGATTTTACTAACATTCATTGATTTCTTAATAAAATTCATTTGATAAAGATATACCAACGATAAACTTTTCAGTTTGAAGAAAAGTTAGTTATTCCAGATATAAGCTGGCCTCCTTATTCATTTCACTAAATACACAAGTAAAAAAGCTAGAATTGGTCTAGGATCAATTCTTATGATACCCTAGAAGAATGCCTGTATAAAATTTCATAAGGTCATCGATCTATGCAAGTTGAATTTTTGAAGTGGTTTTTCGCATATATTTCTAGAACGATTTGTCGCACAGAAAAAGTGATTATAACCAATTTAATAGGATTTCGTATTCTGAAGAAGTTTTTAGTACATGAAAAATTTTTAGGACTGATCGTTTTCAAAGTATACGTAAAAAACCTAAATTTTCATATGGCAACACCAAGAAAGAGTTGCCCGATTTAGTCCATTTTTGAAATTTTGTTTGCTAGTACAATGAAAATACCATTTACCAAATTTCAGCTCTCTACGTCGACGCGTTCTCAGGCATTGTCCAAATATATAGTAGACAACGGAATTTTTGTTTGGCAACCCTACGAAGGAGCTGCCCGATTTGTCTCATTTTCGAACTTAATTTTACTTTTTTTTTAAGTTTGTGTACAAAATTTCAGAATCTCGGAATGACAAACTTAGTATACCCTATAGATTTTATCTAGGATATAAAAAGAAAGCAAGATGGATCTCTGAGACTCCAATCCAAATTGCTTTTTATAACCCGCTAGGAATTGTGTACATATTACATATGAATTCTTCGTATATCGAACTTAAATTAGGTCTATAGTTGAAATCTCTAATAAAATTAACGTAGAAAAATTGTTATTAATCTAAATCATATTATTTTTCCGAAGTTACCTTCAGAATTTCAGTCATACCCTCGCTTTTTCTCAGTCGACACGCTGACGAAGGGCTTAGCTTATACTTTTCTCGATGATGCTGTCTTCATCAGCTGCTTATCTTTTTGCAACATTTTTTCCAAGTCCAGTTGCATATTTACCCTGATCGCCACCGCCTAAATATTGGACGGAAGACGTACGAGGCATACCTAGCTAGGTTTCTTTTTGACTGTGAAGTTGTATAGCTAAAAAGTTCTCTCCGATAATTAGGTTTACCTGAATGATGCCAAACGATACAAAGATTTCAAATTTCTGAGTAGATATTAGTGATTTAGAATTTTGAAAGTTTCGAACAGATCCGCACGGATTCAATGAAATATCTTAAAGTCGTAAGGACATAAGCGCTGTAGACGATTTCGTACGGAAATTTTTTGTTCAAAAATATTAATATCCTTTATTAAGTAAGGATTTCATTATAGAGAATGCAAATTGCAATTTTGGAATAATGAAAGATTTGTATATTTTTAAAAGCACACTAGGAGTAATTAAATGAAATGCCTTTGATATCAAGTGCATCAAGAAGTTAGATCTTTCGACAAATTAATATGTTTACACTATTTAAGATCTGAAAAGATTATGACTCCTAAGTCTGTTTTGTCATCAATGATTTTGACGATTATTATTACTTCCAAGATGTAACCCATTACACCGATTTAAATTGATATTTCAAACAAAAGTGCACGTCACGTCAAAAAAATGGAAAACGAGTTCAATGGAATTCGATGAGTATTTTGGTGTAGCTCAAATCCGTGTAATTTGTCAGATTGAAATTTTCTGAGAAAAACGTCGTCACGGATACAGTAAAAATTAATAAAAAAAAAGCCTTAACCTGTTTGAATATTGGATTTAAAATTCCGAAATGTTCCAATTGAGCCGTTTGTGTGTTTTGAAGTTAAAGATAGTGTAAATTTATTAACGAATTATGTTTACTTAATAATTCTGAATTAAAATAAAAAAAACTATACCCATATGGACTTGCACCAGATTAAAAATAAACAGTTCAATTTATGAAAATGTCTTTTATAAGGGACTCTATCCGGAAGATATTATATAACTGCGTCTTCTGAAGTCAGTGCCTTTGTTTAATTGTCAACTGCAGACAAAAGATTAGTTGAAATGGATCTGTTTGGAAAGAGTTCTTGATGTTGACGAAGTATTTAATTATTGGCAATGCGAAAGTTTAGAATACATTTAGAAAAAAAACTATCCATTATTTTGCCAAAGAAGCAATATTTCCACAGATATCACGTTAATTAGTTTTAAACGTTCCACCTCCATTCCTATTGAATTTTGGAATAATGTCTGTCAGATTTGGGTAGACTGTTCCAGTCTCCATTTATAAATTCATTATATTATAAAGAGGCTAAACTAATTCAGTCGCACACATTATTGAAGCAATACAAGCTCTAAATGAAAAATTAGATTTGATATTAAAACGCACGTCAAGAACCATAGATTTATTAAATATAAGATTGGGTATAGTAATCGATAGAGAAAGTTGTTGAGACTGATAGAGGTACTTCTGGTTCCAGTTCATCAGCCAAAGGATAAGTAGTGCCCGCGAATTTCAATAATAATAATTTAATGCTAATTAATGTACACAATACAAAATAAAAAGTCAACAGAAGAAGTGAGCTATATACTTACTCACAAAAGAAAAAATTATCAGTTAGGTACGTCTAATGGATAGTTCAGAAAAAATACATAAAAGAAAGTTGTTGTCTCGAGACTAAATACAAATTAATCGAAGACTAAATGGGTAAATGTGATCAAATCTTCACAATTCCAATATAAATCTAATACAGCTGTTGAATGAAACCTCCATTTGACATACACGTATACTATCCAGGTTGAAGAGAACAACTCTTCCAAAAGAGAAATGGTCCCGAATCAGCATCTTTACTAGAATCAGACGAGCATTACAAAAGAAATATATCGGCCGAAAGCCCAAAGTCTGCGCAGCCCAGGATAATGTTTCTCAATCTCGCATTAACATAATTACAGCACTTCATAGTGCTATTTAATTCTATCCCAAGATTGGTGACTTTATTCAGAATGGCTTATGGAGAACGATTCAAGACCACTGAAGGGATTTCAAAGATATCAAAATCGATATTATAATAACTTATAGTCAGTAACTTTACAGATTTAACTTGCAGAACATTTTCTTAGACCATCGAATACAGACCAGGTGAATCTTCTATCCAAATGTGCAATCGTACGTGATAAGTAGTCCTCGAGAAGATTTATAAGCCGGCTTAGATACACCTATACATTATCCGCATAGAAATGTATATCTAAGTACATCACAAACTACTTTCAGCAAGTAATCAATGAATAAGCTAAATAACAGTGGAACCAAAATTGAACCTTGGGGTACTCCATACTGTAAAAGGAATAATATAGAATAAACATTGCCGCTAACCCTGAATTGGTGGCTACGGTCGCTCAGAAAGTTATCCAACAGGAATGATGCTGAAATACTAAATTTAAAAACGGTATAGAGCTTCTGTATAAGAATTTCATGGTTAACATTATCAAAAGCCTTTGAGAAATATAAGCGGACTAGAAGGGTATTGAATTTCCATCCATTACACTTCTAATATTAATTGTTATCGTCTATCAAATGCTCGATAGCACGATTGCTACAGGGTTAAAGGGTTATTTTGATTCACGTGTTCTAGTATTTGCTGGTACATTAATTTTTCTAACTACAATGATTGGATGAAAATCTGCCAAAGATTCTGGTGAAATTGTTGTTTTTTTTTTTTTTTATTGGAAGATTGACAGATTTCTTCAGGTAGTGAGAAATAATGAAAATGTAAGGCATGAATTTATTATGTAAAGGATATATGTACTAATAATATACAAAATTAATGTTATGGTGTTAAGTTGTCCAATCCAGTTGCCTTAAATCTTTATCTACCGTCTTACAACTTAATTAGATTTAAGGCAACTGGATTGGACAACAATTTTCACCCCAGAAAAATAAAATTGTGAATTCAGCTACTTAGAGTAATCTCAGGATTGCACAATAAGTTAATTTGAGGAATATTAGAAGTGGTTTGAGAGGAAAAATTGTCAGAAGTAAATGAAGCTGTTTAACACATCAAGACAAAGTTGCATTCAGTTTACTTTGGGGGAGCAATTATTGTTACATAATCCAAATAAAATCTACGCGCCTACAGCTACTACTAATTCTTCTAAATAATTTACATGGAAATAAAAAAAATTCTTATACCATTCCAAAATACCTAAGATCTCAAAATAAAAATTATTCGAGTCTACCTATTAAAACTCTACACTAAATGTAAACATAAAACTCAAATAGAAATGCATTCTTAACCTTGATTCATAATTTCCACGCAACTACAGCTATAACAATTGCACAATAAACAATTCAATTTTGACGATAACTGCGCAACAAAATCATCAAGAAAAGGTTCATTAGTTCCACAATAATTCCATCGTGTTTATAAAATACTAACTCTGCTCTCTTCTCTGCATACTTTTCAAATAGGCTTTCAAAAGGAGGAAGTTCACGTGAAAAAATGTTCAGTGAAAATTCTTGGCGAGAATAGTTTTCTTTTCTTTTTTTTTCATACTCGCACATTCTAATTGGGTCTGAAGGACATTTATTCAGTCAGTATTTGTCGGTTGGTTGGGTCGCGATTGGTTGCATAAATCAAACAACTGAAACAGCGACTAAGCGGGCGTGCGGTAAAAGCTTTTGTAAGGCCATAAGCTGTTTAGTAGACGCATCTGCTTATAATCTCTGAGGTTACAACAGAGCGAGAGACTATCGATGTTGCCGGCTGCACTTTGCCAATTTTTATTTTGCAGCAGTATTTTTAGATGAAACTTCAGCGAACGAACAAACGAAACCAGGAAGTCATCAGAAGAATTGCAAATGTTTGATTTACTCGTAATAATTCGTATCAGACATCAGCGCATTTATCGTTGTTAGTAGTTTCTATGTAGAAATTACGCGACACACTAACTGCATAAAATATTTAGACCACAAATACAACAACAACTTGAAAAAAAAAATCACGCATCAGATAATTTCGGATTGCACGCGCTTAGTACTATATAAATAAAGTTGTGTCTAGAAGATGCACTTGGCACGCATTTTATTGTGTCAATCTTACAGAGCAAATAATTGCAGTTATACCTATACACGTATATATGTGGAGTTGTGAAATATGCGGAATAATGTCGCATGAGACTTGACCTTCATTGTGAAAAATATTTTGTATTTACATACTCAGTCCTCCCTCCTACATTGTATGCTAGCGAGTCTTGTGATAAGAGCATTTCATTGATAAGAATAACTTGAGTGGTTCACACTCGATGCACTTTCTTACTTGCTACAAAGCTGAGTGAGTTTATTAATTTACACTTCACCTTGACTTTACTCTGAAAATCAGTGGCAAGTTCAAGAGATTCAATTTATGCGTGTTCTAAGTGAGAGATTCAATTATGCGTGGTGGTGTGATTTTGTGATAAAACAGCAAAAAAAAAACAATCAACCAAAAAATTAAATAAAGACTAGATTTTATGGAGTTTTTGTAATAATGGCAAGGATTTTGAAACTCATATGGTTTTTTTTTCTAAAATGATATCAAAATTTAAACAATGTTTTACCACTCACTCATTGATTCACTGACTAATCACTGTATCTCAAGAACAACAAGGACTAGGAAGCTGAAATGTTCACAGTTTATTTTTCTTATACTCTATAGGTGAAAGATTTTCGAAAAATTCAACTTCATCATTTATTTTTGAATAGCTGCGTCGGGATAAGTTAACAATTTTTCCGATTACCCTTAGCGACCTGCATTCATTATGTAAGCGCATACGTAATTATTTCTATACCCTAAATGAAATCATAGGGCACAGGAATAATACTGGTAGAACAAAATGTGTTGGTCACCCACGCATGATATTAAAAGTTATTTTTATTTGTTCATGTCCGTCTGTCTATCCGTCCACACAATAACTCGAAAACGTGTTCACTTAGAGTGCTGAAATTTTGCATAGTGCGACCAATCGGGTAGCTCCTTCGTAGAATTGCCATACAAAAATCGTTTTTCACTATTTACATATCATACACTGCCTGAGAAAGCGAATACACATACATAAAATTTCAAAAATAAACTAAATCGGGCAACTCTTTCTCGGTGTTGCCATATAAAAATTTAGAATTTTTACGTATACTGTGAGAACGATTAGTCCTGGACGTTTTTCTTGTACTAAACAGCTGTTCAAAATATGAAATCCTATCAAATTGGTTAGAACAATTTTTACTGTTCAACGAACTGTTCTCGAAATATTTGCGAAAACCACTCCAAGAATCAATCTTCCACAGATGGGTGACCATACGAAATTACATACATTAATCAAGCTTTTTTACTTGTTTTTTTTTATTTATTTTTTTATTGTTGTACACTTTGCACTAACATTTATCTTCGAGTGTTTAGAAATGATGCAGCCACCAGAGGTATCAGTCCAAAAAAAAATTTATCACGCACAATATTTGGTAGAAGGTGCTGCTTTGATTATCTCAAACTTCCGAGGCTTGGATTCGAAATAGAGGATGAAATGAAAATAACAGCCAAGGTCCTCAACACATATGTATCTTGCACGGAGTTTTTTAACTGTACTACTCTGATACGCCAAGTTAGGAGAATTGCATTTTGTATGCGTTTTATTGAAAACAGCAGGCTAATCAAAGCACAAAGATGTAAAGGCTTTGTAACAGTTACAGAATTGCGAGAAGCAAAATAATGTATATAATAAAAATTATTGAAATAGAGGCTTTCTCGGGTGACACAAGTGTTATAATGAAAGACAAACCTTTGACTAAATCAAGCAGTCTTCTCTCGAATATTAGAAAATTCAGGGTTATCATCTGATGCCAAGCATCAAACTCTACTAATTTAATAATTGACCATATACGTATTACGGAAATATACTTAACTGACCTTAAACTACGTGAGAAGAGAATACCAAAATTATAACTCAATTTAGAATCCATAGATGCATTTGCATGCCATTTACTAATTGTGGTACCTATAGATTATTAGGTATGAAATAAATCTATCAATTTTTTTTAATTGTTAAAGTAATCTTTTCACCTTCATGTCACTAGCAAAAATAATAGATGGAGACTAGAAGAGCTTTAAGAATTTCTATTTTTAACGATTCTAAATCAAATCATAAATACAAGAGGAAAAAACAACCGCCTCGTGCGGTGTTTGAAACCAGGACCTTCCACTTGCCGGGCGACTGCTCTTACCACTAAGCTAAACGAGACAGATGATTTCCCTCTTGCATTTCGTAATTTGTAATTAGCCTACTAAGCAACGTTTTGCGTTCAGCTGGCGTTAACCAGTAATGATGAAAGCGAACAAATAAATTGTAAATTCAATTTTTATTTATTTTTTCCCGGACTGGAATTGAACCTATGTACACTGTCTCGTTAGCTCAGTGGTAAGAGCAGTCGCCTGGCAAGTGGATGGTCCCGGATTCAAACCCCGGACGAGGCGGTTGTTTTTTCCTATTGTATTTATTATTTGATTTAGAATCTTTAAAGATAAGAATTCTTAAAATTCTTCTATTCTCCATCTTTAACCAATTCTAACAAGTGTGGGTTCGATTCCCGTCAGGGAAATATAAAAAAGTAAAAAGATTAGAGCTCTTTCGTCACTTTGATAGCAACATAAGGCGTTTCGGATCCTCAGCAGGTGTGAGATAAATACAAAATGCTATGGTGGAGAAGATTTGACGAAATCTGAACAGACTCATAAAGGAATGTCATTCTACGATTTTATCTATATAACGAGACTCTGGCGAAAATTGAAGATAAAGTTATGGCGATTGCTGGTAAATATCATTTACGCGATTTTGGATTGACGATCCAGAAATGTTAAGAGGAAATACTACATATCCCCGCGGGGGATGTGTACATCGAATTCTTTACTAAGGATCCCGTTGAATTTCGGGTGGTTAAATTGTTCCAGTTTAAGGGACCTATTAGTCTGAGATAATCCATTGAGATGAAGAACTTCTGAAAGGAGCACAATTTAACCGCTTCCATAAGCATCATTTCAAAGCTCTTTAGAAAAATATTCGCTGATCTATCCAGAAAAATACGCAAAGGCGCAAGTAAGTAACTCAATGGGCCATCCCACACTAGTATTTCTGATGCAGAATACTCGTGTGGGATTGCTCAATGGCTTCTATTGAAATGGAAGTGTAATCTGAAGTTTTTCTTATATTATAATATTTTTTGGATCAAATTTCCTCGTTCTCTACTCATGAAACATAGAAAAATAAATAGCGCTCTAAGCAGTCTACATAAGCGCTTCTTCCAAAACATGAACCGCTACTTTTCTCCATGCCAACTCTTTACCTCGTAGTCATGCTTGTAGTGACAAGCTCTTTACTACTGTTCTCAGGTAGGAGTTTTGAACGCCTTTTATGAGATTAAAGATAAAGATACATGGTGAGAGACCTTTCGTCTCTAGTCTCCGCTTTACAGATCTCAAGAATGTTTACACGGGAAGAGACTTTTGTATCTGGAGATCAAAAAATTATGTCTCTGGAGACCATAAGAAAAACGTTTCTAGAGACACGTTTCCGAAATGTATACACGAAATTTATGTTTTGGTCTCTGGTGATCTCCAGAGAGATCTTAGTGAATTGTTAAGGAACAGATTGCCAGAATCTCAAAATTTTATATTCTTATGTTATGTGAAAAATGAAAGAGTTTAAAAAATATAACCTTGGTGTAAAATTTTTACGAGATAAAGGATAAAACGACAAATTTGTATGATTTTTTTTTTTCAAAAATAAAAAAATTTTTCTTCCCTAATACTACGTTTTCGTTAGATCAAAATCCTAATCAGCTCAAAATTTGTAATTTCCCATACATTTAAAACAGCTAATTTCAACGTAATTTCTACAAAATTATGATCGAATTTTTGACGAATATCTGAAGGACTGCTAAATTCGCTTCGGAACATTGGCATTTTATTCTTTTCAAAATGGACGTGCTTCATGGTAGTGTTTTGTTGTTAGAAAGAAGAAGAATACCACGTGACCAGTGATGAACTGGCAACGAAATTATCAAAAACATGCGAAAACAGAGTTTCGTAATTTCGAAATTTTCTCTCGAAATTAGAAAACATACTATAAACCCATTATTATCTCAGCTAGAGGCTTCAATAATTTACTAACCAACAATTAGAAAAACCAATAGGATGCATTTTGAAATATTCAAGGAAAAATGATATATTTTATTATCCTTATTTTTGTTTTCTTTGTAAAGGCATGTTTTATATAGGGTCCGCCATCTAACGTTTTTTTTTTCAACTAGTGCTTATTTCGTGAATGGTAACACTTAGCTCATGTCTGATTTGTCAGATAATTAGTTTTATTCTTCCGCTGACCGAATATGGTTGTGTATACGCTTGAACAACGCTGGGAAATATTGCCTGCGATCGACTTACAGAAGATGCCGATTTTGCCAAAAAAATCATCTTTTCGGATGAAGCTCATTTTGATCTTGGCGGGTATGTAAACAAGCAAAATTGTCGCATTTGGGGCACAGAAAACCCGCACGCATACATTGAAAAGCCGATACACCCAAAAGGAGTCACTGTTTGGTGTGGATTTTGGTCCAGAGGCATAATTGGGCCATTTTTCTTCGAAAATGAGCAAGGAGTGGCCGTTACAGTCAATGGCAATGAAACATTGAACTTTTTTCGTTAAAATAACCTAAATACCATGTTCCTGTAATAATAATTAGAACGAATGGTATAATTTTATTAATATAACGAAGCATAGTAAAAATATGAAAAATTTTAATAATGTCATAGTTTTTAATTAAGGCAGCGCAGGACAAACAAAAACTTAACTTTCAGCAAAAGAAGAAGGAAAGTGCGAATTGCATTCGATTATCTATGGACTCATCCTATAATAAATTAAATAAAAATTAACAAAAAAAAAAACTTTTTAAAACTTACTTCACTCTATGTTTTTTTTCTTTCCCGAGTACAGTCTCCAGAGACTTGAAAATGAAAAATGAGCAAACTTCGGAGACCGAAAATGGAGACCAGCTTATTTTGAAATATACAACAGGAGACCGGAAACCAAAAATGTTTCTAGAAATCTGGTCTCTTTAGACATCCTTTGCGTCCCTCCAAGGTGTATACATGGCTTTCTGAGTCACCAGAGAAACGAAAAGGTCTCTTGCCGTGTAGCTTAAGCCTAAAGAAAAAGCACTGTGTGATTATTTAAAAATCTCATTAAAGTTTTTGAAAAGACAGCTTCAAAAAACTTGTTCGCCCATCAATTTGCATACCTCTTAGAATGCTTCTTAAAAACAGCAGTGAAGCGCTTGCCTCTGTGGACATGCCTATGTAAAAACCTGGGAAAAACCTCAGGAGTTTTTTAGAACGCTATTTTTCCCAATGAGAAATTCAAAGAAACTTTGGTCACTTTATCTCGCAGAGAGGATAAATCGATTGACCAACTTCTAGACCGCATTCATTCACACTACTACAGCTGCCTATTATAATTGACTACAATTTGACTATCCCGTTCAAGGAAACAAAAATGACATTTGTCAACTATACTGCTTTTGTCGTTCGTGAACATAGATAGTCACCTATGAAGTTGACTATTTGTGACTATACTCATCAACATCAAATTATCATCGGTCATTTGTTTGTCAATTTGACACAATTCAGCTATGACATGACTTTAATCGTTCGTAAACACAAAGTAGCTACAACTAACTATGACTCTTGACTTCATTGAAGTATTACTTGATTACGACTATAGTCTGTGCACCAATGCATTCCACGACTACTAACAAGTAAGATAAAAAAAAAGTTATACACCATCAACATTAATTAAAAGATGCGAACTGTTCTAGATTGTTCTTTCAATAAACCAATTTATGAATTATTTATTGATAGACGATAGATATAATATCATAAAGGGACCATCCGAAAATCTCAGTAAGGAGGATAGGGTTCTGATCTAAACTAAGTTTGTCTTTCGCTAATGGAAACCTTTTTTTTTATTTTCCTCACTATAGTTTTGTCCATATATAGGTATATGAGGATATGTTAGTGAGAAAATGTTCGTTTTACAATCTTTTAGAAATCCGTCCTAATGAAGATATATTTTAATTATTTTATATTATTAAAGAAGTCGGTTTATTATCAGTTATTACGCATACATAATTTCTTATTCCTTCTCACTTCCATTCAATTTCATTTGTGATAATTGAATAAATAATAACAATACAAATATGCTTCTGTTAACAAAACCAAAACAAACAAAAAACTATTTTCTCATATATTCTAAAAACAAGTCAACAACAACAGAAATAATTTCCCAATTATTTTAATTTGCCACCTTGAAGGGAAAGGAACAAAAAAATTATTCCCAATTTAATTCAACCTTTATCTGCTAATTAGTCACTGTCTGATCAATAACCCTGAAAATAATTTCATATAGGAAATATGAATATTGTACCTACTATATAATATGTATGCAAATAATACATATATATAGAAGAGAAAATTCTACACCAACACAATCACTATCAATTGCATACACTTGAATATAAATCTTAAATCGTAAATAACCTTTGATTTTGTCAACAACAACAACAACAACGACATCTTGTAGTTTATACGTCCTCAAACCAAAAATAATTAAAAGATAAAATCTAAAGCTCAATAATAAAATTATCCTTCAAAATATCTCATCTCCTCGAAAGAAAGTTTACTTGTCAATTTTAAAACGCACAGGGTGTGTATAATCATCAACAAGTATAATTTTATATATGTTACAGACATACATACATATGTCTAAATAATTTTAATTCCGCCATCATAACTACCCTTCTATACCCTTGTACCCAGCAAAACTATGATTTCACAGAGTCTTGACGAAATAATAAAAATTTTTGATATTCTAGCATCGATTTTCCCTCCTTCCTTCTTTACCTTACTCTTTACTAATAGCGCGATATTCCACTCTATTTTAGTAATTATAGTGCGCCAAACAGCCATGTATTATGAAATTTTCCTTGGTAACCGCTGCGAGAGCGACGCGGTGGAGTAGAAACATTTCGGAAATGATAAGGAATTTCACTGCAATAATTACATATTATGAAGTAGTAGTAGTAGTAGTACTAGTAATGTAGCGGTAGATCGGGTTGGGGGTGAATTGCATATTCATTTAAATAGTATATTTCATCATGTCATCTTCCGTGCATACATACTTAGAAGTGAATCTGGTTAACCACTACATGCGCTTGATAATGATAAAATAACATTCAAGGTTAAGGCATAAAATAAAAAAAAAATAAAATAAAATAAAAAAAAAAATAAAAAAAAAACAGTCCGTCTCATCTATACCATCCAATACTACCGGCATTTAATGGGCACTATTTACTTATACCACCCCAACCTAATATCGCACTGTGACAAAACTGCATGTGCGAAAACTAATACACTGCCAGAATTGGAGTAATCATCAACGTAGAGAAACTTTTCATATAATCAAAATAGCCACCCATCCAAATAGCCAGACTAGCATGTATCGCTAATTCACTATTGACGTGCGCGCTTTTCCGTTTTCTTTTCATGTTACTAATATACTGAAAATCGAGAGCTTTTAGTTCGGGGCTGCTATAGTTTCAAATAATAAGAAATTCTAGCGACACGACCAACTTAACTTAGCAAACATGCTCCCAGTGCGAATGCAGTTGTCAGTTAGTTGCACATACATACATACAGAAAACTATGCGAAACTCCCTCATATGCTTCTCATTCAGAAAAGAGGAAGTAGGTAAGGGCAGCGATGCATCTCTGTGACTCTATAATTAGCCAGGCAAGGCTAATCTTTAGTAAATTGATGGCGCGTTTTGCGCGATTCCTATGGGTATGTGTGCTATGAACTTCATTAAAACTATTGTTTTTAACCTTACGTCACATTACATTTGTACTATAGGTCGGGGCGAGGATGGTGGCGGTAACGAAGGCGGCAGAAAGCTTTTCGATTTTATTTTTATTGCCATGTAAATCAGTTTAAATATTATCCACGTGACGTTGCGTGACGGCAACTTAATAATCATTATACGACCTACGTATGTATGTTTGCATGCGGAGCGGGAAAATCTCAAGTTTCAAAATGACTTATAGATATTTTCCTTAAAGTTTTACAATCTATATCAGAATCAGAACCACATGCCAGCGACAATGTTGCAACCACATTTGAATAATACAGAAAATATAATAATTGTTTTTTTTTTTTTTTGCAATGACCTTGAATAATGTGTGTGTGCTGTGAAGAGTATTTATCTATTTTGTTATGCATATTTAATGTGTAATCACACCTTTGTTTTTGCTTAATTGTGATACTATCATTTATCTTCCACCCTGATTTGTAAGGTAGGCCGTGAAAAGAGAAATAGAAAACCTGTTAGGTACATATAAAAAAAAAAAAATGAAAAAAAAAGAAATAAACAGAGAAAAAAGGGAAAACAGAATGAAATCCAACATCAGAGACGAGAAGCTTTTAAATCACGTAACCCTTTTGCCTTCATAATTTTCTGGGTAGGTAAATCACCCCACACACTCAATTTTGGAATAAAGGGCGTATGGAGATGATTGAAACTACACCACCATTTTTCTTCATCATCATCATCCTCATCAGCGGTGGTAGAATGTTAAAAGCTCCTCATACTATCAAATGGAATGGTAAGATTGGGACACCCCCCCCCCTCCCAATATATTCATCCCCTTTTAAGTGCATTCTCTCTGTGCTTCGTTGCAATGATTTTACGGATTTCGTTGCACTTTAACCTTGAATTTATTGCGCATGCCTAAAAGCTCCTGATGCAATAACAATTTTGTGTTGTTGGTTTTTTTTTTTTTTTTTAATTTTTGTTTCATTGTGTAATTTCTCTTTTCTTACGGGGTGGATGGAATGTGTGTTCATCATTACTTTCGCTTATATTCTGACTGCAGCAGCATATATACATAAGGGGGATGAACTGAAGACAAATGTTTGTTTTTTTTTACTTTCCATTTTCAATTTTTTACTAAGTATTTTTTTTTGGTAGGTATGTTATGTTAGGTCTTGAGATGAATTTAGTTTTGATTAAGTAGAGAAAATTTAAGAGGAGATTGTTTTGTCTATGAAGTAAAAGTAGAAGAAGAATGGGTTTTCTACTACAACAATTTTTAGGTGTTTATTGTTTTTTTTTTCTTTTTTTTTATGTTTTTTTTTCTTTTTGTAGTTTTGTAAGGCGCAAATTAGCAGTTAATGTGATATGATAATACTATCTTCCCAACGTGTCGAACCGTCTTTAACCCTCAATAATGCGAACGAAGTCGGAAGAAATATGGTTGATTAAAATTCTAATAAAAAAAAATTTTTGTCTATATCGAATCCCAAGACAGAATGCAAAAATATCATAAGCGATCCAATATAATAGAAAATATGTGAAAAGTTGACTCTGAGGTGGGTGTTATGTTTCCAGCAGACTAAACAACTACAGCGTAACATCAAACAAACAGTACCTAATCATTGAAGTACAAAAATAATCAATCATCTTGTTAAGAAAGTTGAGACATTTGTAGCCGAAGTCAATCAATACAGATTGTAGTCGGAAATTCATTAGATAATAAGTTTCAATGCGCGAAGAAATTTTCCCATAAAAATAAATCAATAACTTCCCCCTGTGCATTTGTTTAGAGGGAACAGCTTTTAAGAAATCCAATAAAAAGCATATCAAGATTTTAGTTCTTGTATACCAGCTATAGTAACGGCCCAACCAGAACACATGTATTCTCCATAATTAAATGTCTACTTACTGATAAGGCTAACGGAATCAATGGTAAGCTTATAGAACTTATAAAGGCTAATCTTTGAATTGATGTGGATGTTTTTTACATAAAAAAAAATCAGAATACCAAAAAATTTCCTAATAGATAGAAATAAAAGATTAGAATAGTAAATATGCTATTATTGTTGATCGAACTGGCCGTTTTCTGTAGACGGATGAATTCATTCAAAAAAGGTTACTATGGGGTCGTTGGCTACAACAAGGCCCTTTGTTCAGCCCCCAGACCCACAAGCAATTGCTCATAGGTCTCAAATGCATACTCTTACAAAGTTCAATATGGGCCCCAATCCTCCTTGCCGGCTTCATGCAATTCCTCTAGGAGGGCTAAGAAATCTGTAACGTATTCTTGAGAGGACCGGACAGTGATACTTTTGGATTCGACTCCACATCCACTTTCAAGATGTATCGCAATTTCCATATGAGGCTCCTCGCAGAAAACGCCTGCTCCGGTGTTTTCTTCAGATTTGGAGTCACCTGTGCAGATAATAGGGTTTCTCAATAGCAGGAGCACAGAATGTGATTCCTATTTTTTGTTCTAGATGGAATTTACTGTAAGAGCAACCTACTCTAAATTTCACCAGTTCTGAATGATCCATTCTTAATTTTCTTATTTCAACTGGCGCAACTGCTCAGTTCATCGATTCTATAATTCTATTACACTACTCTTGATACTGAGGAGAGAGTAAGCAAAATTTAGGGCATGTAAATCTGGTATCAACAAGAGATTAACACCTTAAGAACTACATGTTGGCCAATACCATGGCTACTAGTTTCATCAAATTGCACCAAAATTCTAGACTTAAATTTAAGTCACAAAAATAGATCAAAATTGCAATATAATTACACTTCAATCATATGTAAAAATACACAAGAAAGCGTAATACTTAGTACTAAACAAAAAATGAGAATTGATAAAAAATATGGTTACATATATATTCGAAGCTGTCAACTACTAAATTTGATGTCTAAGCCATATCATTTCAAAATCTTGATACTACATATAATCACTTTATCTAAATAAAGATTTATGACATAATGTATGCCCGTCATCAGAAATTTAGTATTACACGTATAGGTGTAAAAATACACCATATTTGTAAAAAAAAATTCATTTTGAATATGAGTATTTTCAACGTAATGTGGCGTATCACACATAACAGCTTAAAAATTACGCTGGCTACGTATTCATAAAATAAAGGAGACTAAATTTACACTATTTGATGGTGTAATTTTACACTTATTCTTACAATGTCTTCTATGATATTAAAATCGGGGCTTAACTAACTTTCTTGTAAAATTTCAAATAAAAAAGCCGCAGTTAACTAATTCAAAGTAATGCCGTGTAATTCATTAATTAATTCTCATTACTTGTAATGGTATTTTAATTTTATGAATAATTATTACTTGTAATCGGAGTGGTGCGACGGTAGCCTTTGTAATCTAGTTGGTAATCGTGCTGGCTACAATCTCAGAGGTAGTGGGTTCAAATCCCACCTCGACGCCGTCTGGCTCTTTTCCTTACCTAGTCTCTTTTCTACTTTTATAGTTTCTGGTACTTGGCAATTTATTAACACAGCGGCCCACCATGGCTTTCGTGCTTCGGATTTTCTGTTGTCCTACTGCCAAGAAAAAAAATGGCAGGTAGTGGTAATTCGTTTTATTTGACTGACTACAATAACACATTATTTTACCATTCTGTTATTATAATAATAGTAAAATTGGCAAATTGGACTTGAATTCTAACCAAAAAAATCATTATACAAGGCCTATGTAAGTCTGTGTTGGATTTTCATTGATGCATGCTCATAAAAAGTTTACCTAAGTTTTTATTTAATTACTGTTTCTAGAATGAAAACAATCCAGATTTATGAATTAGCCATCCAATAAATTCCCAATCTCAAAGTTCTCGATAATCTAGGACGACTTTTGGATTAAAAGGAAAATTCCGAAGCTCCACATATATGGATAACATGGAAGAGACAGCAACGGAATTTTGTGGTAGTAGTCAAGATAATGATTATGATTCACTTGTCAATACAAAAACTTCTCAATACAAAAATACTAGTGAAAATGAGCTAAATCGCTCCGTCATCAACTAATAATTATTTTTGTATCTTTTTTATGGATAAGCTAAAATTTTCTGCTTTCAATATTATTTTAACCATAAAGTAAAATTGCGTTATGCTTTTTTATCCCGAATTGTGTAAACGTGGAACAGTCTACACTCTTTTGTCTTTTCTCAGGCTGGAAATCTGCGAAGACTGAAGATTGATATACATCTGCACTTCCGCTACTCTCTTCAATTTCCCTAAATCTTTGAGAATGCAGAAAAATCGAACTTTTCGACCCAGCGATCAGAGAGATCTCATCAGTATGGTTATCTCTGATCGCCTACCATTGAAATCTTTACGTTATTCTCATTCTGACCATGCTATGCTTCCATTATAGGGTATACCTTAAGTTTTACTTAATTATATAAAAAGAATAAGAAAAAAATAGAGATACCTAGATTAGTAGTATGCAGTAGGATCAGGGTTTAAAAAAATTTATTAAACCTAAAAATTGCGTAAACCTTTACACCACATTTACGTATATATGAATATATAAATATGTATATGTATATTATGTAAGCTATGGAAATAACTGGAGAACTGATAGTCAAGTGTTTGCTAAAGGTTATTCAATGTTTTGTCATGTAAAATTTATTTTCATCCGAACTGTCTAGGCATTCAATAATTATTGCTGTTTTGCAAATACAAAGGTAAAAAAATACTATTATAATAATAACATAAATTTGTTATTATAAAATACCTTAAAGTCATTATTAAAAATGTTATGAAATTGGCTTAGGTAGTACTTACTCACTTACTCAGCTACACTATAGGTTTTACATATATCACATATTCAAAACTTGAAATAAACTAGTTTTTTGTTTTGTCTATTAAAATATGTAAAAATAAACAAACTTGTCGGTTGTGACAAAGCTTAATTATAATTTAATTTATTTTTAATAATATCTACACTATGTTATTAATATATATATTTTTTTTCTTTTACGTTACTATTTTATTTCATAACAATAAAGTAAGTCAAAGTGACGTCAGTCTTATCAAAAATCATATAAAATTTAATTACTTTATCTAATGAATAAATCGACTGATTCAATATATATGTGTGTGTGTGTGGGTGTTCTTGTGTTCAGTTCCCGGAAATAGTAATAAATATTCTTTTAATATTTTTAATGGATTCATTTTCCAGGAACGTTATAAAATACGAGCAAATCAAAAATGGTCAAAACAAAATTCATACTTCAAGCGAAATTTTGCACTTACATAAAACTTGATAAGAAATATTAAGCCAAGAGATAAGAGAAAAACTTTCATTTATAAACTGGAGCGCGACACTATTATTTTCATCATTTCACTTTTAGTTTTTTTTTTATTAAAAATTATGTTTTTTTTTTCCCGTTTTCAAGAAGCACGGAATAAAATAAGCTTTCCTATATTAGTTTGTTGATGAGATGAACAAAAACAACAGCAACAACACCAACAACAATTCTGAAGGTCGATCGGTGACGACGATAATTTTATCAGCTGAACTGATCGTGAATTCATATTGCATAAAAGATCGATCACATCGAGCTTGTGACACTGAGGGTATTTTATAGGGGGGAAATGTTTTTTTCCTTCTTCTCTTATTCTACTCTATTTGTAGAAAATTAACTTTTTATAAAAACAAATTATTTAATTTTGTTTTTTAATATCACCCTGTTTGTTTAAAATACAGTTACGATTGTTTGTTTTTTTTTTATTCGCTTTCCACCGATTATCACACACGCAAAATTTTCATTCATTTTCCTTTTTCTTTTTCTCTACCTTTAACAAATTTTACACAAAAATCCTTTTTCTTTTCTATTCTCGTGTATATATGTATAACTTCCGACCTAACTCAATACAAGAAAAATTCAGAAAAAAAAGCTCTTCATTCCACTCGTCTTCTACATTTTATTTGCACTTTTGAAAATGGGTAAGATGACTTCCGACAATATCAGCCACCTACCACCCTACTGAGAAAAGCTAACTGTACAAGTTAGCTCTTAACAGAAAGAGATTTAAACGAAGAAGAGAATGAATTTATCTTCATGCAACTATCGAATATACTACTTATCCCCGGTCCCCTCAATTTCCGTTGAAAAGGACTGTGTAGTAAAAAAATAAATAAAAAGCCAAATATTTTTTTTTTGTCTGAAAGCACACTAAATTGCATTCTATATGCATCGAATATAGTTTTGAGCTTTTTGTGATATACAAACATATATCTATGGAGATGTAGACTGTTTGTACATTTTCTGTACAAGACGAATTGAACAAGCTTTTGAAATATATAGCAACCAAAAAGCTTTACCCCTAAAAGTGAAGAAAGTCTAAGCTGACTGCTGAAATATTAGTTTTATTGAATTTCATCATAAGGTTCTACTTACAGTGGGTGACATCTTGTGTACTCTGTACTTATACATCTTAGTAGGACTGGGAAATAGTATAACAAGTAAAACAGCTAGAACTAGTTTTCACTTATAATTCTAGAACCGTTCGTTCGACAGTAAAAATAATTAAAATCAATTTCATATGATTTCATATTCTAAAGAACTTTTCAATACAATAGAAACGTCTAGGACTGAACGATTTTATAGTATATGTAAAAAACCTAAATTCTTATATGGCAACATCAAAAAGGGGTTGCCCGATTTAACTCATTTTTCAAATTATATTTATAATTTTTATGTAAATGCCGTGTACATTATTTCAGTTGTTCAGTTCTCAGGTAGTGTCCAAATATACATATATAATGAAAAATGAAATTTTTCTATGGCAACCCCAGGATGGAGTTACCCGAATTGTCCCATTTTCGAATTTAAATTCACTTTTTTTTTCTTTAAAAGCCCGGATGGACCGATGGACATGCAAAAATTAAAATAACTTTTAATAAAGGGTTTTCCAATAAGAGGTGTTATTTTAATTAGCCCGCTATTTCGGTAGATGTCACTTTTGGAGCTGTCATTTTTTGACATTTGACAAGTAGAAACTACGCCATTAATAAAAATGAACGATACACGATGCGACAACGCATTGAAATTATTAAAATTCACTATAAATATGGTGAAAATGTGGCAGAGACGGTTCGTAAAACTCGAACATTTTTGGGTCGTCGTGAAGCAACTTGTCGGACCGCAATACAGAAATTGGTAAAAAACTTCGAGCTGTCGGGACAAGTTAGTGATGTGAAGAATAAAACCCGTGCACGTCTCTCAAGAACAGCCGGAAATATTGCTGCTGTAGCCGAAAGTGTTGAAGAAAACCCAGGTTTGTCCATTCCTCGTCGTTCTTTGGAATTAGGCATTCCACAAACGTCATTACACCGTATTTTGCATAAAGATTTGGGTATTAAGGCTTATAAAGTTCAGTTAACACAAGAACTCAAGCCGGCCGATCATCAGCAACGTCGAGTCTTTGCTGAATTGGTCCTTGAAATGCATGAAAATGATCCGGAATTCCATCGAAAACTCATCTTGAGTGATGAGGCCCATTTCCACCTCGATGGCTTCGTCAACAAGCAAAATTGTCGCATCTGGGGCTCGGAAAACCCAAGAGATATTGTTCCAAAGCCTCTCTATCCTCAACGTGTGACTGTTTGGTGCGGTTTATGGTCCCGCGGGGTCATTGGACCTTACTTTTTCGAAAATGAGGCTGGAGCAACAGTTACGGTGAATGGATTGCGATATCGACAGATGAATAATGATTTTTTATGGCGCTACGTGCCATACAAGCAACGAAACCATTGATCTATTACGGGAAAAGTTTCCGGACCGTGTTATCTCTCGAAGAGGTGATCACAATTGGCCACCGAGATCTTGTGACTTAACACCTTGTGACTTCTTCCTTTGGGGTCACGTGAAAGAGAAGGTCTACGCCAACAGCCCAGCGTCGATTCAAGACCTCAAAGATGGAATTCGTGAGGCTATCGAGGACATAGGGCAGTCACTTTGCGATTTGGTTATGGAAAATTTCATTAAAAGGTTATGGTCCTGTAGGCGTGGTCGTGGTGGTCATTGGCTGATGTTATTTTCTATTGTTAACGGCATATCTTGCTCTTTATAATGAAGTAAAAATCCGATCGTTTATCTAAAAAAATGGCATTTTTCTTTGAATATCAAAATAACACCTCTTATTGGAAAACCCTTTATTATATGCGTAGGTGTCCAACCCATTTTTCTATACCATAATTATTTCGGAATAATAAACTTAAATTTAGTATACCCTATCATCTAGAAGAGTATAAAAATGACTAAAGTCGAGGGTAAGATAACAATTTGGGGTTAAAGGTAAAAGTTAAATTTTTTCTGATTAAGTTTGGCAGACATTAGGGTGGAAAAAAAATGTCTACTTTTAATAATCCAATTGGAATAGCTGGAAAAAAGTGTACGTTAACTGTACAAAGAAGCACTCCAAAGGATAATTATTTTCTTTTAGTTAATGTTTGTAGGTACCCCGAGAGACTTGAAATTTTGAAATCAACAATTTTTGTTAATGTGAGGGGAAATAGGATCATATCATATCAAATTGTCTCTTTAATATTTGCGTAGAAATCACAATTTTTGTATCACAGTGATAACGCTACCGTGTAAACCCTGCACACTTATTTGCTGGAAATAAGAATAACAAAACTAGAAATCGAATCTGATTTCTTATCGTTAAATAAGCTAGCTGAGTTACTCGACTGTGCCTATCCCGAGGACTATATCTTGGCCATTTCTGCATTCATCCTGGTCTTAAAGGTCCCATTGAAATAGCATTTCTGTGCGGCATACATCAGTAAAAAAGTTGTGACGAATTGATAACGTGTTGGGAACTACCTTGGGCTACCATGACACATTTGTAGGGTTTACGCTATGTACAGAGAAAAGCCAATTTGCGAACTACAAAGAGTGTGAGATAGTAGGCCTCCATTTTAAAATAGCAAAATAAAAATAAATAAAATTATTCTTATGTCAGATTTTGTCAACTCAAGTTTGTTTTGTGCAGTATTAGGTCTGTATGTTTACTCGAAAGTTTTTACCCAGGCTTCAAAGTTTTTACACAAACTCGAAAGTTTTTTGCCTATAATGTGTATGTTAACTTCTCGGACTAGAAAAATTTGACAGTTGAATGTATTTCCCCTCCTCAACAAAAGTTAACATTTTTACACAGGCCGTGCGTTCAGGTGTACACACCGATGTGCTGAAAATCTCATCGGTGTGCACATCACATCATTGAAAAAGTTGGGATAGCACCTGAACGGTTGGTGTGCACTTCGATTCAAAATGTCATTTTTGAAAGTTCTTTAAGAATAAAACTACGCTAAATGTCAAACCTACTAAGCGCACCGAGACATGACGATACCAGACCGTAGCGTAAAATGTTCACACCGATGTGCTGGGGAAATGACAACGCATCGGTCGCCTGAACGACATGATGTGACATTATGTGACATTCTGCGTGCACCTGAACGCACGGAGGGTAAAGTAGATGAGTAAATTCATTCTTTTCTGCCAATTGTCATTTGAAATAATTCTTTCAGTAGTCAAGGCGATTTTTTAAAAAATTAAATAAGTAAAATGAAATAAGTCCGATTTTATTAAAATAAATAAATAAATAAAATAAATTAAGTCCAATTTTATTAAAAAAGTTATAAATTAATAAAAAATATTAATCTTGATTTTTGACAGTTGACAAATTTTATTCGATTTACCCAGGCTTTACTCATAAGTTGTCTGTTAACTTTCTTCATTCTCATCTAGTATTATTCCCTCTACCGCAAGAAAGTTTCTACTTGATTTTTACACAGGCTTTTTTACTCAAAAGTAAACATACCTATTATAACGATTATAATTTTTGCTGAAAATAGAATAATAAAGGAAGATCCAGGACATCCAGCAATCAAAGGCTTTTCATTATATTCACGTTTTGTAGCAAATTTATGTTCATGCCCGTTCCAGTTGGTGGTTCCTTTAGTTTCTTTCCAGGCGCCGGATTTTGTAGCAACTACAGTTTAAAACGTACAACAACGCTGCTATGAATTTGGTACGATAACGTGGTTTTGGAGACATCGCCGGTTAATGGCAACTGCATCAGACATATATGAAATGGTAAACGAATTCATCTTTTGCTAGCTGTTTACGAAAGCTCGTAGCGCTGGACAACTAACGTTAACGAGTACACATAGTCAATACACCTTGACCAGTTCAACGTCGGACTGATCAGCTAAAACGACTGGCTAGAGTCAATGCTAAGCTACCGCAGAAACCAATTGTGTATTAGAGCACATCATATATATTCCTTCGATTTGTTGTTCAGTTTGCAGGCGTTGTTGTGTGTCCTGCCGACATGACCGCCCGCATCCTGTTGGCCCATTATAGGTGCCACCGATGCTATACTCAGAGCTTCCTTCCAAGATAATTAGAGTGTGCTGAAGTCTTAAGACCCAGGTACACAGTCGAAGATATCACCCTATATCCCAAGGGCTAATTACCTCAAGACATCTATAGTTCACTGGGGCTAAAGGCTTATTACACACTGATATAGCAGATATCAGCTGCTGTCGTTCGACGACCACCAGCTCCCAACTCATTGGTGGGCTCTGAGCTAACAATTTTTTCAAGGTCTAGCAACCAAAGAGTCACCAGAACGAGGTTATTTCTATCAATTGATTACTAAAAATGAACTATAAATTTCGTCGAAGAGCTCAAAAAGAACCACTGCCATAGGCTGATGACACTCTAGAATCTATGACTGGAGTGTCTGATAGATCAGAAGCTGCCATCTGCTGTATACTGTTAAGATGATGAAATAATAGGGACAGAAGATAAAAGTTAAACAACGAGAGATGGTAAAGCTCTACTAATATATAAATCAATTTAATTTGATGGGAGAAAAAGAGTAGATATATTAAAATATGGTAGAACTCTTTACCACTTGGGTTTACAGGAAAGAATTTTTGTCTACAAAAAATTCTACTTATGTAGATCTCATGGTAGAGCTCGACAAGGTGTTAACATGTATCTAACATTTCTACTATTGATTTTGATAGAGCTCTACAATGATTTCTCTACCGTGGGAAAATACCTTATGAAATAGTTATATTGGAATTCTGTGATACCCTCACCCTCACGAAGAACGTTGAGAGTGCATAATCATATCAATAATTATTCATAGAGTTCTACTAGTGAAATAATTAATAAAATGAATGTCAAATGAAATTCAATCGCAAGAAGATATAACTCTATTCATAATAATTAGCACTTGATGAATAGTTCAGAAGAGACTCATCTATACCCATACAGCACAAAATTACCTAGGGACATCCCATTCTTGTCCCAAAGATCCCATAGCTTTCCCGGGATAAACAGGAAGTATTCCGTATGTACTTAGGACCTTATTTGTAGGATTTATTAGAAATTTCGCATTCCCTGGGATATCCCGCAACTACTCCCTATGGGAACATTCTCAGTATTTTACAGACAAATACATACGTGCAGGACAATTTTGGGACATACATGGGAACGTTGTTTTCCCCCTTCCAGAACTTATTTCGGTATATTATCTGATTGTCTTGGTTCGTGTTGTTCTCTGATGAAAGCACTAATTTGTTGCTTGGTGTGCTTCCGTGTGTCGTTTTTGGAGAACAAAAACAGAACAACAAAATATGTATTGAAAGAAAATATATGAGAACTAGGATGTTTAAGCAAGCCACATGCGTGGAGCTATATTAGAATTATATATTTGTTCTTGTTTTGGCAAAGTTTGTTAGTTGTACATTTCAGAACGTGAGTATTTAGTAATTTTTGTGTTAAAAATATTCAATTTATGTTTTGTGTAAGTGAATACACCTCTGGCATATACTTTCAGCCATTATTATTATTTTGTTTTTTTTTTTAATTGTGTAATCTCGGAAAATCTCAAACAACATCCTCAGATATTCCCCCGTACAACCTGCCAACAAACTAGGAGATCCGTATGACGTCCTAAGTACGCTTGCAGTGGGCATTTGACATTATTGAATGCGTTAACTGTGCCTAAGTACGACCACAGGAAATCCTGTGGGAAGGGCATGGGATATACCAGGGACCTCCCAACCCCGGAAATTCGTCACTCCTAGGGATATCGCAAGTTGTTAACTGGGACGGATCGAGATTTCCCACAGACAATTTATATGTCCTAACAGGATTTCCCAGTAACATAGCACGGACACATTTGTGCTGTGTGGGATATATCAAATTGTACGTTATATACATATATGTAGTAGTAGACCTGATTATCTTCAAACTAGGTCTACGAATCATCCCTCATGATGGACTTGCTTGATCATTTTATCATCGGTTGAGTGATCGTGTTAACATCGTCGAGACCAATAGTTCGTTCTTCCAACTACTTTAGTATTAGTATGTCCAGTAGAATTGGTTTCCTATTAAAAAAAGTTATGATAATCTGTTGACATTGCGCCTTGGAAAGAAAGCATTAAATTCTACAAATTAAAAAAAAAATTTAATTTTCAAATTATTAGAATAAGAAATTTTTTTTTTTTTTCAAAATCTATCTATTGACACGCATACAATATCAGAGTCAATTCTACAACTGGGACCTAAAGACAATTTTTCATGAAAGGGTTGAATTCATTAAATGGATAAACTTGGGTGATAGGACATAGCTGGTGATATTACAGTCTATCAATTCCTCACTCATATCATTTATCAATACTACTCTCTTTGGATATTATTACGTTAATGTGCTATTAGAATTCGTATAGTAAAGACGTTGGCTGACTGCGTCCAGTAGTTTGTTCTTATTGTATCAATATAAAAAGCAAATAAAAACAAAATCTGTAAAGTTTTTTTGCTTTCTATAAGCTTATGTGACCCAACTACGAGGCGACTATATATAAAAAAAAAAGAAAATCATATTAGATCGGTTATTACTGGAGTATTTCTTGCTCGCAGTTTGTTGGTTACTTTTATATAAAAGAGAAATTAAATCTCAAATCGAGCTAATTGGATAAAATGATCATTAAGAATCGAAGATATTAATAACCGAACATATTCTATTAAAGACTATTCCAAGCAGTCGAATGCAAAAGTGACAATATCATATTACTAAATTTCGTGTTTTGCCCACTTTTTTTTTTATTAAGTTTGTACTCCTCTAGGTTTTAATCTCAGTGGGACGTCGTGGATTATAAGGCGAATCATCATACTGCACATCAGCAGTGATGTGCTAGATAAAGTTATAGAAAAAACAATATTGGACTTAAAAAACTGTCCAAAAAGCAACAACTCTATTCAGTTCTCAAAAGCAAAATGGAGGCCCTCATTAAAGGAAGTGCGAACGCAGCATTAAATTAGATTCCAAAATAGTTTCGAGACTCTCAGAGAACAAGTATTTTTACGATTTTCTGTAGTGACCAGTATCATAACTTGAAAGAGACAGGAACAGATGTTATATAACCCGTGTCTTCCTTGAGTTCTGTCCCTCAGTTTTTGGATCTTTTTATCACGCTATCATCGAAACCCAGTTCGGTCGCTTTTCATCAATAACTTGACTATGACATAACAAAACTTTAAGACGACTTCGAAGATTTCAAGATAGGTAAAAGTCTGCGTTGGATTCAACATCTTGTTTGTGAGAGGACAATGAAAACATTCTTTTTTTGCACGTATTAAAATGTGACACGTTCGTATGTCACATGGCTTTTGAACTGGCTGAGAGGTGCAAAATAAAACACAGATTCAATCAAGTTTCAAAAAATCTGGAATTTGATGGCTTAGACCATTTATGAAACATCACAAAACCTTTATTTATCTGTCCGGAAATCTGAAGGACTTACTCAGGAATATACCGAAAATACAAATAAGGTAGAAGTATTCAGCTATTTCAACCTGTTGGAAATTGTTCTGCCGATGAATGTTCCAATGACTAAAACTGGATACACTTATAACATTGACGAAACAAGATTGGCTTACAGCTTAACAATCGATCTGGATATAGTTGAAAGGAGGATCCAAGAAGGCTTCTGCTATAAATTTAGCTGAAAAAGGATAACCTGTCACTGCTATAATGCGGAAGGCAGTTTTCTTTCTCCTGCTTGTTTCTTCAAAGACAAAAATAAGAAAGAAGAGTTTGAGAATGATATGCCTGCAGAATCTGTAGTTTATATGGGGCACAAATCTTCCTATGTAAACTCAATCATTTTTTACTTGGGTAAAAGATCACTAGGAAACCTCAAGGAAAAATAATATTAATTTTAAATTGGCATTTATCTTACAGCACTAATATCCCCCTGAAAATTACATTATTATATTCTGTTTACCATCTGACAAAACGCAGTTTATTTAAGCCTTTGGATAGATCATGTTTTAAGTCATTCAATTCAAAATTTTATTCTGCTTGCAATTTATTTATGAACATAAATGCTATACAAGGTAAATTAACCATCTTCAGTTTGGTTATATGGTCCAAAGCAGCAACTGTAAGCAATGTTATTTCAAATGGTATATTAATTCTTTCAATCCTAATGTTATTCCTAACTATGCCTTCATAAAGTCTAACGTACAAATATCAACATCAAGTGAAAATTCTGAAGAAGCATCAAGAATGGAAATATCCAGTGAAGCAAATGAAGTACTCTACCAAAATGTGACAGGTCTCAAGTTTAAACAAATGATCCAATTCCTGGACCCAGCAGCGATTCTTGATATTATTTTACCACTATCATCAATTTCAAAGGTAAAAAATAATCGTGAGAAGCAAAAAGCACGAGTTTTGGTTTCTTTAGACAACGTTATTCAGAAGAAACTTAAAAGAATTGATCCCGAAAAGGTGAATCTAAAAAACAAAACACAAACAAGGAAAGATTGAAAAAAGTAAGAAGACGACAACTGTTACAGAAATGGACGGCACTTTATCCGAAGAAAAAAAAACGAATTTTTTCAACTGAACGGCGAATCTGATAGTCCTGAGGATTTTGTGGAAGATATTTGCGTTGGTTATGGGGAGGACTATAGATAAGCAGAAAAAAATGACGAATACATTATATGCAAGAAATGGTTGCACTTGCTCAGGCCTGGTAAGACTACTGACCTCCAGGATTACGGGAGCCTCATTTGTTTGATTTTGAAAAAAAAAAAAAAAAAAAATTGACAGCTGTCAATTCGGGTTAAGGGAACATGGCATGCCAATTGATTTGTAAGATGTCGGTACATAGGAAAATTTGTGGTTTTTGCAACAATTGCAGTTTTGAAAGATCTTTAAATGTGTACGAAGAATTTTGAGTTAATCCATTTCTATGCTCAAGATATGGCCATGGAATCGAAAGCCATTTTAACTTTAAGTTTATGTCTTTACTATCATAAAACATGCCAGGAAATTATGTGGACGCCATTTCAAGTTCTCGTAATGTCAAATTTTTGTCTTTTCCCATATCGCTACGAGACAGGAGGCATAACAACGTTGGTATGCCACCTATAGATTATCGGTATCCATGGGCAAATCCACAAACACGATAGCTGACAAGCCAAGAAAAATAGCTCGTAAATCTTAGTGGCTACCCAATATTAGTACTCCATGTCAGTCAATATTGGTTCGTCTACAAACGAGCGTTTTCTACAAATGAAATGAGATGACTCAGTCAAATGTTATACGTACGAAATCTGTACATTAATCGAAATGCATAAATAGCACATGTCTTGTCAGTGTGCAGCTTATGAAACAAATATCGCGGATACAATACAATATGTAACATTCATGCATATGGAATTTGACAAGTTAATGTCTGGCCTACCGAACAAAGTTTACATAATAAAAAATTTAAGAAATAAGGCCATGCAAAAATGCAAACATTTTTCAAATTGTATAGAAAACACAATATATGGAATATAATGTTCTCTTTTGGATGAATGGGTGCGTGAAAAGAACTTCACAATGCATTATTGTAGCACAACTCATGTAACGAACTAAAGATAAATTTGTATTCATTAGTAAACAATAAAAATTTTTATAAATGTTTCGTTATTTTAACTATTTGTTATTTTTAATACTTGTCTAACTAAGCACTATTACACTTACTACTAAGCGTATTACTGGGTATAGGGGGGTCTACAAACCGACGTAGGTCACCGGCCCCAACATTTCTATCGCCAGGCCTGTACTTGCACACTATTGTTAAACACTTGGAATTCTTGTGGCGAAAAATGTTTCAAAAATAATAATATATTAAATCACGTAATACAGTGTGCCATATCACCCTGCCCAGTGTGCCATATCACCCAATACAGTGTACCATATCACTCTGGGTATGGGAAGATATGGCACTTTTGACCATTTTATTATTTTGGTTTTCTGTAGGTGAATATTCAGTAAAATTTTACTTCTATTTTTAATTTAAGTTTTGGTTTAAGTGTATAAAATATATCTTTTTTTGTTTCCTATAAAAACAGTCTCAGAGTTATTTCAAAACTAAGAACTACGTGCTATATCCTCCTTTTTTTATTAAAAGGCAAGGAGACGAGAGATCCTGAAAACGAGCGACCCCTTGCTAGAAGCTCGGGCGAGGGCCTGACAAGCACACAAAAAGCGTTCCATTGCTTAGGCTCTTCTTCCAGGCAGAACAGATACTCAAGGCAGCCAACAATACCCATCCTTGTTAGATAAGCGTGAAGCAAGCTGTGGCCGGTGATGTTGGCAACCACAGTTCTACATTGTTTCCTTCCGAGTCTCATGAAAAAATCAGAGATATGAAATATCCTCTTATTTTACCCTACGCACATATGATTAATTTTTTACTGTTAATTGTATAAAGTGGCCAAATATCCATGGTACTAATTTATTTTTTGACAAAACTGTACCTATTACCTATCTACTTTAAAAGTAATTTTTGATAGTAGCTGTTGAGCTTGATTATTACAAAAGCTCACCACGCAGAGGTATTTTCGGCCCTACTATAATTTCTTTCCTTCCCCAATAAAATTGCCATAAATTTCATCGTATGTATCTAACAGCTATAGCCTCGTACATAACTACACAAGCATTAAAATAGGTAGGTATATGGAAAGAGAGTTTCAAAACGCTTTTAAATCAATTATTCGTAATGATAGTCTTTTTATATTTTTCTGTATAAATCAATTACTATTTACAGTATTAAATTTCTTATAAATTCAAAAAACGCATACCCTTTTTATATATTCTAGAAAAACATCCTCTAAAGCGTCATCATTCATAAATCAGAACGACACAACAGCAAAAAAAAACTAATTCATTGAAACTCAGCAAAACTTCGAGTTGGTATAGGTTATACGTACATATGCATGTTTTCCAATATGTTTTCAATGGAATAGCCAAAGGTTATTGACCGCACAATAAAAATATGCAAACCTCTGAAGAAAATCATAAATAACTTACGAAACTCTTCTGAAAATCCAAAATCAAAGCGATATGGTTTCAAGAGAACAACGGAACAACAGCAGTAATAGCAGCAGTAATAAGAGAACAACAACAAAATACCTTTTTCACTTAAAGCTCTCTGTAATAAGCCAAACAAATCGTTACTGCGGGAGCTTATACTACCACCATACCACCACCATACAACCAAAAACCAACCACCCCATAGAGATTGCAATCCACACTGGGTTCATTGAACTCTATGAAAACTTTTCGATACAGCTGGGTTGGGCTGAACTAACTTTTCTTTTTTTTTTTTTTTTGTAGTCCATAGAGCTTCACTTTTTTCGGTAGAATATTTAATGGAGGTGTAAATTTTGAAATTATCTACAACGAAAAAGTTTTTATAACTTGTACGGAAGTACTTAAAAAAAATACATGTACGGTATAAAATGTAAGAAGAATGGAAAAAAAATTACTGTAAATATAGACACTAACCATTTATTAATTCGCAGCATTTTGAGCACCGAAAATCCATTTTATGAGCTTACAAAAATCACAGCCGTGTTTAGTTTGGATAGTTTTATCCTTTTTTTTTATTTAATTTTAATTTTTTTTTTTATTTTTTTTTTTACAGACTCTCCCTTAAACTTTGAATCTGCTTTTGAAAATTTTTTCAAGTATATCAGAAACCACAGCAAGAACGAAAACACCTGAATAGGAGAACACTGCTATGAACTGCATACCGTAAAGCCTTCAATATTTATTTTTGAAGAGAATTAATCTCCAAAAACAAAGAAAGCAAAAAAGAACAAAAGATGAAAATCGTGTTAAGTACCGATGGACCACTATTTATTAATCTTTACACTCGCGCAAATATCCGAAAATAATATCCGCGACGCGATGGTTACAACAAAATAAAGCCGAAACTCTACTCAAAAATGATTTGCCGTTACTGCCTCAATGTGCAACGCCATGACCTGCCTTACATGAAAACATCCCGGGCTAGGACTGATGAATACAGCAAGCTTTTACACATAAAGTTCCCCCGACTAGAGGGGGTGAATGGGCGATGGTGATAATATCTACCCCATCATTCCAGAGGTTCTGTTTCAATGTTTATATTGCATCGTTTTCGTATAGGCAGTGCAGCAGCAGTAGCAGCAGCAGCAATCATCAACTATCAGCAGCAAAGCAAGCAAGCAGGCTGATAAAAGACTATCATCTATAGGGGAGGGGAAGATGTGGGGTTGGTTGGAATACCCGAAAATCTTTCGAAATGTCTCAGTCAATAGAGTTCTGACGCCAAAGTGAAAAAAGGATGCAGCCGGCACCCATTACCATAGAACTGCACCCCATCGGGCGATTCAGCAAGCGGCACCTTCATCATTTTCGGCAAGTGCACGAATAGCATCGGTACAACATAGACAAGCAGGCAGAGCCATCTATAGTTTTGTTGGATCTATATAGCTGCGCTTCGTTCGTCTGTAGGTGCATGTGTAACTGAGAGAGGTCATTGACATACCCGGTCCCGACAACAACAAAATCAGCTGCTCCTGCCGTTCTGCAACCACAACATACCACTCAGCCAGCCCTGTACGTACGGTATAATAACAAAACGATATCGAAGGCGGCAAGATTGGAAGTAAAGGAGGGATTCGGGAACGAGGGTAGGACAACGTCACCATGACCACAGACAAGCGAAAACGGAGCACACCCATCGTAGACACCAAAAAATTTATTGAGGTGCACAGGGACAGGGAGCAACTATACACACATATATAGATTCACTGCCACCCTATCGGGCGGAGAGATTCAATCAACCCCCCAACTTGGCTGATGGAGGAAAGCTTTTGTGCAAGGATGTGATAAGTGAGCTTTCTGCAATGCTCAAGTTCCACGTGTTAATCGGACGTCCTTGCCGCTTTTTCCAGCTGACCGAGGGACGGGTTCCTTCTCCGGATATGGGGGACTGGTTCGGTATTAGCTGTTGTTGGGGTAGGTGAATACTCTTTTTGATGAAGGAGGGGGAGGAAGGAGGGGAGGAGGGTGCACACACAAAAATTTACTCTCGCTTGCGCCAACGTCACGATCGATGGCAATAGGCTAGGCAGGCAGACACAATATGGGAATACTTTGAACTCTTGTGCACAGTGGGTTGACGGCAACTTTGTGTATACACACTGTTATTAATTTTGTGCATTGAAATTACATTAAAAATTAACAAAAAAAAAAATTACAATTTTACACCGTTCGAAAACGGAAAATCCATTGTTGAATTCCATTCCGAGGCCAGCGGCATGTAAAACCAACAATTTGCAAATAATTACAATTCAAAGCACGCCCGTGAACTTAAAATGGGCACAGGTTGCGTTCTATAGAGGAAAATCCTAGCGATAAAATTCTGTGACCGACCAGTGCGACATGCGAATGAATTATCTGATTTTACCGTTACTCCACAGTACGCACACACATAGTCGAAAAATATCTGCGGAAAAAGTGAATGAATGGCCGCCACAGCCACATAGAGCCGCTGATCGAGCTCAGTAAAAACAGAGTTAAAGAAAAGAAAACGAGGCCCGTTCGGCCGCATATTTTTCAATTCAAAACTCGAGAGCTCTTGCGTTTCTATGCTGCATTCGTCATTTTTTGTATGTTCACCTCATTTTTTCAGTGTAGCATAGCACTTTAGAAAAGTAGATTGATGTATTTGGTTGTGTGTGTGTGTGTGTGTGCGGCAACAGGGGTTCTTCACGGAATAAAACCGAGCTTTAAATACACACATTAATATACGAAAGAAGGTATATGTATACGAAAACGAACTCAGAGCATTTGGTACCCCGGCATTTATCCCGGTTTAGACGCCGCTTCGCTTTTATGCTTTAACCATGGACTTCTGGTCGTGATAAGAAGCCATGACATTCGTCGTTGTGATGGCCACACATTCCAGCGGATGTAATAGTGCAGTTCAGAATGAGTTCAATTTGTATGTGTGCGAGCGATGCGATTTTATGCCATCATCGCTTGAGTAGGTCGGTCGTTCACCTTTCGAACTTGCAATTTACGTTGGGTTTGTGGGGCCGTCGGCGTTTCATCGTTGTTATTGTTGTTGTTGTTGGTGTTGGTGGTGGTGTTGGTATTGTTGTTGCTGCTATCCGTTCTTGTCACTTCTCCTCGATGATGTTATAGGCTTCGGTTCTTGTTTATGTGTTGCTCGTTTGCTTTGCTTCAGGTTATTACCTTCGAACAGGACGAACAACTGCAAACATGGGAGCTTTAGTAAAACAAGCCGTTTGCAGCCTAAAGGACTGTTAGGGTGGTATTAAGGAGATTGTCAAGTGTTTGGAAGCTTTGTTAGCATTAACTGCAGTAATGGATACTTGGATATGATGGGATTTTATGGCCTAAATGGAGGGGTGGGATTCATTCAATAAACCAAAAGTGGGAACCTTTGACTTCTGAAACATAAGAAATAAGTTTTGAGACATACGAGAGTTTTCGTTTCTAGGAAATATTTTCAATTTCTATTCGTTAAAGAATTCTCAGAGGTAAAGCAATAAAATCCATTCATATAAAATTCTTTTAAAATTTATCCTATAATAAAATGGATTGGTGGCAATTAAGAAAGCTGACACCTCGTAAAAATTGCTATCCCTTTTAAGTCCATGTAATCATAAATCGGAGAAAATTCTGCCTGAGCCCCAGTAATGTTATCAATTTGAGTTTATGCAAGTGGCTCAAGCAGCAATACTCTTTCAATGCAATAGCACACAACTCAAAATTTCCATTTTACATTTTAAAACTCAAATTCATGCAGAAAAATTGAACTTTTCGACCCAGCGATCAGAGACGAGTCTCATCAGTATGGTTATATTACTGATGAGATCCTTCTCTGATCGTTGGATCAAAAGGTTTCTGTAACAATTTGAGCTTTAAAATTACAAAAGAAAAACTATGAGTTGTGCCGCTATTGTTTCGATGGAGTGTCCAATAGCTAATTTCGAATATTTAGTTAATATTATTAATAATTGTTACTTTTAAGTAAAAAGTTTAAATAAAATGAATATCACCCATTTTAAAGTGTGTGTCACGTTTGTATGATTACATCCCAATGCGTGTCAACCTAGTTGGCTTGCTCTTGAACTCAGTAAGTATATTAAATACTCACACGCCTATTTAAAATCCTCGTTATAGAGAAGTCTAATGGATGTTGGCCGTCGAGGATGACAAGTAATTACCTAACAGAATAAAAACTTAATACTTGTAAATAAATGAAATTTGTAAAATTACATCCCTTCCATCTTTCAATATATTTTAAAGTTGTGCTTGTTTGCCTTCGTAGACTTCTTGAGTTATTGAAAATGACATAAAATGCTAGAAACGCTATTTATTACTGCACTTATGGAAACAGATATTATAATTTATCCTTCCATTCTCATATCACACAAAGGATTTTAGAGGGTAGAAAAAATAGTAATAAAGTTACCATCACTGTTCTTTTTTCATGCAGTCTCATGACCACATAAGGGATAATCTAAAATGCTGCACTACACACAGATAATCGACAAAAGAATTATTGTAAAAGTTTTCACTTATGGGTCTATAAATTTTCTGCACGAAGACTTTTAATCTGTATGCGCAAAAAACAGCAACAAATGATGGTACATAGTTCAATTTACGCATAATTAAGACAATTACTGAGGTTTACTGCATAATAATCAATAATAGGATGAGGATGGTGGAAGATACGAGAGCAAGTAGATAATTAGATAGATTTATTATGAAGCCTGTACACTGGCTTAAATAAATATAAATAAATAACATAAATAATTAAATATAAACAAAAACATAATAATTACAAAAAATTAAAAAAAAAATTAAAGAAAATATAAACACAAAATTCAATGGCAAAGATAAAAAAAATCAGAAAAAAAACAAACTGAAAATTGGAATTTTGTGAGAAGCAAAATATACAGGCATAGAGGTGCTTTCAGGTAAAGCATGGCAGAAGGAGTATCTTGATTAATTTAACACGCATGTCCTTAGATAGTATATTTGCAGATAATCAGAGCTGCCGAAACCCGACATAAATATTATATAAATTTGAATATTAGATAGAATCACATAAATATTATTATTTTTTTTTTAGATTGAGCCTTGTTGGCCTGCTCAGGTGTATTTGTATATCATAGACGTACATGTGAATAGGTTTTGGGACTTCAGGACCCACCAGTTGTTTTGATGTGGGGAGTAGTTGGTCAACTACAATGGTTACCATCAAGTGTGTACCTTAGACTTGAGTTTCCAGCACACACTAGTCGTCTTGAGGTAGCTAGTTGTGTACGCTGGAGCTTTATAGCATTGACTGTGTACCTAAATCTTGAGTTCTCAGCACATACTAGTTGTCTTGAAATAGAAGTTTACAGACTTCGGAAGCTCTGCGTATGGTTTGAGTAGCATCTGTTTATCAAGGAGATCTTGAGATTAAGTATGATTGCGGATGTCGATATTCGATCTTAGCTGGAAAGTGGAACTTAAAGTGTAGCATGAAGGTGTCTTTGATAGGCTTTCAGTATGCAGACGAGTCGTGGGTGCAATGCACGTAATAACGCATATGATTCCTGTGTGAGACCTTAGCCAGGGTAGTATCCCTGCTCTCTTCGTCGTGTGCATTCAGAGGACACTAGCAAACCTGAAACTACCTGTAAATAGGGTAAAGGGCCAGCTGACCCTATGTCGAACTGGACAAGGCATATTGACTGTGTTTTCACGTTAGGCTAGTTGATCCTGTCCTATGAGCTTTCTTGAGTAGTCATTTAAAAGCTGAGCTGTTTAATGTTGCACTTATCTGCTGCAGATAGAATGAGCTAGTAGCCTCTACAGATGTACACTATTGTACACAAGTTCGCAGTAGCGTTGCAGTACTGCTTGAACAGGAGCTGCCACAAGAAGGGTCACCTGAAAAGAAAATAATCTGACCGCTAACGTGCATGAACATGACTCCTCTTTAGAAAGTCCGATGAATTAAAAACCTTTGTTTTCTTGATCTTCTAATAATATTTCCTTTATTAATATTTTTTTAAGGAAAATATTTTACGCTGTATAATCGTATAATGTTCGACAAAACAAACTTGAACTTCTTAAATCTGACATCAGACTGCTGAAAAATTGTTTTCATTTTTCCATTAATTCAATGCCTACCTAACTACAGCTTTCTACGTTCAGCGAAGTATTACTAGCAATAAATTTTGGAAAGTCCATTACCTAGTTTAATCAACTAATGAGAGTTGGGAAATGATCCAGCCGACACAGACGCGTCGATCGCCACAAATACTTACAATACGAACAACTTTTAGCAAATCGTTTATAAATATGCCAAACAATAAAGTTCGGAAAGCTGATCCGTGCGGAGCCCCACAAGTTAGTGGGCGGGGACTGGATATTCTGTTTTCAAACTCCTGTCACTTATCTGTTAGGAAGCTCTGTATCAGCAGAGTTGCAGAGGTAGGAAAATCAAATATAGAAGTCAGTTTAAAATTAGATGATAATGATTAGTCCTATCGACGTCTTGGCAAAAATATAAAAGTACAAAAACACTTACAAGATTCATATCAAATTCCTGACGTCTGTAGCATTCAACAAGGTTGCTTGACAACTATGTGGTGGCGTTGTGGCCAGAAGCCCGATCTCGTTACTGTAAAAAGTAGTAAGTAGCCTTGGTATTTCGCACCTTATAAGGACGTAGAGTAACAATTTCAAAATTATGACTATAAGGTGATTTCGTAACATTGATTCACTTTCTTTGTCACCCTACGGCGCTCTCTGGTAAGCGTTACAGATTTCTTGGCTCACACCTCCTAGATGAACTCGATGAACCTGATAGAGGCTTGGGGACCAATACTAAATTTTCCAAGAGTGTCCGGCTGGGATTTCTAGAAATTGCACATAAATCTGGAGGGGGAAGAATGGGCCTTATTGCGGCATATGATTTAGAGAAGAGACTCCTTAGGTATCTCAACCTCTCTTCAATCCATCCATCCATCGATATATCCATAACGGATAACCATAGAATATTGGTAACATACTTTAAGTACACCGTTAATGTCAAAAAGATGTTTTTATACAACTAGCATGAAATATATCCATAGTGATATAGAAAAGTCAACCTATCACATATGCACTACATAAAACTCCGCCATTATTGAAAAACTACTCGTTAAGGGACAACGATCCTTGCATTAATCCACATTATGAAAATTTCACTATATGGCACGTCTCCAAAATTAGAGTTTTGAAGAAGATAAAGTCACTGACAAAGCACGTTTTCATAACGCAAAATTGATAGACACGTTTACGAAGATTTGTATACAATTCGTTTACAGTTCGCTACATATCGTAGGGCAACAACAGAAATAGATTGGCATTTGATATTAAAACGGAAGCATCAAACGCTTCAAAGACTGATCGGACAATAAAAGACAAAAAGACTACATCTGGAAGTGTCAGAATTGATCAGCGAGTTAATAAAAAATCCCTGAACTTAAAAAAGGCTCTCCTTAAACAAAAAACCAATCTTGACTTTACGACGCTACCAACTAAATAACCTGAAATTTAGAAATGATCATCAAACTTGGGAACAACAATGAGGTAAGTAATTTTTTCAGACAAAAAGGAGGTTCCACCTTAATACACCTGATGAGCTGGCATGCTACTTTCATGACATTAAGAAGGAGCTTTTGTTCCTATCCATTAGAAAACATTAGGAATACTCCTTTTCGAAGCCTTACATAATTTTGAATAGATTTCACTATTGCTCAAAAAGATCTATAAAAGGAGCAATTCTAGAGCAGAGATAAGGGAGTGATATACAATTAAATTATGCGTAATTCATGACATTTCATTCTATGAAGTTAAGCAATTCGGAAATGCGCATATAGTACTTGTTTATGAAAAAACGTCACTAAAATGATTTATTATGAGTTACAGTGAATTTTCTTTCAAATAATTACATTGCAGTAGGATAATCACAAATTAAAGCCCAATCTATGATCAGATTTAACCAAGAAGGAGACCACCTTCATTTATGATCATTCTAATGTAAAAAGCAGTCTATCTCTTATGATTATTCTAAACTAAAGTTTTGGTGATTTCGGAGATTAAAACGAGTACATTTCTCTAATGACATAGTTATATGGAGGTTAAATTAAGCTAATACTAAGCGCTCCTGTCATTCTAAAAGAACACTCCTCGATTACACGTAGAATGATTGTTTTTCATACTAGATAGCTTGAAGATATACACGTGTCTACATTGTAATGGTGTCGGGGCAATGCCTTGCTATAGACCTGTCGATTTACTAATTATTACCAAAAAGTAAACTGGAGCCCACATTTTTTATTACAGAATCTTTTTTTATCAGCTCCATTTAAGCTCTTTTTAACTTAATTATGTTATTACAGAGGAGGACTTATTCAAACTTCTAAGTGATCAAAACTGGAGCTCTCCTTCCTCCTTTTTAGTTTTAATCATAAATTTTAGCTTTAAAATTGTCATAAATTGAGTTTCTATTTGTAGTTATCAATGAAATCAATGCAATGAAATCATTTTAACAATAACAATAATTTTATTTTAGAAAATGTACACAAGATTACAAATCTTTAGATTGCACTTAAAATAGAAAGGTGCTAGTGTATAATTTAAGTTATTGAAAGAGCAGATCAAAAACAAAACAAAAGAAAAAAAAAACAAAGATCTTATATAAAAGAATTCAACTACAAAAATACAAAATAATCATAAAAAAAAAATAAAGTAAATTAAAAAGAATTAACCAATTAAGCTAATGTCATCATATCAAAAACTAAATCTGAGAAATTTCAAATTAAAAAGATAAAGGAGATGTGTAAATTGTATATCTAAAATACTATAGTTCAGATTAGTTAAATAAAAGTAAGGAAAAAAAAGAAATGATAGTCTTATTACCGCTGTGTAGAAAAAGTCTGATAAATTACTAAGTTTAAGTTCACAATATTTGAGTCCTAATGTTTTTTTTTGAAAGCACTGATGGCGCCAACACACTGAGTATTAGATGGAAGTAAGTTCCACAATCGAGCGACCTGAACAGAGAAAGAACCCTCGATTACCAGTCTCCTAAATATTGAAATAATGATATTACGGTTGCGGTGAGATAATAAGGTTCGGAAAAACTCTCGAATGTATTCAGGTTTCCCCTTGTGAAGTAAGGTATGTAAGAAGATCAGAGCTCTATGCTTTAGATATGCAGGTAAAGGGCATCCAAGAAGCAGATTTTTATAGACTGAGATATGAGCAAACCTTCTCAGATCAAAAATAAAACGGATGAAATCACTAAATGCTACTTCAACTTGTCGGAGACAGGTACTATTCAGTTTGGAATATATCATACTTCCAAAGGTAAAGTGGGGTAAAATTAACGCTTTAACTAGCTTATTCTAGTGTCTGTGGATAAAATTTTGGCACAAAGCCACAATCTTCGCAACCCTGCATATATTTTACGAATAATCGAGCTAACATTATCGCAGCAGCTCATGTCTTCATTCATCGCAATACCCAGATTTACAACTTTCCTTGAGTAAGATATAGCGACACCGTTTAAAAACACTGGAGGTATGTCATCTATGTCATAGTAACCAATATAGAAGGCGATAGATTTGGATTTTTCGGAGTTGAGCAGCAACCAACATGACGTGATGACCATTTAGTGATTCTGCGGAGATCGCAGTTGATACGCTCAATGCAATCCTCCTGAGAGTCCCATAGGTCTACTTAGGTACAATTGCACATCGTCAGCGTATATGTGCACAGTAACATCCTGTATTACTTCATTTTTAAAAATATTTCACAAATAGCTGAAAAAAATAATAATTTTAACTACGAAGCAATACACGCTTCCGGAGTAGTTTCCGACTAGTTTTCCTAAAAATAAAATTACAATTTTAAACTCGCCATTTCATATCCCATCAGTATCATCGGGCAAGTTGAAAATTTATGATAGTGATTAACGAAAAAATTCTGGACGGCAATTTCAAGATAAGAAAGAACTAATCCGAGACATTCAACAAATGTAGTCCTAAATTTCGTCAAATTTATTAAAACCTTATAAAAGTTAAAATCTATTATTAAATAATAAAACTGATCGATACAAAACTATTCTTGTTTAATTTTAAGATTTTACTCTCCTATTAAGGACTAATTTTCCTTTTTTATCTCACGAGCCTATTCTGCTGTCACTCATTACGATATCAGCGGACGATTTTACAAAAAAAAAAAAAAACTTCTCAGAATTTTTTGAAAATCAATTTCTTTGAATTTTTAACTAACTTAACAGAAAAAAAATATTTTTGACTTTTGTTGAAGTGAAATTATTTCTTTCTTTATTTTATCGAACCTATTCATTGTGGGGCAGTAGATTTGTAGAAGGTTGATACTCGGCCATTAAAATTCAACAGTGTAATTTGCTCGTACATTCGAACCTTTCAAAAATTTGTAGGGTTTTTTTTACCTAAGAACCCTACTTTAGACGGTTTTCTGATTCATTCTTATAAAAACTTCAAGAATTGCTAACTCAAATCAATATAAATTCAAAAGAGTCATAAAAATTCAAAAGTGTCATTAAAATTCAACCACACATACACGATTGAAGATTTCTAACACAGCGCACCACTCCAATTAAACAGGTGTCACTTGAAATTCTCTTCATGTCACCAGCAATGACTGAATTCATTACAACTATATTCCACTCCTCTTCGTTTCCAGTGTCGTCGTCGCGTCTTGACATCTAGTATAGGAGGTACCGCCATGATTTTCTTTCCCTATTCGCATAGATGGGGACTCTACTATACGTGAATATATTCTGTTTATTCTATAGACAACCGTTATGTTTATGCAACAAAACAATACCACAGAAACCAACCTGTCCACAATAAGTAGGAGGTCATAAAAACTATGGTGAACAAGCACGCGAAAAGAGAAGAAAAAACAAGCGACAATAAAACGAAATGCTCTTCGGTTATCGTTCAATTCTTAATGTGCAACGTGAAGAAAAAATAAATGAATGATGTGAGACTTCGGAAGAAATGGATCAAATATGGAAGGGGACTTTCCGGCCGTTTAGCCATCATGTTACCTGTATAATTTCAATCGAACCGTAAAACTTCGGGTTTGTCGTTTGATGAAGTCTTTCGTTTTTTGGTTGTACATATATGAAGTGTCATGCACTTAAGGCAACAGGATCTTGAGAAATCTGGTTTTTTTTTTTCATCCGTGTGTGTAAAATTATATCAGAGGTGAATTGATAGAGTAAGGAATTTATTTTTCGTAGATATTTCTCAGAGATATGTTTACTTTTATTTGCTCTTTTACCTAAACTAATCGGTGCGCAGTTTAAATAAAGTGATTTCAAGGGATTATTTCATGCAGATGAGGGCGTACTTAAGTCTCAGTAAAATTTGGATTTTAAAGAATTTGTTAATATGGTTGCATTTTGGGATATAATTGTTTTGTTTTTTTTTTCCAGGTAGACCAACCTATATTAATCTTTGAAAAGAGTGATTAATGGTTTCCGCCTCTAACTCTAGGATAATTATATCTACAAACAGAAAAATGGACAGACAAAAATTTTTTCTTTTTTTTGTATTTATTTCCACCACACAATAGACCAAAGTTATTGGTGAATATCAATTGTTCTTTTAGTCCTTTATGGGAGAACGGAAGAAAAAAAAATTGCAACAAATATACCCAAAGAAGTATAATCCTTTATACGTATATTTGTTCTAGTCCCGAAAGGCACAGCAGGTCAATCTGCAAAATACTTTGAATGACCATTTTAAAATCTTTGCAAATGGGTTTTTCGTTTTTTTTTTTTTATCTCCTCGTCCTTTATTTAAGTGGCACACACCAAATGGGCCAAAGGGATTTATTTTAAACTTGTTTTTTTGGTTTTCGTTTTTTTTTTTTTATATATTATCAGCGCTGGGCAAATGCCACCATAGAAATGAGCGATATGTGAGATCAGTTTGGACGCTATGATTTTGTATTCTTGGAAGGATTTTTTGATTTTTCATTCTTTTATTGTTCAAAAAAAAAAATTTGAATGCGATACAAAGAAATGTTTGTTAGAAAATGTGAAAGTGGGAATGATCGTTTGCTTTCACTGATTGATGGGGAATGATTGGATGGTTTTTTTTTAGAATTTCATTAACTGAATTTCAAGATTTTTAGAAAATTATTTTTAATGTTTTATTTTTTATACATAACAAATGCGGCATAACCATGTGCGTCAGAGCTAACATAGAAAATGTTGAGTATTGCAAATCCAACCCGGTAGATAGCTGTTGTTCGTGGCCCTCAAACATCTCTCAATAACCAATGAAAATAATGTATCAATATGTTGAAAATTATGCAAGTAATTCTCATAGTTATTACATTTTGTTCAAGAAAGAATTTTTTGGGATATCTCCGGTATATAGCAAAAGCTAAAAAATGTTCTAATTTGTCATTTCATCACACAACCCATTAATTTTTGGTGACAAGTTTCAAGTCTTGGTTTGACTCATCAACAGGTCCCAAATAGCGAAAATGGGTGTTTTGAAAAACAAATGAAAAAATAAAAAAGAAGAAAGAAATGAAAAGTTTGAGAAAAATAGAAAAAACAATTTTTTTATTTATTAAATCACCCAATTTCGCTATTTGGGACCTGTTGATGAGTCAAACCAAGACTTGAAACTTGTCACCAAAAATTAATGGGTTGTGTGATGAAATAATAAATTAGAACATTTTTTAGCTTTTGCTACATATATACCGGAGATATCCCAAAAAATTATTTCTTGAACAAAATTAAGTTTAACCCGATAAAAAGTCCAAAAGAGTAATCTTTTTATTTATTTATAGTTATTACAACCTATCAAAATACTTATACATATCATGAAATTAACTACAGCTTATATCCGCCTTTCAGGATATTCAGACTTTTATTCAGCTATTATGTCTGTGAAATCTAACGACGTAGGACTGGATGACCTTCATCCCAAATTTATAAAAGTTCTTTTGCCTGTTATACTTTCAAATCTCACCTACTTTTTAAACAACATTATTTTAAGATCTACGATCCCTGCTATTTGGAAGTATTCTAAAATCATTCCCATTCCCAAAAAGTCTCGTAGTTCAACGGAGTATCGTCCTATTTCCATTCTGCCTTTTCTCTCTAAAGCCTTTGAAAAAAATCATGCACACCCAAATCACCAGTTATTTAAATGTGGAGAACCTCCTATCTAATCTTCAATTGGGTTTTAGATCCAAGCGTAGCTGCACTTCAGCGCTGCTAAATATAACAGATGATATTAGGAAATCATTTGATAGTGATAAATTTATGGCACTCATCCTCCTTGACTTTTCCAAGGCCTTTGATACAATTAACTACATATTGTTATTACGTAAACTAGCTCTTAATTTCAACTTTTCTAATTCTACATGCAAGTTGGCTTGGTCTCACCTTTGCGGGCGACATGAGAGTGTGGTCTGTTCTAATTCTGCTTCTGGTTTCCTATCTTTGCGGAGTGGAGTCCCTCAAGGCTCCATTCTGGGTCCCTTATTATTTACCATCTTTATTAATGATCTTCCAATGACTCTGAGAAATTGTGATTATCACATGTAGGCTGATGATATACAGGTTTACATTTCTAGGCCGTTGGGATTACTAGAGGATGCCATCTGCCGTATGAACGAAAACCTCGCTGATATGTTTGATTGGGCTGTCCATAATAGTTTGAGCTTAAATGCCTCTAAATCCAATGCTATCGTGATCTATAAAAGTGAATTAGACACTACCTGCTTTCCGAATGTTATCCTAAACAATTTAATTATTCCTTACAGTAGTACCGTAAAGAATCTTGGAATAATTTTGGATCGTCTGCAAAGTTTATAGAACGCTACGTAAACTTTCTGTCAGTGTTGTCAGACTGGATTTTTCTCAATCAGTAATAACTTTTTCTCTAAACACTCCTCGGTCCACATGTCTTTCAAGTGGTCGTCAGTTTTTTATTCAGTCCACAAGACTCTGGAACTCTCTTCCTCTGCACCTTAGAAGGAGCAGGGACAATCATAGTTTTCGGAAATATTTAATTGAGTATTTAACGGTATATTTGATCTGTTTTCCTAGTAGTAAGCAAACTGTATTTATCATTATTAATTTAGATATTAGATATCTTATTTTGTAAGTTTAGTTTAGTTCAGTTCAGTGATGTTTATGTTTAAATTTTTGACATTATCTTACCTACACATAACTATAAGATTTGTCTTACTTGTGTAGCGATTTGAATTTGAATATTCATGGTATTTACATTAGCAAAAGAATTTCAATTCAGGATGCCTGCTGACTTCAGTAGGATAAACAGATGATTCCTATTAGATTTTCCTCATGGTTAACATCGATCAGAAGTAGTCGCAGAAATCGGAATTGAAATTGCATGATCATATCAGAGTTTTAAAAAAAGGCTATTTATTGCGTTCGATTCAATCTTCCTGTAGACAGTACAATTTGTAGACACCGAAGTTTCCACTGTTAAAAAATACGTACATAATCACGATATATTAGAATGTATTTTTTTCTCAATCGAAATTTCGACATCTACAAATTTTTTATTGTAATTCGCCTAGGAACTAAATCGCCGGGTGGCGCGCTGAAAATGACAGGCGCTTTTAAGGAACATCTTCCTGTGAAATAATCTCAATTAAATAAGGAAACCTTTGGATTTTAATGAACAATAAAAAATAAACGTTTTGAAATAATGAAGAAATAATCGAGTTTTTCTTTTTTTTCACGCATTAAAAGTAAATCACAAGTATCTGAGCAAGTAAATATTTTCTAAAATTTCAAGTAATTAAGTAATTTTAGTCTGCACTAGCATGCAAGGATTTTTAACTTCTAGAAAGTCTCGTATAGTGTAAAACAGCTCTTCAAAATGTTACAAAGTAATTTACTTTAAAAGGATTATTACCTTTAAGTGTTCTAGATTAACCCCAACTTTTCGAATGCATTCGATATAGTCAACCTTTCCAAATTGCTTATAAAATTGGACATAACAGTTCTGCCATACTGCAATTGGCTTGATCTCCAATTTATTGACAAACGCGTATTGTATACAGACTATTTTTCTTGTGAATTTCATTTTCATTGTGGTGTTCCATCAGGTTCTATTCTTTGGTCTTTGCTGTAAATTGTATGAAGTAGAATATATACATATACGTAACTACGTATGTAACTTTCAAGTTAACCTGTTGACGTAATGGATATTTAGATATTTTTGTTAAATAAACCAAACAACACTAAATTTCTATTTCATAATGAAATGATCATTTTTAGGGTTCCCTACCCAAAGGGTAAAATCAGGAACCCTATTGCTAAGCCTCCAATGTTCTTCCGTCCGTCACCGGGCTGCATCTCATAAATCGTTATAGGTAAACAATTGAAATTTTCACAGACTGTGTACTTCTATTGCCACTATAACAACAAATAATAAAAATAAAATTAAATTAAAAATTAAAGGGGGCCTCATACAAGAAACGTGTTTTTTGTTTTGCATATACATAGTGTCAAATTTTGTACGATGGTATGGAACCCTTCTTGTGCGAGTCCAACTCGCACTTGACCGGTTTTTTTTTTTTATTGAATCACTAAGTAGGACAATTGAATATATTCTACCGCCTTAAAAAATGAGTTGTATGACTATCTGCTAATTCTATAGAAAAGGAACGTTTATTTTTCAAATTATTTCTCAATAGTTTCTTCGAATCTATGGGGATTTTTATTTTCATATTACACCGATGACATATGGTATTTGTTTTTAGTCACAACTAGACTTAATTCAGACTGATTTAATAGTAACCTCGGTAAAACTTACCAAGATATGTTGAATGTGCGGAAGTAATAAATACAGAATTCTTAGGTCCAACAAGTTTGCCACTTATTTTTGTCTCTCTGATTCCTGGTCAATAGAAACTACGATGTGCTAAAATATCTCTAGCTTTATAGCTAATATTTGTGTGTCTCCCGGCTGCTTTTTTCTTATTTGTAAACTTGAATAATATTAATAAAATATTTATTTATTTCGAGTCTTTTATCCACCCCATAACCACTCAGTCGTAAAGTGTTTTCAGTATAACTAATGAAAAAGTTTTCGCACACATTACCATCGTAAAGGCGTAACTAAGTCTATTTCCCAATTTTTACCTACAGATCTATTACAATAAAAAAGAAATGCAAATAATCGGAGCGATGTGTATAAGAAATCGTTGTATATACATAGCTTTAATTTCACAAATAGGTTCGAAGTTACAACTTGAAAATGAACATGACAATTCAGAAATGTGACGAAAAAAAAAATTATATACATGTCTGGTGACACACTGTCTAGTCACCACGATCTCCTGATCTGATCCCATCGGATTTGTTTTTTTTTAATGAAAAAATCTCTTAAAGTTTCGTGCATAAAAACCAATTAGTAATAATCGCCCACTTCAAAAATTTAAATTTTCGAGCTAGAATGAATAGAATTTCTGGTGTATTGCGCCAGCATGTATTTAAAAATATTCAGTCAAGATAAAAAAAAAGTCCTCATTAGTTTTGTAATAAGTGCAATTAATATATTTTCCCTAAATACAGATGTTCTTCATTTTACATATATTTAACTATTTTTCTTTTAATAACTTTTTGTAAATTATCCTTAAGCAAATTATTAACTATCGACCAACTGTCATCTACTACTATTTAGGAACTAGAGATAAAAACTTATCAAATTCTTTTCCTTTATCAAATTTATGCTTTTCGTATTTATGTCTATAAAGATAATTTCACCTAATACACTAATATCATTCATTTCAAACCAAAGGAAAAAGATTTTACCTCGCTGATTGTTTAATATCTTGCTCAATGAAAAGTTGTTGTATTCTTGAGCATTTTAATTTATCCAAATCTAACTGTCTTCTGGAAATTATAATTATTTAATTCCTCAATTTACTAAAAGTACTTATTTACCAACATTCCATTCTCATTCATTCTGAAGATATTAATTGTCCTCATATAAAACTGTAGAATTTTTTACTCATACTACAGCCAATTCAATGCTAATAGACTTCATTACAAAATCAACGGCTACAAACTTTACAAATCTAAAATCTATTTTTGAGCCATTTAAAGTCATAAATCTTTCTTCTCTCCCCACTGCAAAATTAAAAAACCTTGACCCCAATAAAAATATAAAAACCTCATAAATTACATTAAAATGCGTCACATGTGCATGAAATCATCTTTTGGAATTTTAAAAATACGCCGAATATTTTTTATCCTTCTTTCTCTGGCTCTCTTGAAATATATAAAGTAGTTAGAAGAGTTAAAATAGTGTTGAACAAAATCAAAACATAAATAAACAGTGAAGACTAACATTTTTATGTAAATTAAAAAGCCAACGATTCAATAAACGCCCTCGATTTAGAAAAGGTTAACAAACTACCGAACAAAAAAAAACAAAAAACAAGAAATTTCCAAGTGTTTTTAAATTTTACATAATCGTTTTTTTGTAAATATTTGGTTTTGTTTTGAATTTTTATTTATGTTTCCAAATTTACTTTAAAGATAATAAAAGAATTTTTAATTTATTAAGAAATTATAATTTAATTTGAATTTTACTGTTTGCACGTTTAAGCAATTATCGTTTTGCACTGCAGCGTGTATTTTTTTAGCCCGCAAATAATATTATAGGATAAAGGATATACTAGGTTTGTTAATATCATTCGTGTAACGCATGCAATTAATTAGATCCACATACATAATACTAAAAAAAACATTTCAATTTTTATGTGACCATTAGTCAGGCAATTCGCACAATAACTCAAGAATTGTATACGGCTTTTTTACAAAAATTTTAAGGCGAATTTTGAAATTTGGTGAAATCGGACAACTTCTTCATAGAGTTGTCATATCAAAAATTTAATTTTATCGTTGAACAAATTTTATGTGTATGTAAATATTTTGCAAATATTGTAATAATTTTAGATAGTTGAAATACATGGATAATTGTAACTTCCACATGACGTTCATATGAAAAATCTTGAATAAAGACTCTACCATGTTACCTGATTTTATCTACATTGTTCTCTTGCAATTGGAATGCGTTAGCTTTGTATGTAAAAAGAAATTGCGAAAACTACTTTAGCGATGTAACTAGCATATTTTCAAAATATTGGAATAGTTTTAGAATGGAGATGATACAGATAAAACTTATGCTTTTAGTGATAAAGATATTTAAGGGAATGAAATTACACTCAAACATTTCTTCTGTATAAATTATGTAGTCAAATGAGTCATGCCAGAACAATATTCTTTAATTAAGGACTCTTTAAAATACGGATATAAGGTCATTCTATAATATTTTGTGTAAATGATTCTTTCATTGTGCTTAAATATCAAAGCCTAATAGTCTCTAACTTTATGTTCATAGCTCTTTAAAATATTGACATAATTCAAACAATTCAAAGAATATGACTTAAAGGAGGAGCTATTGTTCCTCAAAGAATTAATCTAATTATATATGTGACTTATTTTTTCTTGTTTATTTCAACTCAGACCTCGGATACTGGACTATAAGTCTAAAATGTTCTAGCGATTTGTGAGTTTTAAGCATAAATCTTATTGTTATCTCTCGACCTTGAAACTATAGAACGATATTCTGATTACTCTGATTATATTATCAATTACTTTGATAAGACTACGTCTATGGATAATAACTCTAAAATTATATTTAAAGTTTCTACTAATTTTATTATATATAGTTATGATCCTGCCGACATCTCATAAATCAAAAAATATTTCATGATTCTGTGATCCTGAAGTGTAGTGATGGGTAGTGAAGAAAAGTGACATATAATACAATATAATAAAAAAAAAAACGCTTTATTGAAAGAGCCTGGCCAAGGCCACTTCCATAAACGGTTGGTACACAGATCGACAGTAGTTACTCAATTATAAGGAAATACATAAGCAAATTAACAAATAATTAGCAAACACTTAAAATTATTGATCATGTACTCAAGTAGATAGAGATATCACATATAACAGCCACAGTGTGGCAACTAAAGGTATACATACAAAAAGAAATTATATAAATATTTAACACCTATAAAAAAAAAGGTTTAACTAACTTAAGAATTATAATAATAAACAGGAGTGCGGGGGTCAAACCCATCAGTCATACATAGCTAAACAATAAACTAAAGAAGAAATTTATATAGTTCACATCAAATAACGGCCTTGAATCTGCCAATTATCATAAAAATAAAGCTACTATAATTAATTACATAGTTATCAATATTAAGTTATCCGAAGCAGCAACTTAAGACTACCAGAAGAAAAATAAAGATTAAAAATTTGAAGCACATACTACGATTAATAAATTTCAATAAACCACAGCAGCAACATATAAGGTTACCAAAACAAGATAATAAAAATTAAGAATTTAAAGTAAATACTACAGTTAACAAATTCAATGTGACCAATTGTTATTCGTCCAGATTAATAAAATAACTAATAATAAGAGAAATGCTGATTAAAGTTTAGACCTAAAACCTATAACCTCGCACATCAGTACCATAAATGGAAAATTCAACACCAGATACCAAAAACTCGGATTTGCATGATCAGCATCTCATTCACCCAATACTAAACAAACCTTATACCCTAGACAGACTGTGTCCATAATGAGTTAATTTGAAATTCAATCATTTCAATGAAATGAAGCGATGACAGACTATGGTCGAAACTTATTTCATTTGGAATGTCATTGACAGATCCTCAATGTGGGTAAAGATCATTGCAGAACTCAATAATTTAATTAAATGCTCCCAAAGAAATTTGCGAGTATTTTTGTAGGTGCAAAGCATTTAGCAAAACGAAAAAAGAGAAAAGACCAAAAAGAGAAAAGCGGCAAAGACGTTTCTTTCTTGATCAGCTGGTGGCTATCACTGTTAACTTTATTGGAAATTCTATCCACTTTCCATTAAATTCAGATCATTTTATGCAATTTCACTATATGGAGTAAAACTTGGTCCATTTGAATATGAAACAAATGAGTACTTGATGGACTTCATTTGTGTGAGACACTCCATTTTTTGACTCCATTTAATTAAAAATTAAGTCATTATAAAAAACAGTCTGTCTAGGGTATTAGCGTCCACATAGATAAATGAGGACGTTCGAAATATCACAAGTGACTAACTATAAAACACAGTAAAAAATAATTCCCTAAAGTGAGTGGCAACAATTTGTGCCACACAGGTTCGGCATTTGTCGATAAGATTAGGTTTTTATCCCTAAAATGTAGGTAGGTTTTTCTCCCTCAAATGTAGGGAATTTTGGTTTTTCCCCCTTAAAATTTATGGAATATTTCCTAAAATATAGGGTATTTTCATATTATTTTTTATTTTTTTCCCTACATTTTAGGCAATATTCCCTAAAATGTAGGGAGCATTCCCTAAAATATAGGGAATTCTAAATTGTTGTTTTGTTTTTTTCCCTAAAATGTAGGGACTATTCCCTAAAATTTAAAGAATCTTCCCTAAAATGTAGGGAATAGGTGATGGCACCGCACCACTTTCCACCATAGGTGAAGGTGAAAGAAGACCACTCCTTTTAAAAATCATAAGAATTAGCTGAATAGCTCATTTCTTATGGTCCATACTACTAAGTAGTATGGAAGTTATATTGGTGTACGGGGCAAGCTTAAACAAAATATTGAAAAGCAATATATGACTTCTTTTCAAAAACAATGTGCGAATTATATAAACGAAAATATATTTCCATTAAAAATGCAGCATATTACCTAATTTATTGAATGTTCTCTTCCTCATATCCAAAAGAGCTAACATTTCGGGAATTTTACGTACTTTATAGGTTTTCTAGTGCCAAATACCTAAATTCATTGAATGTTCCATTGATTTGGGGAAATTAAACTGATTTTCCCTTTCTATCAGAGAAAATTACATTTATTTTTAGGGAAAAACGTGTCTTAAATTTACGAAATAGTACTAATATTTTTACAGTTAACTAACTACTTTGAAAAGTAACTTAATATTAAATTAGCTAGTGTTTAGAAGGTTTATCGTAATAATACAAATACAGAGCAGTTTGTACAGAAAAGGGTAAAACATCTATATTACAAAACAAGTATAAAAGTTCGTGCTTTATTTCTTTGGTAAAATAACTGAATATTACGATACAAGAGTTATTCTGACACACATGAAAAAATCGAAATCCTAGATATTTCGAAAATCAATTTCGAATGAGATCTACAAATTAAATAAAGCTGTACAATTTTAACTTCATTATGAAAACTTGTAATGATTGTAATGATGATTTTGAAAGGTTATCCAATTTGTATTAAATCCACTTTTAGAATTTGTAAATTCATACCTAGTTTATCTCTTTCTAACACCAGAATAAGATCAACTTAAAAACTTACTTACATATAAAAGTGAAATTCGAATCACTATATACGCTACAACTTGATAATTATTATAAATATATTGCAAAAAAGTTCTTCGACTTATGAACTCATCATAAAAGTTTATATGGAAGAAAAAGAACCGCAGCGATGATATTTAATTTGGAAGTTATAAAACCACTCACCGGAAACATGATCCAATGGAAAGCAATTTTTAGACTTCGATGGATTAAAGAAGAATATTGAAAAAAAATAGAAGTCGTTTATTTATCCATATGACTGCGATCAGTTTATTTACATTATAGTGAATACAAAAATTCACACGCAATTTTTACTTAAGAACATATGCATTAAATATAAATAATGATACTATGATGAGTCGATATTCTTAAAATATCATATCTGCGAACAAAACAAGTCAATATAATTCTACCAAAACTAGAACTTTCTTTGGTAAACCTACACTAAAAAAAAAACTAGAACTAAACAAAAACTGCTCCATCTACCACCATCTTCAGAAATGCAAATGATCCTGCCTACTTATTTGCATTACGTACCTCTCTAAAAGTCTTTAAAAGCCCCCAGGTGAAATAATAAGCGCACCACCACCAACACCACCAACAATAACAAAAACAACAACAAAAACAAAACAACTACAACAACAACAACATTAAAATGAAGAAGAAGAAAAAAAATTCTAATTCCGAGCGCATTGCACCAAATGAAAACGAAATTGCTGATACCGACCGGCTCTTGGGGGTCAATGAATTAAAAGATGGCAAAGAACTTTAGCATTTCACAGTAGAGCTGAGTAGTTGAGTTTTTGAGTTGTTGAAGAGAGTTAAGAATATATAAAAGAGTGCGCGCGCAGCTTCTTCCTACTCTCCACTTTTTCCCCTTCTACCACCTTTTACCATACTACTACTAGTGATGATGGTATCCTCTTTAGTTCTATTGGTTCTGTCTTCAGAACCTCCTCAAAATAATTTCGCTGCTGCGTATTTTACCTCAAAATCACTCAGGTATGAAATGATATAAAAATCTTTAATATTGTTTGTGTGCACGATTGTTACATACTTGATGGAATGTCAAGAAATTCTTTTGGATAGATAATGAATGTATTATGGACATAAACTAACTTACACACCACCTGTTTCTAGAAGTTTTTTTTTTCCTTCCATCATCATCATTAGTAGGTAGTTAAATGACATTAGAAAGAAAATTTGTGGTCTCTATAGACAAGGACAAGGAGGAAGGGGTCACACATAGACCTTGTGCGCAACATCAAGGCGCACAATGAAAGTCTTTTAATTTGAAAGAAAGTCACCAGATAACTAGTTTAGGAAGGAAGGTATATGCCGGTGCGTCTACAAGAGTGCGTTTTACATATATTCACAGGTATTTCATGGATTTCGATTCTTGTTCTGGTTGATTTGTCGGATGACCGCATGTGCCGTTTATATTCTTACTGCTGCTTATAGTTGTGTTATTGATGTTGTTGTTGTTGCTGTTGTTCTCTTTACATAATAAGACGACGATGTCGATCGACGCCACTTACTCTGTTCTGCTAGCTTCTAAAGTTGGAAACCAGTTTTAAGGAACCACTTGCCGTGAAAAGGGCGTTCAACCATACCATAATTCCTACATACACTCCACATGCCTGTAAATCTCCTTCTTCCTCTCCTCCTCCTCCTCCTCATCATCAATCGACAAGGTAGTCTTGAATCATAATTTCATTTTATTCTGTCTTATTTTTACTCTTAAATTAATTCTCTTCTTACATAATCTGTGGACGTACATAAATATATGTACATACATATATGAATCGTACAACCTTGAACTCTTGTCGGAGGTAACTTAAGGTTACTGCAAAAATTTATGTAGGTATGTGTATATATTATGAAAGCAACAGCAGCAGTAAAACTCATCCTAATTGCTACATTAAAATTGCGTGTATGATATCGAAAATCTACAGGGAAAGGTGGTAAAAATTTAAGGGCACGACAATTATATTACATGCATTTTAAAGATTTTATGACACCATCGATGACTACTGGACTATGTCGTGAAATGTGTGATAAACAAACAAACAAAAGTACAAAGAACAGTGCAAAAATTAAAAAAAAAAAAAGTAGCTGTTGGCTATTTTTCAACCTGTCCCATCCATTGGTCATCCGGATACCACAAAACCGTGGTACAATCGGAAAAAATTAACTAAGGATATTCCTGTCCCGAAAAGGTAATAACAATAAAATTCAACTTCCAAGAAATCAGAATACTTTTTCTTTTGATTGTCAGAGTCTAAATAAAAAGTAACCAGCCAAATAATAAAAAAATAAATAAAAAAAATTACAAAAACTCATTGAACCCTTTTGGGTTAAATGGGCCCATGCGAAGTAAAACGCAAAAATATCATCCGGTCCCGGTGTCACCATATTATCATCGTCAAGTCGCGCAACACTGCAAATGAACATTTTTGAAGAGAAACCAACCAAAGAATCTCACGACTGCCTTCAGGTGAATTTAAGACTTTGAGTCATGTACATACTATATATATATAAGTATATATGTAAAATGTACATATATATATATAGTAAGTAGCCAAACTGATTTTCAAAGGTGCCTAAATGTTCTTTTTACCAACCAAGATAATTGCGAAATCGCGCGCTACAAATATTAACGTGATGTGACGTGATTCTATTTAGTTGTCATGACTATAACAGGCTTGAACAGAGTGTAGGATTTATTAGAGATTTGGATTAAGTAATGAGAGATTTTTTTTGTTATTGTTTTTACCTGGTTTTATTAACCTTGAAAGGTGCTTGATATAATCAAATTCAATGTGACTGCCCTTGAACTTGAGCGCTAATAGACCTCATTATGTACAGAGGTATATGTAGGGAAACAATGTCTACAAAATAAAAGAAGTCTATTTGGCGGAAGGCGGACAGTTAATTTTTTTTTATGTATGGCATTGAAGTTAGGTAACTAGCAGATTTTGATTTTTTCTAAGAATTTTTTTTTTTATTAGTTGTGATTAATGTTGATATATTCTTTTATAATTTCACGATGATTTTATTTGTAGTGGGATCAATAGATTAAATCTGTCTAGAAATTTGTAGAGTATGTAAAGCGGTTGCGCAGATGTATCGGATAAAAATTTAAAGCAATTTACAGAATTTTGAGAGAAAAGTAATAAAAAAATAGCGAATATAACTAATAACCAAAAAAATATCATCGACAAAATAATAATTGTGGGTAAATATTTAATGCAATCTCCAAAAGTGCTCGACACATCAAGAAATTGAAAGATATCAGAAATATTCTTGATTAACTTATTGTCTGCATATAATAAAGTTACAATATTGCAGTATTCGGCAATCTACATTCGGTAGCTAATCAGATTTATTGTCAAGAAAATTCAAAATCAAAGCTCTTTAAGTCGAACTGATACTACGCTATTAAGGCATGAAAGGGTGACTTTATGATGCGTGTTTACCTATCAATGTAGAAGATCTAGTTGCTAATCCTGATCCTTTTGTAATACTTTTAGCATATAATTTTGTACGCATATTTACTCATTTTACCACAAATTTGTCGTACTTCGGTTTAGCCACCATAGTTCATTTTGATTTATCCATTTCATTTATTACAAAATGAATTAAAATGAATATGCAGTGAATTAACATTACAATAAAGTTATAACAAAAAGTATCACAAATTTTCTAACTACTCATCATGCGGTTCTAAGAAAAGTTTTTAACTGTGGTACATGAAAATTTAATACATATAGAGTAGTCCAGAGCAGCTCAGTTCATTTGAACTATTAAAAGTAGAACGTCAATTTTTGACAGCTGTCAGTTAGATTTTTTTAATTAAGAGAAATATCAACTCATACAAATTTTTAAAACTCGTTATAAAAATTGTAAAATTATTTCAGAAATGATGTTTTGAACAATTCTTGCAGTTTTCGATCAGTTATCGTTTTAAAAGTGATAACACTGTGCATTGTGTTAGTTAACGGGCAACTGAAACTATAGTCTATCAATTTAAAGTCATTTGCAACAACTAAGCATTACAAAATCCATTATGCATTGAATTTTGACATAAGAGCTTTGGCTATAAACAAGAAATATTCTTACACTCTGAAAATCCAAAATTGATATAAAAATAATCAATTCATTCGCAACGAGCATTTCTTCAGTGAAGATGTATTGATAATGCAATTGCAGTAAATGGAGAATGATATCTGATGCTGGAATAGTATACGTACGTTTTATTACATGAATTGGAATTTATTAATTTGAGAACCGTTGCCTTTAACGGAATAATTACATACATGTCATAAAATAATTGACCTATTGCTTTTGAAAGTTCTTGTTGATTATTTATTATATACCAGATATATGCTCATCAGTTGTAATTTGAGACAAACTATAGTACTAGTGGCGATAAAATAGTTTTCTCAAAAATTTTCCGTTAGGCTTATAAGCTTAGCAAAGTTGGGAAACTATCCAGTAACTCTCCATTAACACTTAATGGTAAATATTTAAACATCATCCAAATGTATCTACAATTTGACAAAACCTTTCAACAGTATATTGATCATTCTAAAAATTTTTATTGTAATTTACGACAAAAAAAAATGCTTCATCCTCTGCAGTTAAACTGATTTAGCAGATAAAAGTGAGCAAACAACACATTTTCTAGTCATTTTTGGTTCTGCTGTGCAGTTCCACAAGGATCGATATTAAGGCCTCTATTGTTTAGCTTTTTTTTTTTTTTTTATTATGAGCAATCTAATCTCATAAAAATGATAAATTTCATATTTATAAGAATGATGTAAAAACTTATTTATATCTGGGAAGCAATTTTACGTTACTCGTTCTACCCTTCTTATTTGGTACCATAATTAAGCAAAAGCTTAATAGTATTTACCTACAACAGAAGGATTAAAGTTTCTTTCAACATCTGTATTAAATTTAATGTTGGTTTTCGAAAATTCCATTATGTTTCACTCTTCAAATTAAAGTTACAAGGTTGCTCTTTTGTTACCAGGATTTACCTTTTTGTACTCAAAGCTCTCGATATTCTATGTTGTCAAATTATCTGACTTGTAGTAGTATTTATCTGTGTTCCTTGATGATTTGAATGGTAGTTTTCAGACATGCTAGACATTTGAAATTTTACAAGTAGATTGAAATTTATTTAAGGAGGCTTTCTTCATTACTCTTATCGCTCTACTGCGGTTCGAAATCTTGTTTCCTCTACTTTTGTTTTTATTTTAAAGGCAGGGTACAGTAGACCTAATCCCAAGCACGGAGGCCATAGCGGCCCATTGTACTACTTCAATTTTGCTTTTCACAAAAAATATTTTCTGAATTAAATGGGTCACACATACCCCAAATTCTACAAGCCATATCTTTGTGATATGTAGAAGTAAATGGCTTATATAAAGTGTCAATTGTAGGTGTAGGCCTATATATAGACAGAAAGACCTTACTCTATTACTACATCAGGCAAAAGAAGGTGGTTTTGAAAATAAACCTACAGTATTTTAAGTAAAGCATGTAGATCGATCTAATTGTGTTCATTCTGTTAATTTTATTATTGTTGTAGGTATTAATTGCTAACATGTGATCCATCCAGCTCATTGTAGGCATGGCAGAAGGGGTTACACTAAAAGTTAAATAAATTAACATATTATGGTGGATTATGTAAAAATATCAAGGTAAACAATCTCACTAGATAAATGAAACTAATTGTCAAAGTATTTGAAGTTTATAGCCCAAGTTCTTAATATTACTTAATTCATAAATTCCGTATTAATTCCCAAGTTGTCTAAGAGTTAGTTTAAACCGCTGCAACAAATAATAAATGTTATGTAGAAGGCACTAAGCCTTATTATGCCTTACTATATGAATTTACACCGCACTTAATCATATTGTAGTAGGTGCCATTTTCATTATGACATACGGTGAAAGCTTGAAAATTGAGGATAGTATGTTAATAATCTATGTAATGACGAAAAATCTAAGCCTTCTTTTTTTTTTTTAACTAACAATTATTTTTCTATTGGTTATTCGATTTTTCAAAAAAATTATTTTTCTCAATTTTTGTTTCTTTAAAATTGGAAGGATCTGTTTCTGAATTGGCTTTTAATATTGTGTAAGACTAATATTCTATGCATAACTTTCAAGCGTACTCATTGTTTTTGGTTATTCGAGTGCATGTTGCTTAAAATCGGTGAAATATAAAAGTCTTTAATATGGATCACAAATGTTTTGCCCACTCAAGATACACTTAACCTCTATATAAGATATAAAATAAAGCTTATGACCTATCCGTATCATCAAGACTAATCTCAAAAGAGAGATATATATACAAAAATTTTAACTCCAGCTGTCTGTCTATGTTAAAAACATTATACGGCAAACCAGTCTACACTCTACCTGATCGATCAATAAATAAACTGAATATGCAATTCGTTTCATAACAAGATGTCTAGCCCTAAAGGAATATGATATTTAGTAATTAGAACAGCATTTTAACTTAATGGTGGAATATTCCTTAAATGACGACAAAGCGAAGAAACAAACTTTGTAGGAGCTTTGAGTTATTTCAATAATTAGCGAAAAAATCTTAGTCTATCAAAGAAAAAGTGAATTGATCCAATCTAAAAAGTAACTCACTACAATAATACCCACCAACTACCAAACCATATAGTCGACCCTACTTGAAGCGGAATAAAATTTATCAACATAATACAAATTGTTAATAATATTTCCAATTAGCGAACAAATTGTTCCTCATTAAAGACGAGTAAGGTAGAGATACATCAACAAATTGTAAAGGCACAAGTACTAAGACTTGTGGAAGGCTACGTACAGACAAATCAAAGTCCTTACTGGAATCATATAAATGAAAAATACTATAATCGGTTATTGAAGACATAATGGTTTTCTTCTTAGTGCACAATAATATTTTAATCCTTAATGATAGCTTCGGACACTTTTTATAAGAAGGATACTGATAGGATGGATGGTAGTTTGAGAGCATTTGCAGGTATATTGTTTTACGAATACGACATATCCGAGAGATCTTCTATAACGTAAGAAATTTTGACATCAAAACATTCATTAAGATAAGCGAATTTCAATAATTCCATTGCATTCGTTTTAATACGTAAAATACAAAAACCAAAAAAAAAAAAAAACAAAGGTAATTTTATTAATACTCAAAAGTATATTTATGTCCTATTTTAAGTTTTCTCATTTCCCTAATATCTCTATTTACGAGTATATGGGTGACTATATATACACTTTTCAGAACATTTCAATGTGTTGCTCAACATAAACCCAGAATACAAAATTCCTCAACATAAACCCGGAATACAAAATTCCTAAGCACCTTTCTTAATGTCGTCCATCTTTTTAGTACACCAAGATGCACCACTAGTGCTTACTTAGCGGAGCCGAAAATTCTATAACAACCCATATATATCTGCATCAATATCTGTCACAGTATGACGCCACAATTTCTTCTAACACCTTTATCCGATAAGATTCGAAATAAAACACCCCATCCAATAATGAACCAGGAATACTCTAAAGAGATCACCCACGTTATCAAGATAATCAACACCTATAGACTTGTACTCTTATCAATTCCTTTCTTCCCCTTCCATAATACCAAAGTTCAATAAACGAAAACCCCAGTAAGGTATTTTTTTATTAGTACCACCGGTATTCCAGCAACAGTTGGTTAGTATGATACTAATTTCACAATTTTTATACTTACAAATAAAAAATTGAATGGGTTTGTTGAACTCTCAAAATAACAGTGACGGACTATAAAATATATTCTGTAGAGGGGCACGTCTCTTGATATTGAAGATTGTGTAATAATAAAATCGTTTGAATTCTATGTAAAGTTATAAAAGTAATAACAACAGGAAAACCTTTTAAAAAAAGAAAAACAAACTTACTTGGTTGATTTAAAAAAAAATCCCTTCTACAAATAATTCAGATCGGTACCTACCCCTATGAATGTAAAAATTCTAGACATTTTCGGAGCAAGCAATAAAAAATTAATTCATTGAAAAATCCCTTTTGCGGATAGTAAAGGTGGCGACAACAAATTTGAAAAATACAGAATACATGTGCAAAATTCTGCTAGCATGAGCAATACTATTTTGTATATATTTTTAGGTACAAAAATCCAAGTTACTTGTATATTTGACGAAGTTTCTTGAATATTCAAAAAAATTGAGGACGCGTGAATTAGGTAATTAGGTAGTTTTTTTGTTTTTTTGCACCAAAATTTATATATCAAATGAAATTTTGTTTGACCTTGAAAGAGCGTTAGCTTTTTATATACATATTATTAAATCAAGGGCATACCTTATGATTCAAAGCACAGTATGTCAGGAAGGGGAGATGGGGAGACAGTCCTTAATAATTAGTTCTGCGGAATTTTAGCTAGTCTATCAAATAAAAATTTACACACACAAAAAGAACTTCTTGTAAAAATGTTGCAATAACAAATATTTATTTTCATAACCAATGTTATACACAACTTCCTATGAAACAATTAAAAAAAAAAACAAAAACAAAAAAGATCAATTAATCGAATCAATTCATAAAATAAACCCCTAATCGAAAATCCTAACAAACTCAACTCTAAAATTATTCTTAATTTATTTGTTTATTTTTTTTTTACTTCACACTAACTATTATAAACCTCTTTATCCACTTTATTCATAAATACATCACCATCGTCCCACAAACCTTGCAAAAAGTCATTGACACTAGCTTGATCTCTTCAGCACCATTTCCAATGGATTTTCTAGCAAATCGGAAGCACATAGAAAAGATATACAAAAAAAAAAAACAAAAAAAAACAAAAAAATAAGAGACACCAAGAGCAAATAAAGCAGAAGAAAAACAACACAAACAATGAGAACAGAGTGGAAGTAGCAGACAGAAACTATAAATGTGTGATACGAAAGTAATCATGACATGAACACACATTCACTATAAATAAATAATTCGCGATAGATCGGTACATACATCATATCAACCTCATTAGATGAAGATGCGCAAATCTCTTAATGGTTCAATGTCATTTATACAATGATTAAAAGCGCGCAAATACTAAGTATGGGTTTGGTTAGAAACTGGTTTGGCATGTGCTTGCTTGCCAGTCTGACTACATTTAAAAGTTTCTTAATTCCAGGAAAAGAAAAAAAAAACAGTATATTTTTTTCGTTTAGTGTTTTTTTTTTTTTTTGTTTTATCAAATTACAGATTTGGTTGATAAATTGTTTGATTGCATAAAACTTATTTCATCTTGTATATCTACATATATAACTCAAAATAATTTTAAATAAAACAAAAAAAAACCGAAAAGGTCATTGTAGTGACAGACAAAAATTCAAAAAATTGAAACAAAAAAACCAATGATTTGATCAAAGACTCCATCCTGCATCTTCTCTCATTGCGCTGCTCTTCAATAATTTATCCAGAAATTGACGCATCCTCCCCTTGTACCTCCCTCATTTAAAGCAAAAAAAAAAAACAAAAAAAAAACAAAAAAGCAAACTATTTCTCATTTAAAATCAATAGGTGTCAAGTAATGTCATTGTCAAGGATTTTTGTTTGTATAATTATTTGTCATCCCTCTGCCGCGCCGTTGATCACCTATCACACTAACCCAGGCAGGCAGAATCTTTCCATTTTTTTTTTTTTGCTTTTTTAAATTTACAAACATTCGCTCTCGCTTTTAAAATAAATTATCACCCGCTGCTGACAATAAATTAAAAGCTTTCATACAAGATCGCGATTGACGTGTTTATTTGATATTGATATCGACTCTTAAGGTAATAGAGACATGCGCGCACTATTTAAACATAATATCTCTCTGTACGTATAGGTATACCTACATATATAGTTACTCTATAAGATTCTAAGCTTTTCTAATAATACAAAAATAATAACAATAATAGGAAATAGAGACGTAATGCAAAATAACAGCAGCACTAACAACAATAATGACAATAACAAAAAAAAAAAAAGAGGAAAAAAAACAAGAAAAAAACAGACAAATTAAACGACATGTGACCTCTAGTTATGTAAGTTATTTTCTTCATACATATGTATATGGTGATGGATATTAAATATTATATTGAAGTGAATATAGGCATATACATATATGTACATAATTATTTAGTAACATATATACCTAACCGAAGGTATTATATTACCTAATATGAGGTAAGAAAAAATTTTGCATTAACTAATTTTAACCAAAGACAATTTGACGAGAGATGGTCCATAATAACAAAACTAGTAACGTCAGTTTTAGTAAATATAAGCTGTTTACGCAACTGTATATAATTTCAATAGAAATGACATGCGCAAAGTCGACTGATTGAAATAATTTCAAATTTGTTAGTATTGTAATGAGTTTACTATGTATATACTTACCAAAATATTTGTTTAATCACATTAAGCCGGTAGACGATATTAATCCTTAATGGTTACTGGTAATCCAATCATATTTCAGGATAAATATAAATATTTTCATGTTCCATATTATGTAAACTGATATTGTAATTTAATGAGAATTCGTTCCAAACTAGTTGTGATTCACCATTTTAACATTTGTAAATTTCATTCATTATTATTTTTTTATTTTACTAAAATCATATCACAAAACAATTGGCACTATAATTGATTATTGCTTTTTTTTTTTTTGTATTCTTAACTATTTCTGGTTTATTTTAATAAAATTAACAAGTCGCAGTCATACTGATTTCACTTTACTACACGTATTTCAAGTATTTTTTTTTTTCCTTTTTTTTTCTTCTTTTTTTTTGTTATTAAATAAAAACTTAAAAATCACTCAAAAAAAAATCACAAAATCCTGTGCAGGTAATCCAAGTTTAAGGGAAGAAAAAAAAACAAAAATCTAACAATTTTCATGACCAATGCGATCTCAATTCAAAAACTAACTAACTATTATTAACTTGTAACCGGGTTGTCGATGAAAAATTTTCAAAAAAAATATTTTTTTTGAAAAAAAAAACTAACATAAAACAAAAAGAATTTTTATTTTCAATTCTCTTCACTATTGATATTTTTCAAATAAAAATTTCACGTAAAGCAAGCGCAACGAACTAACTGTATTATTCTAGGAGAATCTCTCCGAAATTCCGAAAACCCATAAATATGAAAATACAGAAAACTAAATATTCCGTGTTGGTCGTATTGTTGCTTACGGAAAACTGAATCACGGAAGACACAATTTAGTTTACAACCAACTTGTGCGCTTCTTTGAAATATTTGAAAAGAAAAGCAAAACAGTGCGCAACACTACTGTTAAGAAGAGAGAATATAGATCCATACAATACGGAAAAAGATCTGAAATGCGCATGATCGGCTGACTTAACACACATACAGATATATAGAATAAGAATCATATCATCATTTTATCATCATTGTACTAACGGGCAGAAAACGTGCAGTATACGTGTTCTTGATATATGATTGTATGCATGGATATATATATACTATATAACTTGGCCGGTTCTAACACGCATACCATTTTCGTATGATAGTGATATGCCGTGAACGTGAACCTGGGCAATTCTTCGCTCTAGCGCTATCTACCTGTGTCAGAAAATATCTATACGGAAAAGGTATAATAAAGCTTAATACCACCCATCCCCTCCTCAGACTCAACTGGCTCTGGTATCAGAGTATATCATATATGCATACCTATACACGTGCGAAGTTACAGTCTGTTGAATTGCTCATCGCAGAAAGTTCTTAATGGCGCACTCAAAGAAAGTAGTCGAGAATTCCAAAGAGATAATTTGAAGAATCGAAGAGAAAAAGAAATTTTTCGCGTTTTTTGTAAGTGTTTGTGAAGCAGTTATGCTTTGGTTGGTTGGTTGGTTGGTAGATCGAGTTTCTCAAGCTTCTTTGGTTGGTTTTTGGAAAAAAAAAAAAAGCCTTCAAGAACATGTCAATTACAGGAAAAGAAGAAAGCTATTGCATAGATTTATGTTCTGTACTGATCTAACGGAATTATAAAGTTGAAAAAGAGAAATGTTTTTTTTTTTTACCATAATACGGGCGAAATGAAATTCTTTGTAGATTTTGAGTATGATCTGAAAGAAAAATATACTTCACAATTTTTATAAAAAAAAAACAAAACTTTTTTCTAGATGACTAAAAATGCAAAAAAAAATTTAATAAATTTTGTATTAAAAGTTTTTCATTTCTTTTGCTGGAGATCAAAAAAAAACAAAAATTAAAGAAATTTCCTAACAAATTTATATTTACTGTGGATGGCGGGTCAATGACTTTTCTGAAGAAGGCAATGTTTTATTTATTTAATTCACGAGTAAAATTTTTACTTTTTTTTTTTATGTATTTTTTAATCTTAATTTAGAATGGAAAAGGAAAGGAGTTCGGTCAGATCAGATCTATAAAAAGGAATGCAAAATTTGGATAGGTTAGGTCTCAAGTTGGTAGTAGAGGAGAGGGTCATTAAACTATGATGAAAGAATTATTGGAAATAATTTTTAATATCTATTCATTATTTTAAACTTGTTATATTCTCATGTTTTTTTTTTTTTTTTTGTTTCTATTAAATACGAGTCCAGAGATGAGATGATCTAAATTGGATGCAATTTTATAATTAAGAATTTAATTAATTAATTATTTCGTGTTCTATCTCAAGTGTTAGTTCTTAATTCCCAAACAGATTGATACTGCAAAAGATTTTATTACATTCCTGAAATCAAATTAAGCAAAACAATAGAAATTGTTGGTTTTATAGAATATTTCTGGAAGAATGGACGACAATCTTCATCTCGAAGAAAGGTAAAACCACAGACCGGGAAAGCAATCTTCATCTGTATCATTAAATATATAGAAAAGCCCAGAGTCTGCCTATACCGCGGATGAATATCAAAATGCCTTTTGTTTTTTAATGAAAAATGTATTTAAAAAATAAAATTAAAAAAATTAAAAATTAGTAAAAACATTTAAAAAAAGGTAAAAAAAAATTAGAAAATTATAATACAAAATAAAAAAATTAAAGAAAAAATATACTGAAATTAATAATAAAAAAACTAATAATAAAAATAAATTTACAAACTTAAGAGAAAATCCCATTCTAAGAACAGGCAACTTTAACTAGTTCTAAGTTAAAGATAGAAAGTAATTAATTACCTATTTGCCTAAACTACATATCTGTTGCGATACAGCCACACTTTTGTCGCAGCCGGTACCCGATTCTGATGTACCGCTGTATTCACCTTAGTAATCGTTTCCAAATTAAAAAATTATTTTGATATTTCGATCAGTATTAGCATAGATTGCGCTAAAACTAGATATCGCATGCAATATGAGAAAAGCAGAGTATGCATATTGTGAAGTTTGTCGGGCATTCCGGAATAGACCGACTACAACACATGTTTTAGAGCAGTTCGAAAGCAAATGTTGCTTTAAAAGCAGCTTTTTATATTCCACCAGCTATATAAAGTTTTTGTACTATGTTCATGTATTGTAAAGTCAAATAACGATAGTTTGTAAGTTAAGGCCAAAACACAATGAAAGCGACACAGCACAGTGCAACCGATGCGACAACTGTTCTTGACAGTTGGCAGTGAAGAAAACAAAACGAAATGACAAAACATAACAACAAAAAAATTCCGAAATTAAATTAAATTAAATTTACTATTAATTGTTAATTTGCAATGCACTAAAAGATTCCACACATAAAAATTAGAAAATTAAGAATACACGAATTGTCAGACTGAAATTACAATCATCCTGCCTCGATAAATTTAGAGATTTTCCTAAACTTCTTGTTGAGAGCTTGTCGCGTCATCCTCATAGTGTTAAGTAATATGGGATTCCCATATGTTCGAATCATTGACAGCAAAGAATTTACAGCGACATTGTTGTTAGTCTAGTTTAGATTTCCAAATCGAGCAGACTAGGCCCAGGCAAGACATACAGTTTGTAAATACCAACGAAAGGCTCATACAAAGAATAAAGCACACACATTAGAGACCATCATTTTTAGACTGCATTATCCTTTAGATTTCCGAACAATCCTAGAAGTCGAAACCTTTTAGTTGGGAATAGTCTTTTGCCGAAGCACCCTCCAGCATCGCAGGAACTGTCTGCTCGGATGACCATCAGTGCAGACCGATCGTTTCCGAATCACAGAGACTGTCCGGCCGTTCTTTACCTAAGCAAGTTCTTCTATCCCAAGTGATATCTGTCCAGATGCCAGTCGGCACTTACTGTAAAAACAGGTTCTAGCTTACTCAGGACTGTCCTCCAACTAGAAGCCTCTTTCCGAGTCCTCAGTACTCTAGATCTGGTGGACTTATGACATATATAACAAGAACAACACAAGTAGACTGAAGATATAACCATCATCACATAACCACACAACTACTGCACTGTTGTCGCTGAATCACAAATTAGGGAATATTATAAACTTTGCCTCAAGTATTCGGTATTATTTTATAAATATAAATATACTCACCATTGTAATGATGATGGGAAGCAAGCAGGGTAGTGCATGAACTTTGATCTGAGACTAATTAATTTTGGTAGGTACCAAGCGTAATACTTATCAATTTTGATTTCAAGCAAATTGATTTGAATGGCAAACCTACCGGCTTTTCTTTAAAATTACTAGTTAAATTGGCACCTATAACCTTTTACTAATTAAAATTGAATTCCATATTCACAGAAAAAATTCCGGAGTCATACACCTCCCAGCCAAGGTAAAGATCCGTTAACCAAAACTGGAAACAAAGCGTATTTCAATTATTTATAGAGAATTGCCTGTAGACTCATATGTATATTGTACGGGTCTCCAATGAGTAAAAAACTCATTACCGCTTTCTATTTAAAATATTTAAATTTTCGAATTTTGGAGGAATCCGACTAGATAAATTTCTTTTGACTATGGCAGCAGAATGTACAGGTAAACCAGATTATTCTGAAAGGAAAATTCAAAATAAATTGTACTTTTATTACCGATTCAAATCGGTCAGTTGCACAATTGGGAAAACGCTTGGAAAATTTAATGAACTTTCCAATAGGGGCTCAGGATGTAGGTGAAGAAATAATTTGATTGAGCTTGTGATATAAGTCACTCAGTTGAGAATAAAAACAGAAACGAAAAGTGACCATCTCATTGTGCAAAAATAATTGCAATAATTGCTACGAGGAAGAATCAAAGGAGTATCATATCGTCAGAATTAAGCGAGAAGGGAAATGAGAAAGCAGGTCTAATCAGGACTTGAGATTCAAACAGAAGAATACTCGTACAAGATAAGTTCTTACCTACAAGTTCCATTAAATAATGCAAAACTGGACAGACGAAAAACTTATTAAATGGAGTTCATTCACCTGGATAGACTGTACATACAATATAGTGAAATTGATTAGGTACACCGGTTATGAATGTTAGATTACGAACACATACAGGCAAATTTGGTATAATATGTTTATTCTTCTAAGAATTCAAGATAATTGTAGCCAGTTTCCAATGAACATGGAATCTAAGAAGACAAAAAATACCAAGATGTATGACAAAATCTTCATATAAAAGGGATTCATTTCGATTTCGTGTTGTCCCTTAGTTCAAATAGAAAATAAAAAGTATTAGTTTAGTAGATATTAAAATTTAATTAGTAGGCAACTCGTAAAAATAAAATGGGACGAGAACATAAAAGCTCACAGAAGAACAAATCGATAAAATATGGGCTTAAGCAGAACAAAGGTATTCTGGGAAAGGAATTGCTCATAGAATTAATCGAAGTGCAAATGTTGTTTGCTCATTCCTACGAAATCAAGAGGGTTATGGAGCTCACTATAAAGAACGAATAGTTACAGCTACTACAAAAACGAGAATGGTGGAAAAATTTTGGAAGTTGCCTCAAACTCCTCACAATCAGTACGGCAAATTGGATTACAAGCAGAAACCTCAGCCAACTTTTAGATCATTTTCAGATAATTATAAAGTCAAGTCCGAACTTAACACGATTGCGACTGAAGAAAAAATCGACTAATCTCTAACACTATCGAAAATCTTTCTTAGAATTTGCAACACATCAGATCACTTGGAAAGAGCAATGGAGAATTGTAGTATTTACTGAAAAAAAAAAAAAAAAAAAACGGTTGTCACGATCTACTACGGAAAGAACAATTTTTCTTAGCCTGTCACCATAGTCGACCAGGATCACTTATAATATGGAGTGAAATCACTTTGAACGGGTCCTTAGAATTTCGAATTCTCCGGGGATGGCTTACACGGAAATTGTATGAAAACAGCAAAATGTTGAAGCATTGAAGGAAAGTGTCTTGGCTGGCTGGAATAAAATACCACTAATCCTTATCAGGACTTCTTTCGATAATATGCCCACCAGGATCTTTGAAGTAATTCGCAATAACGGAAGCCCAACACATTATTAAAAGTAGTCATAAAGCACTTATACAGATTCGTAGGATAAGAAAATTATATTAATAAAAACAAAAGTGAAATAAATAAATACAATAATTTTTTCGAACAAGAAGAAATGCACCCCTTTCATATGAAAATTGTTTCATAAATTCTTATATTTATAATTATCTTAAATCCTTAAAAGGATAAACATATAGTACCAAATTGGCATGCATGTGTTCGTAATCCCCATATTTAGTACCTAATCAATTGCCAGCAGTTAATATGTGACAGCTAGTTTAAATGTATCGCGATGTTGTAAAGTATTCTGAATTCTAAATCACCTTCTTTATATATGGAAGCATAACTGTAGAATACTATACAAATCTATCCTTCACGATTGCACCAGTTTGTTCCGAAGTGCATTCAACACATTATTATCGCCCATCTTCCAAGGAAGTTAAACTAATAATGGTGTTACCAATAGAATGTGCAGTCACCATACTGAAAGTTGTGTGAGTGTCCTTTTCCATATACGAAAGTGTAAACCATGTAAACCAAACTAGCGTTAGTTTTACTGGCGAAATCTCTTTCGGGTGAAGTTTACCAACTCTGGCTGCAGGTGCATATCAATCCGTATCACACCGGCCCAATGGATATCTATGAAATATGTTGAAATGGTGTACGAACCGAGACTTCTAAAATAACACGAACCCATCTTTACTAATTTCTCGAAGAGAAATTGCAAATAAATTACGTATATCTGATGAAGTTCTTTCCATTAATATGGAACTCCGGGCTAATTCTTTTCCAGGTCTTGATCGTGAAAATTTGTATCGCATTTTTGACATTTTTGACATTTTATTTGCTAATATTATGAAAATACCATGTACCAAAATTCAGCTCTCTATGTCAATGCGTTCTCAGACAGTGTCCAAATAAATAGTGAAAAACGAGAGTTTTGTATGGCAACCCCACGAAGGAGTTAATTTTACTTTTTTTTTTAAAGTCCGTGTACAAAATTTCAGCTCTCTAAGTATACGCATTCTCGAGTTATCGTGCGCACAGACGGACAGACGGACGGACGGACAGACGGACAGATGGACGGACAGACGGACGGACATGCAAAAATCAAAATAACTTTTAATATTATGCGTGTCCAATCCATTTTGCTCTGCCATCATTATTTCGAGGTGTTACAAACGGAATGACAAACTTATTATACCCTTTAGATTTCATCTAGGGTATAATAAAACAGGGTCTCTGTGGAAGCAGGAGCCGAGGGACCAACAATTTTACTTACACAGCTGTAACAACAGTAAGGCAAGTGAAGCAGACGTTGAGCCGGACGGGCGTCGCCCGTTAAAAAAAATTATTGCGGGCGAGAAAAAAATAACATTAATAATATTTGCCTTTGACAAATAAATAAAAAAATAAAAAATTTCCTGTGATCTACAATGGGTCAAGAAAGATTATCAAATGTGGCTGTTTTGTAAACCGAAAAAGAAATGACAGGAAAGCTTGTCATTTTGAGAAAATTATAAACTAATTCGTGGCGACAAAAGCTAGAAAAGTCCATCTATAAAATCTTGCAAATATTTCCATCAAATTGATTCATCTCAAATGTTTTTAAATGTACTTTACTCGCAAAACATTAACATCAACTAATAATTTTATGTGCAATAAATATTATTCACTATTCTTCTCATGACCAATTGCTGCTCAACTTTGTACAGTCAGTTGATATATCACGTCAAAATAGTATAGTTCAAATTCTATAAGGTTTGTTGAGAATTTTATGGATCAAGGGTGTAAATTTATACGTTTGCCTCAGGCGCCAAAACGAGTTGTTACGGCTCTGCGTGAAGGAACTACTCTTTGGTTTTGAAATCTTTTTGTAACCGCAAAGAAATTCAATCGCTCCTTCACTTAGTTGTATGGCCCAATATAGTAACAAATACAATGTCACTGCTTCACCAAATGTGGCAAAGTTCAGGCTGTTTCTAATATTTGGGTACTTTCTACCACTGGAAATTTGTCATAAGTAAAAGCTGAGTGTAACACATTTACCATGACCATGAATATACTCTACTTCAAATTTGATTTACATGAAATAAAATTACTTTTTTTTTTACAATTACAAAATAAAAACAAAATTTAAAAACTGTTTTATATTTGCTCTTTGATTTCGAATTTGTTTTAAAAGTACACATAGGAATAGCAAACCTTTAAAGGCCTTGTTGAACCCTTCTGATAAAAAACACATTTTCCGTGCGTTTTTCGAAATAAAAATGATATGATGCAAAACATAATGTAAACCGCTTTACAAAAAAGTGAATACTTTTAAAGCCACGAAAAAGCCAAATTTGCCAAATATAATGCTATCTCGGAAACACCCACTTGCCTCCGCGTCCTAACAGTGTTTATAAGTTGTGGGACATTGCTGAGTATTTTTAACTTATAACTGTCCTCTGCCCAGATGGCCTCCTTGCCGTGAGCTAATTAGCTTTATTGTACTAGTCTTTTAGGTTATGCAATAAAGTACTTTTTGAATTTTAATAGCTCTCCTCCCACCGCAGCCGCAACGTTTTTCCAGAGTACGTGATAAATACGTGTGGTCGCGTTAATGTAGAGCCTACCGGCCCAAAAACCACCTGCCCATCGGGCTAGCGCCCGATCGCCCGTACTGCCAGTCCGGCTCTGCATTTTACTGCCGTTATTAATTTTATACAATACCCATGTATTTCTACCCGTTAAGTCTCGCAAATTATAAAACGTGTGAACTGTCCAACGTCTTGAAGGCACCTTTACAGTATATTTGCGACTCATAGTGTCTACGACAGCTACTCCATATTTCGTGCTATTGTAGAATAACACTGTCTTAGATATTTTCTTTGAACTAGTGTTTATTGTTACATCAGGATGCATACTAAGCATCAGTACATTTTTATTAGACTTAGCCTGCTAAACAGTCAAAGATGTATTACCTGTTCTTAGAATAAGCGTACTGTATCATTCTTCTTTTGTAGTCTTTACGGAAACAGGTATTTCTCTACGAGCTCTACTGACTATGCCCACGATACTAGTATTTTTAGACTACAAATAATCCGCTAGTGCAAGCGAAGTGAAAAAGTTGTAACATATAATATTTCTGCCCTTATGGACGTAAGGCTCTATCAATTTCTTCTCCACCCAGCCACCTAAATGCTCGCCTTTTAGTCTTTTATCATTTTTTCCAAGGTAAGGTAACGAATTTATTACATACTTTTCAACTTTATCAACAGCCATCCAAAATTGTTGACCATATTTGTCAGATTTAGAGCTCATAAACTGAGTAAATCGGCAACGGCACTTTGAAGGAAAAAGTTGTTCGTCAATGGTTATATATAGTGCTGGGTATATAACAAGCTTGTACATTCCAAATAAATTCATATCAAATTTCGGAGATCATAGCAAACATATATTCATTTAGACTTGGCATCTATACTAGATTTGTGGTCAAATCGCAGATACTTCATTATCTCACGAAAACGATTACGGGATATTATTGTTTTTATTATAGGATTACCCCTTTTGATCGACCATAATGAATCTTGATCTAACTTATTGGCTCCAATCGCACACGTATATAAAGTATAGCAATAAAGGCCTCATACCAATTTTCATCTTATAATTCGCGTCGAGCCTCTTCCATAGTACATTCTAAGATATGCTGCATCATATTTTTTTATAAACATTAGTTGCCAAGCATTCTTACAAGTTTCATCCTCATTTCGCTTGGCGTGTGGGATTGGCCAAAACATTTTGACAACCCTACCAACCAGATGTACTACCAGCGTCAATTACTGTCCAAACTGTACCATCCGAAGAAACAAGTGTGTCATTAGAGCTTGATAAGGATTGAGTATGGGGGTTGGTCAACACGATAGATAATCCTTTACCTACCAATAACCGGCCGCGACGGCCTCGAACATCTCGAGCTCGTCCTCGTCTTTGAGCCAGCCCTCGATCTTGTACCTCATTCACGGTGCTCATAAAACTTCTAACTTCTGAAATATATAAAATTATAAAATATTTATAAAAAGAAACAAATAAATAGCCTAGTGTAGTGTTTCGAAGACATAAATAATATAGTTAGTTACCTTGAGGAAGAACTAGAACTGGTTTCCAACACATAAACATTATCCGAGAATTCTAAAGGTTCGCTAACTGTCGTCCTCCAAAATATCATTTAAAAAGGATGCAATTTCATGTGGTTTCATAGTTTTACGACGTTGACTGGACATATTTATAAGACGTAAGTCGGCTCCTTAGAAAAACAATAATATGTACTCGTTACGCAGAGCGAAGGACAACTGACTGCTAGGAGTGGCGCTCAAGTGTTTATGCACCCCTCCACCCCCTCAATTCCCTAGAGCAATCACTGTACATCGAATTATTGTTTCGAATACTGATGGGACAAAGATGACCCAACGGCGGTTCTAGGTAAATCATTTTATTTTTCTTTAAATATTCTTGTTATATAATTGAAGACATTGAAAAATGATAAAATACAATAAATTAGTAAAAGTCAAAAAGTTTCACAGACCTAAATAAAACCATAAAAAAGTTAGAGACGATGAAACTTGTTCCAAGTTCATCCAAACAATTTTGCGGTTCTGGTCTACTCTCATTATTTTCAGTATGATTATCCTCATCGTTCATTGAGGTATATTAGAAGAAACATATAAACAGGTCAATCCATTTCATGTCTAATTCTGATATCGTATTTCCTGATTCTTCTTTAAAGTTCACTTTTCATCAAAGAGCAAACCTGAATTCCACCCTCACATCATATTTAATAAAATTATTATATTCAAAAATATTTTCAATCGTTTTATGGCTTGAATTTCATTGAAAAAAGCTTTACACAAGTAGCGTTTGACCATTTTCCCTCGTACATAAGAATGTGAGCCTCTATTAAACTAAAAACAAAAAAAACTTCCGTCAAATATTACCTAATTGGATTTAATTTAGTTTCAAAGGGCAGTCAAACGACAAAACTTAATACCTTGGGTAAATGGGCAAAATCAATGATCAAAGTCTTCCGTAATTGATTTTATGAAAATCACTTTACTTTTGAATTTCAATATTAATTATAAATAAGGTGCTCTGAGCTACATATACAGGCTGTTTCTCACTATGAGGTCAAGAGAGCAGTAGGTGATAATGCTCACCTAGACAAACAAAAAATTGTATGACAGGGGGGGGAGGCATATCAACCGTTTAGGAGTTACAGGATGATTAAGAGAAAAATCTAGTTTTTTACAAATCACTCTTTATATTGAAAAATACATAGCGTACGGTCACAGTTAAGAGCTCATTGTATGCAGAACTTCATGGCCTTTCCAACGACTGTTCAACCAGCCCAGTACCCCTCTCCACGCAAAAATTATGGTTGTTATTAACTTATAACCTATTCAGGTCACACCGAAATTAGACGATATTTTTTAAAATGACGTCCTAACGGAACAAATTATCGTTGAGAATAGGTTTAAAGCTAATAACTCTTAAATGGCTTCAAATAGCACATTGAGTGTAATGGGTAACATTAAAGAGGAGGGTCTACAGTTTACAGTTTTTATAAAAAAAAAATTTATGTTAACGACCTTTTTGCAAAAATAATAGAGGTTAAATTTAAAAAAAAGGTGAGATAATCCGAAATATTTAGTTTAGACAACCATAATTCTAATGGGTTTTCCAATAAGGACTTAACAACTTTTTTTCAAAATAAAATGAAAACCATTTGAGATATTTCCAAACTTTATTATCGGGTTGAAGTACATTCAAAACTTTTATGAATGGAACTCGACTTCGCTCATATGACCACCGCGGGCACGTTTGCAGCGGTCGATTCATTGGACCCAATTTTCCATGACTCGGCCACACATTTCGGCCGAAACGGCTGTTATTTCGCGTTCAATGTTGGCTTTGAGCTCTTCCAACGTCGTCGGCTTATTAGCATAGACCAATGACTTGACGTAACCCCAAAGAAAAAAATCGCACGAACGAGGCGGCCAATCGACTGGTCCATTTCTTGAGATAACACGCTCATCAAACTTGTTCTTCAATAAATCGATTGTAACGTGTGCTGTGTGGCTTGTGGCGCCGTCCTGTTGAAACCACATGCTGTCCAAGTCCACATATTCCAATTCGGGCCAAAAATAATCGATAATCATGGCCCGATAACGATCACCATTCACAATAACGTTGGCGACCACTATCGTCGACGAAAAAATATGGCCCTATGACGCCGCCGGCATGCAAACCGCACCAAACAGTTATCTTTTGTGGATGAAGTTGTTTTTCATTAAGCACATATGGATTTTCACAAGCCCAATACCGCATATTTTGTTTATTGACAAACCCATTGAGCCAGAAATGAGCTTCGTCACTGAAGATGATTTTGCGATGAAATTGATCATCTTGGCGCATCTTTTCCAGAGCCCAATCGGATGGTCCATCGGCTTCAATAGTCCATCGGCTTCAATTCTTGAGTGAGCCTGATTTTGTATGGGTGTAAAGTAAGATCCTTACGCAAAATTCGCCATAAAGTGGTCGTGGCGATGCCCAACTCTTGAGAACGCCGTGGAATTGACGGATTTAGATCATTTGCTACAGACGTTTCAACGGCAGCGATATTTTCGACACTTCGACCAACCCGTAGTCTCACTGGCACGGCAACATCACACAACGAATATGTAGACTCAAACTTTTTCTGCCTGTCTACTAGGGCGAGAATTACGACCGAAAATCGGAGTTAACGCTCTGAAAGTAGCGGCCACCTACTACAAATTTCTGTAGTAAATTTTTAAGATTTGCAGACGTTGTTCGTTCGTGTACTTCACCATCATGAAAAGGTTATGTCTACTGAATAAACTGACAGTGACAGTTCGATGTTAAGTGAAAAGGTGCGTTCACAAACTAAATTCAAAATTGTCAAGTCCCTATTGGAAAACCCTAGAAGGGAGAGGGGTACGGAGCTGGTTGAGCAATCGTTGGAAAGGTGATGAAGTTCTGCATACAATGAGCTCCTAACTGTATTTTTTAAGATAAAGGGTGTTATGTGAAAATCTAGCTTTTTTTCTTAATCACCCTGTAACTCCTAAACGGTTGATATGGCCCCCCCCTGCCATACAATTATTTGTTTTGATTCAAATCCCAGCTATTATATTGTAGCCCCAAACCTTATAAAATCTTAATAGCTTGCAGTTCCAGTATGAATATGTTTGAATTAATAGCTTCAATTAAAAAAAAAAACATACTGTCCCCCTCATTTTGTGTATGACCAACGACAAGGAAGGATTTTATGCTCTATCCAATCAATATCCATGGATTCCACACCGTGAATATAGACAGAAATAATAAATTTAATTTTATTTTGCCCAAAGCAATTGACCCAATGAAATAAAACATTTTTCTCTGGACATGTCTCTAAAAACTTGTAAATAAATACAAAGTCCCAACTACATTGGCTCCTCGCTTTACTTGCCCTTCATGCCACATAAAGCAATATCCTTGCTTTTCTTGTAGTTTGTAGATGATGAAATTGTTTCCTTTTATAATGGAAATTTTAAAACTTCTTTTTCACATGGAGAAGGCGTAAATGCTTGGAAATCATACGCTACAAAAACAATATTATCAATCGTCTTCAAGTAATCAATTAGCATCTTTCTCTTTTTCTTGGCGACTAAGATCTTTTTATTCAATTTACTTATTGCAGCCTGTCCATTTTCTTGCATATTGGCAGGAAGAAAGTTCCACTTTTGTATTGCCTGAACAAAGTAAGAGCGCTCACCATATTGAGAGGAACACCGAGGGGCTAGAAGCTGACAACCCCTTCCCGAATGCAAGAAGTGCAATCTCTCATGCAAATACTCCGAAAGCTTGCTATATATCAGTTTGTGCAGAATAATGAGTTCATGGCGGCCTAAGTAGCTTTTAGAGGAGTGCCCAGCAGTAACAATACATACTGAGACACATGAGCATTTAGAGGAAGTCTATAATTATAGCGTTTTGCATCATTTGAATGAAGTTGTATTTACGGATTGCACTTTTTTTTTGAAAATCTAGCATATTTTTTAATCACCCTGCAACTCTGTAAATGTTGAGATGGTCCCACACTATTTTTCGTTTGCCTAGGTGAGGACTACCACCCTGTGGTTGAAGCATTCTTTAAAGTATTCTCGAGTAGTATCATCAACTCAGCGGTATTGTGACTCTGTCTAGCCACAATTTCTATGGCTTCAAAATTTGACCTCGCTTTCTGTTTACGCCTTTTCTCAGCTTCAAAAATCCTTCACTATTTTTTATAGCAGTGTTTATCACAGTATTTCCTATGAGTATATCGAGGTGGTGGTCGAATGCAATAGTTTATCGCCAAATTGTTTTAACTTATTTGTCTTTATGAAAGGCAAGCAACCAATTTTTTATTTAATGTCCTTAACTGATTTTGAACTGAGTTATCTATGAAAAAGTCAAAAGTCATCGAATTTCGTTAACTTTGGAAAAGTCGACATTTTGATATTTTTGTTAAAATAGCTGTAAGGATTGGATGATCATTCAAAAGACAGAGAGTGGTTAAATATATTAAGGCGAATTGGCACGCAGAATTCATATACTTACCTTGTATTTTCTTGGGAGCGATCAAATTAACTGGAGTTACAAAAATAATGAAAAATTTAATGTTTCAATTTTAGGGACACGGATATAAATAGAAACATTGAAATCAGCTTTACTAATTAATGCTTTTCAATAATTAACAAATTAAAATATTTAATAGACCAATTACAGTTTACATAATTTTTATCCCAAGCGGATAATTGGATTTATTTAGAAAAAGGCGGAAACGTGAGGATACTGAGGTCGAATATGTCGTGACTTAACATATATAATGCAAAGTACATAAATGTAGTCAACATAGCGCTTAATTGCTTTCCGACTAAGTAGTATAACAATAAATTTTTTATTACATAAACTTAGCCACTGAGCCACTGTATGTAGTTAGTGTAAGCAATGAAGGTTATTAATGTTGTCGTAAAAATTTCATCTAACTAGGCATGATCTAGACGAGTTTTCTTAAAAATTCACTCATAAATATTTTAAATTAATGGATGAAACTAAAAACTAGCATTACATAGAGAGTTTTGCTATGAAAATTCATGAATTTTCATAGTAAAACTGTCTATGTAATGCTAGTCCCGTATAGGGCTAATCTTGCTAGGCATTCAAGTAAATACGTAGTATTTCGCCTCATATAATTCACAATTAAAAATTATTTTAAGTCTATATATGAGGTCAGCTTGTCAGCCGTACTGACGACTATACGGTTCCTGCTTATATGAAACGCCCTCTTTTTGCAATGATTTTTTTTTTCAACTATTTTTCGTTTGCATAAACAGTTTTTTCCACTCAATTCTTGAGCTGCAGACTTAGCAGCTGAGTCAATTTCAGATTGACTTATTTCGCTATGAGTTTTCATATCAAAACTCTCTTTAATTAGAGAAGCCAAACACTAGCTATTGCGCGTTCTACTGGACTTTCTACAAACAGTTTTTTGCTCAGCTTTAAAATAGAGATAGGACAGACATCTATTAGTCAAAATTGAAAGCTGGAAAGTAATATGTGTCGATATAATTTACACAAGACCCCATACGCATGCTTTCCGCGCAGTCCAAAAACCGTTAATCTTGCTTCACGACTACACTCTATCATGAACAGATGTAAACAGAATCTAATCTGAGTTCGTCATCTAAAATCATGTTAACAATTTACGAAAAATAAAAACATTTTTTATTTTTGGAAATTTCTTGGAACAACACGCAGTTGATTATGGAAACTTTAACCGACCTTCAACAGAAAGAAATTCGAAGCTTCGAAGATATCATGGTTCAAAAACGTTAATCTTACCCATTTCTCGCAGAGCGATCAAAGTCAAATTCGGTACACTTAATTAGCTTGCATGAAAACACACTTTTACAATTTAACCTAATATAAAATCATGATGACGACTACAAGACGATGGACAAGTTTTACCATTATGGTTCGATTCGACTAAAAGTTGTTAGTTATCTGAGGATTTACATCTATACTTAAGAAAGAATAATATTTTAAAGATTATACATTTCCAAAAGCCCGAGATGAACAAAATAATTAATGAGAAAAATTAAATCTTTAAAAACAATTTACTTAAAGGGAACCAAATCCTTCTATTCTCAGATGTCCCGTATTTTGCGTCAATGATCAATCCTTGACCTTTTTTCTTAAGGCTAGACCATTTCGCATTGCATACATGAATATTACATTAAATAAAATTAATCTCTTGACCTCATTCCAGTCAGCTTCCTTTGAAGTAGGGACATCCGAAAATTCTCCCTTTTTTATTCAAATATTGGTAAATAACACTTTCTTTGCATCTGCTAGACATTTTAGTTCTATCCTTTTTAGGGGGGAATTTATTTAAAGATTTTTAAATTTTTTATTTAGACTGTTTTACCCTTATTTGTTGCATTTTTATTAGAGCTTTTTAAGTCAAAGCAAAGCAACTTCCTTAAACATTAAGGATACATATTTACATAAAACATGCTCTGATACACCATATTATATAATGGAGAGCTTGATTTGATTTGTTTTATTTGCCTTTAAGTTCATGCAATGGTCGTAATCTGCTGTCGATCATGTATACAATGAATACAACTAAAAACAATTTGATCTCCCAATCAATACTCTGGAAGTACAAGTTTTAAAATGAAAACTCATGTTATAAGTTCCAGTAATAATTTCAAACTCATAAGTTCCAGAAGATCCTCCAATTCCAGAAAAACAACTGGAACTACAGAAAAATACAGAAGTCCAATATTCAAATAGCTAGTTTCGTGCGTTCAATAAACTATAAACGAATTTTTGTCTTTTCTAATTAGACCAACAATCAGAGCTGGCAAACTTTGGGATGAAATCAAGACGAGTAGGTACGTGATAAAATTTTTACTCTCTCTGAAAATCAAGTGGCTAATATCTTATTGAAGGAACCCCGAATTCTTCATTTCTTGACTTTTAAGATTTGTTCTTTTTTTAACGCAGGCGGACGAGAGATTCTAAGCACGGAGGCCAGAGCGGCCCATTGTGCTTGCCTGCTAGAAGCCCTATCAATAAAACCTTTTAATGAAATGCATCAGGACTTGATCAGAAAGGGTTTTCAACTCCTCTACGGATAGGATGGCAGAAACTAGAGTATCCAGCCTGCTCCGGATGAAGGCCAGACAAGCAGACAAAAAGTGTTCGGTGGTCTCAGACTCTCATTCGAGGCAGGACAGACACTTAGGGCTGTCGAAAACTCTCATCCTTTTTAGATGAGCGTGAAGTGAGCTATAGCCGGGGATGACAACAATATTTCCTTCCGAGCCCCATACAAAAATCGGAGATATTCCTATTGGGCTCATCAAGAAACAATTGTGTGCACCTACAAGTACTCATGATCTCCCATCTCTGCTGATACTTCTTATGAACATCCGCTTTGATGAGAAACCTAATACTCAAGGTGGCAACGCCTACGGCGGGTTTTGTTCCTAGGAACAGTGAATTAGCGCCAGCCCTAGCTAAAAGGTCAGAACTTTCATTTCACACGACCCCCATGTGACCAGGGATCCACTGAAGGGATACCTTGTTGTGCATACACAACTTATCCACAGACGACCTGTAATCCCCCAGTAACTTAGATGTTATCCGTGGGCAACTCAGAGCCATCAAGGCTACCTGACTATCCGAAAGTATATCAATGTCCTTCCCCTTGATTTGCATATCAAATGCTAACTTCGCTGCTATTGAGATGGCGAAGAGTTCAGCGTGGAAGACAGTGGTGTATCTTCCAAGTGAGTATTCCATTCCAAAATCAGGCTCAGGAAAGTAGACACCCGCCACAGCTCCCTCATTAGTGAAAGAGCCGTCGGTGAAAATTTTTAGATCAGACCGGGGTAGGCTCGATAAGGCACTTTCCTCAGTTCAAGATTCCTTTACAGGAAAGCTCACAGAGAAGCGATGCCCGAAACGAAGACCATCGCATCCCATGGTATACCGGCCGGAGGATTTTCCAAGTCCAGCCGATACGCCAGAGAGCAATGAGAAGAGCCAGTCCAGCCGTCATCCCAATATCTTCATGAGCACAGTCTGCACCTTTTGGCATCTGCTTGAATGACAAGATCCAGGGGTGGCAGATAAAGTAAGACCTCAAGGGCAGCAGTAGCCGCAGATCGGCCACCAAACTCAGGAGAAATATGTGGGCATAGATCTAACGATTGAGGTGTATATGCAATGCACAATCCTCGGTCTTATTCCATAAGTACAGCTAAAGGCTCTCCTGCTTTGAGTGAAGATGCTCATTGTCGCATTAACTTTTTCCTCTACGTTCAATCCCCATATCATCCGCATATGCTCACATGAGATTCCCACGTTTTTCAACATCTTGATGAGCGAGTCAACCAACATACACCAGAGTACCAGGTTATAAGTGTTGATGACTTCTGTCACTGGACAGATTTAAATTAAGATCAGTTTCAACAATAAATAATTCTACCTAGAATTTTCTTCTAGGAATTGATTAAAACCTTTCCTTTTAATGAAAGGAATATATTTTTTGGGTGATAGGAGATGCGAGCGAGATGCAGTTAATGATTTTCAATCATTAAAGTTCAGAACTTATGTATATGTCCGAATCCAAAGATAGTGTTGAACAACAATTCTCTACATAGCAGGAAAAGTAAATCCAGAGAAGCTACGATTTCTTAATGGATAGTTGAGATGGTATATGTCAAGTTGATGCTGACATCATGTTTTTTTTTAATAGCCTTCTTTTAAATTGTTAAATTCTTTTAGTTTGCCTTAGTACAAACATAGATTTCTTAATAAAATTAAATATTAATAAAATTAACATGAGAGAATTACTGCACAATAATCAAGCTAAATATTTTATACAAAATAAAATGGATAGACATCGTGGCCAAATTTTGTAGGCTTGGAAACTTTTCCATACGTAAGACTATAGGTAATTCCATAATTTTTAATTGGGCGATATACCAAAGTAAGCAAGCTCACAACTACTATCGAAAGCTTATAAAAGATGACAATATTTATACTTATGTTAGAAATCTGCCGATTTTTAAATATTTCAGGTTTAAATAATAATTTTAATATCCGAAGCAATATTCCTTTTCATTAATTACATCATGCATTGTGTGCCGCTGCTATTATAAAAATTATCCCCCTAGCAAAATAAATTATTGTCCATACCCCTTTGTGAGACTAGAATATTGTAGTATAGCTACTTTTTTTTTTTGGTTCAGTTTATTTTTATTATATTAATTTTTAAAATAGAACTGAGTTCCGATCATATTCATGAACTAAATTGGGTAAAAACATGTTGCGATTATAATTAATAACTTTTTATTTGTTCTACACTTCACCCACATCTCGTCTGCAATCAATTGTGAATCTAAAACAAAACTATTTGACTATAACAAAACCTCTAACCGTATTCTCAAAACCCTTAACCCCCCCCCCCCCCCCCCCTCTTTCTCAGTTTTAAACAATTTAACAAATACGCCCAAATACGCACCATATCCATAACGCTAGTTCAACACTTTTCTATTATCATCGCGCCTCAAAACTAAATTTAAATTTCAAACTGGAACTGCAATTAATAGTGTGCCTGCGGTATGAAATTAACCTATTCTGTCCATAAGGAAAAAGAGGCAATGAAGCAAATAAAAATCACTTATAGTCGTGTGCCTAACCATCGAGCATTTTCCTATACTAACTATACTACTATCAGCATAAACTGAATTTTTTTTCACTTTATTATTAAGGTGGTATAAAAGTGAACCACATACTCGTATATAGTATATACCCGCAACTTACACGTCTTAGACATGCCTCGGTATTCAATGGTATTCGTCTACTATGCCTGAAACCATAAAGTTAGAAATGTGCAATGGACTACGAGGAGGTTATTCTCGGCTATTGAACTAGTTACCTAGTGCCGGAGAGTTACCGACCGACAACATCAACAGCAACTACAACAACAACAACGATAACAGCACAAGAATTCCATGAAGATGTTGTGTTATGATGAGAGTTTAATATCCCCTCAACATCGTCTGATTGTAGTTTGAGCAGATAATGCCATGGCCATGATAATAATAGAGTCAGATCCTTATGCAAAGAATCACTGCGATATACGATATTGATTGATCATTGCCTGTGTAGGTCGCACGATTTTCAAATCAACCATCGTCTATTTATTGGATGATGATAAAATTACTTATATTACCATGGAATTGCTGTAGTTTTTGAAAATTGATATAATGTAATGCAGCAAATACTTACATACATATGTATGTAAGCGCATGTGTGTATGACCTAAGCAGATCTCATGATTTGAATGGAATTTCGTTAAAATGCAATTATCACCTGAGGTGGTGGTAAAGTACATGATGCCAATTTCATCAAATAAACTGTTAATTCGCTGCTGTCATTTTCTTCGTCATCATCATCATCATCATCATTGTCTTCGCACAACCGTCATGTAATATTTAAGTGTTATTGAACTCTGAGTTAACATAAATATAACCAGGAAAGAGTTCAAAGAAACGTGTGAGTAGAAACGAAAATCGCAAGACACAAGAAAGCAAAATCTGAGCCAGCGCGCATTGCCCGATTGAGGAAGGAAAAAAACTTTCCAATTGGCTCTGTACCTAAATGGTGCGCGGAATTTCGGTTACGCGTTCGCTTGTAAAAGTATATTCTCAAGAAATGAAAGGTGAAACAGACACGGAACGATGCAGTGCGTTTTCATTAGAATTTTCTGCTTCATATATGATAAGTCAACACGATTAACGCGCTATATTCAAATTTATCATGTGACTCATAACATATTTTTCTCTAAAAATATAGTTTTAGTCATAATTGCAACTGAAAGGTCATTCACAAGATATAAATTATGTCAATGATATTGATGAAACTTGGATAACATTTCATACCTTCTTTTGAAAGACTGCCAAAACAAAAGACTTAAGCGACGAACTTTAAAAGAAAAAAAAATTATAATCTGATCTGATGATAATTTTCCATTTTCTTTCCTTCAACTATTGCCATAATTACGTGAAACGATCAGAACAAACGGTAAATATCTTTAGGCAAATATAGCTAGACTTCAGGTTATTCAACCTTTTATTTAAAATTTTTTAGACTCTTGCAAAATTGAAGAGAAAAAGAATCATAATCATTCAGAGGGAGAGACAATCACTGTTTTTTTTTGTTTTTTTTTTTACAATTTTTCAACACTTTTCCATTTAGACATTGAAGGCCTCTTTAAGAGGAGGCCATTTTGCTGCTGTCGATTTTTCCTTTCTCGTCATCGTTCTGGCCTTTGGAAATTCTCTTGCTAACCAACGTAGCACAGATTAAGAGAAATGTTGAAGGCGAAATTCTTGTTGTTTTCTGATTCGATGCTTGATCGAAATTAGGTTGGAGCAATGAACTTTGAGTGAGTTCATGGCGCGGTTATATATAGGAAGACATACATATATATATAGAGATGGAAATGGATAAATGGATATTACTGATAGATAGATTATTATAGCATGAAAATTGATTTTTTTTTTCCTTAGATTGACGTAAGCCATTTATATTTTAGAATGTTTGTTGACAGAAGAAATGTTCGAGATTACGATTTATTGGAGTTGTTATTTAATCGGAATTTTTGATATTTTGAGATTGTATGAAATATTTCTTTATTACTACTCTCAAGGGAGGTAATTTGAAATTAAATCTAAAAAAGTATTTACGTTAAAGAAAGGGATTATTGTAGTGATGCGTTAACAGATCTAAATTTTTTAATCGATTGGTCAAAAGTTCACATTTTGGATATAAAAAAAAAAAAATTTGGAATATCCCAATTTGAGCTGAATAATTTATGGAATTTGACTTATGCATTTTTCTTTTCAGAGAAATAATAAATCGACAAATATATGTATTGAAGATATACATCCGCCTAGATAAGCATTAGCGATTTTTAATCCTATTCTATATGTGTGGGTATACCCCATGGTTTCCTGTATCAAAGAAGAAGTAAGAACGCCTGTTCAGGTTAATTTTTAAATGAAATTTAAAATAATTCATTAGAACTATTGTAGATTACTTAAATTATGCAGTCGAGCTATAATTATTGTCTGTTGGGGGAAATTTTATATACTTACTTCAAACTTATCCATCGCTATTCGCACTATTAATTAATTTAATCATATCTAAATACGCTTAATATAAGCTTCTAGTGTTTGAGTTAGTTATGATCTAGTAAGATATCTTGTCATATCATTTAAGATGAAATCTATCCTTATATAGGTAAATTAAAGTTAAGTTAAAATTTGAAAACTGGGCGAATAGTGAGAGCTTCAAATTAAAAAAAAACAAAAAAAAAACAAAGCTTGTGTTATGATGAAAAATTTAAAATTCTTGAGGAGTATTATAATTTTATTTGACACAACACGGATTGCAAAGCTAATCTGATATAGCAAAGTAAACTAAACTGATCTATCTAGAAAATCAATCAGAGTTTCACGAAAGAAAGTTTTTGTATTAATCTTTTGAAAGTATATTGAATTTGCTCATACTATCTTGCCCTTGTTGTCAATTAGTTTTAATTTCGACTGTTAACAAAGTCAATAACAAATGTTTTATTTAAATTTATTTTAAGTCTGTGCATGCCCAGACAGCTGTTGAATAAATCTAGTTCTACGTTGTTTTGTGGATTCGCCATTCATGCCTTAACCAGTAGAACTATATCAACTGCAAAATGTATACAATGTTATCTTTAGAAATCCAATAGATGTAAATCATAATGTTTATGAAGGAAAAGTAATGGCCCTAGGACTCTTCTTTGTGATATGCCGCACTCCAACATTCTTGGTTCATTTTAGCTTATCATCTACACTTACCATTTGGGATATTTTTGGAATGTATAATGATAAAAATTGAAAACTCAGCATTAGTTATCCTCGACTAGGAGGAGTTCTTTTACCTAGACTGTGGCTATTGGTGTTTAATGAAATTCTCATCTCTTTACAGAGGGAGGGCATAAAAGCAGTAGAATATGCTAATGATCTAGTCATCATAGTCTCGGGTAAGTTCCTATCGATGATCAGCGAACTGGTCTGGGGCTCAACCCCGCAAAGACCGAACTAGCCCTTTTTACACGGAGGAGAGTTATTCCGACTTGGAATGCTGGTATGGTGAAACGCTTTAGAGAAAGCGATTCACCTAAAGCAAGGATTCCCAAACTATTATGGTCAAGAGACCCCTTTTTCAAAATGAACTGATACCTCAGAGCCCCATAGCCAAATTACTTTAAACTTCCTATCTCTAGTTTTTTTTCCTATTGATACAAAATACTTACCAATTTAAAAACTTTGCGGTTGGTTATGTGAGTATACTTGACATCATTTTCTCATCAAAACTGAACAAAATAAATAGAAATAAAATTCAGTAAATATCAAGTGTAATTAATAATTATTAATACAAATTACGTAAAAAAACTTAAGTAGGTAATTATTTTTTGAAATAAAAAAAACATTAAAATCGCAAAGTAAAGATAAAAGAATAAATAATTCGGATCTTTTTCTTGTAAAAACTCCAACACAGATTCAAAAAGAGCTGAAAATCTTGCTAATTAAGAGCCTCTTGATAGTTTGTGAACTTCAGTGTGCAGAAGTAACCGAGTAAAGACTTTGTCGTTTTCTTCTCATAGCTGAGCAAATAACCGAGAGTTCAAAGAATTGCTTCGAATCTTGTTGACAGCATTTATAACATATTGTGAAAACTGATGCAATCTAAGACTCAGATTTTTTGCTACTAAATGCTGTCTGTGAATCACGCAGTAGTAGATGAGTGTATTTTAATTCAAGCTCCAACGAATTTCAAAACGCAAATGAACTTTCAACCTAAGTACAAGCTTGTTATTTAGTATAACATCAGGAGTATACTTGGACCTGAAATTGATCATGATTTCGTTCGTGTTAAATGGGGTGGTATATGTGTCAAATACAGAGTAAGTAAAAACGTGCTTGAAAGACTAGTGCGCTCGAACACATTATGTTGCACGAACTTGTCTACGCCCAGTTTTTCATCTTGTACGAACTTGTGCACGCTTATCGACTTGCTGAGTTTCTTAAAAGTACAACAATTATACTTCCTACTAAAATATTAGTCATTCTTATAACAAGTTGGTACACGTAACACAACTTATACAGTATCTTGAAAGTTTCAAATAAGAGCTTGTGTTAATTAATAGGGGTAGACTTTTAGACCTCATCGACCCCAAAAATCAGTTTTCGTTTATGTTGACCCCTGGGAAACCGATATCGACCCCTTGTGGTCGATATCGACCACTTTGGGAATCCATGACCTAAAGGGTCTCACAAAGATACAGAGAGCTGCATGTCTAGGTGTTACAGGTGCTCTTAGTGTAACACCAACTGCAGTAATGGATATCATTCTCCCGGCTCCTGCCCTTTAACATTTATGGGAAATGTATAGCTGCGAAAAGTGCAGTAATACTTATAGTGTCAGACTGCTAGATAACAGCAGACCTTGGTCATAGCAGGATACTGAAGCTCTCTCCTAAGGACTGTATTCGAGGAGCTACGGACTAATTGTCCCTTGACTCTGATATATATGTCTTCACAGATGGTTCGAAAATGGATTTGGAAGTGGGAGCCGGAGTGTACTCAACATTCCTTCAAATGCTGGAATCGTACCACCTACCGGACTACTGTAGCGTGTTCCAGGCGGAAGTTCTTGCTTTTAGCAAAGCAGCAAGGCTGCTGGCAACAACTTTCGTTGTACCCACTTATCGAGTTATCAGGATTTCTATTGACAGTCTAGCTGCAATCAAGGCCCTGAACTCGAGCACCATTAGATCGCGCCCTGTGCAACAGTGTCGCTCTGAATTCGGGAAACTGGGTGCTAACCACAGAGTTATTCCCTGACATACATGGTAACCAGGCAACTATGACTACCCGCTTAGCGGAGAAACGCATGGATAAGCAATTAGAACCAGTAAAGAGGATTGTAGACGTACAAGCATGTAAGCTGACAAATCGCAGATGAGGAGAATTGACCACATGCGCAATTTGAAGATAGCTGTGACCCGAGGTTTGTCCTAGGAGGACCGAATTTCTTGCTGAAGAGGAACCGTAATGATGTGCATAACCTTATCGCCGTTATTACGGGGCGCTGTCTCTTTGGTAAACATGGAACGCGCGCAAGCTCCATACAATGACTTCTGCAGGAACTGTATGGATGAGGAAGAGGTTGAGAGCATTCACCACCCGCTGTGTGGATACCTTAACCTTGCCAGGCATAGCAAGAATGCACTCGGCAGCTACTTCTTCGGCGAATTGGGGGAGCTGGCAGACATGGAGTTGGGAGCCTGGTGGCTAGTTTCCGCGCATTGTAGGTGATCCGCTGAGGTGTCTTTTCCAGGTGGATTCCCATTAAGGTGGTACCACAATGGACCGTAAATGGTCTAAGTGAGGCTGATCGCACTTATATGTGTGATTAGAAATACTTCTCAAGTACCGTTCTGATCTCGTCTAAAGAACTCATATTTTTTCGGTCCAAATAATTTTGGAGAATTGTGAATATGGTGAGTGAGGCATAGTCTTCCATTAACACTCCTCCAGCTTTTATACTGTCATCCTTGCATTATCCTGATGAAAGAACAACATAAGTCGCTTAAGCTGCTCTCAGTATACTTGCTTTATTATCCTTTGGTTTTGGATATAAAAGCTCAAAGTGAACTAAACCTTTCATATCCAACCCAACAGATATCAAACACTTTACATGACTGTGGACTTTCTTTAGCCTGGAATACTAGTGTTTCTCCTATCTCTATCCATTATCTTCCGAGCTTGACATTTCTTTACGGACCACATTTCTCATCAGCAGTCACTATTGCTGAGATGGGACAACAAAAAAGAGCACAGATTCACCCTCTGCACTTGTGTTGAACTAATTGAATGACTATATGCAAGCTTCTTTGCTAATTACTGTGATTTTTATTCCAATAGGGTTCGTAGGATGTCTCCCCAAGCTCGACAGAACTTCCAGGACAAGGCAATCTTCTAGACTGTAGTTCTCGGCTTGGAATTTCCGAAACCACTGTTTATTTCCAATATAGATTGTGTAACAGCTGGAGTCCTTGAGTTTCAAAAATGAGATATTCTAGATCTGTCATCGCTGTTCGTTTCATTTCCTGAACAAAAGAAGACAACCCGTTAAATTAATTACTTTTGTTTCTCACTCCAATAAAATATATGTTTTATATAAAATACCCTTCTGAATGTAAAAAAACCTTTCGCCCACAGGAAAGTGTCTCTAGCTGGTGAGCCTTTTTTGCATTTATCCATTACTTCTCCTACTAAGTAGGATGCCTCTTAGTAAGCCCACAGAATGGTTTGGATCCGACATATGGTAATTTTGCACCCTTTTTAACTACATAGATAGTTCACAGTTTTATAATCTGCATGCCCATCATGGTCTGGGGTTATTTTGTTTGCCTTTGATAGTATTCTAAAATTAAAACAGTTCGAAATGATTCGCATGCCTCCATGACTTTCACAGATAATTTATTTCTTTTTGTCCAATGTAGTTCTATAATTTCTTCCAGATGAGGTAAAAAATTTGTATTTGGCGGTAAAAAATTATTTTAATTTTTGAATAATGGCTGTGGAAAAACTTGCGTGAGGCCTCTATATATGGCAGAGATAAATCCCAGTGTAACGTGGATCCTGACTTACTTAATTCCCATTTCATTTCTCACCATTACCTTTAAGCACATAGTTCTGGACAGCTGGGCTTAAATCGCTTTGTCTTTCCCTCAAGTAATGATCAACATTGTTTTTGTTTTAAATGTGTTGATGCCAGAGAGATTGCTGTTGCAAGCAATTTGTGCTGCCGAATCTGATGGTATTCCATCTAAGTTTATCAGGCTTCTTCAGCCTTATATAATACTGTCGATTCTACATATTTTTAACACCTGCCTTACCATGTCGATATTTCCTTCCGCTTGGAAAATCGCTACAATTGTGCTGGTGTCTAAGATTAGTGCAGCTGAGGTTCCTGATCGCGGTGATTTTCGACTGATTAGCCTATTAGGATTTCTTGCTAAGGCTCTAGAAAAATTGGTAGTACAGCAAATAATTGATTACTTGAAAAACCTTAACATATTAAGTCCTTTCCAGTCCGGTTTTCATAAATCTCATAATTGTGAGACAGCCCTTTTTAATGTTACGAATGATATACGCAGCTAGCTTGACATTGATCATCTGTGTGTTCTTGCCCTGCTTAATTTCTCCAAAGCATTTGACAGGGTCAATAAGTCCAATTTGCTTGAAAAGTTGACCTCAAACTTCCTTTTTGATCCCTCTACTGTATTCTTAATCCGCAGCTTTTTCTCCAATAATTTACATCGGGTTAAGGTAAAGGATTCTGTTTTCCCTCTAAATTGTGGTGTCCCTCAAGGCTCTATTCTTGGCCTTTGCTCTTCAGCCTGTATATAAATGACCTGTCCAATATTGTTGTAGACTGTAAAATTTACTTGTATGCCGAAGATGTGCAAGTGTATCTCAGTCGACCAATAGGACTGGTAGAGGATTGCATTGAAAAGATAAACTCCGACTTGCGCAGTATTGCACGTTGGGCTGATAAGAATCTCTTATTATTTAATCCCGGAAAGTCGCAGGTGCATTGCCTTCTATCGCAGAATAGTTGAAGTATCTGATCTTCCACAGTTCTGTCATTTTCGAATAGTGTAAAACATTTTGATATCTTCCTCAATTCTAGAATGCAATGCTGTGACCATGTTAACGATATGACAGGAAGGTTTTATGGTGGGCTGCGTCGGCTGTGGTTGTCTTCGGGAACCTTGTCTACGAACACATCTTCGATGCTAATCCATTCTTTGATTTTGCCGTACTTTTGCTATGGCAGTCTCATTTTCCTTCACTTGTACTCATCCTATTCCACTAAGCTAAATGTGGCTTTCAACGGAATAATCTACCATCCATATTCAGCGTACGAGCTCGACTCTTAGGTTTATGAAGCGGATAACGCGCTGCAGCACCGTCGTGGGATAGACTTTTCGGTGTGTTTTAGGTGGTCTTGGCTCTGTGTTTTCTAGTTATTAGTTGTAATATATTTGATTTGTAATCTTTTGTTTTACGTAATATTTTAGTATTTTATTTCCGTTGCTCAGTAGCATGATTTTTTTTCGGTTTTCCATTTTAATTCTTAAATTTTTAACTTAATTTCATTTTTATTTTTTATATTTTTATTTCATTTCTCGAGAGCTTTTTATTAATATTTGCTTGTTTTTATTTATTCTTTTTGCCGTTTTTTTTTTTTTTTTTTTTTTTTTTTTTTGTACTAAAAACAGAAATTTGTATTCTTGTAGTACTTCACCATAAATAAAATTATTTTTATTCTTAACCCCAACATATATTCATAGCTGAACCCCTTTCTGGTCAGAGCATTAACTATCCAGTTTCCTGGCATATTACTGTCATCAAGCACCCAGCAACTCTGAGGTTTGGTATACACCTGACCCTCGATTTACACGGTGGAGTATCGTGTAAACCATTATTACACATATGTATATTAATATATTTCGGTACAGTACATATGTAGTTTTTCATAAATACATATTCGAGAAAATAAAAAATTAATTAGTATTAGATGAATCAATTCAATAAAGTTAGAGGTTATCCACTCTATTGAAAAGGGTTTCATCCTTAAACAATCTACGCTGGCTGTTTTTATCGATGTAGAGGTGCCTTTAATAATTTCCTTCACATAAATTCACTGAAACGCTAACAAAACATGGAGTGGACCGCTCTCTAAAACACTGAATTGCACACATGTTGAACTATAGAACTGTCTTTGACGAAGTGGGCGGGGTAAGCAGAGTAAAAAGAGTCCAGAGAGGCATCCTCAAGGCGCTATTCGCTCTTTGTTGTGGGTGCTCATTATGTATGATCTCTAACACTCCAACACTTACCCGGATGAGTACAAAGCAGTATGTTACGCCCACGATCTGGTGATCTTGGTCACCGGTAGGTACGAATCTGAACTTTGCGAACTAGTGCAGAATGCGATCCGAACGGACTGGGATACGGATTTCGAACTTTCCATTAATCCATTGAAAACAGATTTATGCCTCTTTACTAAAAAAAGGAACACTTCACACGTTTGGAACTGAAGGAAAGAGTAAAATATCTAGGTATCATATTAAATAGAAAATTAAGCTGGAAACCAGACATTGAGGACAGACTGAATAAAGCTCTTCGAAGCTTCGCGATGTGCCACAGATCCATTGGAAAAACTGGTGACTTAAATCATGGATCATCTTAGAATCTATATTAGCAAAATCCGACTCATGCTAATCTACAGATCTATGGTGTGGTGGAAGGTAATGGAGCTCACCAATCATCGCAAGATATTGGAGAAGATTCAAAGATTGCGTCTCCTTAGTGTAAGTAGTGGCGCTCTCAATTCAACCAGCTCGAGGACTCTTGAGGTCATCCGCAGCACACCCCGTTCATATACATGTCAAGAAGGGGGCGTGAATCGGTGTTCTGAGGCTGCATTTCAATCGGAGCTAGATTCACACTGATACAAGAGTTCCACATGAATCCATCTTTGAATTGGTGAAGTCCATTGTACCTCCTTGAGACTATACTGAAAAGCAACTTTAAATCGAAAATTCCAGATAGCACAGATTGGGATTCGCAATCTGTACTTCAACCATTAACAAACCATTTCATATATACAGACGGCTCCAAATTGGAAGAGAACACCGGAGCAGTTGTTTTCTGCGAGTAGTCTGACATGCAAATATACATTGAAAGCCATGTAACAGTTTTCCAGGCGAAAGTCAAGGCCATCCTTGAAGTGGGAAGGTATCTTCTAAACTCAGATACCTACTAAGAACAAGGAGATTACAATCTGCTCGGACAGCCAGGTAACTGTCAAGGCCTTGTCAAAACCGCCAAACTTGTATTTGAATGTAAAACTACCCTAAAATCACTTTCTCGGAACAACGGGGTACTGGTGCTTTTGGGCGCCCCGTCACAGCGACATTAGCGGGAATAAAAGGCGGACAAACTTTCTCGTTTTGGTGCAACCTCGGAGGAAATCTCTTCCACAATTGGGATCGCACCAAAACACTTTTGCCTCTACTATCCGGACTTGGACCGACTGCCAACACAATCGCCTTTGCTTGAATGACCCCTCAAGTAGAACCAGAAAGGAGTTGTGAGGCTTACCCAACGCAAATAAAACGAAAGAATTACTGGGACTAAGCAAGCCAACCCTGAGAACTGTAGTGTCAATTCTCACCTAGACACTCTCTTCTCAGGGGTCACCAGCATAGGATAGGACCGGAAAGAAAAGTTGGGGGGGGCCGATTTTGAATTTTGTTAGAGCATCCGGTTGGGACTTCTGAGCAATTGCTCATAAGTCTGGAAGGTGAACAATGGCCCTTGTTGTAGCCTACGTTCCAGAAACCCTTTTCGGATTCCAACTTCGTTTCAATAATCCAATCCCAATCCATCCCCATATAATAAACTAATACATGCTAGATAAAAAGTTCCTGGAGAAAATTGTTCCTATTGCTGCAAAAGAACTGTGTTTAGCCCTTAATTACTATCCTATTTCTTGCTTCATTCTGTTCTGTTGCATTGTGGGTCTTGTTCTCCACTTTTGAAAGCCCAGAGCTCAAGCGTAAATATTTTCAAACTCATTCAAATGAAAGCATGAACGCATAAGCAACCCCTTAATATTTCATTGTAATGCATCCTATTCGAACTGAGTAGTAGTTTTTTTAGATTTTAAATTCTAAATTTGCGCGATTGATTTAATTTTTTTTTTTCAAAAATTTTTGTGACCGTGTTAAAGTGAAAATTAGTATAATATAAATGGAATTTTTCCTAAAAATTTTTCAGTCGTGTTAAACCGAAACCGTGCAAATCGAGGGTTACGTGTACTCGTGTATGTAGTATCCAATATTTCTTGGTAGTAATTCCGGGTGTTCAATATTTATGAGAAATTAAGAAAATGGTTGTTTTTCGGGGTTCTCCGGTATAAAAAGGCTTGTGTTTTTTTTTTTATGTAGCTTTATTTAGGCGGCAACGTGACGAACCTGCAGATCATCTGCACTAATCATTGATCCCGTAATATTATGACCTAGCACTCGTGAGAGTTTCCACCAAGCAATGCATCAGTACAATAGAAAGAATTTTGCTTACACACTTTTCGCTTAGCTATTAGATTTATTTTATTATTGTGGTCTAGTCTTGTGATTTTATTTTGTCTACGTTACATTTGTCGACCTAAAATTCTTTTAATCATTTATTTATTTATTTTTCAACATATGGTTTACATAATTTTCTCCTTACTTATTTTTATGTATATTTATGTGTGAGCGACATTTTTAAACAGGATGTAAATATTTCTATCATCATCACCAGATTAGCTTTACGTAAGGTTTTAGTGTATTGTGTAGATGTCTTTTTGGTGCCCAAAAAAACAAAACAAAAATTTCACATTTTTAAAATTTATATTTTTAAATTTGTATATTTGTACTGCATATATCCGATATCCATAAGATTTCTCATTCATTTCTTTCTTTTTTCCTCCTTATTTTAATTAATTTAATTCACATTTTTCTGATAGCTCTATGTGTGCAATGAAATAAAATAATATTTTTTTTATCTTTGTTAATTTAACACAGGGCCTGATAATGGGTCAAACCTGATCCGAAACGTTGCCGCTCAAATAAAGCTACAGTAAAAGAACAAAACAAAAAACAAGGCCTTTTTATACTGGAGAACCCCGAAAAACAACAATTTTTTTAATTTCTCACCAATATTTCTTGAATTTTAATATCAATTTTTCTTGTTTAAGTAGTTTTCCAAACTTGGTGCAAACCAGTTCGAAAACCTTTTTTTAAATAAATGAAGAATTATACCCAAGCTTTTTTTATTTGATACCCAATATACCGGAAAATTACTCTTATTAAGGATTTCCTTTCATGAAAATTGAGAAAATTATAAACCAGAATGGTTTTAACTTGTGATCTCTGAAATCATTTTGGGCATTTCATATCTTAAAATCAGATGTAAAATTTTCATTGTTTGAAATAAATATTCTCTTTCGCATTTTTTTCAACCAATAAAATGGCCAATGGATATATCCTGGATATCCATACTGTTCAATTCTTTGCTGCAATTTCCTGGATAAGCAGATATATGTAGTACTCTTCTCTCTGGGACGAAATGCTATATTTGCAGAGATGACACAACCAGCAGCAAAGGAATCTCGAATTTTGTGTTCATATCGAGCCCGGGTTGCTTCTTCATATCATACTCTTCCTTCACATTCCGAGCCAATCCAAGTTCTGTAATTTTTGCTTTACACAGTTTTTTGTTTTTTTTTTTTTTGTTCATGAAAGAATTTTTTGGGATTCTCCGGTATATAGCAAAAGCTAAAAAATGTTCTAATTTGTTATTTCATCACACAACCCATTAATTTTTGGTGACAAGTTTCAAGTCTTGGTTTGACTCATCAACAGGTCACAAATAGCGAAATTGTGTGATTTGAAAAACAAATGAAAAAATGAAAAAAGAAGAAAGAAATGAAAAGTTTGAGAAAATAGAAAAAACAAATTTTTTGTATTTATTAAAAAAATTTAAAAAAATTTTAAAGAAACAGATTCATTCGAAGCGAATCAAACCTGTATACGCCACGCAGTGGGCTGAAAAATAAAAAAGAAAAGGAAGAAGAAGAAGCGTTTCGTGTCAGCAGAAAACCTTACACTCATCGGTGCAGCTTGGTTTTCTGCCTGCTGCAGACGCTTGAAAATAGATCAAACTGATCTCTTCTCATATAAACTCAGAATAAATTCTGGGTGTGAATTATATGACGAAAAAACACTCCTATACATTTCCAGGAGGTAAAATAATAATAATGAATAAATAAAATAAAAAAAATTGTTTTTCTCTATTTTCTCAAACTTTTCATTTCTTTCTTCTTTTTTCATTTTTTCATTTATTTTTCAAATCACACAATTTCGGTATTTGTGACCTGTTGATGAGTCAAACCAAGACTTGAAACTTGTCAACCAAAAATTAATGGGTTGTGTGATGAAATAACAGATTTGAACATTTTTTAGCTTTTGCTATATACCGGAGAATCCCAAAAAATTCTTTCTTGAACAAAATTAAGTTTAACCCGGTAAAAAGTCCAAACGTAATCTGCTTTAGACAGTATGAAATGTCATTTCATTTCCTCCAAACATAATTCAAAGGGGGGATCTCCATTCTTCTATTTCTCAAATCATATGAGAGTAAAACCATGTTATACAAGTCCCATGTTATGAGAGTTACCTGTGTATAACAATGTCATAGAAACTAGAATTTAGTATATTTACGCTAAGCTTCCGTCCTTTAACATGTTAAACTTATTATTTATATTGCTCACCTTAAGAAATTGAGAAACATTATCTTTCCGTAAATGATACTCTCATTCAGTGATAATCGACAACAACTGCTAGTGGTTTCCAATTACAGTTAGAGCAACGCCAATAATGTATAACCATCGGATATGCTATTATGGAGTTTTATAGCAACTACTTGCAAGGCTAGTTCTATACCGGATTAGATTAGATTGTTTTACGGAAAGTGTCAGCTAAGAAATCCAACGGTTGTGATAGACCGCGGCATGCCATGTTAATTGCAGCTGCCGTTTGTGGTTTCATATTTTATTTTTTTCTACCATGATGATAGATTCTAAGCACTAAGCAGAGTCTCTCTATTAAAAATTAAAAAATTAAATTTTTTAATTTATTTTGATCAGTATGGATTTATGTAAAATTGTTTTGGGAAATTGGGAAAATTTTTAAAAAGCTGAAGTTTTTCCTTCATATGGTCATTCGACTATAAATTCTATTTTTAGTACAATTTCGCTGAGAAAAATGAAAGCGTCCATAGTGCAGGAATAAATGAGAAAATATAAACCTCGAGTAAAAATTATAATAATAATAATAATCTTTTATTGCTTACTTAAAAATGATTTAATTTGGAAATAAAATCACTTTAGATTTTTGTTTTTCTGAAGTGAAATAAAATGAGCATAACCTCAATTTCAATGAGGCTAAATTTAGAAAGAACCTCTGTATGATGAAAAAGTCTTTAGAAAATTAAAAAAAAAATGAAGAATATTAAAAAATAAAAGACACAATTATGACACCATCAATATCTCTACGCGAAAACGTGCTGCAATAAGTTTGTATGGATTGAGGTCTTCTGCAGAATACTGAACTAAATAAAATCTGTTTGTAGTGTTGGTCGTATAATCTTTCGGGGAATGTTGCCCGAAACTTTTTCGCAGAAGTAGTAAAAGTCTTCAAAAAAATATTTATGAAAATATTCTCCACTACGGAAGAAAAACTGAAATCTATTGTGGATGGATTTGGTTTAATGGGATCTGCTCAATACATATATTGCTATAAGGGTGTTCGGAAAAAAAAGGCAAATATTTTGCGGGTTGAAAGTAAAAGTGACTTTCAATAAAAAATGCTATATGCATTTTTTTAATTTCCCGTTGCTTTGACGTCATGGGAGTTTTAAACATTTTCAGTGTCCCTTTAACGCCAACAGAATCGCCTTTCTCCTAACAGAAGCACTTTGTGAAAGATGTAAAAAAAAAAACTAAATTTAACAAGTAAAAAAGCTAGAATTGGTCTAAGACCAATTCTTATGATACCCTAGATGAATGCCCGTATTAAATTTCGTATGGTCACCGATCTATTCAAGTATTGATTTTGAAGTTGCTTTTCGCATATATTTCTAGAACAGTTTGTCGAACAGAAAAAATGGTAATAACCAATTTTATAGGATTTCGTATTCTGCAGAAGTTTTTAGTACAATAAAAATGTCTTGGACTGATCGTTTTCAAAGTATACGTAAAAAACCGAAATTTTTATATGGCAACACCAAGAAGGAGTTGCCCGATTTAGTCCATTTTTGAAATTTTATTTGCTAATGTAGTAAAAACATCATGTACGAAATTTCAGCTCTCTACGTCGATGCGTTCTCAGGCAGTGTCCAATTTTTATATGGCAACCCCACGAAGGAGTTGCCCGATTTGTCTCAGTTTCGAACTTAATTTTACTTTTTTTTTCTAAGTCCGTGTACAAAATTTCAGCTCTCTAAGTATACTCGTTCTCGAGTTATCGTGCGCACGGACGGACGGACGGACGGACATGCAAAAATCAAAATAACTTTTAATATTATGCGTGGGTGTCCAATCCATTTTGCTCTACCATCATTATTTCGAGGTGTTACAAACGGAATGACAAACTTAGAATACCCTATGATTTCATCTAGGGTATAAAAATTCGTTGTATTATTAGAACTGGAACTTCAACTGAAATATTTAATTATTTATTTATTTATTTGAATCAGTCTACCGAATATAATAATCTTACAGACTTGCATAGCATTTTACGTAAACAAAGATTGTTCATTATGGCCATTATTGCCCCCCCCCCCCTTCAATTTTATTGATTGCTCATTGTGAAGAAATGAATGAACTTGAGACTGAATTGCATCAGAATTCTGCTGAAAGACAATTAGTATGGAATATTTTTTCTATGAATTGGAAAATTCAGTTATGCGGGTAATTTTTGAGAGAAAATAGCCTGGTTGGGGAAGGGGGTGATAACTTCCTTCACTTGCCTCATAACAGACGCCCTAAGCCAGGAACATCTAGTTGCATGTCTTTCCAATTCTTATAGTTCCCCTCTTAAAGTGCCTTTTTCCTATGCCAAATATTAGGTAGGGACCAGTATAGAAAATGTTGGCTCCAGATTTATCCAGATCATTGGTTTTTTCATTTCTATCCACTCCTGAATGTCTAAGGACCCTAAACTAGGCAACTTTGTTGTCTGAAATTTCGTTTAACGCCTCCAGACTAGTTTCAACCCAAAGTCTTGAGACGTCAAAACCATTAGTACCGCTATTTGTTTAGGCTTGGAGCACCTGATTACGATTTGCTGAGGTCCAACCTCTATAGCGCAGGCTTACACCTGAAAGATAAAAGGTAAGACACCAAGCAGAATGAACAGTTGAACTTATGGATTCACCATCCCTGCTTTATTATCTTTCTTGGATCTGTAAGTATACCAGACATGAGTCCGTTGCGGGAACTGGAGCCCTCTGCCTAATATCTAGATTTTTTCGTTAATTGTTATTTGGTAATCTCTTTCAAATGAATATATTTTGGCCATGATATTCGTTGGAGCTCCTAAGTTTACTTGCTTGAGGATGTAAAGATTTCATCTGACCTTTTTCTTCGAAGCATACTGGCCACTGCTTCCATTTGTATAAAGAGTTAGAGTAGCAGCCTAGAATGGCTTCGAATGTTCGCTAAGGAGACGATGTAAAGCTTCCAGTGGCATCATTTATTGGATCTTATTAGAAATTTCTTAGTAAATATTATTTTAAAATGGCATTTTGATCTTTAAATGGGGTTCGCTCCAGTTACAATTCACTTACTATGGCTTGTTACGTATTTTCGATATTTGCGATACACGAACACGAGTGTATTATATTCGCTAAATTAAATGTAGTTAAACATATACATACATACGAGTATACATATACATTGGTTAGACGTCGCAGATTGTATATTAAAGAAGAATTTGCAAAAATTTTAATAATATTTTAGATCTTAATTTTGACTTATGACGATCTTGCTTTAAATTAACCCAGATAATCCAAAAAGTCTATTTGTGAACTACAAATTTTTTCAAAATTGATTGGCTGTGCCCTTATTTATTATAAAACTACGTGAAAACGAAATTTCAAAGGCTGACACATCCCGTCATACTTTTTTGCATTTTGTACTATTAATTTTTTTATATTTAAAAAAATTCATTAAATAACCAACGAAATAAAGTTAAATATTACGCATTGACTAAATATATAAAAAGTATTAAAATTAGAATGTAAATAATGTTTAGTTAATATTTCCCTCACCACGCTAAAATCACCCAAATTAATCCTTTTTATTTTAATATTGTGCCACACGGGAATCGAACCCACCATTTTTAGAATCGATGATAGATGAAAATAGAAGAATATTTTTTAGAACTATTATTTTTAATGATTCTAAATAAAATTATAAATACAAGAAAGAGAAAAACCAACCACCTCGTCCGGTTTTTGAAACCGAAACCTTCCGCCCGCAAAGCGGCTTCAAAATTCCAACGAGCGGGTTGTTTTTGTTTTTTCTCTTGTATGTATAATTTAATTTAAAATCATTAAAAACAAAAGTTCTGAAAAAATTCTCTGATTGATCATACTGAAATATATCGGTGATTGTCAGCGAATAAAATCTGAGTCCACCTCTGTGTGTGAAGAAAAGTTTATTTTCTACTTTTTCATGCGGCTTGAACTCAGTTTTGTTTGAAAACTGGTTTTTTACTTATTTTTTATTATTTCATTGCACAACTTATCGTTTTTGGGCAGCAAGTTGCAAGTTTTGGTTTTTTCGATTTTTTCATTTTATTTATTTTTTTTTTTTTTACGTACAAATGCAAAAATATTTATTTTTGTGGCCAGCCCGTCCCTTTTTACTATGTTCGACACTCTCGTAGACCCACTTTTCATCATCACAGTGAGCTGAAATTTGGCACACAGGTTCATGTCGCGTGACAATTGAACCTGTCAAAATTTGAATCGGAAATTTCCATGGAAAACCCCGATAATCGGGAAAAATCATTTGAAAATTTGGTACTAATTTGATTAATGATAAATCCGTTTCAAGAAAAATGCAGAGTTTTCCGATTTTTCCGTAACAATTTTCAGGAATTTTCCGACTTTTCCGGAATATTTTCCGGGAAAAAAGTTTACTAAATTATGCAGGATCAAGTTTCCTATCAACTGGAATCATTACTTTCTCTCCGACAATGGTGAAAAGTTGCAGAAAAGATCTAGAAAAATTAATGTAAAACGTTTTTCCAGAGTTTTTAAGGCCAACGAAGCATTTGAGCGTTTTGCAACCTAAAACAAAGTTGTAGAGCGAAATGACTTGCATAAAGTTACCTTTGTGGAAAACTCCATGGAAGACCAGAAAAGCGGGAAAATCATAGGAAAAGTTTTCATCGATACGATTAGTGATAAATCTGTTTCAGGAAAAATGCAGAATTTTCCAATTTTTCTGTAAAATTTCCGGAAAATTTTCCGACAAAAAAGTTTTATAAGCTATGCGGAATCATTTTTTTTTTCCGTCCTACTGGCATCAATACTATCTCTTCAACAATCATGAAAACTTGCATGAAAAATAGAGTCTGTGGAAAACATGGAAAATCGGGAAAATTCATGTTATATGGGATCAAGTTGGAATACAGCTAAAAAGCGCTGTTTAAAACATAATTTGAATTTCAGAAAACCGTTGCAGTACTTCAACGATTTGATACTCGAAAATTTTTTGTTTTCGGATCGGCACCAACCATGACTTAAAATGTCGGTAATGATAAGCTGAACAAAAACTTCCTGGCAACCACGGTGCTGACTTCTAATCATCTCATCGTAACTGCCTTCAAAATTTCCAATTTTTCGAAACCTCGGTAAACCGTAGTCCGAGCTATCGAAACTGTTCGGATTGTGTTCGAAGTACGGTCAGTCGATTGGAAATTCTCGTGTCGTATGGACGCAAAAAAATTTCACTGCGAATATTCAAAAATTGACTCAAAATAAAGAAGAAAGAAAGAAATATAAGAAAAATTATAGGCAAACGGAAAATTAAAAGGAAAATGGAAAATTAAAAAGAAAGTAAAAACTAAAATTAAATTAGAATTAAGTAAAAATATAATTAAATTCGCTTAAATTGATAATAGAGCAATTTAGTTAACGTGAAAAAGGCAGAAAATAAAATAAGTAAAAAACGAGTTTTCAAACAAAACTGAGACCAAGCCGCATGAAAAAGTAGAAAATAAAATTTTCTTCACACACAGAGGTGGACTCAGATTTTTTGATTGGGACATTTCTCTTGCATATTCTTTCTCTTCACGAATCAAATCACTTATTACCTCTGATTGATCATCTGAAATATATCGGTGATTGTCAGCGAATAAAATCTGAGTCCACCTCTGTGTGTGAAGAAAAGTTTATTTTCTACTTTTTCATGCGGCTTGAACTCAGTTTTGTTTGAAAGCTGGTTTTTTACTTATTTTTTATTATTTCATTGCACAACTTATCGTTTTTGGGCAGCAAGTTGCAAGTTTTGGTTTTTTCGATTTTTTCATTTTATTTATTTTTTTTTTTTTTTTTAATTCTATCTAGTTTTAGGGTTACGTACCCAAAGGAACCCTATTACTAAGACTTGGCTGTCCGTCCGTCCGTCGTTAGGTCGAATCTAATGAACCGTAATAGGTACACAGTTGAAATTTTCACAGACTGTGTATTTCTATTGGCGATATAACAATAAAAATTAAAAATTAAATAAAATTAAAAATTGAAAGGGGTCTCCATACAAGAAACGTGATTTTTTCCTCGTTTTATTCTCATTCATTATTATTATTATAAGTAGGAATTTATTTTTTTTTTTTTTTCAAATTATTTTTTCACATGACGCTTACTCTCATTTGAAACCAATTAATAAAAAGTACATAGTGTTAAATTTTGTACGATGGTACGGAACCCATCGTGCGCGAGTCCGACTCGCACTTTGCCCGTTTTTTTTCTCTATTTTCGTTTATTTTTTATTTGTTTCCTCAAGTCACTCAATTTAACTATTTCGGACCTGTTGAAACTTGCTCACTTGAATTAAATAATGACTAAAAAAAAACATTTTTGCGGATGAACCGGAGAGTCCCAAAAAGGATCCAGCTTTGAACAAATATAAAGTTTACCCAGTAATAAATCATAGTTAACTTCTTTTTTTATAATAACAAAGTTAAAAATAATCATATTACTTTTCTCAGGATTAGCGGTGACAACATTAAGCTCTTTGTATTTAGAAGCAACAGAGATCTCGAAACATCAACTCTTTTATCGCATGACAATAGTGAGACACAAATTTCATATAAAACTACCACATTTGGAAAATCTTCAATTTTGTCATGGGCCTAATTCGAAATGGAATTGGATTCCAAATAATGTGTCTCATTGATACGCAATAATTGCGAAACTATGATACTTTACTTATACAATCCTTATCCTAAACTAACTGACTTATGCTGAATTCTAAACAAATGTACAAGAAAGATTGCGAAAGTTCAAACATTAAGCGAAAAATTCACAGATCCTTCAGATTAGGGCTAATTTGAAAAAACAAACAAACAAAAGGGGGACCGTATTGTCAACAAATAATAATTTTTAAAAATATGCGTTTAGATTGGGATCCACACGATGCCATAATATAGAAGTCTATTACTAAAAACGCGTACTTTTTTTACTCAGGGATAATTGTTCTTGTTCACAATTATATTAATGATAAGCTTTTGTGCGATCAAATTACCTGTGACCTAATATATAAATGTGACTGAGAACATTTCATTTGTAAATATGTTAGGTTATGAGATTTTAAGCCGAACACGAATATTTCAAAATACCAACTTTATGTTAAAAATTTTTTCTTAGCCGAGAGAACTTAATCACGGAGGCCAGGGCGGTCCATTGTGCTAATATGCTAAAAACCCTTTCACCAAAACCTTTCTGTCCTCTTAATGAAGCGCATTAGATCGTGGTGAGATAAGTTTGTCACCTCATCTACAAACCTACACCTACCCCTTATTCCTTTCCTTCGAAGGCTGTGCTACGGCATCATAGAGCATCACCAGAGCTTTGGCAACATCATAAAAAAAACCAAACAAACAAAAACAGGAAGACAGATCCAAGCGTATCCAGCCTGCTTCGAGCAAAAGACAGACAAGAACACAGAAAGTGTTCGGTTGTCTCAGGCTCACCTGCCAGGCAGGACAGACTCTTGGGACTGTCAACAACTCACATCCTTGTTAGATGAGTGTGATGCGAACTGTAGCTGGCAATAATGGCAACCACAGTTCTACATTGTTTCCTTTCTACCCCCAAGGGAAAATCGAAGAATTTCCTATTAGGCCCCCATGATCCGCATGTAATCAGGAACCCACTGAAGAGACTCCTTGTTCTTGATACAAGCTTATCTACAGCCGACCTGCAGTCCCCAGTAACTTAGATGTTATCCGAGGCACACTCAGAGCTATCAAGGTAGCCTGACTATCCGAAAGATAATAATGTTCTTTTTCTTGATCTTCATATCAACGGCTATCTTCGCTTTCATAATGATGGCAAAGCTATCAGCCTGGAAGACAGTAGAGTGCCTTCGAAATGAGTACTCCAATCTAATGTCAGGTTCAAGAATTCTTAACCTTTACTTCATTCAAAACGTCCAAAAATTATACATATACTTACGTTAATTTATAAATATTCGCCCCTTTACTAAGTCTTGCTGGATCTCCAATTATCGAAGAAAATCGATCGATGATCCTAAGTAAAAAGCCGCGATGATCCTAAGTAAAAAGCCGGTGTGTCGCTGTAACTTAGGCAGTAGTTTTAAAACTAAATCAAAAACGAACCAAGAGACTCCTCGACCCACGGTAAGGTTTATTGTTCCCCTAATACAGAACGAAAAGGAAAATTAAGAAGTAATTAAACAAATGTTAAGTCAATAAGTCAAAAATAAAAAACGTAATAAGAAAAACTTAAGTTATGAGTTTAGAATTTCAAAATGTCAAGAAAGAGATCTAAATCGAAGTTGGTGAACTTCTTGCATAAAAGCACTCCCAGTCCTTGCTGTAATTGGAAAACGTAACCTCACAGAAGCTTTAACAACTGGAAAAAATTAGTAGTAATTTCTTGAAAATTCCTTAATTTTCTTAATTTTGTTCAAGAAAGAATTTTTTGGGATCCTCCGGTATATAGCAAAAGCTAAAAAATGTTTTTAATTTGTTATTTCATCACACAACCCATTAATTTTTGGTGACAAGTTTCAAGTCTTGGTTTGACTCATCAATAGGTCCCAAATAGCGAAATTTTCTTGTAAATATGATGACAAATTTCTTGAATTAATCAGTAATAATAAAAAAATCTTAAAAATTGATATAGCCTTGGAAGCTGAAGTGATGCTCATGTAAAACATGCTTAAATTAAAAATTATGAGATAAATGCTGAAAATTTGAGAAAAAAAAATTAAAGAGGAATATAAACTTTCAAAAGCGGCAATATTACTCCCAGTGAATTTCGCCGGCTGTGAAAGAAGTTTTTCTGCTATGAGGCAGATAAAAACGTTGCTTAGAAGCATAATGCGTCAAGAACGATTCTCTTGCATGTCACGCATGTTACTGGTCAACACAGAGAATGCCATAGTTAAAAAAAAACTTACAGCTGAAAAGGTATTGAGCCGATTTGCAGAAAAAAATTTTAAACTAATGCTTATTTAATTTGTTTTTGGCGATTTCTGCTATGATTATTAATTTAGAAGGTATTGATGGATGGTGACGAATTCAAATTGAACGATAATGCACTGAGATCAAGGAAAGTTAGGTGGGATTTTGAGCTTAGCAGACATTTCCTGGATGTAAGAAAACAAATTGCTTCATCTTATTCAAATCAATATAGAAAATTTAGATTAATAGTAGTATGATGATAGTAGTAGTAAATTCTCTTACAGAAAATGTGAAAATATTTTAGTAGATATATGTATTATGTTGACTTCATGTAAAATGTTCTTTGTTGTAGCAAGTCAGTTTCGTTGTATAAGCGATAATTTCCTTATAATAAGAAGAATTTTTCTCGTTTTTCTACGCATATTAATTAAATTTGGTTTCTATTAGATCTAAGGTTTTATTGCCGTTAAAAGGAGTGTTCTTCTTTCTATGAAAGTTTTCTCAATCCAGTATAAATCATCATGCTAGTAGATTTGAAATAAAAAAATCATATATGTATTTTGTATACGATCTAAAAAACAACGGTAATCAATAAAATAGTTTGCTTGATGTAAGAAAACTTGGCATTAACACTGATTAACGTCTTAGAAACATTTACACATTTTTGAAAAACAATACTTTCTTGAAAAATATTATTTTTCAATATTTGTGTCAAACTGGCCCCTGCTGGCCCACCAAAACATCCTGTCCTCTTAATGAAGCGCATTAGGTCGTGGTGAAATAATTTTGTCAGATAATCCACAAACCTACCCCTACCCCTTATTGCTTTCCTGCAAAGGCTGTGCTACGGCATCATAGAGTATCCCCTGAGCTTTTGCAATATCATAAAAAAAAATCAAAAACAGGAGGACAGACCCAAGCGTATCCAGCCTGCTTCGGGCTAAAAGTTGGACAAGCACACAGACAGAAAGTGTTCGATTGTCTCAGGCTAACCTTCCAGGCAGGACTGACTCTAGGGGCTTTCAGATGAGAACTGTAGCTGGTAATGTGCCAACCACAGTTCTACATTGTTTCCTTTCGACCCCGAAGAGAAAATCGGAGAAATTCCTATTAGGCCCATCAAGAAAAAGTTTTGTCCACCTGCAAGTACTCAGGTTCGCCAATTTCTACTTGTACTTCATACGAGCATCCGCTTACAGCCGTTTCATTCCCCCATGATCCGCATGTGATCAGGAACCCACAGAAGGGACACCTTTTCTTATCCACAACCGACCTGCAGTCCCCAGTAACTTAGATGTTATCCGAGGCCCACTCAGAGTTATCAAGGTTGCCTGACTATCCAAAAGATAACAATGTTCTTTTTCTTGATCTTCATATCAACGGCAAAGCTATCAGCCTGGAAGAAAGTTAACTGCCTTCGAAATGAATACTCCAATCCAATGTCAGGTTCAAGAATTCTTACCCTTTACTTCATTGAAAACGTCTTCATGTTACTGTTAGTCAACAATTTCATGTGATCCCTAGAAAATATCCGAATTTCGATTGAACCATTTCTAAAATTTTTCTGCATAGCTTCAGTATAAATTGTCCCTCTTTTTTTGCTTCTAATGATAATCAGGAAGTGTTTTCGTTTTAAGTTTATGCTCTCACCCTTACGGAACTACCAATAAAAAATCAAAATCATCCGATTCCGCTGTAAATAATTTATGTAAAATGGTGTTAGAGGTATAGTACAGTTCTCTAACTACTTTAGGCTTGTAAATCGGATCTCAAACAATTTCTTATAGAAAACTTCCAAAAATTTGTCAGATCTAGGTATATTCTATGCTTGCCCGTAGGTGCTAATAATTATTACTAACTGCGTCCATTTTTTTTTTTACATTCTTTTTATTTTTCTTTGATTTTCTTTGAAACATAGGCCAACAACAGCAGCAGCAGCAGCAGCAGCAACAGCAATCTCAGAGAAATAACAACAACAAATCGTACATTCACTTGATCTCATCTCCGGTCATCGGCCTAACATACATTTGCAACCGCACATTAATAAGTTCCAGACGCGCCTCTCTGAACTCAAGAGAACCACCACAGGTATTACAACAATCGAGGATGGAAGAGAGCTCTATAAGAGAATCAGAGCAACATTTATAACCTAGCCTCTGTGCTTATACTTACAGCATAATCGCTGTGCCGTGCCCTGCTATGCCAAAGGAAATACAAGCAAAAAGCGGAATTCATATGTAATAGCGATTGGAAGAAACAACAGGCAGAGATACCTGAGATATTATACCGTCGCGCCAGGTAAGCTCAGGTATTATGTTGTATCTGTCCGTGGCCGAGAACTTGAATTTTGCGCCTTGCGGAAGAGGAGCCTACTGCTATAATACGACTGCGCCTGCGCGAACAACTTCATGGCGGAAGGTAGTCAGTCAGCCTAAGCAGCTACTGCCATATACCAACCAGGTTACATTGTTAACTATTGGCTGATGCCGCCGTCGTCGGTCGGTCGGTCGTCGCGAGCTGTAGTTGCTCAACTTCTTGTGTAATCTTGACGCACACGATTCGTTGCGACTTGTACTTGTACGGATGGATGGATGGATAATTTATTTCCCCAGGTGGAGTAGTCGGAATTGGAGAAGAGCGGTATATTCACGTTTTTACACATGTATTAGAAATTGGTAGTCATTATTCAAGTTGGTATGGATTTTTAAGCTTTTCGGATTTATGTAGGTATCAGAATGTTTGAAGGCACACGACTCTGATGATTTTGAATTAGCTCCTTAACAGATTTTTTTTTTTTGTGTTTTGTTCTTAGAGGTTAAAAGTGAGAGTCTTACTATATGTGGAAAGTTTGAATTTTTTAAGGATGGAAATGGAGCTTATAAGTAGATTTTTGACCTTTTCCAGGGGAATATTTAGAACTGAACACAAATTTTGTTAAGTCAAGCTTGAATAGATAATATTTGACTCCGAAACATTAAATTTGTCAAGGGTTCTATTCTGTTAGATTTTTCTTACTTTTGGGCCATCAAAACTAACAACTTTACTATAATACAGCTATCAATGGACTTAAGAAAATATTGTTACTGACGGATATCTAATGTACGCGTACCTACTGTATATAGTTGTTTTATCCTTAAAAGAATTTATAAGTAGGTATCGATACAAAACAACTGGTTTTGTTTTGACACAATTTTTTTTATTTTCCTACTACATACGTTACTAATTGTCAAGCTTATACGAAGATTAAACTTGTTTTTTTTTTTTTTTGTACACTACCTTAGAAAAGTTTCCATTTTCACTTCACAATTAGGGACATAATATGCTATGACCAAAATCGTCTATCGATCAATCAATCTCCTAATCCATTAGTCAATCAATCAAAGTTGTGTGAACTTTTTTTTACTACAATAATCACTAACGGTACAACATACTTTTACAGTATCTTTAAAATCTATGAGTTGTTCAGTAACTCGAAATTTTATTTTGATAATTTGCAAGACTTAAGTAAAAGGAAACTTAAGATGATCTTCGCGATGATCTGCATCATTTCGGACCTTCATATACACAGGTTTAGTTAAAATTTGATTTCTACAAAATTCGTCTGCATTAACCAGACTAATATATTTTAGGACTTTAGCCGGCTACTCCTCATATTATTAAAGTTAGGATAACGTACGTACGTTTAGTTAGTATGGAGGATTTAATCAATTATTTTTATTTTATTGGGAGCACTAACGTGCTGAAATCATGTCTTTAAGATCCCATCATATGTAGAACGTTTAGAACTTCCCGCTCAAATGGGCATGTCAAAAGCTTAATAAGTCCAAGTAATTTTTCGGGTACAGAGTAAAGTTTAAAAAATATTTTGCAACCGTAAAAATTAAGTTGTTCATTTTCAACGTTAGAATACCACCTATTCAATGGATAGGGGTCTAACATTTTAAGGGCTAGCCGACTTACAAAGTAGTTTGTTTAGATATTACATGCTAAATGAAGTTTCTATTTCGACCATTTATTGACGTTTTACTTAACCTGTTGCCATTAAAATGATCAGTTAGGTGAAGGATATTTGCATGATATGTTTATGGAGATTTTGAAAAAAAGGTTGTGGCAGGTCTAACCATGAATGTTATGCTTTTATGCTGTAGGAGGCAAATCCTTTAGTTTGGATATCATGTGACTCTGTAAGACTAGAGCATACTCTGATTCACGATTATCGCTCAAGCAGAGAAATGTGGCCTTAGAATAGAACTCTTTCGGAAGGCTACCTACCTTCAACCACAACGCAACCAACCACAACCCAACCAACCAACCCAACCAAAACTCCAATTTGGCCCGCTTACAATGGGACTGGTAAACAAGTGATATTGGAAAAGACCGACTTATGACGATTATTTTGGTTCAAGCCATCCGGACGAATAACAGAGTATTTCAGCGATTCTACTGGTTTAATCGCTACAGACCGATTGTCATAGGAACAGTCTAAACTATTAGTTCAAGCCATCCAGACAATAATTATCCACCTCCTACAACTCTGCTGACTCAATATTATCAGACAGATTGTCATAGGTACAGTATCTGGATTTATCCTCTAGAAGACCGCTCGATACGCCAGAAGATCTTAATCGCTGGGAACGAACTACAGCAAAGATTTTAATTGTGACAGCCTGAATTCAAGCTATTGTGTGCGTGCAGCTTGGTATAGCATACCATCACTATACCCGAAACGGTAGGACAAATTAACTAGGTAGGTTTTATATTGGGACAATTTGACCCATGCCTTTCTGAATGCTTCACCAGACCGCCCCCCACCCCGAGTATTCCTATAATGGCGTGTTTATAGTGTTTCTTAGGGTTCCATACCTCAAAATGAAAAAAACGGGACTCTCTTAAAATCGCTGTTGCTTCCGTCCGTCTGTCTGCCATAAACCTGTGCTGCCCCACTTGTCCACATACGGTAGGCTTCTATGGCACTATAAAAGTACTGCTTGGGAAAGAGAAATTGATTGGTCTGTCTGTTTTGCTTCAAAGGATGTTGATGAATACACATTAGAACTTAGTGGTATTCTAAGTCTTGGCATGCGTAAATACATTCCATATTCCTACAGCAGATCTCAACAACAGCAAAATTTCTGTTTGTTTAACGATAAGTGCAACCAACCAATTAAAGTGAAAGAGTCTCCCTTTGACACCTATCAATTGCAAGGAATATCTGCAAGTTCATTATTATTTTTGACCAGAATGTTAGACAAAGCATCTTGCTTAAAGCGGTAAAGGTTTCTGGTCAAATCCATCAGGAACCTCCTTCAGCAATTTCACTATATATTTACTACTAAACAATGGTGTAGTGGTTGTTGACTTCCTGGATGAAGCTAATATTCTGGCTGCTAGATTCGCTTCAAATTCTCGTCTTCCACCCACTTCACAGACACCTGTTTTGTATCTCTCGTGTGAATGTGTACAAGACCCGATAAATATCCGTACGAGAGATGTGTTCAAGGTCCTTAAAGAAATCAACGACTCCAAAACCGCAGGTGCTGATGGTTTCTCGCCCCTGTTAATTGAAAGCTGTGCCTCATCCTTGTCTAAACCCCTTCGAAAACTATTCTACTTGTCGTATTCGACAGGAAAATTTCCAACTGCTTGGAAACTAGCTCACGTTCAGTCAATTTCCAAGAAAGGAGATGGTAGCGATCTCTCAAATTATCGACAAATTGCAATCACTTCGATTCTTTCAAAAGTTTTTAAATCTATCTTAACTCCAAATTAATGAAGTATCTGGAAAGCAATCAACTCATCAACGATCCAAATATGGCTTCCGGGCGTGGCTCTTATCTGGAGACTTAATGACTTTTCTTACAGGACGTTAGAACCGTAGTCTCCGTAATTTTGGTGAGTCCAAAATCGTTGCTCTAGATATTTCAAATGCCTTTGATAGAGTCTGGCATCCTGCCCTTTTAGCCAAACTTAAGGGACTGGTCTCTCCCCTCCTCTTCTATTATGGATAGAAAGTTTTTTATCCGGTCACCTAATAGGGATTGTACTAGATGGCGTTTCATCACAACCTGAACCTATAAATTCCGGTGTGTGCCATGGCTCTGTTATTCCAGGATGATCAATTAAGACTAAACTAATAGTTATATTGGAAACAAGAAATAAGTTTAGAGATATAACGGCTTTTCTATTGTGTAGTTATACCTGTATTTTTATTAAAAGGCCTCAGATAAGATCCGAAGCGCAAGCGAAGGGGTCCTATGCTCGAGCGCGTGCTCCAAATAGCTGTCCTGTTCAACGCTGTAACTTTCGAACGGCTCCGCATATCAGAAAATCACTTTACCCACATATTCTGGACTATATTTGAATGCAATTTTGAATCTTGTAATATGTAATATGATTATTAAAGCGAAAATGAAACTCGAAATTAAGATAGTTTTCACACCCCTGACAACAAAAGTGGACCCATATGAAATAGAAAATTAAGCATAGAAATAATAATTGGCCACTTGGCTCTCTCAGTTTGTTTTTTGGTCACTATCATTGAATAACAACTGCAAGACACAAGTGAGCGACAGTCATAATAAGTTTTATTGTAATATTTTTATTATTACTAAATAGCAGTGTTGGGCAAAATGCAATCTGATTGATGAATAATGATTATTCAGAAAAGTAATCATTTATGGTGATTAATGATTTATTAATTGTAACCGTTATCATGATTACATGATTACATTTTTTTGATTACAAATTTGCAAAATTTTTGAAATTGCAGTTAAAAGAAAACAAAAATTGTTGTATTTCAATTCCAAAATCGGTAGTGGCACATAAACTAATGTTTGTAAGCACATATCTGTAGTGGGATGGTAATTAAATATCTGATATCTGTGGATTGGTAAACTGTATTACTAGCAATTAAGAAAGGAAAAATTTCATATAGGGTTTCGTTATTAGAGTTAGAATTTTCTTTATGATATCAAAAACAATACTGTACCGTTTTGTTATGTAGTAGTTAGTAAATCTAATCTTTCATCCTCACTCTTGCTGTCATGTCAGTAATATTTAATCATTGCAGCGCTTCGAGCATTCTTCTAACTGGTGTATATATGCTGCATTTCAGAATAACTCGCATTACCTTATTCTACAACATTTGTATTCTGCTCTTGAATTCATTCGAACTAGCATATAACAATGTGTGTTATTTTGATATTCAAAGCAAAATGCCATTTTTTCAGATAAATGATCGGATCTTAATTTCATTATAAATAGGAAGGTATGCCGTTAATAATGTAAAATAATATCATCCTAATTTCCACCACGACCATGCCTACAGGACCATATCGTTTTCATGAAATTTTCCATAACCAAATCGCAAAGTGGCTGCCCTATGTCCTCGATAGCCTCACGAATTCCATCTTTGAGGTCTTGAATCGACGCTGGGCTGTTGGCGTAGACCTTCTCCTTCACGTGGCCCCAAAGGAAGAAGTCGCAAGGTGTTAAGTCACAAGATCTCGGTGGCCAATTGTGATCACCTCTTCGAGAGATAACACGGTCCGGAAACTTTTCCCGTAAAAGATCAATGGTTTCGTTGCTTGTATGGCACGTAGCGCCGTCTTGTTGAAAGTAAACGTTGTCCAGATCAATACCATCCAATTCCGGCCATAAAAATTCATTAATCATCTGTCGATAGCGCAATCCATTCACCGTAACTGTTGCTCCAGCCTCATTTTCGAAAAAGTAAGGTCCAATGACCCCGCGGGACCATAAACCGCACCAAACAGTCACACGTTGAGGATAGAGAGGCTTTTCAACAATAACTCTTAGGTTTCCCGAGCCCCAGATGCGACAATTTTGCTTGTTGACGAAGCCATCGAGGTGGAAATGGGCCTCATCACTCAAGATGAGTTTTCGATGGAATTCCGGATCATTTTCATGCATTTCAAGGACCCAATCAGCAAAGTCTCGACGTTGTTGATGATCGGCTGGCTTGAGTTTGGCTGGCTTGAGACCCAAATCTTTATGCAAAATACGGTGTAATGACGTTTGTGGAATGCCTAATTCCAAAGAACGACGAGGAATGGACAAACCTGGGTTTTCTTCAATACGGCTGTTCTTGAGCGACATGCACGGGTTTTATTCTTCACATCACTAACTTGTCCCGACAGCTCGAATTTTTCTACGAATTTCTGTATTGCGGTCCGACAAGGTGCTTCACGACGACCCAAAAATGTTCGAGTTTTACGAACCGTCTCTGGCACATTTTCACCATTTTTATAGTGAATTTTAATAATTTCAATGCGTTGTTGAATCGTGTATCGTTCCATTTTTATTAATGGCGTAGTTTATACTTGTCAAATGTCAAAAAATGACAGCTCCAAAAGTGACATCTACCGAAATAGCGGGCTAATTAAAATAACACCTCTTATTGAAAAACCTTTTAGTATGAAAAATGTAGCAAAATCAAAGCGTTAAAAAGCATTATTGCATTTTCCATGCTCAACGACTTTCTTATACACCCCAGAAATCTAATCTTTTTCGCTATCTTTTTTCACATATAATCAAGATCCTCGAATTTAAGCTGATGATCAGATATGTGTGAGTCTCTATCAATAGAAGCACTTACATTCTTTACACTGACTTCAATTAATACATAATTCAACATTGTTTTAGAGTTTTCTACAATAAAAATTCTTACGATCACAGATTTTTTGTTTTCTTAGAACTAAATTTTAAAATCTCTTGAAAAGTTTCATTTGTAATAAAAAAGAAAAAATGTGATCATGTAATCATGATTACGGTTACATTTTCCTAAGATTACTCGATGTAATCATGATTAATAATTGATGGGTAATCATAATTGATGTAATCATGATTGATTTAATCATGATTATTAATCTGATTACAAATGTAATTGATTACGCCCAACACTGCTAAATAGAAGTAGAAAAATAAAATTACACAATCTAAAGTCATGCATGTTAAATTAAAGTCTTGAAAATATAAAGCTATGAACTTGAAACCCTTAATTATTACACGGGCATTTAATTTTTAATTTTTCATATACGTAATATATTCCCAGTACCTTCACAGTATCATTAAAAAAAAAATCTACATTTAAAACCTTGGCTATTAGGTACACAATTATCTTTTATCACACCCCCTAACAGATTTTAAAAGAGAAAAATCAATTGTGACTTTGTTGATTTTATACGAATTGCAAAAACCACTTTCCATTAAAGGAAAGAAGAAATTTCGCCTCTTAAAATATTTGCAAAACTCCTTTATTGCATTTTCCAAAGGATTAGGGTAAAATATCCTCTGGCATTTCTAGCCTCCATACATTATCCAAAAAAAAAAAAGATATTTTTTTCCCAAAATATATTCAGTGAAAGATCTTCAAAGATTCCGAGTTTTGCAAATGTCATTTATCATTCTTAAAAAAAAAAAAAAAAAAAAAACAACAATCCAAATTATTCACAATTCGAACTGTTAACTGTCCATGCCAGTTGCCGTTATGTATTAGTATTCCAAGAATAAGAAGGATATATGAGTAGAAGTTAAATCTTCATAAGGACAACACAAAGTATAACCAATTCAAGGACGACAGGTAAAATTATATTTGCAAAAGTCAAGGACCCAATTCGGTTTGTTGAGTATTTTTCTGTTTGTCTTGGGAACGATTGACTTTAACCATAAAAATATGATTTATGGCTTCCGTTAGTTCTAGTTGTAAATTTACTAAAAAGAAAGTAATTTTTATTAGTTATTCAGAATTCATCAAGGTTAGTTTTGCAATTTTTTGTGCAAATATTATTTTTTTAGCACCATGCCATTTGCAAACCCGTAGACGACCGCCATTCAAATCTTTATTATTATTACTACAAAAAAGCACGCAGCATCTGCATCCTTTCATTCAATTTCAACAATAGAACAAACGAGGTCGTTGTGGCCTATTTATGAAAATTCCGAAAGGCTGCATGCAAACAAACATCTTTCCATATTACGTGCATAAATCTAAATCAGAAATTCAATCAATTGCAATCATCGTGGGGCGGATCGAACATATGTCAGGGTAGGAACTCTTCTAGAAATTTATTTATTATTTTTTTTTTCTTAAACTTATCTTAAACACCGGGAATATATCATATTACGTAAGGGATTACAGTTACGTATACCTACCTATAAATTTTACATACAGAAATTAATTTCAAGTGTAGGTGCTGGTTTCGTATTGAAAAGGATAACTGTTTTTGACCCAAATTTTATTACAGATTCCAACAAACATATCTATGTAGGTATGTACAGCTAGCTCACCTTCCTTTTTATATATGCAGAGGTTAAAGGTGATATTTCTTCAGGTAAAATATTACAGTATTGCGGTGTGGGACAGGACACTTTTCAAAAGATATTTTATTGAGCAGAGGTACCGTTACTGTTAAAGTCTCATATTCCTGGTTCATTGCTTCCATAAAGTAATTATTTTGAGATGGGATGTTTATTGCTTTATTGGGTTTTATAAAGGTTAGCTGTTGTTTTTTTTTATCTCTCTCTCTCTGAAATTTTTTTCGTTTTGAGATACTTCTGCAATGTATCTAATTTCTTAGCGATATTAACTGTATATTGGAATGGATGTGTCGTCTCTCGATTGAATTTGAAATTATGTAAAGAATTTTTTTTTTTTTTTTTTTTTTGTAAGGAACTAGGGAAGAAGTAATCAGTGAATTGGAGTAATTCTCGTGTTGGTCTAATTATATAAGTCGACGGATGCATATTACAACTTCTAAACTTAAATTTCTTCTTCTATTTAGCTCACGAAAAATACTGACACTGAACGATATTTAATTTACTGAAATTATGTTAAATTCGTTGATCAATTATTTATAATTCTGCGGAATTCATATGGTAGCCACTGATAAAAAAAAAATATTTGGCGATCAGATGAAAAGGATGTGAATAAAACTGTCCAGCAGATTTTACGAGTTTATTTATTTATTCTTTTACACTTTTACACCGGACGTTTTAATCATCCTTCAGTCTTGATTCAATCAAAATGCCACATAAATTTCTACGAATATCCCTTCCTCTTTGTAGGGTAAACGCACCAATTTGCAGCCATTTAAGGGAATTCCATCGTTACAAGAAGGGTTTTTAGTAGAATTTACTTAACCCATTTAAACCCAGAAATCCAAGAATTTATAGCATCCCTATTTCCCAGAACTATATTTATCGAAAACTTTGACTTAAACGTAATTATTTTAATGAAAAGGGCAAGTTGGTATGTAATAGACTTAAAATAAGTCAAAAAGTGGCGAATTAATACTTTTTTAAGAATGGGTCGTAAATGACCCTTTGGGAACATAAGGGATAGTTTTCCGGAGTTAGTCAAACTTTAATAACAAAAACATATTGTATCATAACAACATATGTATATTATTAATGAAAGAAAAAAAATATATACATTTTCAATAAGAATTTAACAAGTGAGAATTAATAAAATAAATTTGTGTCTTTTCTGAGCAAAATTCATTCACTAAACAAAACAAAATATCATACTTCATCAGACATTTTTTTTCTTCATCTCTTGAACTGTGATAATTCAAGAAACAACAATGAATACATCGACATCTACTTTGACCAGTGATTACAAGATGTCTCACGGACTCTAAAAGTACATTGCTGATTCTGTTTCTTCTCGTAGGTCCCGGTGCACAACGTGGTACTCCATGTTTTTTGCACAAGTTTTCAGTTACATTCCTAATAAATTCGAGTTTATCATGTTTGCATCCAAAGCTTCTGTTTAGTATCCATGCATTGTTCATTGCAGCATCAAAACACCATAGTATAATAGGCATATACCACTTTTTTCCACGAATGCTAATAGGATAATTTGAAATTAAATTATCCATTAAATCAACACCCCCCATATTTTTGTTGGTTGATCTACTTCAATTTTGCGTTTTTGTTTGACGGAATATCTGGAAATTTTTTTTATAGGCTGTACACCAAATTGATTTGACATAGCCATTACAATATTATTGTCCATCCATTTAACAGCAATAATATTGTCATCCTTGTCCACCGAACTATCGTATGCTCCTCTTGCCTCTTTTCTTAGTTCTGTATTTGAACTTATAATACATTTTTCGGTTCGATTTTCGCGCACAGTGCCCGTTGCACCAAAATTCCACTGAAATAACTTCGTTAACAATTTTGCACTTGTAAAAAAGTTATCGAAAAACAGCGAAAATTTTAAGTCCTTATATTTTTGTTTTAAAAATGAGGCAAATTCCATAATCACTGATCCTCCTAATCCGTAACGCTCTCCATAATCACTCGTTAATAAACTATTTTTTCCTTGAGATAGTTCAAATTGTAGACAGAATCCATTGGTAAAAGCCATACTCCGCACTTTATATCCGAAGCGTATAGGTTTGCATTTCATGAACTGTTTGCACGAATGCCTTCCATAATAGCGAATAATGGATTCATCAATAGAAATGTAGCATTGAACCGGGGCAAATCTATTAAATTTTTCATTTAGTTTTATCACTAAAGGTCTAATTTTTGCGAATTTATCTGACTTGTCCAAATCATTATTGTTACAGGCATGAAGAAACCTAAAAATATCGTCAAACCTATTCCTGCGCATAGTTTCTTTTATGGGAGTATTTGATGAGTCTTCTCTGTTTTTTTTTTACATTCTTCGGCGTGGGCACATATTATATCTGGTAACAACAAGAATCCCAATAAAGGCATAGAGCTCATCCACGGATGCAAATAAATTATGATTATTGTACATTGCACACATACTGGTAAAGTCTCACAGTTCTGTCATTATATCCTCTGACATGAATAACAGAAAGAATTCAATTGGATCCGAGTATTGGGAAAGAATAATTACGGGTAAATATACCTCTGTCCATGGCGATGGTAGGGGATTTATTGAATTTATATCACCTTTATTTCAATTTCTCGCCTTTTTCAATTTATTAGAACATTCAGCCGTTTCTTCGTCATCAGTGTCATTGTTGCATCTATTAGATCCTCTTATCTCAGCAATTGGTTTAAGCTGATTGTGATTCAAATGCGAGGGATTATACTCATCTTCTTCTACAGAGTCCTCGTCCGTATCTCAGTCGCGATTTTCCGGAGGTAATATGAAAATATCATCGATATCCAATAAAATATATTCCAGGGTTTCCAAAATTTCTGCCACGCTCAGATCTCCGTCGCTGTAAAATTTTAACCTTATTAGCCCAAGGGGTCGAAAACGAACCAGTGATGTTAAAAGACTGATTTAAAAAAAACTTTTGGGATAAAATGGCGGTTCAAAGGTTAACAAAATCCATACATTCGTTTTCAATAGAAAACAAATAAATACTACGTCATTTAAAAATAAATGTAGTACTTACCACCTCGAATTCAACTCCATGATTGCTTACTTTCACACAGTCAACTTTACTACCCCGTACCACAAAGCATACTGAACGTACTGGCACAAAATTCACAAATTACGTTATTTCTAATTATTAAAATTTAACAGAATTATTTCCAGGAATATTTAGTCATTCTATGACTGTTTATATGACAGAAAGTGTCGATTTCGACACATTGGGTTTTCACTGAAGCGGGTCGTTTTCGACCGCTTGGGTTTAAATGGGTTAATGTCGATGTTTAAACTATTGTATTACAATAGCAAGCTGTATATTTATCGTTTAATTTAAATTAAAAACTTAAAACGTTTATCTAAGTCTGTATAATAATTGAAAATAAGAGTGTATGCTGAAATCACCAGTTTGCGTCCAGTCTAAGTCAGTTTGCGTCCACCAAGGTGCCAATTCGCGTCCAGGTTAAAAAAGAGTTATAAAAACTGCTTTTATATGGGAATGATAAATAAATGTCGTTTTGAAAAATACCACTTTATTAAGTTTTCGTTATACGTGATTTGAAAAGCAATTAAAAAATAATAAGTTGTGATAAAATTCACAGTAACATAACACTCTTCAGATTAGAACTATGTAATTCAATTTTTACATAACAGCATCGTTTAAATTTCATTAAATTAGAAGGAGCAAATCAAGAAGGAATTATAAAATGAAACTCAACGTTTTATAAATTAGAATATTAAAGCAAATTTTTGACTTGAAGCTATATTTAGTTCAACATACTTTTTAGCCAAACTTAAAGCTATTGATCTCTCCTCTTCACTTTTATTACGGATTGAAAGTTTTTGAGCTGGTCGCCTAGATGGTGTTATATCTGAAGCCCACCCTATAATTGTTGGTGTACCCCAGGGCTCTATTATCTCTCCGTATTTCGTTTTTAATTTTCAATGATCTGCTTTTCCTTACTTTCAATCCCATCCAAAGTTTTGTCGATGATAGTACCTTGATTTCCTTTGACACTCTTGCGGACTTTGAGGGCCTGTCATATGTGTTAAACGACATTGAATGATTAGATTATTGAATAATGATCTGGACAATATCCTCGGTTGTGCAAAGTGATCGCGTCGAATTCTATGAGCCTAAGATCCAAAGCTAGCTCATCTCTTTAAAACAAGATTATCAATTAACCACTCCCATTTCTTTTGATGTACAATTAGTTTAAAAAAATGTACATCTGCTGGTTGTTGCATTGTATTGTGCTAGGAGGAAGTGCATATCAAATTATCCCGTAAAAAAACTCGCATAGCTCCAATGTTAAATGAAACTTGTGGCCATCAATAAAAAAGTCACATGTTTTTAAATAGATCAGTAATTAACCATGTAACTATTAACCCCATTCGCGATATAATTTCATGCAACCTGACTCAGATCGTACTAAAAGCCAGTCTTCTGGCATGGCTATTGACTACATCCCTAGATGGTTGTACGTAGGAAAAAACAATTGTTTCTTCAAATATATCTCCCGCATTCATCTCCTTTATATAATTTTGCAGCTCATCTAACCATTTTCGAATAACCTCTTCAGAAAACTTTTCTCTGGCTTCGGCTAGGCCTTCGGGAATTCGATGTGCTAGCTCTGGATTGCATTTCAGAAAAAGGTTGTACCAGTTTCGCCCTGGTCGCCCATATTTTAAGGATGTATTTGTGCCATCGCCTTGCTTATTTTTTGGGTTCCATACCCGCACTAAGCCTCCGCTCTCCGTCTGTCTGTCAGCGGGTTGTACTCAAATGTTTTGAGAGCGTGTATTTCTATTGCCGCTATAATAATTAAATTAAATTAAATTAAAAATTAAAGGGGCCCCCATACAAGAATCGTGATTTTTTCGGCGTTTTTTGCTCGACCTTAACAATGGCTGTATCTCTTGAACCGTAATATGTAGACACATGAAATTTTCAAATAGTGAGTAAGACTACAGCTGCTATAATAATAAATAATGAAAATAAAAAAATAATAATAAAATAAAAGGTAGGCACATAGTGTTAAATCTTGTACAATGGTACGGAACTGAGTTTGAGCAGCTAATTTATTTATTTACTTAAGTTTCACAAAAAAACAAAAATTAATTGTTTGGTAGTAGCTTTTCTTCGGGAATCTGCAGTTTTTCCATTTCCAATTCCTTTCCAAAATCACAATATGCAAATAATCCTCCGTCACTATTTTGCCCATAAGCATCTTCATCGATTATAATAAAATTATATTTCACATCCAACCAATGCCAAAAGAACAACGGAAAATATCTTTTTATAATTATAAAAATTTGACCCGGTATTAGCAGGTGCTGTAATGACCACATGTTTCCCATCCAGGGAACCATATTTTTAATGTAAGTTTTATTTTATGTTTTTAACTTCTGATTGTAAAACGGTATTGGCAGGGTTACGTAATTCCTATAGAAGAAGTATAAAAAAGAAAAGAGAAGCCAAGAGTGGACAGGCTGCAAACAATTTAAAAAAATGGAAATACGAAGAAGACTTGTCTTTTTTGGAGCTGCACATGTCGGAAAGGCCATCCAGAACATCTTTAAATATAAATCTAACCGAAGAATTTGCACAGAATACAATACAGAGAACATAGAAAAAAACCTGATTTCAGATGATAATTGTGTGCTTAGTTGCTCCTCTAAAACAAATTTTTTACCATCTAAATTTTCTAAAAAAAACCAAGACTGTTGAAACTTCTTCATTTACGTTAATGAAATATTTAATTGAACAACAGCAAAAAGAGCAAAATGGAACAAAATATACAGAGTACTATTAAATCATTGTTTTTTATCTGTGGCAGAAACTGTTGAACAATTTTCTCCTTACAATCAACACATTTCGGAGATAGAATATGAAGAGCTCTCTAAAAATAACAGTCCTTACTTTCGACCAACATCAACGTCACAAACATCACAAAGCTGTACATCAAATCCTTCGGAACATCATAGTGGATCCACACCTATACATGCCCAGAACGATGAAAATACTACTACTTATTTGAGTAATTCATTTGGATCCCGCAGTTCAACTTGCTGGGACATTGTTAAAGAGTTTCCCGTCAACAAATACACAGAAGGACATATAATAGTGTTCCTTCCATTAACTTTTAATAAATATTTTTGAATTAAGTTTTGTGAACTTAATTAATGAGAATTCAAACTACTAGAACTAGTTTTTCATTTGAAGTAATTCCTTCTCTGAATTTCGTGCTTTCATTCTGGATTTTTCGGCGAATTTTCTCATGTAACCAGTTAAATTGGGCAATACCATAGATGGCACAAGAACTAGATGTCGCATGTCATACTAGAGCAGAGTATACAGATTGTGAAATGGGTAGTGCATTCTGGAATGGACCATAACATCGTTTAGAGTGTGCCGAAAGCAAATGATTTTATAATAACAGTTTTGTATACAATTGATCCACTACCTGAACACTTCAGATACGAAAATATATGAATCACTCGACGTATACATCATTTCAAATGTTGTGGTCCATTCCGGAATGGACCACTCAGCCATATAAATTTTGTATACTTTTTTGGTACTGCATGCGACATCTAGTTCTTGTGTCATCTATGGCAATACTCATACGGAAATATACATGAAACTTTGACTCATTATCGAGTCATCCCTTGTAGAAAGTTGTAAACTCGCCCTCATATTTCCTCTTCAACAGTAATGGGGGAATCCAGTATTCTCGGTATCTCTTCTCTTCTTCTTCATCCAATATGGTTGCTATTAATATTAGCTACTTTTTATTAATGTTGCTTAGAGCTATCTTCCTCAAAATCAACTTATGAACTGAAAGATTCCTCAAAACCTTTTATTTCTTCAAAAACAATATTTTATTAGCCTACCAAATATCATAATTCTAACTTACTTGCTAAGTACTCCTAAGCTTTTATAATCAGACAGAAATTTTTATTATTTTTACACTAATTTCTACCAAAGGTTATCCTACTTAATTGACACATTTTTATGGCTATTAATTGAAAGTTTTCTTCCCGTTTTATGCCGTTATATGTGCATGAAAAATTCTGGTGCCGGTCGATGCCTGCCTGTGCCGGTTCGTGCTGTGCCGGTAAGTGTGCAGCGACCTTTAATTCAAAATTAGATTTCAAAAAAGTCAAGTCTAAATTTCCACTATTTTTTTGTATTCTTGATTAAAATTATAACATAATTTCAACTTACATCGTTACTTTCCAACCGTGGTCCTTTACAAGCATTATGCTTCATTTCGCATTTGAAATAGAAAAATCAGTTGTTCTGTTCTCGAGATATGATTTTTTTGAAAATGACGCTTCATCATAAAATTACGTATTTGCTAACACCTCTAGCGCGGAGGGTGAGACGAGGTAGTGAGAAACAAAAAGGTATTGGTGAGCTATTTTGGTATTCCATACAAACTGTGAATGTTTCTTCTAATTCGAAAATACGCAGGTTCCGAGGTGGAAGGGTTTCGTTTAGAATAACTGGATATATTTTATTCGAATTGTAATGAACCAAAATTTTATCTCATTAAAGCAAATCAATTCTGAAACAATCAATCGAACATTTAGAAGGACTCTGGTGATTAGATAAAAACGCCTAAATTCAAATAATTATTGCTTTTTTTTTCATATTTTACCGTTTAAATGTTTTTACGTTATCAATATATAAAGCATAAATCAATGATGTCATCTAAATAGGACACGTTGTACACCAATCTAGTATATGACATCACCTAAAAACATATCCATTAACCAAATTTTCTACAATAAAAAAAAAAAAAAATTTTTATTGAGGGAAAAGTAAATCTTTGAGTAATTCAAAATCAAAAACAAACAAAAAAGTAAACCCTTCCGAATTTACCGTTACCTAAACAAAAATCCATTAGAAATTAGCCCTTTTCTCAGCATACGGTCAAAAGCAATCCGTTCATTGTTAAACCGTTTCCTGCAACAGAAGTGAACTAGACACAACCAAAAAAACAAAAAACAAAAAAACGTAAAAAGTAAACCCTGTTCACACTATCATCCAAGAACATGTGCTAAAAGGGTGGGTTGAGGAGTTTTATTTTTAATAGAAACCCTTTGTCTAAGATCTTATTTTTCACTCAAGAAACCCTTCTACCTGTGACGTGACAAAAAAGACAAGAAAACAAAATACGTGAAAGCAGTAGAACGTCTTCCTTCACCTGATATCAACGGTACCTGTGATCTTTACATTATCCTAAAAAAAAAAACGGAGGTCTAAAATAATTATGAGAGCTACAGATAAAAACCAGCTTGAAGTCAATGATAGTGTGTAGGTATGGCATGTACCTTCGCTGGTCGCGTAATTTTAATGCCGATCTTATTTGTGTGTTTGCTTGCGCGAGAGAAAAGGTTTCGAAGGTAAATTTACCGTAAATTTCCCATTTTGTTTTTTTTTTTGTTACGCTGATAGCAATTCAATCCTTTACTTTCCGCTATGAGATGACATAAGGGTTGAAGATTCAGATGTGATTTTATGGAAATGAGACAAGGAAATTGGGGATTTTTTTCACGATCATAACGGTAAATAGTGATTTTGAATGGTTATTTTCATAGGAACGCCGGCCGTACCGCCGCCGCACCGGAATTCAAATAAATGCAAAGGGTTTGGTATGTTGTACCTATATACATACATAAAAGGTATAAAAAGAGGCATATGGTGTCTAATTGCGATCACCTGGTGTCTTGTGTTGAGGGCGTCTGAAAAAGCCTTTCCATCGGTAAATAAAAACAATTTCAAATTACGGTAATACGAAGATATTCTAGCTCGCAAGAATTAGCCTCAATAGCATGGTAACTATTTACCTACGGAATATAATGAAGAGGTCCGTTTTTAGTTTGAAGACTAAAAGTTTCTAATTGGTATTCCGTTAAGTAACAGACACCTAAACTAAACAAATTTCGCACGGTAAGAAATTTTTTTTTTTTTGGTTTTTTTTAGTTTTTTTTTTTAACCTTTTTTTTGCATAAGAATTATCATGCTCCACTGAAAGTTCACTGGCACGACCGCGACCAACAAAATATTTTCTTCTTTTAACTTCTCCGCAAGAGGCCAATGGATCCATTACGTCACGTGAATACCGTTTGTTGTATAAAACGAAATTTTTTGATCGTGTTTTTGAACTTGTACTCACCTGATTCATCCATCCAAACAGATTCACCTACACAATACTGACGTCGCGTCGTCGTGATGAAGCAAAGAACGCAACTCTGTGTTAATGTTATGCACAAACGCAAGTGGCTTACCTGTTTTACACACGAATGAAATTCATCATCAAATCGCGTTATAATGAAGTGACAATCCGCCCAGTAGATATAATGTATAGATGGTATGTGTACAAGACTTATAACCGGACATTTCCTCACATATACATACATACTTCAGTTGTTAAGTTAACAGTTATACAATTTCGCTGACCACTTTTAGTTTTCGGCACTCTCCGGTCATTCAACTTCGTCCGCTAAAAGCATCCAAACTTTTCATACAAAGTGTTGCGCCGGATCATTGAGATTAGTTGAATGTAACGACATGGGAGCGGGTAATCTTTTGTTGCTCAAAACGGATGACCTTCGCGGTGGTGGAATTTATATGTAAGAGGAGCTTAGAGTTTTTGGTAATTTTTTGAAGATTTTAATTTGTTTTAATTTTAATAATTTTATTAATTACTTACAATAAATTTTCAAAGATAAGCTTGGTTTTAAGGAAAAATGTCATTGTCCTGTTTGTGGAAGTAAAGTTAGAGGTAGAGGCTCTGGATCAATTAGTTTTGTACATAAAATACAAAATTTCTTTTAAATTTTAAGCAAGTATACAGTAGTTAGGTCAGGGAGGTCAGAATACTTTTGTTAAGGTGAGTGTTGATTACAATCTCATACATAATCTCATATCAAATAGCTTTTGACAACCGTACTACTTAGCAGTTATGTAATACTACATTATAAAATGTTGAAACGCATCAGAAGATCGTCGACTACAACGTACGAAAAGAGATGCAATTTTCTGACATTAAGATTAAATTTAAAAGATCACAACTTAAGTTTTAGCGGAAAGAGTGGCCTTTACACTGCAACTATTCATTGGCTTATTTTACACCGCTTTCATTTACAGTTCATATAACAATCGCAGTCTTCAGTTAAGTTTGCAGTGTCCGGTTAAGACTCCTGTATTGATTTTGAGTTTATTCCTAGATAGCCTTTAGTGAATGGAATGGATGCTACTTTTTTGACCAGTGCATCTGCATTATCATCCCTTTAAATTCCCGAGTGTCCTGGCATCTATTGCAGTATTAGGTACCAAATTTTTTGATTGCTTGAATGAATTCCCATATTAACTTCATTTTGACCTCAGGTGATGAAATGACTATCAATGCCGCTTTATTAGTATGGGATTGGCTGCGGTAGTATCCATATCTGCTGATGGAATATTGATGCGTATTTTCCTAGGCCTTAATAGACATACGCTCTTCTTGGTCACCATATATTCCTGATCTTATTCTTCTCTCAGTTTTCGAACTGTCGGTGTTCCAGAGGAACATAGGGCTTTATATTCCAGACATTACCCTCATCAATGATAATTGCAGTCGGATTATTCAAATAGACTTCATCTAACGGAAAATAGTTTTACTCATACTTTTATTCTTTTTTTTAGACGAAGTGCTTCATTCTATGAGTTACTATGAAAGCTCTCTATATTTTTATATAGTTCTCAGTATTAAGAGATATTAATATTGAATTTTATCGTATCAAATAGCCTTAAGGTATGGTTACACAAAGCAACTTTTGCTGTGCAGCTTTTAAGGTTGCAACTATAAAAGTTGCAGTGATGCTTACACGTAATTGAAAAAAGTTGCGCACAGCCTTCAGATTTTGCTGTGCGCAACTCAGAAACTGTAACCTTTCGAAAACTGCTGTAAAGGTATTCACACGTGCAGTGGGCTTTGCTGCGCGCAGTTTATGTTGTCCAGTCAAACTCTGAAGTATTTCAATGAACACAAAATGCAAGCTGCCACTTTTTTAGCATTAATTTTGATAAAAAATCGCAATAAGAAGCTGGAAAAGAAGAGGTGTTGGGTGGAAAAATGGTTAGCTAATAAAGAGTGTACTGGAGCCGTAAATAATTTAATGAAAAAATTACATATTGGAAATAAATTATTTTATACAAATTTCTTGCGTTCTTGTGTTCCTCGACTAAAGAGGGCATTTGAAACTATTGATAGAAATGTTCTTTTGAAGAAACTTTATAGTTATGGAGTACTATCATTGAAAACATGTCAGAAAGCAAGACTACGACTCTGGACGTTCCGCAGGGTTCGATATTGAGACCATCATTATTTATTATATATTTAAATGATATTAACAAAGTTCTTAAACATTGCATTTGCTGATGATGCCCTGTTGCTTCAATCCGGTAACGACATTTGTGCGTGCGAAGAGAAAGTTCAAGGATATCTGGTTAGATTGAGTAAATCGTTTCAGTATAATAAATTAAAGCTTAATATAAATAAATCTAAGCGTATGGTGTTTAAACGCCAATGTAGTGTTAACTGAAGCATAAACAGTGAACGTATTGAACAAGTGGAAGAAATTAAATATCTTGGTGTGATTTTGGATTGTCGACTTAAATTTAATCTCCATGTGAATTATATATATCGAAAAAAATAGGTTTTTTTAAAAGAATAAGGAATAGGTTAGATACATTACAAGCAATAAATGTTTACAATGTAATTATCAAGCCCCATTTTGAATATTGTTCAACTGTGTTGTATATGTGTTATGAAAGTGCGTTCACGAAGCTACAAAGGTTGCAAAACAAAGCTATGAGACCTATACTGAAGTGCAACAGGTACACAAGAATTTCAGATATGTTAAGTGCATTCTGTGGGTTAAGTGTCAAACAGCGTGTAGCTATGAATGTTTTATTGTTTGTTGACAAAATTAGAAGAGGATGTATGCCTAAATATTTAACATGCCTAATTAATTATGTTAGAGATATACAGCAATACTAGTTAAGAAATGCAAATGACTTTCGATTGCCAGTATTTAGGAATAGATTAACCCAAAATAGTTTAGTGTATAGAGGTTTTCAGTTACTTAACATGTTACCATCAAATGTTATAACAGAAACAAGTACTAAATTGTAAAAAAAAAACACATTATAGAATTTGTTAAAAACAGTTTTTAGAATAATAATGTCATGATATTGTATAAAATAGTAATTAACTAAATAAATAAAGTCAATCATCACCTAACTGTTGTGAAAAAATTCTAAGGTAAATGAAGGCTCTTAAGGAGTAAAGATACCTATATGAGGAAAGCTATATTTCCCACTGAACGGTTAGCTATAACTTTAAGGTTTTTTGCAACAGAGATTTACTTGTTATAATGAAATAAGGAAATATTTATGGAGTTATTTACATAAGTTATGATTTTACAAAAAAATAAATAATAAAAAACAATATGAATTTGAAGAATTTGAAACAAAAGTTTTGTTAGTTACCGCATAAATTTAAGCAACATCTTAAAAAAACTGCACCCGTAACGGAAGCAAAACTTTCAACCAAACTAATATTTTTATACTTCGGTATTTATACATTGCAGTAGCGCAGCTTTTTGTACTGCGCTGCAGTATAAATTGCAATATGTTACCGTACCTTTACATGAACTCTGCGATCATCTATTGGATTGGATGTTAGCTACCTGAAATTATCCTTTTCGTAAGATGTAGGTGGTCTTACGAATGCTTTCATTTCTTTTTTCTCTAAAAATATCTTTATAGGCGGTCAGCTGAACTGCCAAAGAGACAGTATCCTGTGTCAATAGCCCTAATGCTCCGATTCTTCAATAAATCCAGAAACTTTTTAAGCTTTAATTCTGGCAATAAAATAAAAAGAAATTATACACAGAATATTAAACTACTCTGTTTATGATTGGCAAGCTAAGTAGTCCTTAAATTAAGTTTTATCGTAACTGATTTCATCGGTCTTTTTAGCAATATACCTGCACAAGAAGTGTTTCTCTCTAGCAAGTATTCCATTTTCAGCAATTATAGTAATAATTTGAAAAATATGATATTTGCAATTTATCTCCGATTTAATAATACTAGAATTAAGTTTCTTAATAGCCGCTTGAATGTCAATGTAAATCGTTATTTCACTGCACGTACAATAAAGAGTGACATGAGGACCGTAAGTAACTATTACAATCTTAACATGTAAAATGGCATTACTGGTTGTCTCAACAATCTTGCTACTCATTCTTAAAAATTTACTGAGAAACAAATTTTCTCCAATGCTACAACAGCTTGGCGTTGAAAGATGAGCCAAAGTGATCTCTGAATAGGCAGCTCTTTGATATTTGATTGGTCTCTTAAGGCGAGTGAAGTGTTTTTTTAAGAGCCTTCTTCCACCAAACTATAATTAAAATTAAAAATTTGTCAGAAATAAATAATGAGTGCAATCGTCTGTCTATGGCATCACTTTTGAAGTGTAATACTACAGTCAATGCCGGTAGATGTTACAAATTTTTACACGTTTTTTTTTTTTTTTTGTAGGATTAAAAAGCTGCGAACGAAATTTTAATGCGCTCTCCTTAATATTTGATACCGATTTGAATTTGCACTATAAAATAGTGCTTAGATACTTAACTTGACCTCTCATGCCGAGAAACCTATGCGGAGATTATTCAAAAATCACAGTAGTGGCCGAAATGCTTTTTCAGTTATATCTAACTAATAATTATTAGTTTAAAGCACGACCGTAATTCCATCTCATCTATAATAGCATCTGAATAGCATTTTCCTGTATTAACCAAAGACTATCAGTAAGAATATATTTAGTGGGCTTTATAGCATTAAGCTAATCCAATCACAAGCTTCTATACTTAAAGTCAACACATATATGCTTAACTGCACTTATTAGACCCCAATTTCATGTGATTGACCTACGAAATCCACCCTAGATCAACCCTACTTCCCTCAAGGAATCGCAAGATACACTCTAACTCTTGACTTTGCAGTTCACCCAGATCTGAGAAGAAGTACTATGTAGGTCTCTTTAGCGCATAGTCTCTTCACCTGGCTCTATTCTAGAGGCCTTTCTTTTAACTTCTACCCAGGTTTTTCTCCAATTTTATTTCTTTTTTAATTAATTGTCCTTATCTAGAGTTCTTTGTCTTGCTATTTATCTTATCCCTATAGATTCCGTTCTAATGCCTCATGATAAGTAATTGTTAGTGTAGGGCTTCAAAAGTGTGGTGTTCCATCTATTTCCATTTTTTTCGTTTTATATTAACTAAAAACCAATGTGGTGTGTTTGAATATAGGTATAAATTTATGGCCTAGCTTTTCTTACAACCCATATTCGGCCTACATACAGTCAAAGTAATTTCACTTCTGAATTAAGTATTTCTCGTAAGGTCGGTGGATTGCGTCTCTACAGTACCTGATACTTTTATCAAAATTGTCAATCACATTCTGGCATAGTTGTGGCTGTATCTCACCAATAACTCGAATAATTTTTGCTTTCTATGCTTCTACGTTTCGACGATTATCCATGTAGACCTGTACTTTCACATGCCATCAGAGAAAGAAGTCTAACGGTGTCAAATCACAGGATCTTGAAGGCCAATTCACGTCATCGAATCTGGAAATAACACGGTCTGGAAACTTTGTATGCAGTAATTGCAAAGTTTCTCTGGCTGTATGCCACGTAGCCCCATCTTGTTGAAACCACATGTCTTCAGTATCAATATTTTCCAGTTTTGGCCATAAAAAAGTTGTGATCATGTCGCGATATCTGGTATCGTTAACAGTTATGGCTATTCCAGCATCATTTTCGAAAAAAAATACGGACAAATCACACCACCAGACCACAATGCTCACCAAACAGTGACTCTTTGCGGATACGTTCGTCTCTCTTGGATCACGCGAGGGTTTTATTCTCCCCAATTACGGCAGTTTTGATTATTAACGTAGCCATCAATCTCGAAATGTGCTTCGTCCAAAACGATGATTTTTTTTTTTTTTAAATCTTCCAATTGGCAAAGTCCCGACGCATGGAATGATCTTGTGGCAGCAATTCTTGTGTCAATGGAACTTTGTGGGCCTTCAACGCTAAATCTTTGTGCATAATATTCGATACAATTGACTGAGAAAGTCCCAATTGTTGTGAACGTCGGGAATTTAACGTGTTGGGGTCAGCTGCAACACTATCACTCACAGCCCCATTATTTTCTTCTGAACAACCGGTGGGAGCATACTTATGTCTTTCTCGATCTTGTATTATACCAGTTTCTTGAAATTTACGCACAATATTACCAATTTGTAGCTCAGTTGGACGATTGCGTCGACCATAAACATCGCGTAATTTGCGAAATATATTTCTCACAGGACGACCATTTTCATAAAATAATTCAATAATCTCAATACGTTGTTGTAATGTATACGACTCCATTTTTAAAAATGGCAAACCTTCAACTGTCAAAATGACATATAATATGGGTGCGTTCACTGTTTGAAGTGTGTTACACAGGGGTGTACTTTTGAAAACTCAATTTGAATGATTATTTTTGTATGAGTGTGGGATGATTGCCACAGATTCTAGTCCATGTTCAACCTTTTTAAGAAGGTTATTACCTCATTAGGGTCAGATTTCCGGATGTTTTCTAGGCCTAACAATCCCTTACCATTGACATCGTATTCTTTGGCGATCAAATCCTACATATTCGCTCAAGTCCATATTCTGCAAATAATACTTCTTCGTTAATGAATCGGCAGATGTCATCTTTTGGTTCTGTTCTGTCGATTTTCATAGGCACTTAAGTAGGAAATGGCCTTATCATTATGCTTGTAAATAGACTAATTTTTTTAATTTTCAATTATGTTTACTATTTTGTCTTATTTCGTGTATTTCAGCTATAATTTCTTAATTTTAGTCTCGTTTCTTATTTTTTAATTTTTAATTTAATTTAATTTTCTTTTTATTTAATTTTTAATTATTTCAGCCTTAATTTTTATTTTACCAGTATGCTTTTTCTGTTATTTTTTTATAATTATTTCCAATTTTTGCTTAATTTTAGTAGGTTTTTATTTATAACTTTCAATTCTTAATTTTATTTTAGATTTTGTATATTTTCCATATTTTCATTTATTTTTATAAAATGTACGTAAATGTAGATCCGAAAATTTTTGTACTAAAATTATTATGAAATCTCGTGTACTTTGCACTCCAATAAATAATAATAATAATTTAGTGTTTACCAGCAGTTGATGGTTTTGTAAAGCATTTGTATGGAAATTTAATAAACTTCTTCGCTTGCATTAGTTCAGAAAATCTCTACCATTGTAGCTGATGGGCCTTTTCTGTTATGGTCATTATTTCTACTGCTATGTTCCTTTATGTAAGGCCACAGAAGGGTTCAATTTCAGTAAATGGAGATTCTGTTCCTATCCTACCCTGGTTGTTCAGTCTCATTATGTCCCTCTGTCCTGTTACCCACCCAGGAGTTACATTATTTACCTATGATATGGAAGGATAAGTGCGTTTAGTCTTTTCCTATATTTCCGTCTTTTTTTTCTGTTCCTTTACTTTGAAGAATGGTTTCTTCAATATAAATTATGTAGAATTAAAGATTTTGAAGTGCTATGCTTATGTTAAACGGTTTGAATTGCGAATTAGTAAGTTTATACTATACGCATCTGTAGAGCAAGTGATTTTTTTTTTCTTCTGTGGTTTAAATTATAAAATATGCCTATTATACAAGTAGTTGGTGTTTTAATTCGATTTCATCACTCTAAAGTTCGTGGACTCATTACCATGTGGCGCCCAAATAGTGTTCATGAATGCTCTAATTAGCATGTTTTTCAATCCCGGGATTACGGGATTTTTGATGCGTAATCCCGGGATTAGACTATGGGCTCAAATGAAAAAATTATTTGAGTAATTTCTTAAAAAATGTTTTTAATATCATTGCGCAACACAAATCACAATATAGTAAGAAAACAAAAAGACAACACAAAAAGCTATTTCGAATTTCGAAAATACAATCGCAGAAACATCAAGGCATCCAATGTTTGACTTCCAAGCCTGCTTCGTAGTTTATTGCCAACATAAGCAGCAACTGAAAACGCTCGCTCAGGCTCTACGCTGGTTGAAGGAATAGTCATTAGATACTTATATGCTGATATCCACGAACTCCTCCATTTTCGAACAGGCTCATCTCACATTTAATACTATTTGCCAACCCCGATTCATTTTGTACTTGTACTTCAGGATCTGGAGATTTCATACTCTTATCAATTTCCAGCTGTAACTTTTCCTTTAATGTCAATTGGGGTTGGGAGGTTTCTGGCCTTAGCTTATCATCTGTTTGTGATCCTGACCTTTCTTCTACTTCCGTGTCATCTCGACTATTAAGTCTTTTAACAAAACTCTTTATTTGCTTCCTCACTAAAGCCTATATAGGAACTGGAAATAAGTCATGCCATTCCAAATCCGATAATAACAGATTTTCATCATCTATTCGTGGATTTTGTAAATAATTCAACACACCAGTTAAATCATCACTTCTTCGTTGCTTTATGCGTTCCACTAAGGATGTTTTCATTTTTTTAGCAAGTGCTGAGTTTTTGCTAGACAGTTGTTTTATAAGAAATTTCAAAGCGATGCGTAAATTAGCTTCTACTGTCAATTTAATTGGGGTCAGCACATCAATAATTTTATTTATCAATTCAAAATCAACATCTTTTAAACGAATTGGATGATTGAGATCTATAAGAGCTTTTTGAATGCAGGTTTTTAAAAGATCAAATCGCTCCAACATTGTTAACACATTACGGTCCGCTGTGTTCCACATTAAACATCATAAGAAGTCCGAGCGAAGTTCCATCTCAGATTTGGCTGAAAGTTTCACAGTTGGTAGGGAATATCAAAGTAACTCACACACATTTTTTTGTTTTCTCCTACCACCCCCCCCACTCCCCCACTAGTGAGTTAGAAATTTCGTCATTTTACAATGAAGCATCATTTTCAAAAAATGATATCTCTAGAAAGGAGCAACCGATTTTTCCGATTCAAATGTCAAATGAAGCTTAATGCTTTATATTTTTTGTAAAAAATATAGCAGCAACGACCGAAAAAAATTTTCTGTTAATAATAGTATTTAAAAAAAGAAAATAGTATTATTCACTAGTGAGGACCTCTAGCATTTTTTTCTATTTGTATAGTGAAGCTAGAAATTTTATCTATCTATGCACAAAAAATTGCGATGATATTCGGCTTTGTTTTTGAAATATGACTTTTTAACGTCACCGTATACCCAAAGTAACCTGTATTGGAGCAAGCACTGTACTGAGGGGAATGTATTTTTTTTACTGTGGACCTCTAGCACTTTTTTTTTGTATTTTAGGTTTGAAATAGCAGACAAATTAAGGATTAAAATGCCTATAATAACACGTTGGAAATGGTTCAAGAAAGTGTTGGAGGTGGCATCACTTAGCAAAAATAATGGTTTTTGGCGCCAAATCAACCGAAAAGTGGGATGGAAAAAAAGTAACAGATTTTTTGTTATGTACTCGCTGAGATCTTTCCAAAAAGTACCCACATGGCGGGATTCGGAAGAAAGTAAAAATCGCGATTTCAAAAATCAAATTTGGAAATTTTCGCAGGAGTTGTCGCGGTTAAATTGGCTCAGAATTTAAATAAAAGCGCCAAATTCATTCGGATCTTCCGGAAATTTCGTATAGATAATCTCCTAAGAAGCGTGCATCTATTAAAATATATGAAATTGGATTTAACGACAATTCGGTTAAGCAATTTTCGAAATGAATTTTTCAGACAGAAATTTTGGCCGTCGAAAATTAATTTTCACAACGAATTTGGGAGGGGAGGGAAAATATTCTCAACATATCAAAAAAAAAAAGGAATGTTGCAAATCAGAAAATATTTAGTCGAGATTTTGGGTGGGGGTGGTTTGCTTGATTACGACGTCGCTGTTAGAATGAAACACTAAATGCTTTTCGTCGTGAAATTGTGGAAGGAAGGAAATTACGATAATTTAGTTGAAACAATAATGCTCTATCCACCGAAATAGTTAAATAAATCCGCCATCTTGTTGCGTCCGCCATATTGTGTTTAGAATGACGCAACATAGCTTATCTTATTCTGCTCGTCAAACCCTTTTATTTTATGCCCATGTCAAAGGGGTTGTGAAAAAAGAGGTAATCCGCCATCTTGTTTCGTCCATCAGTTTTGGGTTTAGAATGACGTCACATGGATTATCGTATTCTTCTACTCGTCAATCCCTTTTATTTGGTATCCATATCAGAAGGGTCGGACCATAAATAACAAATTACAAATTTAGTTGAAACAATAATGCTCTATCCACCGAAATAGTTAAATAAATCCGCCATCTTGTTGCGTCCGCCATATTGTGTTTAGAATGACGCAACATAGCTTATCTTATTCTGCTCGTCAAACCCTTTTATTTTATGCCCATGTCAAAGGGGTTGTGAAAAAAGAGGTAATCCGCCATCTTGTTTCGTCCATCAGTTTTGGGTTTAGAATGACGTCACATGGATTATCGTATTCTTCTACTCGTCAATCCCTTTTATTTGGTATCCATATCAGAAGGGTCGGACCATAAATAACAAATTACGTCCGCCATCTTGGCGCCGCCATTTTAAATTTTTACTACATAAAATCGTTGAAGTGTATTGTCATCGGAACTACATGTATGTTCAAAATTTCAACCCAATCGGTTAAGTAGAAGTAGTTGAAAAATCCGCCGCAATATTTGAAACTAACAAACAAATATACGAAAATGAAGCTAAATAAATATAAAACCTATTCTACTGACTTATTTGTAAAAAAAAATAATTAATTATACATTTCTATATTTTCAAATCTATTTTTCCATCTCTTCAAAGAAATTTAAATCTGTATCATGTTCTTATGACATTTTTTTGAACATAAATATACAATATTTTTAAATCGGGGCAAAAAGATGACATAAAAAATTATAGAGGTGTCTCTGTTATGAAGACAATTCCTAAAATTCTTGAATCGTTGATTAACTCTAAAGTTGCATTTTTAACTAAAGAAATTATTGCATTTGAACAGCATGGATTTATTTCTGGACGATCATGTGCAACTAATTTAACTTCCTTTTCAATTATGCTATTAATGCTATGGAAGAGTCATTTCAAGTTGATGTTATTTACACGGATTTCTCTAAAGCATTTGATAGGATTAATATTTCTGTTCTTTTATATAAACTTAGTATACTTGGATTTCACTCATCTTTTTTTAAATGGATAGCCATTTAGGTCCTCTGCTCTTCTTGCTTTTTATTAATGATATAGTCGTAAGTTTCAAATCTAGTAAATGCTTGATGTTTGCTGACGACTTGAAATTGTTTTTAAAAGTCAATTCTGTTGATGATTGTGCACTCCTTCAACGTGATCTTAATAGTATTTCTGATTGGTGCTTTTTGAACAACTTTCACTTAAATATTGGTAAATGTAAAACTATGTCATTTTATCGTTTATCCAACCCAATAGTTTTTGATTATCTTATAAATGGCAGTACTCTTCCTAGGGTTTTTGAAATTAATGACTTGGGAGTTATACATGACACTAAATTGAGTTACATTCCTCACGTTGAGTTTATAGTTTGTAAAGCTCATAAATGTCTAGGATTCCTTAAGCGTAATTCTAAAGACTTCAGAGATGTTCAGACTCTTAAAGTGCTCTACTTCACTCTCGTGAGGTCTATTTTAGAATATGCATGTGTCGTTTGGTGTCCTTATTACAAGGTTCATATGGACCGTCTTGAATCTATACAGAAAAGTTTCACTCGATTTGCGCTTTACAAATGCAACTACCGATATGATAATTTACCTTCATATTCTATAAGATGTTTACTGTTGGGTTTACCTCAATTGGAACTGCGACGGGAGGTTAACCGTGTGCGATATTTGTTAAAGATATTTTGCATTACAGAATTAACTCGCCCGAATTATTATCATTAATTAGTATATATGCTCCGGAAAGGCCAATTCGATCTAGGTGCTTGCTATACACTCCTCATCATAGAACAAATTATGGTAATCATGAGCCTATTACCAATTGTTCCTCAATTTTTAATAAATTTTCGTCCATTATAGATATTACTATGCCAAGAGATAATTTTAAATGCTGTGTTTTCGATAATTATAGAAATATTAACTCTTCTTGAATTAATTAATAGATTAAGTCCTTGTCTGTAAGATAGTGTAATCGGTAGACAAAATGAAATAAATAAATAAAATAAAATAAATAAACACGCGTAAACGCGTGAACGGATTATTCGCAAAGTTCTGCTATCCCGCGAAAACGCGTGAACGGACCGAAACGTGTTAAAAGGCTATTCCACCTGGTTTTACAATCCAAAAGAAGTTACAGCTCTTTTCCATGTTCACTTTTCACATATTTTTGAAGTACTGTTTCATTTTTCAATGGTGATCTTTTGAAATACACTACAACTTTGCGGATTTTCTTTATCAGCTCATTAATGTTTTCATCTTGTGTTAAATGTGGTATGTGTTCTCCTCGCGCAAGATCATTTTGTGGTATTAAGATTAAACCTGATTCTGGACAGTCTAAGTCTTCTAAATGGTCAGCATCATCGCTGTCGTCCATATAATCAACAGGCAAAGCTGGTTCATTTATAGTATCATCTTGGATATAATTATGTTTTTGATAAAGCACATCACAGACTGCCAAATTGACACCATGTGCGAGACATAGTTGTTGTTCAGTGCAAACAAGCCGTCCGACTTTTATCATAACATTCGGTCCATCGGTTATAATATCGACGATGTCAGTTTCCAGGGAAATATCAAATTTACTTAGACGCTCTTTCAATATACGTAGACAATTTTCAGCTGTCATACTTCCATAAATTGGAATAAGTCCTAAGTTCCAAAATTTTTTATATGAATGAACTTTGACAGCCATGTATCGTTTATTGGACGTTGAAGTCCACTCGTCGAAAGAAAGACTAAATCTTTCACCAGTTACTTGTTTTGTAATTTTTTCACTGTAATTCATAACACGTTTTCGAATGGTGACGGCTGACTTTCGTAAACCGTGTATTTTGCTAAGAGCAGTTTTCTCAAATCATCTGAAGTTATGAATACACTGAATGGAAATCCATTTAATTGCAATCATTCTTGCCAAAACATGATCCAGGATATCGTCGGCACTTTTATTAAAATAATCATCTAACTTTCGCTTGGCTGGCGGGGCGGTGCTGTGTTCCGATTTTCAGAATCTTGACTCGTTGAATGTTGACTTGATGTTATGTTTTGATGACAAATGTGTATGTAATCCTATTGTCGATCCACCCAAAGTCTTGAGAATGGCTAGGCATCGCTTACATTTAGCACTATTCCCGTCCTTTGAAACTAAAAAATAACTCCACACTGACGTCGTATCACTGTCTTTTTTATGTTTAACAAAATCTCCCGCCATTTAAAATACTTAATTTCAGATAATTGACTTTTAAATTTAAATAACAGAATCAAAAAAATGAAACCTGATTGGCGTATTTATATAGTTTCGTACAAGGAATCCCCGACAGGAAATACCTCGCAACAATATTATGATATAAGGTGATCGGGTGATTCTCCTGTTGGCCCGTTGGAGAACTACCTTAAGAGTATTGTATTGAAGTATTCTGAGCGTCGAAGTCCCTTCTAAGTTCTGCGACAAACATATTATTAGGGCTGTTCCTGTGTAGTACGTATCGAACGCCGTATCTAAGGGTTGTTTTTTATCGATATGTAATAAATGCTATTAATGTAATCTAGGCAAGGTTAGTGTCAAGGCGCAACGGACTACGGAATGCAAACTAGACCTGTTTATGGCAATCCCGAAAATCCTGAGATTAGCCAAGTACAGTCCCGGGATTTTCCGGGCCAGAAAACGGCCGGGATCCCGGGACTGTTTTTATAGGTAGTTGGGAACGTTTGCACCAAAATTTTGCATAATATCCTCTTGAAATTTGGAATAAAAACAGGAGTAAAATAGCAAAGTAATCATGAGAAAAATGAAAAAAAGAAATGATTAATTTTATACCTGAAAAGCATAATCAACGAAGAGCATCCTTTTTGGCCTAGTTTGCGAAAAGGTATAAAAGTTTTTCATTTTGTTTGTAACATATAGAAATATTATTGGTAGAGCAAAATGGATTGGATAATAGTTATAATATTAAAATTTATTTTTATTTTTGCATGTCTATTTGCCTCTCCGTCTAATATACATATGTTACCTACCTACAGTCCCAAATCAGCTTTGAAGTCGAAGTATTGGAATTTAGTGCCCTTATCGTGTCTTGGCTATCTACATAAGTTTATACATATAGTATCCCGATAGCCTCTTTGTCGACTGATTCTGATGTTCTTTTCTATGGCATGGATTTTTGTTTATTGGGTACGAGCATTAGTACATCGGGACACGTAGACTTCTACACCCATCATGCCTTCTTTCCTAGATCTATCTGTTTACCAGACGATTGATCGGCATAGGAGTTTCCCAGTTCTTTCACTTTGGTAATAATAAACTATCGAGTAATTCAACTACCGTAACTCCAACTTGCCTTAAATTTTCTATATTAAGATAACAATATGTAGTATAATTAATTGCTAAGTTCAGCTCTGTCTGTGTTAATAACGTAACTTGCACATAAAATTGGAAAATTCGTAAAGGGTAATACCCATTTTAGGCCCGACATGAACAGCCATTATAGACGTTTTAAACGATATATTATGATACACTGAACATATTCTATTAACAATGTTTATTTCAATTAAGCGGGGGAGGGCTTTGGCGGAAGGTCAAGTTTTGATCAAATACATTTTGGAAAATCTAGTACAGAATCAAATTCCTTCGGTCCTGGGAAGAAATTTGAGTACCCACACTTCTATACTCGGAGGCTTAAATAGCTATTCCCATACTCACTTTTTTAGTATTTCCCTCTTTTTTGTTCGAACTTAGGTATAATAAATTGCTCGGATCTTAGATCGGCTCTAATTGGGTAGGGTAATGTCCGATCGAAAAACACGGCTCACTGTTCGCCTCAGCTCTTTACTAGCTAGCTACAATTCGTAAAAAAAATTTTTTTTCTCTGCATACCTTTATGTGTTGGGGGGGGGGGGCGGAGGAGTAGAAACCCCTGGCTGTAGGTAGTTCCTGTACGGAATGTTACATATCAAATTAATCAAATTAAAGGTCTCGTCGAGTACTATCGGATGGTGTATTTTTTTCCGATTCAGGATTCAAAAACTTTCTCATAACGTTTTTGCCGCCGGAAAATCCATTTCATACACTTGGATCACCTACACCCCAGTTACTACATTTTGCATATATTTTTGTACTTTTTTTTCCATGGACATTGGTAGGTACTCTATTGTAAACATTTTTCTCATGGGAAGTCATATTCCATGACACACCAATTCCGCACAATCCACTTTTTCAACCAAGAGAGTCGCTCAAGCTACATCCGATCGCCAAAGCTTAACCCCGCTTAATTAAAATTGTTAATAAAATATGTTTAAAATATCTCTCATGTCTGTTAATGTCGGACCTAAAGTTGTATGAAAAGTGGGCATTCCCCTTTTTCCCCTTTCCAGGTTACTGACCTTTATATGTTTATTGTTCATTATAGTAGTAATCGGGATGATAATATTATTAAATTTTCCAAATTTATCTTTATAACATCTTAATTTGAGTAATAATTTCGTACTAATTTACTTCAGAACCACCCCCCCCCCCCCCTATATATTGTAAGGACCGAGCAATTTCTGTAAGTCTATGCTGAACATTCCATTAAAAAAGCACCTTTCCCTATTATGGCATTAAGATTTTAGTTATCTTTATATAATTTATTATTTATGTGAAAAGTTTTCAGCAAAACGAACAAACATTCACCATTTTCCAGGGGTAATTATACTTTCTATATCAGATCTTATCGCCTTAATGAATATTCTTTCCGGAAATTCCAGTCCAAAGAGAACGAAAAGATTTGTTTAAAAACCATTTCTCATAATATTTCTCAATTAAGTGCAATATTTCAATATTTTTTTTATTAAAATTGGTATAATACAAAAAAAAGCAAAAAAACATGTTTCTTTCAGAAGATTTGTGACCATAGATCTTGACAGTAATAATTTTCATATTTAAGCAGCAAAACATGACGATAAATCATAAAGCGTAAAAAACAAAATATGTGCAAAGAAATTGTCATCTCTATATTGACACTTTCCTCAAAACCTGTAAAAGATGGCAATATTCATCTGCAAATCATCTTCAGACACTTTTGCCTCATAGGCTAGCCGAATTAATGAAAATTGACACTGAAAATTCCGCAAAAGCTCCAGTCTCAAGTTCATTACTCCGCCGACACAATAAAAGTTCATCAGCCTAAAGAAGCCGAGAATGATGCCGTAAACTTTTCTTGAATTTAAAATTCGCATATATAGACACTAGGCAAGCAGGCATGCAGTAGGAAGGAAGGCAGGCTAGGCTGGCAAGCAGGCAAGCAGATAGACAGACAGACAGGGTGTAAAGAACATGCAATATAGTCCCACCACTAGCATCTCACAGTATGGCTAAAAAACAAAGCCCGTTTTATATTGCTGCACCCAGAGTCCATAGAGTCATAGAGTACCTAGAAAATGCAGAAGAAGATAAATTTATAGTGGTTTTGGGTTGTAGTTGTGGAGGTTGTCGGTTGCTGCTACCGCTGCCCTCCATTAGACCAGCATAAAAATGTAGATTCCCCTCGTTAAGAAGAAAGGCAGAATGAGTGCATCGTAAAGCAAATATCGAAGAAGAGTAAAATCAGCCAAGACCTCATCGTCATCCATCGTGTCGTCGCTAAGTTCGACGACCTGAACTGCAAATCTAGGCTAAACGTTTCTGAGTTGCAATGAAAACGAAAAGTACCGCAACTTTACCGCTATTCCATGATGTTATTGTATTGGTTATTTTGCTGCTGATTGCTGCTGCTGTTGCTGTCCAGATTCCCCACAACTTGCAAGAATGTCGCAGTTCCAATATACTCGCATAAACGAGCTTCAGAAGCATTTCATTATGAGCAAGGAGAACAAGAAATTTTAATGGCTGACATTAATCATCTTTTAAAACAGCAAATTCATCCCCTTAAAATCAAGAGGAACGAAAAAATTTCTCCAGCTTTTTAGCTTCGTTCACTTTACACAGAAACATTCTGGAAATATAAGGATGCTGTATAGGCTACAACATCCCCATCCACCCACTCAACCACCCACCCATTAACCCACCACTCAGGAATACGTAGAGAAAAAAAAGCTTTCCATTCACCCAATCATCATAAGCCTATCAATGTCGTTGTCGCCTGCTGCAAGAAGCTTCAAGGCTCTTACGATTTTAGGAAAAGTTTCAGATTCCCTTTTTGAACGAAACTTCTGGTTTCGTTCACTTGCAAATGTTCGTTCGAATGAAGCGAGCGTGCGTGCTTTAAAGACTCTTTTCTTTTACAGTTTTCTCACCGACCCGTCGGTCGGTCGCGCGTCTTCTCTTCTTCCAATAATTTGTCTTCATTTCATTTCACTTCTCCTCTGTCTCGGTCTCCAGCAGCTTCTTTGAGCTCGGTCATTGACCCATCGACCAGAAGTGTTCTCATTTCGCGGCGCAAAATGGAACAACGTACGTTCGCGCTTTGCGATTATCGCGATTTCAGCGGAGCTTTCTAAAGTCCAAGGCGTGAACTTGTTTTTTTTTTTTTTTTTTTGAGAATTTTACTGCATATTTAGTGGGTAGAAATGGTTGGTACTTGGCTGACAGGATGGTCAGTAATGCAACTGCATTCGGCGGTGATGTATGGGTTTCGGTAGGAATGCATTCTGGTGCTTCTTCCGCTTTAGATTAAAATAAAAGGAGAGAACTTTTAAAATAACCTCAATTTGAGGTTTTCAGGACTTGGAGTATATTTGCTGTCAGTCTGATCTATAACGATCTTCATTTCATCTCTGTAAGATAAATAAAAATTCACATGTCTCTTCGCTTTTCATGAATGTTCCCCACATGCATATGGGGAGGGGGGGTACCCGATTCATGCATGAGAGTTTCCAAAAATTTAACATAATTTTTCTTTTCATCTTTTTTCAATTTCTAGTAAATTCGTCGACATGATTTTTCTCGCATAAATCTCAATCTCACTGATGTGCAGCAACCGACAACTGTTGAGTGTGTGTCTGTAATGTAAGTTCCACGTTATTTTTTTTTTCTCAACTCATATAAATAGAAAATTGCTCGTTCCGCTTTCCATTAAATGGCTGAGATGATCTGTTGGTATTCGTAGTAGGATATATTAAATTCTCATCTCATCACACTAACTACATACATATATGTATAAATGCACTTGTTGCACCTTGCTGCTTACCGTGCTGCTGCAGGTGTGATTCGAATTATATTCGAATTCGTGCAGCTCAGTCTACTTTAGTTTATAGCTAATACTTAGTTCGATATTCTCATAATTTCGTCTCCCTTACCCTACCCCCCTGCGCGGACTTCCGCACGAATTTTTCTTTCTATTAACGTGTTTCGCGTTCCAATTTTCAAATTTGGGTCAAAAGTTCAAAATAATTTTCGTGCTGTTTTTAATTTGATTCAGCAGAGCAAAGTTGATCTGATTCGAAACGAAAAGTTGTTTTGGAAATTTCCCCAAAAATTTTTTGTACCTAATGGCTAAAATATTTTGGATAATTTTAAAGAGAAAGCAGTAGAACAAATGCGTCACTGAAAATGAATAATAATAACAATAAAATCTGGGAATTTTTATTATATACAGGATGTACCAGACTAATACGAATATATTTTGCCAAATGATTCCTCTCGTCCAGACAAGTAAAATATTTGTCAATAATGTCACTCTACCGAATTACAGGGTGATTTGTAAGATAAGCTATTTTTTCATTAAACGCCCTATATCTTGAAAAGTATAAAGTATACGGTCTATTTTAAGACGGCATTGTATGCAGAATTTCGGGGTGTTTGCTATGAATGTTAAACAACCCCCGTAGACCTTCTCACTCCAGAGTTATGACGATTTAAATTGAAAATGTCTGGTTTTAAATTTATTTTATTTTTTATCTTTACGTTATTTTTATAAAAATACCCCCACTAATATACATTTTAGTTACAAAATTTCGAAAAAGCCTACAGTCTCTCCTTTATTTTAAGCTATCAAACTTATGTTCTATCTGTGACGTTTAAATAGTTATTAGGTCTTGACCTATTCAGGTCATATAAACCCTTTATAACCTCCACACTACTAATGGAGTGCAAAACCACCCTGAACTCCCTTTCTCGGAATAACAGGATGAGAGTGCAGTGGGTGCCGGGGCACAGCAACATTAGCGGGAATGAAAGGCAGGCGAACGTGCTCGTCTTGGTGCAGCCTCGAAGGAATCTGCATTTACAATTAGGATTGCACCAATATACCTTATCTCAATCATTTCAAGCTGGGCTGACCGGTAACACAGTCGCCTTTGGATAGAAGATCCTTCGAGTAGAACAACCAAGGAACTGTGGTGTAAACCAAACCCAAATCAAACAAATATGCTCCTAGGACTTAACAAGCCAACCCTGAGAACTCTGGTGTCTATCCTTACTGGGCACTCCTCTCTCAGGGATCACTTTCACAAGATGAGACTTATTGATGATCCTACATGCAGGGGTTGCGGAGAGGAGTCTGAAACAGTGATCCACTTTCTTTGTCACTGTCCGGCACTCTCAGGAATATGTTACAGATTCCTTGGACCACACCTCCTGGATGAGATACACAACACCCGCAAAGAGGGCTGGCCTAATATTGAAATTTATAGGACCGTCCGGTTGGGACCTATGAGCAAATGCTCATGGATCTGGAGGGTGAACAATGGGTCTTGATTAGGTCTACGTTCCCTCGGGGTTCCAAACCTATGGTATGGAAAAATAGAAGAAGAAAAATTTAAAAGCCGAAATTTTCAATTTTAAGCGTCATAACTCTGGAGCGGGGAGTGCTATGGGGGTGGTTTAACATTTATGGGAAAGACTCCAAAGTTCTGCATACAATGCCGTCTTAAAATATGCCGTACACCCTATACTTTTCAAGATATAGGGTGTTTAATGAAAATAGAGCATATTTTACTAATCACCCTGTAACTCGGTAGGGTGACATTTTGTCCTAGTATTTCTTAAATTTCCGACATTTTTTCATCGTATACTTTCTAACGCGCACTGGAGACTTTTTGTTGTGCAAATTTTTATTAAGAGGAGTCAGTACTCAGCAAAAATTTCAATTTAGATACCAGCGAGCCTGTAGGCAATAAAACTTACTATACGTAGGTTTATGTCCTGAAAGTATGAAAATTCATATAAAATTAGCGTAAACCTAGACCATAAGTCACATTAGAGACATCTAGCGTAAAAGGCAGAAACCAAACTTGCGACAATTTAAGACGAAGATGAAAATTTGTAGTTCAAAGAAATTGAAAATTTTTAACGAGAATGAACTCTCCTAAATTTTATTTTGCACATAGTTGTTAAATATGCTATTTTGCTTTATATTTCTATAACTTTCAACGAAATATTGCAATTTCTCGCCTGTGATATATCGAGAGAAAAAACAAGAACTATTAGAGTTCAACAATTAAAAAAGCGCCACTAAAAATGAAAAAACTCGACGTTATTTGCTAGTTTTAGGCTTTATCTTTCGAAAATAGTCACAATATAAAGAAATGAGAATACCTACTGAGAGGAATTTGATTTGAAAAAAATCAATTTTTACCATTTTTTACAATTTTCCGAGCTACTATCTCTATCTATCGCATCCCGAAAGCAAATATTTTTATAATAGCAGTTTTATATATATTTGATCGACTTTCTCAAAACTTCAGATACCAAAAAAATTTAATCACTTGAATGTTGTGGTCCATTCCGGAATGGACCACCCAGCCATATGAATTTTGTATACTTTTTTGGTACTGCATGCGACATCTAATTCTTGTGCCATCTATGGTATAACTTATCAAAATACAAAAAGGTGATTATCAATTGAACCTGAAGAAAGACTTGCTGTAACTCTAAGGTCTACATATTAACACTGTCATGGATATTTCTCCCCAGATTTTTATCTTCCAATTGCTATCAGAGTATTTATTGAAATTTTTGTTGTGTAGGGGTGGTCTCATTTGGCCTTCTTATATTAATGCTTCATTCTTTATATCTTCCTCTCACAATATCATTGCAGCAGCCATTTATCAAAAAAAGATTCGTAAGTCACTTCCTAGCTCTACAACATCTCCCAAAACAATGGCAGTCAAGCGGCGACAAAAATGTTACCAATGCATACACATTCCTCTAAACGTGAAGGCACGGTGATAGTTTCGTCACCCAAAAATTGCGAGCCAAAGGAGCCAAAAGGTCACCTTGTTGTGACATCACCTCATGTGAGCATTTAAATTAGAGCCTATGGAATGGACGGTGGTGACAAAACAATTCCATGTCAAAAAGTGTCCAATGCGCGATGGGTCTTAACATAGGTATATACGTTATTATTCCTATTGATAGCCTAAAATATTTTAGGAAATAATTTCTGTTAGGTAGCCCCTATATCCTAAAGTGCCCAAGGCCCCCACTCGAATAAAGAGCGCCATGTTTATGATCATACAGTAATAGAAGCTCAGAAGTAATCATAGAAAGTACAAGAAGTAGAAAGCGCATGGTTACTACCTGACGTATGCAATTTGTAAATTCTCCTCTGGTATTGTATGCGACATCTGAATCTTGTACCATCTATAGTAAAATACATCAGCACCTCCACCATTCTTCTCATGTCCCCTAATCATTACTTCCCACCATTCTGTGCTATGGGGGTTGGGGACGATATACCAAAACTAAAATCCCCAAACCAAAGTCCCCAAAACCGATATCCCTTAGAACACCCCAAACCAAAGTCCCTAAAATCGATATCCCTTAAAATAAAGTCCCCTGGGTAAAATCCTAAAAAAACAGTAAAAAAGTTAGAATTGGTTTAGGTTAGGTTAGAGTGATGGCCATCGCACCTGCGATCAGCCATTTGCGGTCCATTATGATTCCACCTTAGTGGGACCCTACCTGGGAAAGATACCTCAGATTAGGGTTCTAGTATAATTTGTAAAGTAAAACTACGGCACTTCTCTCATCGAAAGGAGAGTATTATTTCAGATAGTAAAGTAAATTATTTGGATTGCGATAATTAGAAGTACAGTACTAGCGATAAATAAAGATTTGATTTGATTGTTTGTGAATTAGTGAAAATGAACAGTAAAGTTAAATATACAGAACTTGTGAATTACAATTGAAATATTGTGTTTAAATAACGAACTAAGGCCACGCTCGTAACAATATGATTTTTGGAACTTTATAGAGCTCTTCTCCTCTACCCCTACGATTTCAAGAGCTATATATTTAATAAATCCTAAATATAAAAAAGAAATTATCATTATAACGTATATATTTAAAAATTCATAGGGTAATTCATGAAATATGTAGATATAAAAATTCTTTCCTAAAGTTCTGAAAATTAATGAAGTCACAAAGCTTTTTTTTTTTGGTCGCGATAGCTCATTTGGTAACCGCGCGATCATGGAAAAGATCTCATTTCGAAACAGTAGGCTGCACTTTTCCTCCTTTCTAGTCTCCCTTTGACTCCTATAGCTTCTATTCTCCCATATTACCTACTTGCCTGAAGCTGAGTCTTGGATAATAACCCAGAAAAGAATTAGGTGGAGACAGAATTGTACATACTAGTTAAGATCAATGAATCTAGATATTGTGACTTCTGATAAGATCATCATGATTATTTTATTGAGTCAGATCTTCTATACTATACAGGGTGTCCCACGTAACGTGTTCCCTGGGCCGGAGATATTGAAAATGTCCTAATGATAAAAGATACGTATCATTAGTCAAGGTATCCTCTGCCATAGCCAAAGTCCTTTAAAAAGGACTTTGAAAAGGATATATTTAAAAAATGTCCTTTTCGTTCTTATTAAGGATATATTTAGATTACATTTATGATTTCCGCGAATAAAACTAAAAAGAAACAGTTATATTGAAAATTCCAATTTAATCCTTTATTAAGGTCTCAAAATGAACTGTATGTACCGTGTTCCCTTGCCATTTTCCTCGAAAATGCTCACAAATAGCATGGAAGTGCTAGTAACAAAAGTTACCCATTATAAGGCGGGCTATCTTTTGGTATGGTAAACATTTAAAAAAACAAGTAAAAAAGCTAGAATTGGTCTAAGACCAATTTTTATGATACCCTAGATGAATGCCCGTATAAAATTTCGTATGGTCTCCGATCTATTCAAGTTTGATTTTGAAGTTGTTTTTCGCATATATTTCTAGAACGGTTTGTCGCACAGAAAAAATAATTATAACCAATTTTATAGGATTTGATATTCTGCAGAGGTTTTTAGTACAATGAAAATGTCTTGGACTGATCGTTTTCAAAGTATACGTAAAAAACCTAAATTTTTATATGGCAACACCAAGAAGGAGTTGCCCGATCTAGTCCATTTTTGACATTTTATTTGCTAATGCAGTAAAAACATCACGTACGAAATTTCAGCTCTCCACGTCGACGCGTTCTCAGGCAGTGTCCAAATATATAGCGGAAAACGAAATTTTTATATGGCAACCCCACGAAGGAGTTGCCCGATTTGTCTCATTTTCGAAATTAGTTTTACTTTCTTTTTTTTAAAGTCCGTGTACAAAATTTCAGCTCTCTAAGTATACGCGTTCTCGAGTTATCGTGCGCACAAACGGACGGACGGACGGACATGTAAAAATCTATTATGAATGGGTGTCCAATCCATTTTGCTCTACCATCATTATTTCGAGGTGTTACAAACGGAATGACAAACTTAGTATACCCTTTAGATTTCATCTAGGGTATAAAAACAGTGGTATACCTACTGAAAATTCTTCACAAAAAGAAGGTGAATCATTTACAGGTATCCTATATGTTGTCATAATTCCTGAGATAAAAGGGCCGGCATTTCGTCCCCATTCAATTATCTGGTAAATTATTATTATCTTATTTTTATTGTTAATGAAAACTTCTGAAACAGAAGCAAATAGAAACAGATACAGGTAGAAAATTCAAGGAAAGGAGGCAAAACCAGCAAATGTCATTCAAACAATAGTTAAGTAGGTTTGTATCTGTTTGTACCTAAGTACCTAAGTAGTATATCCAACTTTCGCCTAGTACACGCTTGAAATAGTATAAATTGGTGATATGCAGTATGCAAATTTCATTCTAAATTTGATCTTTGATATAAATATTCTGGTAATGTCGCGCCTTGCAAATAGTGAATTGGTAGAGCTGCTGATTACATACGGGGAATGTAACCGTAATGCCGCAGAAACTGTAAGGAGTTATGCTGAACGCTTTCCAGAAAGATGGTGCCCAACTAGGCAACACTTACTGCGAATAATAGAAACACCTAGACATGCATCATAGACAGACAGTTCTAGGCGACATAGAAGAACGGGAGCAAGACCCAGGACCAGCATTATTCGGTAATATATTGTTAGAAATCCTCACATCAGCAATCACGAAATATCGCGAGATTCTGTATACTCAAAAAGTACCATACAAAGGACGCTGTGAGGATTAAGAATGCATCCCTACCACTTACACCTTTGTCAGAAATCAGAAGAAAGGGATTTCAGTAGGAGGACACAATTTTGCAACTGGGCTCAACAGAAACTACGCGAAGATACAAATTTCTTCAATAATGTATTATTTACCGATGAAGCTACATTTAGGAATTCTAATGAGCCCAATAGACATAACATTCACTACTGGAGTCAGACGAATCCAAGGTGGAAAGGGCAGAGAGAAAACCAGCATATCTGGTCATTGAACGTATGGTGCGGAATATTGGGCAACAGAATAATCGGCCCATTTTTCTTCTATGGAATTTTAAATGGAGATATTAATAAAGCATTTTTAAATTCTGAACTTCCCATACTTTTAGATGAAGTCGATTTAAAAACAAAGAACACTGATGTGGTTCCAACAGCAAGATGCAGCTCTACCCCCGTTAGATGAACGAAAACAGCTTAATAGCATGTTTTTAGGAAGATGGATTGGACGCGGGGCAGAAGTAGACTAGCCTGCTTGTTCACCTGATTCAACCCCACTTGATCTTTTTTTATGGAGACAAATTCAAGAAAAAGTATTTGCAAATCAGCCTACAACGAAGGAAGCGATGTAGGACCAAATTAAACAAGTTTGTCGAGAAATTCTTGCAAATGTTTTATTAGATGTAGGAGAAAACTTTAAACGGAGCCTCGCATGCTGTATTCAACAAGGTGGGCGCCATTTTGAACATTTATTAGCGTGAGAATTAGTAATTAGTTGTAAATTTAAGATTTAATAAAATATTTGTGTCTTTAATTTATGTTATTACACATCAGAGAATATTCTTCCTTTTTGCCTCCTTTCCGTGAATTTTCTACCTGTATCTGTTTCTATTTGCTTCTGTTTCAGAAGTTTACATTAACAATAAAAATAATATAATAATAATTTACCTGCAAATTGAATGGGGACGGAATGTCGGCCCTTTTATCTCAGGAATTATGACAACATATTACATACCTGTAAATGATTCACCTTCTTTTTATGAAGAATTTTCAGTAGGTATACCACTGTTTTTCTAATTTCATTTGCAATTATTCAATATAGCAAAAATGTATCCTCAGAAAGGACGAAACGGACCAAACCGAAGATATCCTTATTTCGTGTGGCTTTTTTTAAATGTTTGCCATACAAAAAGACAGCCCGGCTTATGATGGGTAACTTTTGTTACTCACTTCGATGATATCTGCGAACATTTTCGAGAAAAATGGCAAAGGAACACGGTACACAGTTCATTTTGAGACCTTATATCTCAATAATAAAGGAATTTTCAATATAACACCTTCGTTCTAGTTTTATTCGCTGAAATCAAAAATGTAATCTAAATATATCCTTAATAAGGACGAAAAGGACATTTTTTTAAATACATCCTTTTCCAAGTCCATTTTCAAGGACTTCGTCTATGGCACAGGCTACCTTGACTAATGATACGTATCTTTTATTATTAGGACTTTTTCAATATCTCCGGACATTTTCAAGAAAAATGCCCAGGAACACGTTACGTGGGACACCCTGTATAGATTATGGTACAAATACTATGTGGGTATAAAATGAATGATCTTGATATTCGTCACTCAGCCAGAGTGGAAAAGGGCATGATGCAAAATGGCATTCTTTCACTCTAGTATTGATGAATGCCTATTGATTTTTCTACAATATGTCGCTAAGAAATAATGAATTTTCATACGAAATGTATGTATATGGAAATGTTGCTTATCATCAGAGGCAAATGAAGCCACCCCCTTAATTCAAGTAGCCTGGCCTTAAGATTTTTGAGTTCTGGTGCTTTCAATATATTAAATGGTGGTGAGGTGAATAAACACAAGTCTAGTATAAAAGTTTGCCACTTATTATCCTTCTCAGTCTTCAGAAAATTTCTGGAAGGATAATCATAGTAGAGTTGATAAATTCTAAATCAAAACTTTCTTCCATCACTGTAACCCGAATTAGATTTCTGGTAAAAATATCTGTAGAAAAACTATTTCAAATAAAAACGTACAAATGATAATCGATTGCTAGGAAATACACGTAAAACCATTGTTGTTGTTGTTGTTGATAGATTTTGCCATGTTGTAAAATTGACAAATTCTTAGTTTCACCAGCTCTAGTACTTTAACACCTACTTTCTGCATTAAAGCGTTCTTCAGAGTGCCATATATTACCAGATCTTCTTTCCAACAAAACACGATGAACATTCCCAGCAGGGTAGCTTAGATTAAGGATGACATCTTTGCGGCTGGTCACCAAACTTTGAAGATTTTCACAGATATATTCGTCATATTAGAAACATAAAACAAAAAGAGCTTTGATACTCTATTTCTCTTTCGGCTGTCAATTAGGTGCTGTTTTGATGATCTCTCTTTTCTGATTTTCATTGAGGTGCCAACTTCCAGCCAAGGGCTACCACAATAGCACCAATAACAATCAAATGAAATAATCCCATGAATTTATTTGTTTCTGAAAGTTTTTCATTATTTTAATCGGTTGATCTAAGGTAGATGTTACTACTAGTTTCAATGCGGCAGGCTATTTTTCTTTTTCTTAAATCCAAAAACAATCCACATCCTGCTGTTGCCACAAATTCGAACAGGACATGATTCGATGTGTCACTTTCGTCGAAACATAAACAATATAATATGTTTGTCTGAAGATGTTACTCTTATCATAAATTAATGATTGCTACGTTTACAAGATCCACTTAGTGCTCCTAAAAATATTCTTATTTGATCTTTATATAGTTTCAGAAGCACCCACAGAAAGGCGCTTGTTCCTGGAATGTGTATATGGGTAATTCTTACCTTACCAATTTATCCTTTTTTATCTTTTTTCAAAAGGCTTAAATTTTTTGTTTTGACGGAACTATGCATTTTTATACCCTAGATGAAATCTATAGGGGTATACTAAGTTTGTCATTCCGTTTGTAACACCTCGAAATAATGATGGTAGAGCAAAATGGATTGGACACCCACGTCTGTTTGTCCGTCCGTCCGCCGTCCGTCCGTCAGTATATTTGGACACTGCCTGAGAACGCGTCGACGTAGAGAGCTGAAATTTGGTACACGGACTTTTAAAAAAAAAGTAAAATTAAGTTCGAAAATGAGACAAATCGGCCAACTCCTTCTTGGGGTTGCCATACAAAACTTTCGTTTTCTACTATATATTTGGACACTGGCTGAGAACACATCAATATAGAGAGCTGAAATTTGGTATATGGTCTTTTCATTATACTAGCAAATAAAGTTAAAAAATTGAATTAAATCGGGCAACTCCTTCTTGGTGTTGCCATATAAAAATTTAGGTTTTTTAAGTATACTGTGAAAACGATCAGTCCTACACATTTTTATTGTACTAAAAACTTCTTCAGAATACGAAATCCTATAAAATTGGTTATAATCATTTTTTCTGTCCGACAAACCGTTCTAGAAATATATTCGAAAAACCACTTCAAAAATCAAACTTGCACAGAAGGGTGACAATACCAAATTTCATACGGGCAATCATCTAGGGTATCATAAGAATGGAGAACAATGACTATTTTAGTTAATTATGCAGAATCATAATCACAAAATAAACAATTAATTCAGTGAAAGAATTATTGAAATCGGATAAAAAATGACGAAGTTATAGCTATTTTAGCGCCGCATTCTCAAAAACGCGCTCTAGCATGATGACGTCACTATACACAATACAATTCGCGGTCTAACGCAGCGCGAGTATAGTTCCTGCGCCGCCGTGATAGTAAGCGCACGGGATTGGATTTGTTTTGTATTTATTTCATAAAATATCGTCTTATAAATATTATATTGTGCAAACTGGCATCGTGCGTGTTGTGTACCGTGACGTCATCACCAGATTCGCCGTTTTTAATTTCCGTTTTTTTAAACTTCAATAACTTTGTCATTTTTTGACGGATTTGAGTCATTCAAAAAGAAATATACTCAGAAATATATATTGCTTTTGATCTGATATATTAAATTTGAATATCTTGTAGTAAGATTGTTCTCCATTGGTCTTAGACCAATTCTAGCTTTTTTACTTGTTTATAAGGATAGTTTAGTTTCTACAGGGCAAGCTTTCATGCACAAAATTTCATTAAACTAAAATATGTGAGTATTTTGTGTGATTTACTCATACATATATACAGATATATGTACGTATATGGCTGCCAGATAACAAAGATCGCCTCAGTCATATAGCAATGAAGATTTGGGACGATTAGCTAAAACAGCTGTGGAGCAGTGGCGGATCCAGCTAAAGGGCGCGGGGGGCGTATTAGGGTAAAAGCGATGGAAAGTTTGTTTTAATTGAAAAGAGAGCTGCCTATTGCTGCCTTCGGTGTAAAAAAATTACATCTTTTAATTGGAGAAATTCAAGAAAACTACACTACGGCAAAAAATATCATTGCATATTGGTGTAGTGAGTTATTAGATATACAGCAAACGATTTATTTTGGAATATGTATTTTTTTATTTCATAAAATGCAATAGTTTTACTAAAATATTTAGATCACACTTTAAATAAAAAGCAAATATAAATGCTGATTGGGATATTTTCAAACAGCATTTTAGAGAAATTGATTGGTCGGTCAACCAAGTAATAAAAACCAACGAGTATGCTTTTCGCGCATATTAATTGCATTCATGTCCAGAATTGAAACAAGTCGATAAGAATACACAGAAAACCTCCAAATCCATTATCCGGAGAGAAATTTTTTTATTTTTTAACAGAAATGCCAGACTAAGTATCTTGAAATTAAGGATAGCAAAGGTTTCTGGTCCCTGAATAAAACCATCTTCATCAATTCCTCTATACCTTCACTTCTTTACAATGGTGAAGTGGTTGGTAACTCTCTGGATGAAGCTAATATTTTGGTTGGTACATTTGCCTCAAATTCTAATTTTCTATTCTGTGAACCTATTTTGCATCTCCCGTGTGGATAAATACAAGAGCCAATACACATTCTAAGGAGAGGTGTGTTTAAGATCTATAAGGGGATAAGCATCTCTAAAGCCATAGGTCCTGATGGTTTGTCACTCCTGTTAATTTAAAAAGTGTGCCTCATCCTTGACGATTCTTTCAAAGGTTTTTGAATCTTTTATTAACTCCAAATTAATGAAGTATCTAGAAACCAAACAGCTCATCAATGATCGCCGATATGGCTTCCGGACTGGAAGTTCGTCTGAAGACTTGCTAGTTTTTCTTTCCGAACGGTGGAACCCTAGTCTTCATAGATATTTCAAAGGTCTTTGATAGACTCTGGCATCCATCCCTTTTAGTTAAACTTAAAGCACCTGGTCTCTCCCTCTTCTTCTATAATAGATTTAAAGTTTTTTATCTGATAGCCTAATACCGGTTGTATTAGATAGCGTTTCACCAAAATCTCACCCTATAAATATCTCTCCATTTCTCTTCTTTATTTTTGTTAATGATCTGATTTTCCTTACTTTTAAGCCTATCTATAGTTTTGCCTATCACAGTACCCTTGATTTCGCTTACTACTTTAATACTCCAGAAGGAATGCCACAAGTGTGAATCGAGTTTGGATGATTAGATCATTGATTAACGACCTCGATAATATCCTCGCTTAAGGTAAAGCGAATCGCATAGAATTCAAGGCATCTAAGTCCCAAGGCTGTGTCATGTTTTTAAGACAAAATCTTAATTTTAACACTCCCATTTATTTTGATAGAGCATTGATTTACGGTACACCGCCTGAGCTTGGCTTATTAGTCAAACTTTCTTAACTTTTCCATGGAGTTATATACTTACAAGATCTGTATTGCATCTGTTTTGTGACTACTATTTTAAATAGACGCAAAGTACGTAGAGCTTTATTCCTGTATTTTGCAAAGTTACAATTTATAATTACAATTTATAATAAATTGAATAAAATATATTTCGCTATTTTTACTAACCGAAGTGGATGATTCGAATACTTTACACTGCCACCATTTACAACCCGAAACAAAATAAATAATTTAACACCTCGTTTGATTTACGAGAGTGGCAAAAGTTGAACGTTGAGCAACTTTCTTCGCTGAGAGTGGTATAGCTTATCTGTTCGACTCGAATCTTTTAAATGATGCATTTTGTGCATTTGATATTTGCGAACGGTGGCTAGTGTATTGGAACTTTGGCATGTTTCCACGCTATACCGTTTTTAAATCATAGTTGCGCCCCCTCCTCACAAGAATCCTGGATCCGCCCCTGCTGTGGAGTCTAGACGAGTACGGGCATGGCGTTTAATGAGATTCAGAATCATTTGCGGAGAACAAAAATTTTAATACAAACCGCACAAAATGGAGTTAACTGAAAGTTATCGCATGAGCGGGAGTCCAATAAAGAGCTCCCGTATTACTATGCTCTCTTTCATGAAAAATTATGAGGAAAACTCAGTTTTGTTCTTAAACAAAATTATGCTAATAGCTGCTCTATTTACTCTGGAATTGCTGTACGCTAGAAATTTTATTCGAATGACGTTTTTAAGTTGCTCTATGTAAGATTTCGTGTACGATTGAAAAAAAAATTGCTCGAAGAAAGAGCGAAAAGAGCACTTTTTCAATTCTATAAAGTCAAGTGAGATTTGTGGTTGCTCTGTCAGATTATAATTAATCGACTCTCACAGAGAGTTGCAGAATTAAAATAAAATAAATTTAATTTTCTTCTTACACAAAAGCATATCTAGACTTCAAGAGTTCATGCAATCACAATCGATGAAAATTCTGGGTAAACCTAGGGCTATACCGAGCTAGACTATCTTGTTTTTTTTTTTTTTTTTGAAAGAGGGGTATCAGCTTACACTAAAATTTTCTTGGGATAATGGTGTGACATTTTTCACTTGAGAACTGTCACTTACAATTAGTTACTGATTGCGGAATATAAATTACTTCCTGCGCAAAAATAAGCAATAATTAGAAGAAAAGAAATAGATAAATAGCTAGAACACTATTTATTTGTCTTCAGTCATTTTATAAATAACTTTTTACAATTAATTTTATTCACAAGAACTGTCAAAGAAATGTCATTACACTGTTTTAAAAACTAGGGGAAAATTTACACGGTGTTTTACACGGTGTTTTCATCGCACAAACCTAATTATATCTTCCCCGACCGGAGAGCAGAACATCAAGCATATCTAGAATCAAGTTAAAGGGCCCACCCCTCGAGCAAGGTCAAATCTATAGAACTCCCATTCGAAATCACCATAAAAGTGTTAGCATCGTGGGAATCAGAAATTGTCCTAGACCAATAAAACTATTTTCTACTTACTAAAAAGTATATCCTTAAGTTATGACAGGAAATAATATACACAACTCATCAGTGGCGCACCGTCGGGGGGGGGGCCCAAAATCAGTTTTTCTCAACGTAGTTTAAAAATCGGGAATAAAATGTATGAAAAATTGAGAATTTTTACAAAATATGGACTCGCAAGATGTTCTTTCCCACATTCAAAACGTGTTAAATATAAACACTATTTATTGAGGAAACAATTTCATTGAAACTCATTAAAATTTAAAGTAGGGAAAATGTAGAGATTCGTAGGATGGTTATTTTGCAAATTTTCTGTCAGTTACCGACGTACAGCACACGTCGCCATTTGTATGGTCTTAGATTACATTTTAAAATTTTGTAAGAAAGGCACAAATTGCGTGGATAAATAAAAAAATAAATGTATTTCATTGTTTATAAAATTATGATAAATCTATTGCTCTATGGTCCATTCTGAGATTTTAGTAGATAAAACTTGAAATTCGACACCTTCGAAAGAAGCAGTTCTTAAATGCTCAGATAGGTACAGGACGTATCTTTAGAGTCATATTTTCCGACCTATCTTTGGACTGTTGGTACTTATTACCCCCCCCCCCCCCCCAAATTATATGCCTAATTTTTGTGCCTGTTTATTATTTTGATTATGCATATACGTTCCTTAAAAAGCGGGGTCTTTGAACTTTTTCATTGCTGCAGATAATGCGAACTTCAAACCAACAATTCAGAATTCTAATGTCAATCCAGTGATTGCGAAACAAACGAACTTCCGTCAAAAAAATTCTGACCCAATTGACGAAATCAGAAGTTGTCATAAATTATTATATATTTCCATGAAATCTTTCTCAGGTTGTTGAACCTCGTGAGCTCTTGATCTAATTTTCAATAGTTCGAGATCGAAATGCAACAAGTGAATGGAAGGGGTACCTACTACATACTACTACTACTACTACCTACACTCACCTATCTACTTACCTACCTACCTACCTAGCTATTACTCGATCATAAAGCGTAAAGCTCATAAACATCAGAGAAAACTTTTTCCAGCACCTTCTCTGATATGTTTTTGTCAAAAATTTTGATCACTGAACTCAAGTAACCTTGATAGAGCAGCCATGCAGTGTTTGGTTGAAAACCCATGTAATCACCACACCAAATTCAATGGTTCGGAATCCATGATAAAGTGAACTCATACACAAAAACAACAGCATCAAGAATCATGATTCTTCTGTAAAGAAATGACATAACGGGTTTTTTAGCAATCACTTTCCAATGCTATAAAGAAGAAGTTCATTCAACAGTGCTGCACTCAAAAGAAAGAAGAAACGATCACCTGAAGATTTACACCCGCTGAAGAGAATACGTCGCGTCTTCGATATGTTTGGTATATTCGTGCGCCATGAATCGTGTGATGCTGAGCTCTCTAGAGTTTCTGTTCTAACCACGACTTTAGGTTTACAGCCAGTTCCGTTGATTCTTTGTTCTCGCTGCTCAAATGGCAATGGATTGGAGGAGAAAGGTGCTCTCGGCTCGGATGGATTCGCCAAGAATGTTGTCGCGTCGGATCGATTTTCTACCTCTCACTTGGTTAGTTCTTGTGTGAAATTTAAACGGTACATCTGTAGATCTGTAAAGCGTGTATATAGAGAGTTTCACTGTTACATATAGTGACGTGAACCAAAGAAGCAAAAGAAGAAGAAGAAGAAGAAGAAGACGAATTTCAAACCGCCATGGTAGGTATGGTCATCGACCTCCGACCGTCTTAGCCAGAAACGGCCTGATTTGTTGTTGTTTTTTATTTTTTCTTTGCTCTCTTCTCAAATGTATGCGTACTTAGTTTTCACTGAAGACTACAAATCCCGTTAGCATGCTTACTCACCCACAAGTACTTCCACACATATAATATAACTACCACAATCATTCTGGAAGATTTTTTTGGATTTTTCTGCAAATGTGGTATGCACATTTATATAACTCTTGACTTGATATGCAAATTCCACCTGGAGCTGGTTTAGGATTACGCACTACACTCTGACACACTTCCCATTCCTAGAAGCTAGCCCTGCTGGTCAGTCAATCTGCTGTTGGCTGCGCGAATATCTATGTACAAACAATGAAACCTGATAGCTCCTCATGCCCACCAGGAATTGTCAATTGTTTTGCAAAAATTGGTACCCACGTAAGCTTCTAACTGTAACCTAACAGTGAATTTTATAATAATGGTGGAAAAAAGCCCATCAAAGTTCTGTAGTGCCGCGGGCCGCTTAGAAATGCTTTCTTCGCCTTTCTCCAGAAGTGGAAAGGTGTTAGAAGGTTTGCTGGTATCACCAGTTCTGTTCTTGGCAGTTTCTGCGGGTTTTGCCTGTGTTGTTTTTTTTTTTTTGCACGATATCTATCTTGGACCCGGGGTTGATGACTTCTCCCATAAATGTTGATTGCCGGTTTAAATTTTACGCTGGTTGCTGGCAGCTGATTTTGTGGATTCTTTGATTGGCAGTCATTTTGTGAGGTTATCGACATCAAACGGGATGAATATTAATTTTTAACTTTAGAGGGGGGGGGGGGGGGTCGACGTGCTGGTGCAAGCGTATATAGGGAAAGCTATAGAACGTGATAATTGATGACGGCATAATTTTTTACTTGAAAGAAAAGCATTAATCAAGATCTTGCAATTCATAAGATTTTCGCAAAATCAGAGTATTGGAGATATTAGAATATTATACTGAAAAGAAATTGAGACTGCACCGTTAGAAGCTGCTAATTGGTGCTACATAGATATATGCATCCGGAAACATTCTGATTTTGTGTGGACTCTAACTGATATGATCTGTACGATTGTCATCAGAAATTTTATAAATATTTATTACCTACGCATAAATTTGCAATAACTCTTAAATACCTACTATGGGTGAAGTATGAATTATTAATAATGTGGGCGTATACCTGGAACTCTGAATGAAAATACGTGTCGAAATAGTAATTGTAAATTTTATCCAGAGTAAATAATGTCATATTTCCTGTGCAAAACAAACAGTAATACTATATTTGTATGCAAATTTCAAATTAATTCTGTTATTTTGTGAATGGTTACTGACCTAGCTGTATAGCCTAGCTCTCTTACAATTAATTACAAAACTAACTCTAATGTAAGTGAGTGGTTATAAAATGCTGAAATTTGTACGTAACCATAAATGGGTTAGAGTTTTTGAGATTAATGCTTGTGCAATGGAGAACAAAGTTGCATGACCTGTTATGCTTATAGAAACAATGCAATAAGAGAAAGGTAAAATCAAAAATTCTTTCCTGACTAAATGTTTTACTCATATAATTTTTGTGGAAAAGGGTGCCATTAGTTTATTAATCATGTCCCAAGTAGCAGTGGTTTCTGATTGTAGGCAGATACTATATTTCTACAGATAAAAACCATAGAAGTTGTTTAGTAAGAGCAATCACTGCAATCACTAATTTACAGGGACAAAAAAAAATGATTATTTTTCATTTTTTGTAGTAATAGAATGCACTTATCATTTTCATTATTTAGTTTTGTTAGAGAGATGAGTGATGGGTCACGTTTTGTTCATGGGTGAAAGGCATTTTGAGTAGTTTTCTCTCAAAATTATTGCTGTAAACAAGGCTCCATATTAATCACCCTCTACGATTTTTTTTTTTTCAGTTTTAAAAATTATAAAAATTAAATTAAATATATTAAAAAAAAAAACTTTTATAAAAAAAATTGCACTACAATATAAAATTTTTTTTTTCTTTTTCAGCGATATACACAAGAAATTTTTGAGGGTAAGTTGCAGTTAGATAATTATAATCATATAGTTGAGGAGTGGATGAACAAAAGATCATAAGTCCTATTCCTAAAAATTTACAAAAAACGCATAAAACTGTATAAATCAATGGACTTTCGAAATTATTCCACTATGATTTTAATAGTTCGTGCTACTTTTCGTGCCTTTGCCGGCATGTTAAGAACTTAGAAAAATGTGAAATATGCTAGGAGAAAAAAATAATAAAAACGAAATGGACATGTGCCCTTCTGACTGCATCAATAGATTTTCGTAGATATGTGCCGTTTCGTATGCAACTCTAGTTTTAAGAGTCGGAAATCTGTGACTTTTAGAAATAATTTTTTTACTTTTTAGTGTAATTTTTTTATAAATTTTTTTTTCATATATTGTATTTTCTACTTTTTAGTTATAACTAATAATTTTTCTACGTAATCTTCTTTTTCTGCTTCTTTTAAATGCATCCACCTTTATTACCATAAAACTCTTCTCAAAATTTCATACTTTTGTCACGAACGTCGCTCTTATGCACAAAGGTATTTAGTCAGGGGCTATGTAGATAAAAGCTATTTAAATAAGTAAAACAGCTGGAATTGATCTAAGACCAATTCTTATGATAGCCTAGATGAATGCTCGTATGTAATTTCGTATGGTCACCCATCTGTGCAAGTTTGATTTTTGAAGTTGTTTTTCGCATATATTTCTAGAACGGTTCGTTGGATAGCAAAAATGATTTCAATTAATTTCACAGTATTTCATATTTTAAACAACTGTGTTCAAATATATAGAGAAAAACGAAATTTTTGTATGGCAACCCTATGAAGAACAAGGAGCTACCCAATTTGGCCCCTTTTTCGAACTTAAATTTACTTTTTTTTTTAAAGCGCGTGTGCAGAATTTCAGTTCTCTAAGTAAACGCGTTCTCGAGACGGACGGACATACACAAATACAAAAAAAAAAGCGCAAAACATTTTGCGTGAGTGTCCAATCCGGTTTTCTCTACCATAATTATTTCTTGGTGTTACACGAAATAACAAACTTAGTACACCCATGACTATTACTATGGCAGAAATGGTTAAATTAATTTTTATAATTTTCGAAACGATTGATATGGAATAATTTTTATAGAGAGCTTCATTCAGGCGTGGACACCACTTCACCATTACACACTCACATTTCACTAAGTGCGACCTTGGAACTCTCGAGCTCTAACTGATATTAATTCGACCATACTCTTTCAATTAAAATGATCCCTAAAACTGTATTTCCAACAGTTTAGAAGATATTTCATATTGTCTAGTTCTAGTGGTGCAATAGAGTTGTAACTTCTATATTTTGCTCATATAGAACCATGGGGCACAAAACGTCGATCAAGTCATGCACATACGACTTTATGGCTAGATTAAACACATATATCCAAATTTGAGCTAACTAGTCTTTTGTTTTAGGTAGTGAATTTGCTAACTTTTAAGACTCTTCATTGTATGTGAGCTGTTAAACCTACTCCAAGAGCCGTTTTTAAGACGCAGGAATATATGAATGACATTACTATTTGTGTTGAAGAGAAATTTGAATCAGCTTTTACCCGAGCTTATGTAAAATACCTTTTACAACATAATCACTAGATGGTGCTAGAATATATGGCTATCAATAAACACAACGTAAGATGGCGATAGTCCTTTCACCAGAAAAGGAAGTCTCCAGTGCCCAGCTCCTAGGTTAATTGGAATTTCACTAGAATATTCGAAAAAAAAAAAAAATAGTTAGGAATAATTCTGAATAGCATACTTACCTGGAATCCTCATCTTAAAATGATATCCAGCAAAGCTATGTAGGTATTCAGATCATGCCAAAGGCTTTTCGATAAAAGTGAAGTCTAGATCCCAAAATGACTTTAGGGATCTTTCAGGGAAAACGCCTAGTAACTCAAAACGATGCAGACAGCCAGCAATAGGACCCTTGATAAGGTGCAAAGCATGGCCGGTTTAGGCACCACTGGCACCTTCCGTTATGGGATGGCTTTCAACTTACTGCAACGAAAAATTATAATATAGTAAATCTTATATGACACTAAATTTATGCGTAGTATTACTTGAAATTATGAATTAGAAAAGAAGTTGTAAGGAAATATAAAGTTGACGTTTTGGACGAATTTGGACCTTAAGTATTGGTTTTAATTTTATTTCTGATCGAAATTATAAAACTTAACTTCAATGATTTTTGATGATTTTACAAAGAGAATTTTGATGTGAATGAAGGAAGCAAAACTCAGAATTTATGATTATTAAGATATAATTTTTATTATTTCGATCATAATGATCAAATTAATAAAGTTGTGGGAACGTGTATTGATCGATCTAAAAGAGAGGATCGATTTTTTGCTCTTTTTTATTGGCTCGTACAGTGAAGAATTTTAGATACACATCGTCATCAGAACAGTTCAAATGGTAACATCTTTTTTGTATTAATTTTTCACGTTTATCTGAAAATACATGAAAATTCATGTACATCGCTATATCCATGTAATATAGGACCATATACATGTTAATAATCCATTGAAAATTGAGAATTCATACAAAAATTTAAATTTGCATGCTGATCAGTTCGAATAGGCAATGTCTCATGCTCATTTTACAACACAATCAATATAAAAAACCGTAAATAGATGGAATTTTTCACACCAAAAATTTAAAATTCCATTGAAAAAGAGGAAAAATCGTACATTTTTATTCTTTTTTAGCGGGAATCAGTTATTCTGTAACTTTTTCGGTGGACTTTGAAGTAATTATAAAGTAAAAAAAATTCACTACTTTTAAGGTATAGACAATTTAGTTTCTACTCTTTAAGTAATTATTTGCAACCAGTTGAAAAAATTACACATCGCTATTAATTTTAATAATCAATATTGCAAATGAATTACACATGAAGTTGTAAAATTACACATTTTCTTAGTAATCGAAGTCAAACATTTTTTTATAAAATTACGCATGCGATTGCAGGCAATGTAATAAAATGTGTAAAATTGAAATGAAAATTATGTTTGGTTACTTTGCTAAAGTAACTCACTGGTTATTAGTTACAATACGGGGCAAGTATGATCAAGTCATATCCGACCTCATGCAAATAGCCCTCTCCAAAGTCCGCACATGGTGTTTAAACAAAAGCCTTAGCAGAAACCCCAACAAAACGGTAATCGTTCCGTTCACAAGAAGATCGAAGCTCTCACTAACGGCTCCTCTTCTTGATAATACGGAATTGATATTTTCAGCCGAAGTCAAATATCTGGGGATAACCCTAGATAAGAAACTTTCCTGGAGTTCACATCTGTCCAGAGTGACGGATAGAGCGATGCGATCTCTCTACACATGTCGTCGCTTCATTGGCAGAACATGAGGTCTGAAGCCAAAAATGATGTACTGGACGTACACCACGGTTGTTAGACCCATGGTCACCTATGCGGCCCTTGCATGGTGGCCAAAAACTAATCAAAATACGGCTGAGGCTCTGCTTCAAAAAACCCAGCGGTTTGCCTGGCTAGGAATAACTGAGAACCTGTCCTACAGCAGCCATAGAAGCCTTATTAAACTTTGTACCCCTGCATTTGCAGGTGAAAAAGGCAGCGATCTCCAGTGCTATTAGAGTACAAACGGAGAAACAGTTAAAACCAGGCGATCTGCTTGGTCATTTAAGTATCTTAAAACAGATATGCTTCGAGCAAGTGACGACAATATCTGATATAATCACACCCAGAGTGGATTTTGTAAGACCATGCCAAGTGGCTCTTGGATACCGACAACAATGGCGCTCCACTAAACCGTCCTTCTAACAAGGATCGATGGTGTGGTATACAGACGGCTCAAAAACAAACAGTGGGGTCGGATTTGGTGTATACGGCCCCAAATGCCATATATCAACGGCTCTAGGCTCTACCCCTACCGTATTCCAAGTCGAGGTTTGGCCATAGAAGAATGTGCTAATACCTTCATTAAAAGAGCCATATATGGCTCAACCATTAATATCCTCTCGGACAGTCAAGCTGCCCTTAAGGACTTAAAGTGCTACACTGTCTAATCAGGGATAGTCTGGGAATGTCTATAAACCCTCAAAAATCTATCAAGGAGAAACAAAGTTATCCTCATGTGGGTACCTAGACATGAAGGCCACAAAGGCAATGAAATTGCGGTTGGCCTAGCCAAAAGATTAGCGGAAACTCAGTTTGTCGGACCAGATCCATTTTGTGTCACTTCAAAGTGTTATCTCAGAGCTACCCTAAATAACTGGAAGAATAAACAAAAATCCCTGTATTGGGAAAGGCTACAAGGACTTCGTCAGGCAAAAAAGTTTATCGACACCTCTGGCGGAAAAACAAAAGACCTCCTAATCCTTAGTAGAACAGAGCTCAAAATGATCACTGAGCTCTTCTCAGGCCATTGCCCCTTGAGGTATCTTCTAAACAAGCTGGGTTTGGCTGAGACTTTATCCTACCGCTTCTGTCAAGATGCTCAGGAAACCTCGGAGCACTTGCTCTGCAACTGCGAAGCATTGGCCAGGCGGAGATTACTCCACCTTGAACATGCTTTTCCTCCACCAAGTTACGTATGGAACCTCAAGCCCAGAATGGTTCTAGATTTTATTAACAGTCTAAACCTATAAATGGAGCAAATTCAACGGGGACTCACAATAGATCTTTCAGGTCGCAGTGATTGCGAGCCTAACGCCTATACACCACCCTTTCACAAATCTAATCTCTAATCTAACTCTCTGGGTTAAGTCAATTTGTATCGCGAAATAACCAGCGAAGAGCAATCTGATAATAATGAAAACAAAATTCTTTTTCATATCATCAGTAGAATCGTAATTATCGTAAATATGTTTGATTTGCATTCCACTAAATACAAAAGAGTAAACAATGCTCAATAAAGCATTCAAGAAAGAACTAAATTAACGCTTGGTAGCTTATCTCAACTCGTCTGAAAATACTATAACCATAGTAAAAATTTGGTGATGATCATGGTAATTTTAAGCACATGATTTGAATTTTAGTACTCATCGAAGCAATTTTAAAGAACTAATGTAAAAGTTATTGCCATTAAACGAACTTTCACAAATTTTAATTATTAGAATTAGTAAAATTAGTAAAAATCAGCATTTTATATATTTTACACACAATTGTGTAAGATGTAACATATAAATTTTTAAAATTTCTTCTCTGCTTTATAAAATCTGACTACTTACTATAATTTGTAGAAAAGAAATATTTTTTGTAGAACAGATTTAATACTTTATTCGCAAACATTTTCAACATTCGTACTTTCTTGCTTACAGAAACTGATAGTAAACCTGCATTTTACATTTTCGCCGACAGCAAACTTGTCAATACGCAATCAAATCAATTTTTATTTGTACTACAATTTAAACATTAAATATCAAGTGTAGATATCGCAAACATACGAATTCATACAAAGATTTTTCTTTGAATAAAACACAAAAGCAACAAGAAGGTCCAAAAATCCATCCACAGAAATAGCAAAAGAAATTTGTCTAGGGTAAGATCCGGATAGTTGCTTCAGTCGGATACATGCCCCCGTTTTGAATACACTATGTTAGGGATGTTGGTGGCGTTAGTGCTGTACTATAATTAGAAGTGGAACTCCCGTAGGCCTCAGTGCCATGCAGTGTTGCAAACTCTCCTTCTTTAGAAGGAGATCTCCTTCATTTCGTACTGATCTTCTTCTATCCTTCTTTTAGACCGAATCTCCTTCATTTTGACCTTACTAAATATTTTCTTGATAAATAAACATGTCAAATAATAATAATAGTCAAAAACAAAAAAATTAACGTGACCTATTCTGCGGAAAACAGCTTACCTTTTGATTTGTTGCTGTGTGAAGAAGAAGCAGAAGGCGTAGTTCACATAATTTTTTTTTTCATTCCTTCTAAATTAACGCAATCTTGTTTTCCAGGTAGGGTAGGTACCCTGGAAAACAATACAGCTTCCTTCTGAGTGAGAAGAAGAAGAAAAAGGCGCGGCTCGCAGTTCATTTAATTTTGCATCGCTCTTATAGATAGCTATACTGGTTGAACTGTCATTGCGTGTACTGACAGCAGTAATAAATTGCACATTGCCTACCTGTATATAGGTACAGAATTTTTTTACCTAAAGCAATTATTTACTTTTGTTTGTTTAACAATTTTAGAAAATTCGCTGCTTTCGGTTTTGCCATAAAAAATGAAGCGATATTTTAAGCCCTTACAGAAAAGCTCCGAATCTACGGCCGTAGCAAGAAAGGCAATTGTGGTTATACCTAGTCCTAGTGCGACAGAAGGATTGCAAATGCAACAAATCCAACAAATTAAAAAAACCGATGAAAATGACTTTGGTAAATTCGAAGTTTTTGTTCATAATGAATTTTATAAAGGTGGAAACGAAGAAATTACCAGTTTGGTATGCAAGAGCTACTCATCGTAATCAGCTAACAATAATAGTTAAAAAATACGAGCAAAAATATTTGTCCTTATGGCAAACCGAGTATAAATGGGTACAAAAAAGCAAAAAGGTCGAGTGCTACGTGTATTGCGATTTATGTTTTTCCGTTCATCAGAAAAATATATCGACATGTAAACTCGTTCAAACTACGTTAGAGTCAGAGTCGTTTTACTCTCTGCAAAATAGAAAAACCGATGCCAGTATTAAGTTTGCAGTATTTATTGCGGAACACAACTTATCTTTTAATCTGATGGATCATTTTCCAGGCTTCCTTGCATCAGTATCGCACGATTCGGAATTATGTAAGCAAATAAAGTGCTCTGGAACTAAGGTAGTTGCTATTTTAAAAAATGTCTTAGGATTGACCTATATGGAAGATGTAACGTGCCTATTAAATAGAAATAAATTTTCATTAATAGCAGATGAAGCTGCAGACATATCATTATGTAAAACTTTATGTTTAGTAGTAAGAGTTCGTACAGGTTTTAGTATTAAAAAAAATTTTTTTTTTTTTTTACCTGATACCTGTTGAAAAAGCTGATGCCGACTCATTATATGCATCCAATATTAATTGTTTTTATAAAATAGATAATCTTATTGGCTTTGCTGCTGATGGTGCAAATGTGATAACTGGCAGGCATCACTCTGTTGCATCTTTGTTAAAGAAAGATATTAAGAACATTTTCCTATTAAAGTGTGTCTGTCACTCATTTCATTTATGTGCGTCATATGCGTGCGAAAAATTACCGAATTCAGCGGAGGAATTAGCGCGAAATATTTATAATTATTTAAAAAGCTCAAAGAGACTTCGTGATGTTGAAGATTTGCAAGTTTTTTTTTTTTTTTTTTTCAAAATAAAGCCTCATAAAATAATGCACCCGTCGCAAACTCGATGGTTATCATTGCTCAGCGTTGTTTCTAGATTGCTTAGTAAGTACGAAGTACTAAAGGCTTTTTTTCCATTGAACAAAACAAGACAAATTTGCTTCAGCCATATCAATTTTTAACATGTTGAATGATCCCATTATTAAACTGTATTTGATGTTTTTAGAATTCGCACTGCCTTTTTTCAATAACTTGAATAAACTGTTTCAAGCAGAAATTCCTAAGTTATATAGCTTGTACTATCAAATAAAAAATATAAACATAAGTGTACTGAAATGCTTTATTAAAAAGGATTACATAAAAAGATTTCAGAAAGATTTGTCTAATATCGACTATTTAAATAGTGAGAATTATTTAGATTTAAAAAACTTGTATTTGGGAGCAAAAGTAAATTTATTCTTATTATCTAACCAAGTAGATGAACACAGGATCACTACTTTTAAACTGAATTGCCGTGAATTCTATACATAATCAATTAAGCAGATCTTTTTAAGATTTAATTTTGAGTCAACATTTATCCAAAATTTAGATGCTATAAATCCAGAAAATATTATTAAAAAAAAATGTTCAACTTGATTTCTTGCCTTGTAAATGAAATGCCACATTTATTTCCTCCTGATAAAATTCCGCTAATTGATAATCAATAGCGAATGTTGAACAACTTTATTTTAGAAGAAGATAAACCACTTGAAAATGAAGCATTTTGGCAAAAGGTGGTTTTATATAAAATCAACAACGATCAAGCTTTTCCTGAGTTGATAAATTTTGTATATTCATTACTATCATTACCTCATTCTTCTGCGAATGTGGAAAGAATATTCTCTCAAGTAAAGTTAATAAAAACGGCACAGAGAAATCGACTTGATACTTCAAGTATTCAAGCGTGTTACAAACAAAAGGTTTATTAAAAATGCAGGGTTCAAATTGTATGAACTTTAAGCCAACCAAAAAAATGAGAAACAAATTCAATGTAAATATGTACAACGATTAAGGAGTAATTAATACAATTACTATATAAGAAGAAGACAAGCGCAAATTATTATGTTTATTTTTTCATATTATTCTGTTTGATTTATATAGAGAACTGTGTTAATCTGATATTAATAAGCAAAATTGTATGTAAATGTAGTCTGTGCAATAAAGCATATTTATGCAGTTTATCGAATCCTTCAAATTCTCCTTCTATCTCCTTCTTTTTTTCCCACATATCTACTTTTTAACCAATTTTCGAGTTTGCAACACTGGTGCCATGTCAGCTCTCGCAGTTGATTCATGCGTTTTGTCCGTGTGTGCAAGAATCTTCCGTACCGAAACTTTGACGGGCGTCGAAACTATTTTAGTAAGTAAGTTCTATTGAATATTTTTATTACTAATTGCGGTTTCAGTCAACTTTTTGCCTCTTTACATGCATTAGAGCTTAAAATACACTCTTTATTACATTTTATTGTTGAATAGTTTTTATTAACTTAGCAAATAAAAAGGGCAAGTATCCCTATCAAAAAGTATAGTCGCCCTATTTACCTTTGCGGATAGTCGCTCTAGGGGTAACTATCCGCAACTATATAATCTTCAGCGAACAAAGCCAGATTTTTTTCTTTTGATGTTTTTTCCATCTTTATGTAACTATAACTTGTTTTAAATAAAATAAACACTTAACTGTTTTATGCATTCATTGTAGGTGAGCAAAATACCTTGCAAGTATAAGCGAAAACCAGGTGTAGTGCCATACTACATTAGAAGTTCCAAAGTTTACATGCAAAAAAAAAACCGATATACATTTCCTCAGACCTGTTTTATAAATGGCTGACTGAAGATTTTATTCCACGCAAGCCGCCAAGAAAGGTATTACTGATTGCCGATGATCTTTCATTGCATTCAAGTTCTGTCGATATGCTAGAAACTGCTCGGAGCAATGATGTTATATTACTTTGTTTACTTTATCAAGTAAAAAAGCTAGAATCGGTTTAAGACCGCAGTTGTTATGATACCCAAGATGAATGCGCCCGTATGAAACCCATCTGTGCGAGCTTAAATTTTGAAATGGTTTTTCGCATATATTTCTAGAACGGTTCGTCGGACAGAAAAGGCGATTAATTACCAATTTTGTAGGATTTCGTATTCTCAAGAAGTTTTTGGTACAATAAAAATGCCTAGGACTGAGCGTTTTCACAGTATACGTAAAAATCCTAAATATTTATATGGGCACACCAAGAAAGGGTTGCCTGATTTAATCCATTTTGAAATTTTTTTTTGTTATTACTATAGAAACACCATGTACCAAATTTTTCCTCTCTTTTTCGAGGTGTTCTCCGGCAGTGTCCAAATATATAGTGGAAAACGAAAACAAACAAAATAAAGGAATCTTAAAGAAGGACATCGAAAAAAATAAGATTTTAAGACAGTAGAAAACAAATCAGCTGGTAGCATGAAAAGCATTGGGGAAAAAAGAGACCAAACGGAAAAAAAAGAAGAAAACCAACAAATATATCGATATTACCAGCAGTGAAACTGAATCTGATACTAAAGATTTTAATGAACTAAATAAAGGAGAAGAATACACATTTACAGTTCTGACAGTGAAAATGAAGAAAATGTTAAAATTTCAAAAACATCTAAAGGAAAAGCCACCAATCAAGAAGAAAAAAAAATGAAAAATCGATAAGAGACACTGAAAAGATATTAAAAATGAAACACGCTAATTTAAAAATAGAAAATGCGAATCAAAAGATTTCGTTGATGATTATTGCACAAAATGTTTTGAGAACTACAATTTTACTAAATCGAAATCAGATTGAATTCAATGTGAGATATGTCGAATGTGCGGTTGCAAAAAACTTTAACAACATTTAAAAACCATTGTATGAAATGTGGAAAGTTGAAATCTCTGGATTCTGGTGATATTTGATGCTAATGCCAAAGTTGATTGCCATATTGTTCTATCTTGAAGATAAATAATAATATTTTACTAATAACTTACCTAACTTAAATTTTGGATGCTATTTTTTTATGTATTTTTATAGTTTAAAACATTAAAACTTAATATGATTAATATTTTGATTAGTACTTAATAAAGGATCTCAGTAAATAACAAAGACTGATTAAATTGGTTTCTATCTAAAAAAAAAATACATATATTAAGGCGCCTATCCGCGCACGAGGCAAGTATCCCCTGAAGCGTTTTTAACGATAGGCTACTATCCGCTACAGTAGGCAACTATCCCTTTTTTGAGAGGTCAAATAAAACAGGATTTACTCAGAACCAATATTAGTTATGTTTACCAAAATGGGCTACTATAAAAGATCAAAGACCTATGTTTTGATATACATATTGCGTTATTCTTACTAAGTCCATGTGTTCAGTCCACGTACTGAACATTACTCCCTCGTTGAATCCAGCTAGTTCTTCCCTAAAAATAAACAAAAAAGAATCCACAAAGAATCATACTCCAGTGGAAAAAATTCAGAATACAAACCTAATAAATTAGTGATAAATACTCCTCAAACTTCCTAAACTATCCTAAAGGTCCCGCGATGACATTTACAAACTGAAAATAACAAAATATTATTAAAAAATGATCAAAATCAACATAATTAAAACAAACTTACCTGAAATTACATGATTTCCCTACAAAAACACAAATTGACATATCAGTCAATTGACATTACGTCAACCAGATACTCTAGTAGCAGCAACTGGTATAAACGTCGCTATGGCAACGCCATGAGGAGTACATCACATGACCATCTTCAGCAGCAGCACCCATTTCCAAATCAGAGTTGATCTGATTAAGTCCTAAGCCTTGGAGTCTGTTCTGAGCAAAATCCCTATCCTAACCAGAAGTTAATTCTGAAATTCCTTATAGAAGTTAATTCTACGCCAACAAATTGAGGTTGACTCAAATCCTAATACAGAAGTTAATTCTGGCCGTCACAAATATTTGAGGTTCTTCTGGCCGTCCTACATACTTGATGTTGACTCAATCTATAAACAGAAGTTAATTCTGGCTGTCACAAATATTTGAGGTTAACTCAATTTTAAAACAGAAGTTAATTCTGGCCAAACAAATAGTTGAGGTTAACTCAAATTATCATATAGGAGTTGATCCTAAAACAAATACATTATTTGAGGTTAACTCAAGTACGTCGGCTAGTAGTTGATCCTAAGGATTGCAAAAGTGAGGTTAACTCAAGCAATCTCACACAGGAGTTAATCCGAAGGCCTAGACAATTTTATACAAAGGTTACTCTAGGTCTATTTATAGAGGTTAACTCTGCCCAAAATACATTCAGGAGTTAATTCTAATCAAAGTGGAAGGAACTTCCTTTCCACGTGTAGCAGTACTCAGATTGCTGCACACATAAAAAGCGCACAACACTCAACGTCGTAAGTGCCAAACTATTACGTGTCATGTTGCCACTGTTAAAAGGTACGCAATCGATAAACGTCATCAGTGCTGCCTTCATACTTTCAAAAACTGCCCAAAAACTGTACTGTATAAGCAGACCAGTTGGGTACGTTATCAACATTACCGAGAGCAACCATACAAGTTGCTATACTCGTAAATTAAAATATTCCACGCTACATCTCGATTGCCCTCACGTGGCAGTTCGAAAGAACTTTTCAAATTCAGTATCAGACAAAGTTGATTTTCTCACAGATAAACTGTCTCGGACCCATTCACTCATCGATTCTTCTTCTTCTTTACAGGAGTAAGAAAAGAGCAACAAAGCACAGCTACACCGACATTTCTGGTTTCTTCACACAGCAACGCGGCAACTACAAATACGCCGATATAATTTTTTTTTTAAATTTTAATGAATTGTTTTATTTTTTTTTTTTTTTGAAGTTTGTATTAAGTTTTAATGAGTTATTGAATTTTAAATTAGTATTAAGTCAAATTGAATTGAATTGTGATATAGATTGTAAGACCTGAAGCAAGCACGAAATAAAATTAAAATTTTATACTTTGAACATAAAACTGAGTTATCTATCAAACCGGCCCATTAATTATACAGTCCACTTATAGAGAATTTTCACCAAGTTTTTGAATGATAGTGATTTTTCTAAAAGTGGGGCAACTATCCGGCTTTTACCCTAATTGATAAAATACGAAAGACAAGTGTAAAAATTTCTTATTATCAAGCCATCTATGTATACCTAACAGATTTTAATAGAAATAAAATATGTACATATACCCAGTGCTGATATTTAACCGGTTCGCACCGGTTCGGCCGAACCGGTTGTTACAAAATTCAGAATTTTGCGAACCGGTTGTTAAATAACTCAGTGTTGATGATATTCAGCCGATTCGCATCGGTTCGACTGAACCGGTTGAAATTTTTTTTATAATTTTTATAAATAAAGTGCTTCAAATGTTTTTTCTGTTAAAATTTTGCATATTTTTCCTATCTACAGATTACAAAGCAAGCAAAATTTAATTGGTTCATATTGACGATCAGTGATGGCTGCTGAGGTGTTATTTTTCAAAATGTGTAATTAGTACACATGCAGTGGCGGATCCAGGGGGGGGGGGGGTCGTGGGGGTCATGACCACCCCCCCCCTAAATTTGAGAAAATATATTTAATGAATTGAGTTATTTGAAAAAATAATTTTTTTTATTTTATACTTTTTTTATTTATATAATTCAACTTCAAAAAAATGTTATTCCGAAACTTAAAAAAATAAAAATTTATTTCAATGAATGCTATTGTATGCATGTGATGTATGTGTATAGGTTTTTCTCGGAATTTGGGTTTCGGACCTCAGAGAAACACTTCCCAAGCCACGAAACAGACTCCCTCGCTACCACATCAGAGCCCTAACTTAACTTAGTCCTAACTCCTGTTATATTTCGGGGCTTACCTTAGTCGAAGGCAATCACTCTACGCCGTTTCAGGAAGCTATGATTAAGACAACTCGCACACTTTTATTTTATTTATATATATTTTTTTTACTTTTGCTTTGTTCACAAACTTTTTCTTTCACAAACTTCCTCTTATGGTTATTTTCACAAAATGTTTATTTTGTTTTTCTTATCGCAACTTCTATTTTCTTTACCTGTTTACAATTAGTGTTCAGCCTACCGCGGCGGACGTTGGTTGAAATGAAATTTTATATTTTCATAAATATCAAACCATCGTCTTGCTATCGTGCATGCATTGTTGCACCGAGAATGTATTCCGCTCGCGAAAATTTGCTGAAAGGAGGCTTTTTGGTGAAGACTTGATCGTTTAAATCTTCAGCGAGTAAATTTTCTGCGCCCGATATGTATGTAGGTATATATGTACATACATATCGAATTTTTATTTTCGACAAATCTTACTGAAGGTAAGATTTGTCGTGGGGCTTTTTTCTATTGAAACGACTTGGGTTGAAATTTAAAACTTTTATTTGTCCCAAGTCGTTCTATGGGAAATACTTTTTGTTTTTAACTGAGGAATTTGAATCAATTGCTGATGGCAATTTCTTCGCCTTAAAGAGAGATAAGCCCCTTTTCAGGTAATTTTGGCATATAACACTCCTAACATTCTAAAATATTTGTAGCGTTCTTATGTAAAACCACTGACATTTAAAATATGGACTGACTACGTCCATAGAAATACACTGCAGAAAGTGGGCTCATTTCTATATAACGTTCTCTTTCGATCTAAGCACCAACTACTAATTCGGACGTCACATAGAAATGTTACCTAACTCAAAATTTGTCGTTTTTGAGTTAATTACACCATGAAATTGGCATATTTCTATCTGATTGTTTTTGCCGCTAAATAGCGATAGTGTCACTTTTCTGTTACTTAAGAACAGAGATATTCTTCATAGAACAGTGTGTCAGTGTCACTTTTTGACTTGTGACGATCTTTATAACAAACGTAAATATGTTTTCTACATTTTAACAGTATTATTTTAAATTGTGTCACTTTTCCACAAAACAGCATTTATTTCTTATAAATTATATTATGAGTTATGACATTTTTCCACAAAGTTCAAAGTACGGAATTTAATTCTTAAAAATCGTGAGTTGTGCCACTTAAAAAAAAACTTGTAAAAATATTTATTTCGCAACAAAGAAAAGCGACACAACTTAAGAGGATGCGGGATTAACAGCTAACCTCGCCAACTGCGGTATCAAAAACTGAAAATTTCTTTTATATAAATCTTCAGAAATATATTTACTAATAAATTTAAGAGTTCAGACTATTTTTAGCAAACAATTACTACGTTAAGCTAGAATTAATTCTATGTACAGCTGAAAAGTTGCATTTTTTGAGTTGGGTCACTTTTCTATGTAACGTGCGAAATGAGAAAGGGCTGTAAACAATAAATAAATAAGTGGGTTTTTGGAAATAAATGTTTTTAAATTAATTATTTGGGTTAATAGAAATTCGAGAGGTTTCACTTTTCAACTTTCCGCCAATGGATTTTTCAATCTTGGCACCGACGTATGAACTATTTTTGACACACAAAATTGTACCCGCATGAAATAGCATATCGAGCAGTCCATATTATATATGCCAATGTAAAACTGAGAAAAGTTGGGCTTGAATGACTCCTGCAGTTTGCACCCTATTCTATTAAAAAAATTAGTTTTTATAAAAACAAATATACTAAAAAAGACACATCATCCACACCGCTTAATGCGGATTTCCTAGTTCCAAGTACTGCAGTAGGTACTGCTGGCGAGAACCGGCGTTGGATGTTTTTTTTTTTGTTTTGCTCGATGATTTAATTTGTAAAATGACCCCCCCCCCCCCCCCTAATTCCAATGCTAGATCCGCGCCTGTACACATGCCACTAAGTTACGACTTCTGATTTCATGTGGCCTAACATAACTTAATTTTGACTCATTAAATACATCTAAAATAGATATCCAGGATAATAATTTCTTCTAATAAGACAATAGGCTTGAAATTTGTTCACGCTTTTTTTACAAATTTAAATATGGAAACCCAACAATATTGTTCATATTTGAACTGTATGGAGCACTGCAAATGTTAGTTCACATGGATTTAATAATGCTACTCAACAAGCCTCAATGATCAAAAAACATAAGCAATATTCTCGTTTTTTATCATATAATAAAGCTACTGAATTACTGAAAATATCAGAGGAAAATAAATTACAACCCATATTTGATACTGCAAATGAAAAATATTTATTAATGTCAAAACATATTTTTCATGAGGTATATAGTTTGGTTAAACGAAATAGGCCCATGGTAGATACTGAATGGAAGATATTGAACTACAAATTAAAAATGGTGGAGTATGTGGGAATTGTTTACGTTCAAGAATTACTGCATTTAATATTGCAAAACATATTTCTAAAGAGATAAGTAATAAATTATTTGGAAATATCGCAGGACAACAAGCAAAATTTTATATAGTGATTGATGAAGCTAGCACCATTTCGAAAAAGAAGTACTTTAGCTATCTCCTTACGTTGTAATATTAAGGAAGTTACAGAGATTGTTAGTGTATTTATTGACTTAAAATAAATTAACTCTATTGACGCTGTTACAATTTTTGATATATTAATGTCTACTTTGCATGAAAGTGGTTTTAGTAGGGATTAATTAAATCATAATCTAATAGAATTTTTCTCGGATGGTGCCACTATTATGTTGGGACACAAATCATGAGCTACAGCTCATTTCTATAGACAATTGTTCTGGAATCATTACTTGGCACAGAACGCAATTGGCTTTAGCCGATGCGATAAAGGGAATATCCCAAGTTAATAATTTTCAAATTTTGATAGCAAAAATTTAGTGCTTTCATCATCAATCAAATAAAAATTGCATGCAATTAAAGAACATCGACCAAGAACGGGAAATCGAAATTTAAAATATTCTTGGTTCTCGATGGATTGCTTGCAGTGCTCGAGTAGCAAAGGTTGTCTGCTTACCAGCACTTTATTAGCATTTTTCACAAGAAGCGAAAATGAGTGGATTGAAAAAAGGACTTGAAAGCTTAATTGAGAAGTGACAGTAACCAACGCAGATAGACTAATTCGGAAGTGGAGCTGATGAAAGAAAATAAGGGAACTTATGAATGTTTGTAACATAATCCAATCAGACGTTCGGTTGCCAAGAGGTATGTTAATTCAAGTTGCTAAAGACAACATGAAACAATTGTGAGAGTAATTATTTAGTATCAATTTTTAATGTATTGTATTCCTACTATATGGCGAGGAAATGTTTTATTCTCGCCTTAATTAGAAGACAAAAGAAACAATTAGAGGATTTATCCATGCTATTGAAATTTTCCATCCCTCAAAATGATTTTCGGGAATTGGTTGATAACAGAGATTTATCAAATCCACATATTCCGGAAATAATTTAAGGAGCTAGGAAAATTTCAAAAGTTTTTTCAGTTAGTTTGGCGGAAGTTGAATAATCGTTCAGTGTGATGAAAAATATGTAAACTGAAAAAAGAAATTTCTTGTTGATTGAAAATATTTCACATTTTATGACAATAAACCTGCTTGGAAATGGTTTAACAGATCGGGATGGAACACGATTTTTAAAGTCGTGGCAACAACATGGCCATCATAAAGCTGAATATAGAAGAGCAAAAAATAAATGCGATAAAAATTATTTTGAAAACCAATAAGCTATCTGGTGCTTGTTGTAATACTAGCAGTGTTGGGCAAGTACCAAAGAAAAAGTACTTAAGTACAAGTACCGAAGGCCTGAGTACTTCAGCGTAAGTACAAGTACAGCATGTATGAAAAGTACTTGTAACTAAGTACTAAGTATATAAAAAGTACTGAGTACTTTTTGAAGTACTGAGTACTTTTTGAAGTACTTTTTAAAGTACTTTTTTAGAATCTTTGTACATTGGCAGTAATATAATGAAGTTTATCGAGTTCAGTTAATAGATATTAATAAATAAATACCTTTTGAAAACTATAATATATATAGTAACCAGTGGCTACTATTTATAGTTTTTTATAAAAACTATGAGAGGTCCGCCCAAGCACTTATTATCGCCTCCAATAATGCATAACTATTCTAAGGAAAAATGTCCAGTAAATTTCTAAGAAAGAATTGAGGCCTTCCCTACATCAGGTCGAGGCATCGTTGATTTTATATTGGAGCGAAGCCTTGCTTGCTTACCCTTGGTTATGTCCACTGACGTATATAATATACAGTGCTTACTTTTCTATTTTACGTGGGCACAATTGCTTGTGTCAAAAAGAGTTCTTACGTCGGTGCCAAATTTGAAAAAATCATTGGCGGGAAATTGAAAAAGTGAGCATGCAGCTCGAAAAGTGATTTTAATAAAACATTTGAAATTTCTTCTGCGTATGTAATGTATTGTCTTTTGTTAAACAGTTTTTTTCAGTAATAACCCTAAATGATTAATTTAAAATCATGTATTTCGACGAATCCACTAATTCGTTTATGGTTTTCAGTTCTCTCTCAGTTGGTACTTAGACAGAAAGAGTCAGCAATATAGAAGTGAACCCACTTTCTGCAGCGTATTTCTATAAACGTAGTCAGTCCATATTATACATATCAGTGGCTATGTATCAAGTCGAGACATCGTCGATTTTATATTCGAGCGAAACGATACTGGTTTTTGTTCTACTTGCCCGGTCCTGTTTGTATGTTATTAGTTTGTCTAAGGTTCTGCCTTGATGCGAGAGTGCGGCATATGCTTTAACAGTTCTTTGCGTGCTTTAAAACTCAACAAAAAAGTAGTTGCGCTACAGATTGTGTTTGCTTCTCTACGAAGAGTTTGATATTGGTAGGTACTTAATAGACTCAGAAATACTTGAGAAAAAATCTTGGTACTTAAGTACAAAACTAAGTCTTAAGTACAAGTAAATAGAAGCAAGTACTTATATTCAAGTACTAAGAAGGGGCATTTCAAAAGTATTGAGTAATAAGTCTTAAGTAACGAAAATGTACTTTAAGTAGTACGTAAGTCTTTTTATACCCTAGATGAAATCATAGGTGTATACTAAGTTTGTCATTCCGTTTGTAACACCTCGAAATAATGATGGTAGAGCAAAATGGATTGGACACCCATTCATAATATTAAAAGTTATTTCGATTTTTGCATGTCCGTCCGTCCGTCCGTCTGTCCGTCCGTCCGTCCGTCCGTCCGTCTGTGCGCACGATAACTCGAGAACGCGTATACTTAAAGAGCTGAAATTTTGTACACGGACTTTAAAAAAAAAAGTGGAATTAAGTTGGAAATTGAGACAAATCAGGCAACTCCTTCGTGGGGTTGCCATATAAAAATTTCGTTTTCCGCTATATATTTGGACACTGCCTGAGAACGCATCGACATAAAGAGCTGAAATTTCGTACATGATGTTTTTACTACATTAGCAAGTAAAATGTCAAAAATGGACTAAATTGGGCAACTCCTTCTTGGTGTTGCCATATAAAAATTTCGGTTTTTTACGTATACTTTGAAAACGGTCAGTCCAAGACATTTTTATTGTACTAAAAACTTCTGCAGAATACGAAATCCTATAAAATTGGTTATTACCATTTTTTCTGTGCGATAAACTGTTCTAGAAATATATGCGAAAAACAAATTCAAAAATCAAACTCGCATAGATCGGTGACCTTACGAAATTTAATACGGGCATTCATCTAGGGTATCATAAGAATTGGTCTTATACCAATTCTAGCTTTTTTACTGTTTACTTAAGTATTGCCCAGCTCTGAATACTAGTAATCTAATTCTTATCCTTAAAATTCTTGCTCTTAAATACAAATGCCCCAATGAACTCGCTTATTGAATTTAGTTAATTTTCTAAGCCTTTTGAAGTATTTTCGTTAAATGTTCTCTTTCTTAATAACACTCTATGTATCCAACGCTATAACGTAGCGCTTTATGTTGGAGGATTTTTCAATAAATGTTCTTGTATTGAATTGTAATTTATTTTGTTTAATACTCGAAGAAGTATTTAAGCCCAGTATAATGAAATATTAGATACTTAACTGGATAAGCGAACCGGTTGTTAAAAAAAAATTGAATATCAACACTGCATATACCTACCTAGTATATTAAATAAATATTTTTTGAATCCGAGCCTATTTTCGATCATGGATGAGTTGATTAGTCTCTAGATACTTCATTAATTTTGGAGTTGAAAGAATCAAAGTGATTGCAATTGTTCGATAATAATTAATGAAAGTCATATGATCGGTTAACCTTTATTTTTTCTTAACGCAGGAATTCTATTTTAGGATGATATTATAAAAATTTTAAATATAATTTTGCCGGAATATTTGCCCAAATTCTTCTTGAGCTCTGCTTCATAATTCATTGACTCCCTTTTGCCGGCTCCGGATATCTTGCCAACTCTCTTTTTAAGTAAGACCACAAATTTTCAATGGGGTTAACATTCATCTGGGTTTTAAGCAGGGTCACTTTAATAGCGATAATTTTTATTTTTCCATCTATTCTTTTACTATTTTGTCCATAAGTTCCTTCTAATTATTAATTTTTATGAAAAGATTCACTCTTCATTGCATTTCCAATTGATAAGGAAATTGCACTATAATACTTCCATTTGGAAGATTAATAAAAAAATATTTACTATCTAGGTACTTATTGTCCATCTCCACTTAACTGATTAAAATTCAAATGTTACCCCAAATCATAAGTTGTATGATAAATCAATAGTGGACATGATAATATTATCATTAAAATTTACTTAGGTAATTACATCCCTGAATATCTCTACATTCAATTTCTCTTCACTTCTCAACTCAACTGAAAAAAAAAACATAAAGAAAACATAAAAAAAAGTCTGCCTAGCCATTTTCAGAAGAACATAATAAAATTCGCACATATTTCTTCAATTAGCAAAAACAAAAAAAAAAGTCAAAAACAAAAACCCTCCAGCCTTTGTCTAATTTTACAAGAAGATTTACTACAACAGTTTTCACCGCATAACAAAAATTTCTTTAAATAGGTAGACACCAAAATATTTTGTGAAATTTCGGAGAAGAAAAAAAAATAGAGAAAGCAGACAGGAGCTGGACTCTATAAAACCAGCAGGAGATTCAGACTGTGCTACTTTCCATATTTATTGGAATACCTTTCGAAGGTCAAGGAACAAAAATTTCTTTCTTCCCTAATAATATATGGGATGGTAATGAGGAGAAATTTTAACGGTAGTCATTTATAACCTCTGACATATTGGTGACCATGTGAAATATTTTCAGGACGACTTGTAGCATGAAATTACATGCCGCTGTTAAATTCTTAGTTTCTATATGTGTATATGTACAATATAACTAGTTTACCGCTATTTCAGACTCCTGTTCAAGGAACATACGCGCCAATATTATAAGACTGATTTTTTTCTTTCAACAATTAGTTCGTTCTCCTTGTAAACATAAAACCCTTAACCCTATCTCTTATATACCTGCATGAAAGTGTAATAAATTTTGGGTACCTTTTCCTGACAAAGTGCCGTTAAGAGTATATTTTTATGAGATCGTTAGTTCATTATGTAATCGTCCTAGATAGGTATATTAGATGAAATTGGGTTATGTGTACGTAAAAAATCATAAAATTTTAAACGAATCTTTTATCATTAATGCTGGTGCCAGCCAATAGAAATTATCAAGGATCATCTAATTATGATTCTAGGCTTAAAAGTTACGTTCAATATGGAAAAAATAATAACTGTACTGCTGAACTATGTTTTAAGTTAGGCTAAATTTGATATTAGAACTCAAGTTAGGATGGAGTTCCATAGATAATTCAGATTTTCGTTTTAGGGAAATAATAATTTGAAAAACTCTGTGAATGTAGGATATGCAGATCCTTCACAGTAAGCACATAATTTAAATATTGGTATACAGCGTGGGTGTTGATATTTTCACTTTATTTTTATGTTATTAAAATTCAAGGCCTTCTTTCCTGAGATTCCATAGTGTAGAAAATCACCATATTAATCCGATTTTTGATACGTACCGTTACGTACTTTTATTTCCCACTTAGATGGATGGATTTAGAGAGAAATTGGGACTCTGAGGGGTCCTTGGAATGTAGTCTTCCAGATAAATGAACAATTTTTCAGCGGGACACTCTTACAAAACTGAGTATTGGCCCCCCAATCCTCCTTGCCGGCTTCATGCAAATCGTCAGGAGTTGTGAGCCATGAAACCCGTAACGCTTTTCTGAAAGAGCTGGATAATGACAGAGAAAGTGAGTCACCGTTTCAGATTTCTCTCCGCAACCCCTGCATGAAGGCTCATCAACAAGTCTCATTCTGGAAAAATCGTTCCTGATGAGAATTGACACCAGAATTCTCAGGGTTGGCTTATTTAGTCCCAAGATCTTATTCGTTAGGCTAGGTTTGTCCCACAGTTCCTTTATAGTTCTAGCCGAAGGGTCATCTAACCAAAGGCGACTGTGTTGGCCATCAGAACAAATCCAAGTAATAAAGATTATGTAGGAAGATTCCTCCGAGGCTACACCAAGACGAGCAAGCTCGTCCGCTCTTTCGTTTCCGCTGATATTGCTGTACTCTAGCACGCATAAAATGAGTATCTTGTTATTTCGAGAGAGTAAATTCAAAGTACAGGTACAAAATTAGTTCGAAGATTGTAAAGGGCTTAGATATGGCCCTGACCAGCTGCTTGGCAGTCTGAGTAGATAGCAATCTCCTTGTTCTCAAGTATCTGAGCTCAGCACATACCGCCCCGCTTCAAGTTTGGTCTTAACCTCCGCCTGGAAAACCGGGAAATGGCTCTCTAGTTGTATAGCAATTTCCTTGTGAAACTCCTCGCAGAAAACACCACCTGCTCCGGTGCTTTCAGGTTTTATCAATGGCTGAAGCACAGAGTGTGATTCCCATTCTACCTCGGATGAAATTCCAGATTTAAAATTGCTTTTCAGCATCATCTTGAGAAGGTAGTCGCAATCCCTGTCGATGTAAGGGGCGATGAACTGCACGAATTCAAAGATGGATTCATGCGGAACTCTTGTTCTAGTCTGAATTCAGCTACGATTAAGATGTAGTCTTAGCCCTGTAATTGTCGCTCCTTTCTTAAAATGTGTTTGCACCGGTGTACACTGGGCAGGAACCATCTTTGAACCTTTTCCAATATCTTACGATGATTGACGAAATCCTTTGCTTTCCACTACACCATATAACCGTATAAGTTAACATGGATCAGATGAAACTAATGTAAAGGGTTTTCCAAGAAGAGGTGTTATTTTAATTAGCCCGCTATTTCGGTAGATGTCACTTTTGGAGCTGTCATTTTTTGACATTTGACAAGTAGAAACTACGCCATTATTAAAAATGGAACGATACACGATTCAACAACGCATTGAAATTATTAAAATTCACTATAAAAATGGTGAAAATGTGGCAGAGACGGTTCGTAAAACTCGAACATTTTTGGGTCGTCGTGAAGCACCTTGTCGGACCGCAATACACAAATTGGTAGAAAAATTCGAGCTGTCGGGACAAGTTAGTGATATGAAGAATAAAGCCCGTGCACGTCGCTCAACAACAGCCGAGAATATTGCTGCTGTAGCCGAAAGTGTTGAAGAAAATCCAGGTTTGTCCATTTCTGGAATTAGGCATTCCACAAACGTCATTACACCGTATTTTGCATAAAGATTTGGGTCTTAAGGCTTATAAAGTTCAGTTAACACAAGAACTCAAGCCGGCCGATCATCAACAACGTCGAGTCTTTGCTGATTGGGTCCTTGAAATGCATGAAAATGATCCGGAATTCCATCGAAAACTCATCTTGAGTGATGAGGCCCATTTCCACCTCAATGGATCTGGGGCTCGGAAAACCCAAGAGTTATTGTTGAAAAGCCTCTCTATCCTCAACGTGTGACTGTTTAGTGCGGTTTATGGTCCCGCGGGGTCATTGGACCTTACTTTTTCGATAATGAGGCTGGAGTAACAGTTACGGTGAATGGATTGCGCTATCGACAGATGATTAATGATTTTTTATGGCCGGAATTGGATGGTATTGATCTGGACAACGTTTACTTTCAACAAGACGGCGCTACGTGCCATACAAGCAACGAAACCATTGATCTTTTACGGGAAAAGTTTCCGGACCGTGTTATCTCTCGAAGAGGTGATCACAATTGGCCACCGAGATCTTGTGACTTAACACCTTGCGACTTCTTCCTTTTGGGGCCACGTGAAAGAGAAGGTCTACGCCAACAGCCCAGCATCGATTCAAGACCTCAAAGATGGAATTCGTGAGGCTATCGTGGACATAGGGCAGCCACTTTGCTATTTGGTTATAGAAAATTTCATGAAAAGGATATGGTCCTGTAGGCGTGGTCGTGGTGGTCATTTGGCTGATGTTATTTTCCATTATTAACGGCATACCTTCCTCTTTATAATGAAATAAAGATCCGATCATTTATCTCAAAAAATGGCATTTTTCTTTGAATATCAAAATTACACATCTTATTGGAAAGCCCTTTATAACCCACTTAGATATCATCTTAAAAAGATAGGTAAGGTCGATGATAAAATCTGTTGTTTCTGTATGGAAGACGATGAAACCACTGAACATTTCATTGTGAAACTCTGTGCCGCATAAGGCTAAGACGTCTAGAAAACTTATTCCCACTGCCTGAAGATGTTGGAAATATGGCCCCCAAGGATGTCATATAATTCATTAAAAACTTTAAGTTCAAATGGGTGCCCTAAAGCATTTAGGGGTAATGTTAGAAAAGATCTTTTAGGTCGCGATTACACAATATATTAGAGCACGGGCCGACGTAAAGAACTGAAGCTTTCTCCATATATTTCCTTAGCCTTAACATTATACGATCTCCTGATATCTTTAGATTTTCCCATTTTAATTTTTTCCTATTTTAGGAGCCAGTTTCAAAGAATTCGACAGAAATGGTTCGAAAAGTATGCAGTCTTGAGAATCTGAATTCAATTCTGTGTTGAAGTTATTCATAATTTATAGATATGTATTACTCTTACTGCGAGATCTACTCTCAAATGATGAAGGGTGTCAGTTGAATAGATAACTCAGCTTTGTAAAAATTCAGATATAAAATTTTATTCAAATCAAGATTTACTTCAGCCTAAATATCACAGTAATTCGTTCACAATGAAGGATACCTTAAATTTAGAAATACTTTAAAAATTCACCAAATAAGGTTTGAAACAAAATAACAACAATTTAAAATTCTGTTCAATATTTCATCTTAAAACTAATATGGTGACTAGAAAATGGTTTCGTCTTATTTCTGAAAAGAAAAAAAAAGAACTTCTTCTTACTGTTAGTTTTGTGAAGTTAAAAAAAATAAAAATAACAAATTTTTGCTTGGTAGGAACCAGTATTAAAAACTTCTGTAGCAGAATGAAACTTCTGCTTAAATGTGAGCAGGAGTGCAGCAGAATGAAGACTTCTGCTTAAATGTGAGCAGGAGTGCAGCAGAATGAAGACTTCTGCCGAAGAATAAATGTTCTGCTTAGGTGTACGCAGAAGTGCAGCAGACTTAATTTCTGTGGCAGAATAAATCTTCTGCTTAGGTGTGGGCAGGAATGTAGTAGAATGAATACTTCTGCAGCAGAATGAAGACTTCTGCAGAAGAATAAATTTTCTGCTTAGGTGTTCGTAGGAGTATAGCAGACTTAATTTCTGTGGCAGAATAAATCTTCTGCTTAGGTGTGGGCAGGAATGTAGTAGAATGAATACTTCTGCAGCAGAATGAAGGCTTCTGCAGAAGAATAAATTTTCTGCTTAGGTGTACGCAGGAGTGTAGTAAACTTAATTTCTGTGGCAGAATAAATCTGTTGCATATATTTTAGGACAACAAAATTAGTCTTTTATATATAGAAATGGTTTACAGCTGATTGGAGTTTTCCAGCTGGTTATGTTTTTGATCGGGTCTATGATGTAAGGTTTGGGATATTTTTTAAGGAAACTCCGATCTTTGGATTATGCTTTTTATTGTTCACTCGATTTTTCGGGTCTTGATTAGTACACTTCTTCAGGAGTTAGTTACATTAGAATACAAGATAGTATTGTGTACAATTAAAATATTTGATGTTCTCACCTTTGTTCTTGGTATGATGAAAAATTGTTTAAAAATATTATTGAAACATATTTCACAAAAAAAAAATATACGTTAAAAATATGATAAAAAAGTTAACTGAACATATAAATAAATAAATAATTTAAACAAATAATTAGGTAAGATTTAAATTACTGTTTTATTTAATGGATCACAGATGAATGGTGTGCGGAGTTCTTTGTCATGTTGTGATGTCAAGTTTCAGTTTTCTAAGTATGTGTTGGTAATCTTTATTTATTAGATCTTTGTCTTGTCTTAAATTAGTTAGATTCATTTTTTCCATGTAGATGTTTCATACTTCTTTAAATTCGCGTTTTGTTTTGTTTTTCTCTATGTTTATAATTGTCGCATTAACAAATGCGAATATGTGTCCGATTTTTATTGTATATAGATATAAAGATACTACTCAAAATTATAGGACGCTATACCTACATAAGAAGCCAATAATGTTGTCTACAAAGTACCATGTGAAAAGTGCACTACAGCATATATAGGACAAACATAAAAAAAACTCAAAACCAGACTATCACAATACAAAACATACATAACCAAGAAAACACCACGATCAGCATTATCATCCCATACAATAAAAACCGGACACATATTCGCATTTGATAATGCGACAATTATAAATATAGAGAAAAACAAAACAAAACGCGAATTCAAAAAAACATGCCACATATACATGGAAAAAAGGAATCTAACTAATTTAAGACAAGACAAAGATCTAATACATAAAGATTACCAACACATACTTAGAAAACTGAAACTTGACATCACAACATGACAAAGAACTCCGCACACCATTCATCTGTGATCCCTTAAATAAAACAGTAATTTAAATCTTACCAATTTATTTGTTTAAATTATTTATTTATTTATTTTGTTTAAATTATTTATTTATTTATATGTTCAGTTAACGTTTTTATCATATTTTTAACGTATATTTTTTTTTTGTGAAATATGTTTCAATAATATTTTTAAACAATTTTTCATCATACCAAGAACAAAGGTGAGAACAACAAATATTTTAATTGTACGCAATACTATGTTGTATTCTAATGTAGCTAACTCCTGAAGAAGGGTACTAATCAAGACCCGAAACGTCGAGTGAACAATAAAAAGCATAATCCAAAGATCGGAGTTTCCTTAAAAAATATCCCAAACCTTTATATAGAAAATGAACTCAGATTAATCTCTGGTGGAAGATGTTATCAGATAAACCTCTGAAACAAGAATGAGATTTTAGGTAAGTTTATGATATTTTTTATTTTATTAGTTATTTATCACGCTTTTTTTTCATCAGATTTAATGGTACATACGACGGCTGTGGACAGCGATTGAGGAGTAATATTCATCGTGATTAGATGAGTATGTGTGGTGTTTTTTTTAACCTTAAAGACTGATTCTTTGTGGGTTTTTGTTTTTACATTTTTTAGAAAATGCTCACGCCGGGCCGAATTGGCATAACCAAGGTGGGCCCGGCCCCCACAGAATGCGAACTGGCCCCTCCAGGATATTATGAAAATTCCTAAAAAACATTCGTCAATTCATACAATCTTAGGCCTAATTGAATTGAATCTGTTCGGATCGGTATCGAAAAGTCTGTAACGCGTTCTTTTCTTCAAGAAGCCATGTTAAAATCTTTTTAACATTTTTAAAAGCATAGGCTGATCCGTAGGAGAATTCATGTAGAACTATTTTGACAGTGTGTGCGGAAATTTTAATTGATAACATTTGATATAAATGAAATTTTGAAAATTTCATAAAACTTTATTTACTTTTGCGAAAAAAATGTTGTTTTAAGTTTTTTCACTTCTAATCCCAACCTAATCCCAAGGATTCTGTAATAAGACTGATTATCTTTATAACGAAGAAATAAATTAAATTACAAATTCAGTAATATTCTTATTAATAAATAAATACATAAAACTGTATTAGCACTCTACACAATAAATACTTCGGGAAATCGAGAAATTCACATTAAATTGGTCTAGAACCTAGTCGAGTCTCGAAAAGGAGAAGGCAACCGGAGAGAGCAAAAGATTGGTTAAGAGCAACTGTTTCATAAACATTGATAATTAAAAAAAAAACTAACAGCACAAAAGGTGCTAAATAAGTTTGCAGAAAAAAAACTCGTAAACTAAAGCGTATACAGACTTTAACTATCTGAAACCTTAAATAATTGTTCTCAAATGTGCATCTGACTTCAGACCTGTAAAGTACTTAAGTACATTGGTACTTAAGTATTAGTACCAGTACCAGGACATGAACTTAAAATTTTTTTAAGTACAAGTCCTGGTACTTAAGAAAATTAGCTCAATACATGAGTAACAGCATGACAAAAATTGACATGCCATGCTGAATCGATATCCTTTGTTGAGAAAATTGGCAATCAAATGCAATACCCCGCCTCTTCCTCCGCACGTGTGTAGTGTATATTTTTATTTGCAAGTTTTGTAAATGCTACACAAAACCAATCATAATCTGATGGGAAATTTTTTTTGCTATAGACAAACTCATATAATAATTAAAACAACAAAAGCTTATACGATATTTTATGATATTTCGTAAATGGAAACCTCATCCAGTTATTTAACTGACTACAGATTTTTCAAAATTTCCGATTTGAGTTTGCGAAAGCTGTTGAACCATATAAGTATCAGTACCAGTACCTGGACTTATAATTGTGTACTTAAAATTTTTTAAGTACCAATACCCGAACTTATACTTGTACTTAAAAGACTTTGAGGCCAGCTCCTGGTACTGGTACTTGCACTTTGAATAAATACTGTGCATTCGGCAGGGCATTACTATCATATCAGTTTCGTGTATAGAATTTGAGGATTCTGATTTATTTTCCTTAATATGTGAGAAAAGCAAAGGACGGGTTGGGGAAAACAAAAGTCTCTGTTAATTAAACGACATCACTTTCTTTTATTTTTCTTTAAAAATGATGTAAATTTTATTTTATTTTTCAAATAAACACAACTTCCAATGATTTAAGAAAAATTTGAATCACGTTGGATGTTTGGAGTGGACTGTAGGAAATAGATGAGTGTCGCTTGCGTTCATTGGGATTAAAGAGAAGAATGCATTTTCATTCAATTCGTCAATTTGATTGTGTGTATATAGATATACTATACAGAATGTTAAAGGAAAGGCTTAAATTGTCCAGTTCAGCTATTAAGCTCATGAATTCCTATCTTTCTGGAATGTTTCATATAGTTAAATCCGATGATCGGCTTTCTAGTAAAAAAGCTCTCTATTCAGGTGTTCCTCAGGGATAAATACTTGGCCCTTTACTTTTTTGTCTATAAATAAATGACTTAGTTGAGATTCCAAGATTCTGCTCTGTTAAATTGTACGCTGATGATGTCCAGTTACTCCTACCAATGCGAATTATTGAATTTAATGTAGCCATTGACAGGTTTAATAGTGACCTCTTACAAATCTCTGAATGGGCTAAGAAAAACAAGCTAATGCTCAATCCTTGCAAGACTCAAGCAATTATCATTTATAAAAATTATGTCAATAACTCGAATTTTCCACCATTGATCCTTGATGGTATGCCTATGCCATATTCTGAATCGGTTCGAAATCTTGGAATGATATTTGATGCTAAGCTTGGTTGGGGCAGACACGTAGATTCAATTGTGAGTAAGGTTTTCAATGGGTTGAGAGGCTTGTAGGTTCATTCTTCTTCTTATACTCCCAAAGAGACACGTCTCCGTCTTGTTAAAGTCTTGCTTATCCCAATTATTACCTACGCAGAAGTTGTGTATGCGAACCTCAATAGTACCTGTCGTGTTAAGCTCAATGTAGTCTATAATTCATGCGCAAGATATGTTTATGGACTACGGTGCTTTGACCATGTCTCAGAATTTTCAAGGAGTATTATTGGCTGCACTGCAGTGATGATGTTTAGAATCATAAATACGTTAAGTCCTAATTGCTTAGCTAATTGTATAAGATCTTTGTCTTCCAATCGTGTAAGTGGTCTCTTGATCGAACTTATTTTAGCACAAAATGCTCTTTCGTCTACGGCACGCAGGTATGGAATGCCCTGCCAATTGAGATTCGACGTCTGCGATCTGCCGGCAGGATAACCGTTTTATTAAGACGTAGGTATAATTAGCCATATATACATGTAGAAAACCTCCTTTATTGACATAAGTGCTTAAGTATTTTGATTTTTAATTTATTTTCCCTGCCTTACTTCCTTAAATATGTGTCACCTGATAAAAAACTGTAATTTATCCCTTTTTATTTCTTTTCTCGTAATGTTTTGTTTTATCTCTATTATTTACCATTTTCACACTTGTTTAACTGGAATTTATTATTTGGATTTTGCGCATGTTAACGAGCTTTGTACTCACTTGTGCTCTATATTTTGAATAAAGTATTAAGTATTAAAGTATTAAGTATTAAAGTATTAAGTATTAATTACATTATGTACTAATCTATTTTCACAATAATTTAAATGTTCGACTAAAACTATTTCTTAAATAAATACTCGAGGCCGTTGGTCTTGGTAAGCAATAAATATTGTCCAATCGCCGAATGTTGAAAGACTAGCTATCTAAAAATTAATTAAATGATGATGACTTATACTAACTAATAAGGAATGTATCATGCTTCCATGTTTTCGGGCGCTCATTAACAGTCTCAACGAGAATTATAGTAAAGAATGGGAAACAATTGAAAACTATTTGTTGTTCCTCTGGCCTCTTACATCGGAACCTTGAAAAAGACTGTCCTACCTCAAAAGGTTTCCTTATTAAAACTGCTAATTTAGTCTTTTTGCTTTCTTAGGAGTGAAGTAAAGGCTTCACGTAAGAAGACTAAGGGCGGATCCGAATCCAAGTCTTCGTCTTCGTCTTCGTCTTGTTAGTACAGCTAGTGACGTAATACAACAAGCTCAGCTATTATAATAGTTAGACGAAGACGAAGCTAACCTGTCCGAATTCGTGTGCTTAGCATGATATTTGACGTTTAGAGCCAGTTCCTATTGTTAGTCATAATTAATAAATGTAATTAATTATAATATTATTATTTATGATTTAAAATTAAATTAAATATGAAATAAAAATGTGTTACAATTAATTCTAATTGGTACATATATATCTGCTTATTTTGCACATAAGAATTGAAGGAGAACAGTAAAAAATGCACAATATTTACATTTTTCCGCATCCCCCATAATGTCAAAATAAATGCAATCAAGTACAAAACGAAGCTAACCTGTCCGAATTCGTTTACTTAGCTTGCTTGATCTCGATAGCCAGCGAATAAATAAAACCTCAAAATATGTTGTCTATTTAAAATAGTCAACTCGAACCTTGACTCGATGATCAAGCTAACCAAATGTCTAAACTGTTATACAAAGTAGCAAAGCTCGGTGTCTATCATGGATTCGGATAGAGCTTGATTCGATGTTACGTCACTAGCTGTACTAACAAAACGAAGACGAAGACTTGGATTCGGATCCGCCCTAAATATTAAAAATATAATGACGCGATGTTTGAAATTATATTTTAGAATTTAGATTTTATTTGTTGCGCGTTCTGTAACTTATAGAAATTCAGAAATTTATGTTTTTCTTTTAATCTATGCAATTTCATTGGCTCTAGGTATTATATCATCATGCTATCTTGTAAGTGCTCAGAGCAATGAATAAAAAAATGTCGGTCAATTGTTGGGAATACTTATGAGCTGTTATACTTCGCAAACAAAATGTTTGTTAAAACCTATATACGAAAGTTGAAGACCTGGCTTACCCCAGAATAAAGTCCTAGTTACGCCATTGCGTCGGGGGATTAATAGACCTAGACTGCGTCGGGGAAATGTTAACATGAAGGTTGACTGAACACTTACTATTATAGTTTTTAATGGAAAGATAATATATAATAATAATAATAATAATTTATTTGTCTTTGGAACACACAGTTTCCATACAAAGAGGTTCGATCAATTTACAGTTTTCTATAAATCAAAATTTCTAAGATTAACGATATTTAAAACGATATTTAAGACATCAATCAGAAAATGAGAAATTTAGTTTAAGATATCTTAATTTCTATGGCTATAAAAATATCTCTATAACTAGCTGTAATTTAAGCACTGCATATTCAAATTTAATTTCATTATATAACGAGGTGTCATTTCAACACACATTTAACACTATATTCAAATTTAATTTCCTACATAGGTTCTATATGACTTCCATATCAGATAAGGAGGGGAAAAAGATTTATTACGGCTCATTCATTAGGAATTGCCGGTGGCGTACAAAGTTAATTGTGAATTGATAAACATTGTTTAGCTGATTAATTGAATTAAAGATAAACAATTCATAAAAATTTAGAGTATTTAAATCTTTAGTGTAATTCCCTAAATAAATGTTTCTTAATGATTTATACATGGGGCATTCCATAAAAATATGAAAAATATCTTGTTTTCTATTCATATTACATACCTGACAGTTGGCTAAACAGTCAATGGTAGTCTTCCGTCCATTCCTGTAAATTACGAGTTCTTCATCTTTATATGTACGTATTTGCGCAATTATTCGAATTTTGTCTATTTTAGTGGTAAAAGGAAGATATTCAGCGACAGCTTGGTTGGGGTGGATAATTCTATAAAGACTACGGTTCTCTAAGGCGTATAATTTAGTAAGATCTTCCTGTCTGTTTAATAAGCAGTATTTTTTCAGAATCTCATTAGAATGGTCTTTTAGGATACCTGGATCCTGCAGGTTCCACGTTTCAAGAGCATTACAGGATTCGAACATCCTTTTTAATTGACTGACCAAATTATATCTGAGTTCATTTTTCCTCGTATTGTCAGCATTAAGCAGCCTTAACTAGCAAATTTTGGGTAGTCTGTTGTTGGGCATTTCGAGCAGTTTGAGCAGCCAGTTAAGTGCTCTTTGGAATACATAACAAGAGAGTTTATGACGGTCACATTCGGATCGCACTATGCATCCTGGCGTACGTCTAGGTAGTGAGAGGATTGATTTAAAGAAACCGGATTGTATTTTCTCTAAATTATCAAGGTATCTTAGGGCCCATACTTCAGAGGAGTATAATAGCGTGGGTATGACTAAGGACTCGAATAGCTTACATCTGCAATTCCAGCTTTTAACCTTAGCATTGGTCAAAACTTTCCGTGCACTACCTGATGCGATATTGGCTTTTGAGATCATTTCATTTGTAGCAACTAAGAACAGGCCTGAAGAAGAAAATATGATGCCAAGGTATGTGTACCTATTTACAATTACAATTGGTTCTCCTTTGTAGTAAAAATCCCGAGTTGACCGTCTTCTACCCTTATGAAAAACTAGCAGTTTCGATTTTTGGGTGTTAACTTTTAAATCGTTGAGATCGCAGTATTCTTCCAAGGCTTCCAGTAGTCTTCGCATTGACCTCGGAGATTCCGTAAATATGACCAAGTCGTCTACATATAGGAGGGTTAGTATGTCTGTAGATGCATTGATACTAACCCCCTCAAACCCTTTTTCCCGGAGGAATTCCTCGATGTCGTTTATAAAGATCGAGAATAAAATTGGGGATAATGGATCCCCTTGTAACACCCCAACATTAACATTAATGTTTCTAGTCCTATCCTGCCCGACCGATAACGATACAGAAGCTGTGCTATATAGATTTTGAAGGAGTCGCACTAGCTTTCCGCTAACTCCCTTGTTACAAAGGTTAGGCCATAGCTTGTTATGATACACGGAATCGAAAGCCTGGGCAAAATCAATGAATAGTGCATAGAGTGGTCTATTTTTAATCCCTAAGTTAATGTCTACTATTGCCGATAAGATGAAAATATTGTCTACGCAACCCCTTTTTGGACGAAAACCCGATTGCGTCTCAGCAATGATACCAGCACTCTCTGCCCAAGTAGAAAGACGAGTAGCCAATATCTGGGTAAACGTTTTCAAGAGTGTATTTAGTAATGCTATACGTCTGTAGTTTTGTGGGTTAGAGGTATCACCTTTTTTAAAGAGCATACAAAGTTTCGCGTTTCCCCATTCCCTTGGGACGATTTCGTTCTCTAGTAAGGTATTATAGAAGTTACATAGATAAGTCATCCAATTTTCAGGGAGAATTTTTAAGAATTCATTGGGAATTTGGTCCTCCCCTGGGCTTTTGTTTCTTTTTAACATACACAGACTAGCTATCAATTCTGTAGGTCTTATCTGTTTATCAAGGAACGGGTCGCGAGCATCTAGGTAATTTAAAGGTTCTTGTCCAATAAAGAGGTACGATTCTTGCAGAAAAATTTCCCAGGTATTTATTTCAATTGGATTTATGTTGGATTTATTGCAATGGAAAGATAACAACAAAGATTAATAGCTGCTGTTACTTTTCATAAATCTCGGGGTCATTAACCCGTGTGTGAGCGCTGAATACATCCTAAAAACAAGACAAAATAATATTTAGCTTCTTTGGAAGTTTTACTGGCTTTATATCTTTTTTTTTTTTCATTCCAATATCCTTATTTTTTCTACATTAAACGTTCATTATTCTCATACTATCTTTCTTACTTTTCAATTATTACGAACTGTTATATTTTCGAATTTGGTTTTTAGCAACTTGAAATTTCTAAAATTTATTAAAGATAAGGAAACATTTTCATACATTTATCAAATTTTGTAGTTTTAATATTATTTGGGTCTAACTTTGCTAAACAAATTAGTCGATGAGCTAAAAGCAGTGCGATTCGACATTATTCATTTTGGAAATAGATGGAGTTTAACAAAAATAAATGCGATGTGCTTCTGTTGGGTTTAGACAAATTAGGCTGCATACATAGCTTTGAATCTGAATTAATATTTTCTTAAGAATATGTAACTAGTTCTTTTGCAAAAAATTTTGTTATAATTCTTATGAATTAATGAGAAATCTTGAATTAATAACATTGCAACTACCTTAATCCATAAACATTACAAATTCCGTTTCTAAATAAAAAACAAAAACAACTTCCAGTTTCCTTTACACAAAAAATCTTGTTTATTATTATTAATTGATAATTTCAATTCATTTCCTTACAACTTTTCTGCATTTAATTTCTCTAAGTACCACAGTTATGATGGTATAAAGTAGATAAAGAAAGCCAAGATATCGTCTGCGTTTTGCAGAAATTATCTGCAATGAAATATAACAAGACTAGTTACTTACAACAGACGAGAGAAGAAGACAAGGTACAAAAAGAAAAAGAAAGAATGTAAATCACGCTAATATTAACCTCCATTGAGGAAGAGATCGATGTACTGTTGCGTTTTCTATTACGAAACTTAAATGTAGGCCAATGACCGGACGAAGAGTGTATACCAAAAGTCACGCCGCGCCGTAGGCCACAGTGCAAATAAAACAAATACAAACGACAAGAACAGGCTAAAAGCTCTAAAGCTACTATAAGTATCTACTTAATGTATTATAAGGCAGTGAAGGTAAACAGGTAAAATGTCTTTCTCTCACTATAACAGTATTGCCATATACAAGGAAAGTATTGGTTTTAAATCAATGTTTGTTATAAATATTAGTTGAATATTCTAAAATTTATATTCTAAACGATAGAAGAGTGTGAAGCACACTGTTGAAGAGGGTTAGAGGTTAGAAATATTAAATAGCCGCTGGGGATACCCACGTGGAGAAAATATTGTTCTAATCCTTGGATTGCCTTAAAATAAACTAGTTTCCTTAGGAAGGTTTTAGAGCTACTGCAACATTCAATTGAAGCCCATCAGCTGGGGGATGGACTCTTCAATTGTAGTTTTTCGAAAGTTCAAAACATACTCATCTGTTGCTGAATGGAGTTTGCAGATAGGCATATGTGAGTCTGGCATAGTCTTTTCACCTTTAGACGCAAAAGTGGAAGATTTAGTAAAGCCGCAGTAGGACAAGACCCTCTGGTTCCAGGAATTCTTAAACAGGCCTTATAGTGTTTGCATTTTTTGCAATAGATATATTACATTTTTTCTATGAACTTGAGCAAGAGAAACTGAGAGGTCTGTATAATTTGGATAGGATGGTAAACCTTTTTAATTCTACCTTGAAGAATTAGTAATAGTATGTCGAGTATTTCTAACAGGTCTAGTTGTTATAGACCTCGAAAGATGACATTTCTTTACGCAAATTTGTGGAGGTTAAATTTACCACTAGCCCTTCTCGCATTATTGGGTGTACATAAAGGGTTTACCAATAAGAGGTGTTATTTTGATATTCAAAGAAAAATGCCATTTTTTGAGATAAATGATCGGATTTTTATTTCATTATAAAGAGGAAGGTATGCCGTTAATAATGGAAAATAACATTAGCCAAGTGACCACCACCACCACGCCTACAGATCCATATGCTTTTCATGAAATTTTCCATATCCAAATCGCAAAGTGGCTGCCCTATGTCCTCGATAGCTTCACGAATTCCGTCTTTGAGGTCTTGTATCGACGCTGAGCTGTTGGCGTAGACCTTCTCTGTCACGTGGCCCCAAAGGAAGAATTCGCAAGGTGTTAAGTCACAAGATCTCGGTGGCCAATTGTGATCACCTCTTCGAGAGATAACACGGTCCGGAAACTTTTCCCGTAAAAGATCAATGGTTTCGTTGCTTGTATGGCACGTAGCGCCGTCTTGTTGAAATTAAACGTTGTCCAGATCAATACCATCCAATTCCGGCCATAAAAAATCATTAATCATCTGTCGATAGCGCAATCCATTCACCGTAACTGTTGCTCCAGCCTCATATTCGAAAAAGTAAGGTCCAATGACCCCGCGGGACCATAAACCGCACCAAACAGTCACACGTTGAGGATAGAGAGGCTTTTCAACAATAACTCTTGGGTTTTCCGAGCCCCAGATGAGACAATTTTGCTTGTTGACGAAGCCATCGAGGTGGAAATAGGCCTCATCACTCAAGATGAGTTTTCGATGGAATTCCGGATCATTTTCATGAATTTCAAGGACCCACTGAGCAAAGACTCAACGTTGTTGATGATCGGCCGGCTTGAGTTCTTGTGTTAACTGAACTTTATAAGCCTTAAGACCCAAATCTTTATGCAAAATACGGTGTAATGACGTTTGTGGAATGCTTAATTCCAAAGAACGACGAGGAATGGACAAACCTGGGCTTTCTTCAACACTTTCGACTACAGCAGCAATATTCACGGCTGTTCTTGAGCGACGTGCACTTGTTTTATTCTTCACATCACTAACTTGTCCCGACAGCTCGAATTTTTCTACCAATTTCTGTATTGCGGTCCGACAACGTGCTTCACGACGACCCAAAAATGTTCGAGTTTTACGAACCGTCTCTGCCACATTTTCACCATTTTTATAGTGAATTTTAATAATTTCAATGCGTTGTTGAATCGTGTATCGTTCCATTTTTATTAATGGCGTAGCTTCTACTTGTCAAATATCAAAAAATGACAGCTCCAAAAGTGACATCTACCGAAATAGCGGGCTAATTAAAATAACACCTCTTATTGGAAAACCCTTTATTTTTCCCTGTTAGCGATCTTTGTATTTAACGATGTCGATTAATTCAAAGGGATTTCCTTCTTAGTCTGGCATATTTAGAAATTCCGTGATTGATTTTCTCGCAATTGTTTGTAAAAGTTCCATCATTTCTTTGAAGTCGACCTATAACATTTTAGTGATCCTTGTGAAATATTGTCGCTGCTGAATATGCTATCGTAGAATCTCGTTCAGTTCTTTTTTGCCTGAAGATATCGGTGTATAGAAAACTTTTCTGACCACTGCTCTTTTCTTGTGCTCTAATCTATTCCACAATAGCACATCAGTGACAGATTTTCCACTTCACATGGCAACTATTATTAAATGAGGGCAGCACAGTATATAGTTTAATGGCTATGATAATATTGATATTTTAGAAATTAACTTAGGCCTTGAAGAAGTTTCGGTATTTTCCCAGTTGGTTAGTATTGGTGTTCTATATTGCTAATGAAGGTGTTTACTATATCATGGATACTTTCTGAAGTCGATTCATCAACAATTATTGCAACAAATGTAATTTTGCTTGGTATTGTGCTAAGTAGAGGCTACCATTGGATTGTCATGGTAATTATAGTAAAAAAATTTCCGCAATTTCTCTGATAGTATTATTCTAATATACATTCCATGAAACCTAAGTGAACACTATTTCACAGATATATTTTTTGTTATGTACATCAGATGTCCTTTAAAGCAAATACCATGGATGTAGGATAGCTTCTGAGACCACTAGCCTTATCAACTGAGATTTTGGTCCGAAGAAGTCTTAATCTTATGGGTCAAATTTTGGGGGTGTTAGATGCCTTTCCCCAGTATTTAGGATCAAGCAAGTAGAGGAGGGCGCACTCAGTTTAGAATTCATATCGATCTGTGGATATGGATCTACTAATCGTGTCAGCTCTGTGTCCGAGAATTTGAATTCTTTCACAGGACACTCAGTGTCCATCAGCCCCTTATTCTGAACATTTGTAACGAAGAACTTGTCAGGCGACAGATCTGCCTATATCCACTCTTATCTGGATATAGGTAGATACTGCATCCAACACCTCTTTGCTACAAAATCATTGCGGGATTAGCGTGGGTAGCTACACAGCGAATATGCCGCTAGCGATCAGCCGACTTGGGGTAGTTCTTGCCACCCACATCCCTTGATGCTTGTTAGGCTGTGCAAATATCATCACGAAGATAGACCAGAGAGACAGACGGGCAGTATAGAAAAAAAAATGTTATGTGTGACTGCAGATGGACAGTCAGACAATAAAAAATGATCTATAAGGGCTGCCTTCTCCTGATGGAACCTAAAAGCCTAGAAGGAAGAAAATTTTTTTAATTAAATGCTGCAAAAAAAACGGAAGACCTCAACAACGCTGAACAAGTAATTAACACCCGGAGACAAGTAAACGCAGAGATTGAGAGAGAGAGAGAGAGAGAGCGTGGACTCCCGGTGATGATGAAGTCCTGACTGGACGAAAATGGGCCCATCGCCACCATCCACCCTGGCTAAAACGTTGCAATACAAAAAAGTTCTTAGCCCCAAGGATCTGTCCCATGTAATCCTCAGAACTGTGCGAGAAGTATACTACAAGGCCAATAATATCAATATACTCGACTACCTTCATAGTGGTACCTTTTCATGCTTTGAGGTCCCCAATTATATATCTCATATACTTTTCATTGTCCTCCTTTATTTATGTAAGGATCTACCACACTAAATTAAGGGTGATACTCAGGAACTTGGACTTTATGTGGCTCCCCAATTTTCTTGAAAAAGATACATCATAAGGCATTTATTTAGTCCACGCTAATATTCTCCACAGTGTATACTACGGGAAGAATCTCAAATCGTTCATGCTCAGTAAATTCCATGAATCTAGATTTATGGACAATGTGGGAGGGGTTCTTATGCAAATGATTCTCCATGTCATTTCTATTCCACGTAACTCTGCGTTGCACCTCTTTAAAAATTGAGGCAGCTTTTTTTTTACTCTCCTAGCAATACACTTTCTTCTTTGTGTGATTACTGTCTTTTTGTTGTCCTTTTTTCCATGGCAGACATTTCTAGCTTACAGTCCTTTGATGTGCAAATTCAATACTACTAGTTGTGTTAGAACACCCTAGACCAAAGAGAGTTGAGAAAACCCTTATCATCATTGAGGTTAATATCCATTTATTTACCTGCAATGGCAAGACTTAACCTTTGTTGGATATAAGTCGCCTCATTAAGACTCTAAAAAGGAGTTATTGTCACATACTTGGGATCCATCCCTATTGTAAGTTCTTCAATTTCGGTCCGATTGAGGATACCTGGAAAAATTGATCAATCTGGATTAACCAAAAAAAAAAAAAAAAGGTTTTAAATAAAACTAAAGATCGCCTAGTAAACGTAATTGATCGTTATAAGAAATATAAGATTTATTCTGATCAATCAGACATTACCTCCACCATTGAGTATCAAGTATCCGATCGGCAGAATTCTTTCCTAATGTGATTACCACCTTAAATATAGATTTGAAAATAGAAAATTTAGCTATGAATTTTGATGAAATATTAACTATTAAAAAACAAATAAAATTTACTCTGCATAAAATCAATCTATTATTTCAAATCTATTGACATATTTTTAATATAGATTGACTACGTTCATAGAAGTACACTGCATAAAATTTCCTTGCTTTTAAATAGCAGTCTCTTTTAATATAAGCAGCAAGTACCTATACCAACTGAGAGAGAACTGTAAACAGTACAAAAAAATAAGTGATTTCATTAAAATAACTGCTTATAAATTAATCTATTAATATTATTACTGATAAAAAATGTTTTCCCAAAAGCAATATATTCATCAGATATACAGCAGAAATTCGAAAGGTTTTTTTTGTCACATAAATTTATGTCCATACCTCGTCATCAACACCATAAGCATTGTATTTTCCAACAACTCATATGTACTTAGATGGATTTGGTGAATATTATGGTTTCATTAGATTGAGATAGTTTTACAAATATCTCTAAATGGATGTTTTCCTCAGATCTTTCTCAATTCAACTGAAGTTATTTTTCAAATGGAGACCTTCTAACTTAAATTTTTTTATTTCAACTTCTAACACTATATGAACTTCTATGTACAATACTAACGTAGTTAGCTACAGAAGTGTATTTAAAAAAAATAAGTAGATAATCAAAATTAAACACTAAAACTACTGATAACCCCCAAAAGCTTAATTTAAGTTCAATGAAAGCTAAAAAAAAACATCCGCCATAGTGGCAACACTATTTCATATATAATTCACGAATACCTACTCAATTTGTACCTATGCAATTTTTCAGTTTCTTTTAGTATTATCATTTCTCCTTTCACAATATTACTTATAAGTATTACTAGAAGATAAAAACAAAAGCGGTCATTAACCTTTGTGCAGAACTTTTTATCAAAGCTTAACATCATAACCATAAGTACCACGGCCTCTTACTCTTGCTCTCAAATTTTCAAGAGCATCGTCCAATTGATCAGTTTCATATAAAATATACATACAAATTTGTTTTCCCTCTCGCATACAAACTGATGAATGTTGCTTGTATTAGTTTGATTAGCTAGCTCAAAAAATATTTTAGTTCCACATGCGCAGGTATTGTACGCGCATACACTACATGGCCGCAATACAAAAATATTCTGAATAAATAAAACAAATATCGCCTTGACTTTGACCACGCGATCGCGTTCCAATTTTTCTTCAGGTGTGTTTTATATGAATTTATACTTCTGCACACCGTTGATATACCTATTGCGATTGTGTTTGTTAAGATGCGCGGTTATACAAATTTGTCAGTATATTGTGGAACGTAAGTGCTCTTTTTCATTTAAGCACTCACGCAGCATAGTGAAGATCGCGATTATAGAATGATCTTCGCTAAGGTTTATGTGTTGCAGTGATCTTCAAGTGCTAAATTCAAGTTTATTAGCAATTACCAAGTGAAGGCAATATGGCAATCAGCTTTCCATACAAAAAGTTTGATCTAAGTTGTTAGGTATGCTAGATTTGTACAGAAAAAGAAAAATATCGCATGAGGCGATAGTAAAATATTTTCATTGCAAAAATGGTTGATTTTCAGTACATAATGTAATTGGGAACTTCCATTTTAATGGTGACATAATTTTCGAATAATTTTCCCCACAAATTAGGTATATAGTACTCCTAAGATACGACTAACCGTATAAAGATATTAAAAAAAAAAAAAGGAAAAAAAAACCAAAGGCAAATGAACTCTCACCGGCCGACGAAAAGACGAATAAAATGAAAGTTATGCAATGCGCGGTGAGCTCATTTCTTTTATATTGCATTCACACGTTTATTGGGTTATTCACTTTACACACACACATATATATATTATTTTTGCATTACATATTATGCTTTTGGTTTATGTTCCTGTTTGAATGTATTTCTGTCATACTGAAAGAAATATAGCTACGCAAGAGTTTACTGTATGCTCACCCACTTTTCCAAACCTACGTCACCTGAATTTTCTTTTTTCCCTCTTCTAATGCTGTTATTTTATTTTTATGCTGGTTTTTACCTATTACCTTTCATAGACCGTATATATCTACTTTTAGTAGCATCTAACGGTTATTGAACACGGCGATATATGTACTGTATATAAATGCAATTTGTACCAGTTAAGAAAATTATGATCTTTACGTACGATAACCGATGTGAGATGATTTTTAAATGTATAACGACAAATTGCTTGTGATAATAATCAAAATTTATTGATTTCATATTTTGTGAGGTACTTATCAAACATAATTTAGCACTATTTGGAAATTTATAATGTTAATGTTAATTATTACAAGATATGTATTAGCATAGATGGCACAAGAACTAGATGTCGCATAGCATATCGCAAAACAGTATACAGATTTTTAATGGCTGGTCCATTCCGGAATAGACCACAACATGTTTCTGAGAGTCCGAGAACAAATGTTGCTTTGACAGCAGTTTTGTATACATTTGGTCGACTGCCTCAAAATGGTAGATGCGGGAAAATATGAATCACTCGAGGTATCTCTCATCAATGTTCTTTTAATGACGCTGTACTGATTAGATAAGGTAATGGATTGATGCACAGCACAATATATTCGGTGCGATGGAAGGGACGTAAATGTTACTTCTTTTTTGTCTTGTTTTTGGAAATACTTTTTATTTTGCTGTAGTTATTAGGATTTGATTTGATTTAAAGGAAACAATTCTATTAAACTCATTTGCCCCTGAGAGTAATTTTTTGTAATGGTAGGGTGAAAGCACCAATAGTCGGCCACAAATGCAAAGCTAGAACTTCGAGGTAGCCGTAAAACGACTGTCCCGAACCTGTTGTTATGAAAACATTTGGTACTGATAAATGAAGGATTTAACATATGTTTAACATAACAATTCTACTAATATGCATCCACATCTGTAATAAGAAATAAAAGTTTCAAAAAGTACACTTTTACCCTATAGTCGGCCAACAAAGTCCTAACTCCGGACATTATGTTCCCCAATGTAGGCCAATGAAAAAGAAAACAGTTTTAAGTAAAGTTCAGACTTTTATTTTATCACAAATGTATTGGTTTTAACAGCAACGTATTGCGTTTCACAAAAATAAACAAAACAAATATAAAACTAACGAGTAACAAAACATTTTCATTATAATAAACTATGAAATCAAACGTTCAAGTTCCTAAGTACCTATGTACTTTTAAAATACTGGGAATAAAAACTTTTGTTGTTATATTTTGTAGCATACTTTACAAAAGAAGAGGCCGCATCTTCGTAAGCAAATTCCTTTAGCTCAGAACATTTCAAGTTCAACCAACGAGGACAGTTGTCACAACCCACGGTTTTTAAGCGCATCATCCTCCACATCGCTAACTAAATCTTCTTCGCAAACTGCGCAGCAGAGTTTCTTGTGCACTCTTTTTTCTATCCTTAGCATACCCTTTTTCCTATTAGCTTTTTGTATGGCAGCTTGTTTCCTCTTTTCCTCCCGATCTCTTTTACGGTTTTGTATGGCCTCATGCTTTTCCTGTTTGATTCTATCTTTTTTAAATAAAACTCCCGAAATTCTATAGAAGAAATCGCACTTGGCGGCCTTTCAATTGCTTTAGTTTTTTTATTAAATAAGGAGGTTTTAGGAAGGTGTAGATGTCTTTTCAAGTTTACTGGAACACACGAAGAAGTAGGTGCAGTTGACAAAGGACTAATTCCTCGGGAAGTGGAAGTATAGGCTTCATTGCTTTGAGCATCCACAGGATTTTTATGTTGTAGTTGAACATCAATAGCAAAATTTTCAACATACGAATCACTGGGTATAGTTGGTGGTCGTTCAATTTCATCTGTTTCCACGTTGAGTATATCATCGGCTGCTTTTTCTAGATATCCATCTATAACGTCATACACACCACTCGGTAAGTCAGAAATAATACTTACTGAAACCATCGAGGTACTTGCGACTTCATTGCAATCGCTAAGAAGTGATACCTTTTTAATTTCTTCGATAACTACTGTAGCGTCAATGTTCCGATCTTTTAAATTTGTCCGTATTTCATTTATTACAATTTCCGCAGTAGCAAAACGATCAAGGCGACTTTGTCCTTCTACCGAGGGGCTAACTTGTACATTTTCTAAGTTCTGGATAACATCCTTAACGCATTTTGTGTAATCGACGTTCGAAGCATCAAATGGAAACAAGCCGCACTTACGAAATCCGTTTTTTATACTTTTATCCAGATTAGGATTGGAAATAACTTTTTGTAGTAGAGAACAAAACGTTAGTTTACTAAGGCAAGGATTAGTATTCGATTGGTCCATTTGCCAACGTCGAACAGTTTGTTGCCAGTCTGTTTTTAAAGGATTGAAAACACTCACATCCGCTGGTTGCAAAATATGAGTGGTGTTAGGTGGCAAAGCATATAAAATAATCCCATTGTTATCGCAAAATTCACTCAGTTCTATAGTCATGTGGGACTTGTGACCATCATCTAAAAACAAAACTGGTTTTTGAATTTCCTTTTTCTGGATCCACTGATACAAGCATTTAACCACATAGTCATAAAATATTGTTCCTCGCATCCATCCCGATTCCGAAATGCCCAAAAACCAGTCACTTGGCATGCTGTTTGCGAGATCTTTCCTCGGCTTAACATATGGAAATACGACAATTGGTGGTGCAATTTCTCCATTTGCGTTGAAAACTAATAGGACCGTTAAATTCTCCTTTTCATTTCCCATACTCACGTTGTGTACATTGCGGGAGCCTTTAGACGCAATAACCTTACCAGTTTTTGGGCACATAGAAAAACCAGTTTCATCACCGTTGAAAATGCGCCGAGGGTCTAGTAAAATGTCTTCGGCGTTAATATCTTTTAGGTAAGCCCGCAAATCATCAAACCACTTTCTGATAAACTTTTCTGTTACACAAGCACGGCATTTACTGATAGCTTCAGCAGTTCTTGAGGTTAAATTTGGATGTCTTCTCATAAAACCAGTATACCATTTTTTTCCCGGACGTCCATCCATGAATGGAGTGCACCTTTTCTCATCATTAACAATTTTTTGCACATTATTTTGTAACTCTCCTGGTTTCAATGGAAACCCAGCGCGAGCCAATGAAGTACACCATTCTTCTATTGAATTTTCTTCAGCTGCTGTTAAAATGGTTTCTCTTCCCATTTTTTGACAAGCTTCAGGAACCTTTCCCGAAAGATGGTCTTGTATAGTCGATCGTGGTACTTTATACTTTGCACTAGCCTCCCTTATGCTTATTCCGCCCTCACGTATGGCAAACAGTGCATCCTTTAAACTCTCCGCGCTGTACTTTCTTTTCATTTTGTCCGCCATGTAACCTGAACGAAATAAGAATAACAATTTTTCGTAGGTATGCAGTTAGGATTACATTTGTGACCGACTTTAAATTATTATAAACCCATAAGATATCTTTAAACTGATATATGCCGTCTTAAGGATTATAAGCAGCCTAAGGTCGGCCACTTGTGGCCGACATTGGGATAAGTACGAAAATTTCGTTTCCTAATGTCGGCCACTTGTGGCCGACATTAGGACAAGTGCGAAAATTTCGTTCCCTAATGCCGGCCTCCCGATATATTTAACAAAAACTAAAGTTTTGGTATTTTCTTCACTTGAAAATGTAAGTACAAATGCACTATGTAAATGAAATAATAAAGTAGAAAATACAATACTGTTTGAGTAAACTATACGATTTCGCATTTACCTCAATATCATTTCCAAAATATATACGGAGCACACATCCACCAACTCTGACATCTATGCACAGAATGAATCACTTACAGTAAAACCGTCATACATATAAGAGAAATGATTTTTTGTTATACGGTTTAAAGGGAAATCATTTTTCTCCTCAATGTTTGTTCTGTGCGTGTATTTGCTCTCAAAATTATTTTATAAACAGTTTTGTCAGGGGTGGCCGACTTTTGGAGCCGGCCGACTTTAGGAGCATCTACCCTATTGCATGACGGCATTGCGCCAACTAAATCTTCCCCTATCGAATTTAACAATTTTTCTTGAAATTTACAATTCGCCCTGTCATGGACAAACTACAAAGACTAGACACACGTAGAACAAAAGTATACAACGCTTTTCTAGAATATAAAATTAACAAAAGCCCACAATTTTTCTTAGAAATTTACTGGAAATTTTTTCCCTAGAATTTATACACACGTTTGGAGGGCGACAAAATTGTTATGATGCCAAACAATAAACAAAAAATTTCTAGTAAGTTTTTAAGAAAAAATTGCGGCGTTCCCTACATCAGGTCGAGGCATTGTTGATTTTATATTGGAGCGAGGCACTGCTCTCGGCCTCAGCCAATGCATTAAAATTCGAAGGAAGAGACTTCCAGTATATTCTTACTCTATTGCTAGAAATACGGTACTTATATTCCTTGGTCTGGTTTTTGATTACACAAAATCGCTGATTAAACTTTAACTTATAATCTCATTTAGGTCTTTAAGCTAGTCCACAAATTGTCCACAAGTATGAACTCTCAAACAAGAGAAAAGGTACACCACCTTTACGAATTGCAACAGATAGTAGTATTTTTTTTTTTTTTTTTTTTGTAGCTCCACACATAGCTTGTTTATACTAGAACTCGTCACTGATCAGTTGCAGGGTATTCAACTTAACCTACAATTTTTAAGTGAAGAAATTTGGAATTTAGTAAATATTTTAAATTGCCATATGGAAAACTATTCGGCAAATTTCAACTTGTTGCGACGTATTGAATATTGACCCGGTACTGCCCCGCTTAATCAAATCAACGAGTAAATTATGTGGAAGAATATTATAGAAGATCAATATTCACTTCTTATTTATATTCGAACTATTATTATCATTATCATTGAATGAACGTTTTTCTGCACTACTGCAGCCTCACTCCCGCAAATTGAAATTCTTAACAAAGCACGAGCTCATAAAAGATGTTTCAGAAATAGAAGACTTCTATGGAACATCTTTGTTGGAAACTTTATTGTTGAAGTCACAATATAGTATGAAACTTGGGCCCAAAAAAAAAACTTAGATACATCAAAAATTGAAAACATTAATTTATTAGAAAATGTCAAAGGTTTTAACACATTGAGAAAAGTGAAGACTTGGACAAGAGTGCGAAAAACGATTCTCGGACTTATGTATGATAAGTCTGTTGTTAATGAAAATTTCGTAAGCGAAGTAGTGTATAAGTTCGCAAAGAAGCCACGTATTTGATAAAAAATTAAGAAAAATAGTAAAAAAAATTTTGTATCGTTTTGATTTTTAATGTTTCTCTAAATAAATAGATTAACATTTTAATGAAACAAAGGTGGTGCAACTGCACTACCTTGCACCATACTCCCAGCGCCCATGGCTTCCACACACATATGTCAAAAATTTTATTTGGGATCTATGAAAGGTGGAATATAAATATATGTAATTATATGCATTTACAACATTAATTAAAAAAAATATATGTATTAATTTGAGTAATTTTCAGAAAAGGAAAATGGAAAGCGAGGTCATATAAAGAGACCATTACATTTTTTAGTGATTTTAGCGACCTCTTTTGACGAATTTAACTATATTCAGTCGTGCAGTGCAATATTGCATTACACATTCTGCAGTGTATCTTGCACTTTCAAATGTATGATTGCACCAGTGCACGACACACAAAAGTACATAGCTATTGTTTATACGAGTGTAAATATTATCTCCCGAAAAAGGGCGCCAAGAAATTTAGATACAGGACACACTTAGGGCTAGCTACTGAGTATAATATAATATAAAACTAATAACTTTTTAATAAAACAATTTACATTAATAAAAATGATAAAAATTTAATTTAATATGATCAGTTTTCATTTCGTTAGTCACTCCATTTTTTTTTTTTTTTTCAAAGGTACTCCATTTTGGCAGCAATTCATACTAATCTTGCAATTTTCAAAATGAAAGCATTGAAGAAGGCATTTAAGTTTTTAATTTATAATATTTAGGGCCATTCCACTATGTATCGATCACCTTCCAAAACAATTTTCTGAAGCGACGTCACCGAATTGTTTGAAATTTTGTCAGATTATAGCCTTATATAACTTTTAAATACCACTCGCATAGATGAAGTCCTTTTTCATGTTGATTTCTATTCAGTCGCGAAGTGATCGACAGTCACTCTTAATTTGTACAATTTCGCTGAGGGGAGTATCCCATTTGACCGAATTCTCTTTCCGACACAGACATTTGTTCTAAAGACGATTAGTCAAAAATACGCTTTTCCAAAGTTTGTTTGCCAAAACTAGTCATGTCTAAAAACAACAATGATTGCAAAATAGATATATTTACCAAAAGATCATTACCACATGGATGTTTCCCAAAACATTGCAAAATTTTATAATTACATATATAACTTACTGAATTAAAAAAATAAATTGCTTTCGTTAATGGTAAAAATGCAAAAACATTGAAGGTGGACCTCTAGTTCGAAAAAAAAAAAATGTTACTTACAAAGAGCAAAAAATACGACTATGAAAAATGTGATTTTTTATTTGCTTTAGCTAAACATTTAAACTTAAAAAAAAAAATATTAACAACACATCTACCTGCATGAATTATATATTTCGTCTCCTGAGAATTGATATGCCGTATGCCAGTCACACAAATTTCGATAAAACGAGTTTAAAGTTTAGTTCTTATTTGTAAAAAATGTTACGATAGAAATATTTAAAACTTATAATATAATATTCTTAAATTAAATATCTTCCAAATTTATAATTCTAGAATTCCGGAAGTGACGTTTTTATTAGTTATAGGTGTTTAAGAATGTATGCCTTTTTCCGTATACGCCAACTTTTGTACCGAATGAATAAAATTATACATAAGTACGCCAAAAATATGTACATAATCTGGTCTATCGGGGAATTTTGTTCTATCAGATTGAAATCGTGTGCACAAAACTATATAGACGCTAGAAACTTGGATAAAAATTCAACGGATTTTGATAGAAAAAATCCATAAAGCAGTCATCTGCTTACTTCGTATCGACTGTTTTGCGGGTTTTTGCTATAAGTATTCGACGAATATTTTCAATTTTTTTTTTTTTTTAGTCTATATAGTTTTGTACTTCGATCTGATCTAATCTAATCTATCGGATAGACCTGAATATCATTACATCAAAAGTATCTAATTGCTTAAATAACTTTTGTAGATATTTCTAAAACAGGTAATAAAATAATCCATTAAATAAAATAATAACACAAAATAAACGAAAATTCAACTTGATAAAACTATTTACTTTATTTAAGCATAATATTATAATATTGCTGATCAGCCTATTGCAAAAAAAGTCATTTTATAATATTAATTTTATCTTGTTTCATATTGCAACGTCGATCAAATTGGATTATATTGAAAAAATTCTATTTTGCTGAAATTTTTTGGAAATTCAGTCATTAGCTTTACTTGAATATGCGAGAAAATCATTAACTCGCATTTGAATTAGTTTTAATTTTATTTTTTCGAAACTGATATTTTTTAGCGGCCTTAACCCTTGTGTCAATGGATAAAATAAATGACGTTAACGAACCCATAACATACCCGGGTATGTAACCATATTTACGTATATTTCTGTGGAACTGTTTCATTTTTTTGCTTTATATATAAGGAGAATATTTATTCAAACAGTTCCTAAGAATTTATTTTTATGATTAGGCCTGTTTCAGAAGGTGGGTATGCTGCATATGGCTTACAAAACTTGGAGGTAGGATAATTGTTGATGGCAGGAATGCAGTTTTTCGAATATTTCAAGGAAAATTTGTTTATATGTTCATATTAAGTGTAAATTTTCATTCCTGAGACCGGCTTTTACTTTTTCCACTGACTGACAAGGGTAGCAAAAGGACTGATTTGATCATAAATCGTATTTGGAGGTATCGACCGCAAAGCATACCTCATACTGGAACTGTCTAATCATGGTCATTATAAGCAATATCGATACCACTCAGGTAATATATTCCTTTCGGACCGTCACTAATTCCCTCGTACTTGCGGTAATATTGTAGTTGTAATATATAGGGTCCGCCAAATAACTTTTTTTTTTTTTAAACAGGGCGCAAAACATCGAGTGTAGCTTCGGCTGTGTGGCACGTAGCGCCGTCCTGTTGAAAGCAAATGTTGCCAATATCCTCCTCTTCAATTTTCGTTCAACATGGCCTGATAACGATTGCCATTGACTGTAACGGCCACTCCTTGCTCATTTTCGAAGAAAAATGGCCCAATTATGCCTTTGGACCAAAATCCGCACCAAATAGTGACTCGTTTTGGGTGTATCGGCTTCATAAAACGTTGGTCCTGAGAGTTGCTTTGTAAGACCACTTCTTGAATACGCTAGCCAGGTCTGGTCTCCATTTTACGGTACACACTGTGTCGAGTCTGTTCAACGGAACTTCCTACGATTTGCTCTCAGGCACCTACCCTGGAATAATACATTAATTCTTCCACCCTATGAGGATCCCTTGAAGCTTTTAAATATTCACTCGCTTGAGAAACGTCACATGGTTGCCGATGTAACTTTTTTGCATCAACTCTTAAACGCGAATTTTGATTCCCCGTTGTTGCTTAACAAAATCTCTTTTCGTGATAGTAAGCACAATTTGAGAAGGCTACCCCTCTGGCATATTAACTCCTCAAGGTCTAATTTTAGCATGTATGAACCTATTAATCGCATATGTATTACTGTTAACAATATGGCTGAGAATTTTGTTGTTGACGTTTCTAAGCATGTTGTAAAAAAAAAGTTTATATAATATCTTTTTTTATTGTTTTTGTGCATTGCATGTAATTTTATCCGGTGTTTGGCTTATGTTTATTTTAACATACTAATACTAACACCGACTAAGTGATGAAATGCATGTATTGTTGACCGTTTATTTATTAACACTAGAACTACCGAACCAGTCATTTTGACTGTTTTTGCATTTTCTTTCGCAAATATCTGCTTAGTATTAATATTTTTTTCTGAAACTGTGTTATGACTTTTAAGATAACAATTAAATAAAACATATTTGATGATTTATTTTATTTCTGTGTCTAACATAAAAGAGATAATTTTTGTTTGTGGTACTTATACCAGAACCAGTCATTTTGACTGGTGTGTGTTTTTTATGTCAGTGATAGAGTTTTGATCAATTTTTTTTTTTTTTTTTGTATCATACATTTTATGTAATACAACTTTTCAGGGAAATACCCTTTTTACAGAATGGCGAAAAAACCAGCTACTTTGAGATTACAAGATAATATACAAGACATACTTTTGGAATGTTCAGATGTTGAAGATGATGATATTTCTCATATTGAGGACGAATTTTTTGAAAATCAAAGCGATACGAGTGATAAAAGTGTCCATATAGAAAGCAGTGATGACGAAAATTTTGGTGAAAATAATAAACATGAATCGAGCGACTAAGAAAACAATATTATTTTGCATAATATACAAAAACGAAGATATATGCGGATTCCTTCCAGGAAAATGATAGAAGCAAGATGCATAAATTGAAGTTTCTCCAAATGGAACTATTTGGAAACCCCTAAAAGAAGGAGTTGCTGTTGGATGGTTACCAAGTTATTGCATATTCAAAGATTCATCTGGGCCTACAGCATATGCCAGAAGGAATATTATGGAAGGGGAAGTAAGCAGTGCCTTCTTACTATTGATTGATCACCATATATTAGAGCATATCAGAGTTTGCACTGAATTAGAAGCTTCACGTGTTTTGAGGAAGAAGTGTAGACTTTCAGAGGAAAAATTGAAGACTTTCATTGGAATACTGAATTTACGTGGTGCTTACGAAGCGAAAGGATTGAAATTATCATATTTATGGAACAAAAAGTGTGGTCCGGATAATGAATGGATGAACGAAATGAAAGAAGTCAACGCTTGCAAACGGATAAATTTGCGTTAGTATCTACTGTTAGGAATAAATTTATTGCCAATAGCCAAGACTGTTTCAAACCAGGAGCATATATTACAGTAAATGAGCAATTGTTTCCAAAGAAGGCTAGATGTAGGTTTACACAATATACATATGCCAAACAAACCAGATAAATTTGGGATAAAATTCTGGCTAGCGTCTGATGTTGAAACGAAGTATGTAATAAATGGCTTTCCTTACCTAGGAAAAGATGAAACACGAAATTTGTCAACACTTCTCAGTGAATTTGTAGTAATCAGACTATTGGAGCCTTATACAATAAAACGTAGGACTGTAACAACCGACAACTTTTTTACCAATCTCCTTTTGGCTTCTAAATTATTGGCCAAAAACACTACATTGGTTAGAACAGTACGTTCCAACAAACGGGAGCTTCCGAAAATTTGCGAAAAAAAGAAAAATGGTATGGCTCGTTTTTCAACATTACGATATGAAACAAATAACTGTACACTTACAGTTTATGAAAGCAAGCCTCGCAAAAAAAGTAGCTTTATTGAGTACCAAGCATAAAGGCGTCAAATTTGAAAATAACTATACAAGAAACTGCCTGAAACGTTTTTCTATAATAAGACCAAATTTGGTGTCGATGTGACTAATCAAATGGCACGCAAATATAGTGTTAAGTCAGGATCCAGAAGGTGGCCACTTCAGGTATTTTTTTAATATTTTAGATCTAGCCGGCATAAATTCCTGGATTTTGTATAAAAGAAAGAAAATTTCAAGGAAGGATTTTTTGTTTCGTTTGGCTAAAGAACTTACTTCTGGCTATCAGGAAGGTGAAATTCAACGTCCATCAACTCATTTTCCAATGATACCCCCGCCCAATACGTAAATGGTGCCAAATAGCACTTTGCAATAACAACAAGACCACAAAAAACTGCTTCGTCTGCACGAAATATGTGTGTGGAAATTGCACCAAAAAAAAAGTTTGTATTTGTAAAAATTGTGGTAAGCTATAATTATTTTGAATAAAAACTAACCTAATATCCAAAATAACCATGAATTTTTATTAACTTTATATTTTATCAATACTATTTATTAATATTGCAAAACACTTTATATTGTGCGCACCATTTTTTTGCATTTAAAATATTAATTTTTCATATCCAGTCAAAATGACTGGTTTTGGTCTAAATAGGTATAGCAAAATTGTCGGTAAATCTACTGTTAAACGTATCCATGCAGCGAACTTGTGTTAAGCTGATTCTGATAGTCAATAAAAAGTAAGTGAGAAATGAAGTCCTTAGCTCCAGTTGTGGATAAAAAAAAAGTAGAATAACGAGTCTGGTCAGGAAAGTCTTCTAGTTCCATTTCCTTCAAAAGAAATTATACCACTGCATCTTAGCCTTTCTTTTTACCAGTTGTACTAGAACACGCAACAACATCTATAAACAATTGTTTCCTCCAACTTTTTGAATTCTTCATTGTTGATGCTACTTTTGTGACACTTGTTTCTGAAAAACAAAAAACAAATTATTCTGTTTTATTTACATAATAATAGATAGCTGTCTACAAAATTTTCACAATACCAAGAACATGGTAAAACTTCTAAAAATGCCTAATCAACCTAATCAATCACAATGGACTATTTTCACCGCCCCTCTCGAATCAATTCCATCCAATACTCCAGAAAAGAATTAATAAAATCGTCGAAAAAACAGACAAAACAACTGAAAAAAAAAATCGCAATCAGAAAAGAAAACTGCTAAAGATTGATTGTGTGCTGAGCTATGGCTGTGATAATCTTGATTTGTATGTAACAAGAAGCGAGCCCCAACAACACCGTTCACTCGGTCGCTCAAGTTCATTGGCACACTTCTGGTTCGCGATTACGTTTCTCAATTCACATCGTTTTCCTGCTATTCACCTCGGCCTTGTTACCTCGCTCCGCCCCGTCATCTGTACCGATCGTGGATCGTGTGAGCTTGAACTTGGTCTTGATTAACAACTATATATACCTATACCTATATACATATACAGCAATCCATGTTGCCTCCATACACGCGAAGAAAGTTATCTTTAACGATTTATCTCTGTACTAAACTGAACAGAACAGCCAACGATCGCCGCCTTCCGCGCCAATTTCGGCCTGACTCTATAAAGTGTGCGCAGTTGATTTTTCTATATAAGTGATCCGCGCACTTGCATGGCTGCAATTTTATGCAATTGTATTGCCTTAGAGCTGCGCGCATAGACTAAAAGAGGAACGATAGCTTTTTGTAGACGCCTGACATCATTACGGTAATTCGGTGAAAAATCATTATTGGAATTCTGTTTGCTCGAGTTTCTGTTTTTAATTGTTTTTCGTAAAGATTATAAAATTTTCTTTTGTTCTTTTCGTGGAATTAGGGTGAAAACTTTTTAATAACAATCAGACGAGGAGTAGGATTTTGTTGAAATGGTGGAAAATTTTTAACTTGAGTTTAACATGAATTTCTGGCGATTGAGGTTTCATTTTTTTTATTCAGACACTAATACCGATAACATACATAAATCTTACAGCCATACATTAGGTCTCTATACAAAAAGAAGATAGGTATATAACCCGCAGCATCGAACGAAGCCATCTTCCACTTTTGGCATTTACATTTCTGCACGAAAACTTTAATGAATTTACCACACGATGTCCTAGACAGGGTGTGATGCTTTTTTGTAGGAATAAATGTCGTTGAATAATCTTTGGAGAAAATATTCATAACCAATAGTGGAGGAAAAGGAAAAGAAAAGTAGTCGAACAAATCTTAGGGAATGTTATGGAAGTATGATGAGAGTGATTGGTTAGGACGTGAAGTCCAAACTGCCAGCATGAGCTGAGACAGATCACTCGGTAACAGCGTTAGTGCAGGGCGGCATGCTAGCACCTCGGCTAAGGGAGCAGAGAGTGTGGGGGGGGGGGTTCCCAAAAGAAACCTGCCGCTGTCACCAACCATAATCAAAAAGAATATCATGCCTGCATACAAAAACTTGCACTCACCCAGTCCTGAAGGGACCTTTACGTCACTTACCTAAGTTCCAGTGAAGGCGCATTTGTTCTGCCTTCCTTGCCAAGCCCCATCCTCCCATTGACTTTGGCTGGCAGTGTTTCCAAAGTCTCTTTGTTGACCTGTAAAAGAGATTAAAGCGGACCTACACGACCCTAGGATGAGAGGGCTCCAGGATGTGAGAGGAGGAAATAAAAAGGCTCACCGTATCATTACGTTACAAAAGTTCATTCGTCAGTAGTATTAATGTGGATTTTAGGCTAAGTTACATTTAGGATACTAATGGCAGTAAAGCCCAGCCTAATCTTTAACACAGTCTTGTGATGCCACGTTTAGAGCTTCATTTACAAAGAAACTAGAACTGTAGCGTAATCTACAATGAGGTTTGTACTGCAGCCGACCCAAGTAGCACCATATAACTTAAAAGTCGTATAAACTTTCTGTGTGTCATATGACGTCGATATAACTATGCATTACGACAGAATCGTCATAGAGTTGAGTCTTATTGTAGTCACAATTAATTAGTTTTATAAACATCGTGAATAAGTCTTGAAGAAGTGTAAATTAATTCAGCTATTAGAATTATTCATATATACGTTAACTAAACGACTCTTCGTATTAGAGTAGTATTGCTGCCACAAAATAAAATAACTGTGTTACATTCCTAATATAACCGAATTAAGACAGCCATACGCATAACGGCCGGATATACGCCGCGTAATAGTTGGTTGCAGTGAAGTTTTAACCTGACTGTTTTAAGGCTAAGCGTTCGTATATCTCACTAGTATACCACAAATAAGTTACAATTCGGATAAATGTCAAAATGGACTCAAACAAAGGAAAAAAAAAAGAATACCAGAATACTCTAAAGTAATTAATGTTAAGTGTAAAATGATAAGATTATTTTACAAAAAGCAACTAATCTTTATTCCATTAATTCACACAGTTGATTTATAATCATATATATAAGTATATGTAATAAATGCAGCAGAAACTAAAATAAAGTTCTACCATTTCCCATGATGTATTTTCAGTATTAGGTTCCCTATTTAATGCAGTTCGTGAAAGATGCTGGGTGAATGGCACTGCCTTGCATTAAGTTTGTGTCATTAATTACGACCAGTTCGTCTTGTGAAGCTTCGCTTTTACATTGGATCTTGTTGTTTCATTCAATTGTATTCCTGACGGGTCTGGCTGATTTATGCTGTCGAAAAGATTATCAAAGTTTTGATAATCGGCTGTATATCAATTCTTCCGCTTTTTGGGTCTAAAAGAAAAACAATATTACAACATAGTTTAAGTAATTCTATTAGTGTTCATACAGTGAAAATTAGGCATCTGATTCAAATCTTATGCGCAAAAATGCTGCTATTGAAAACAAATTTGTTGCTTTTCGACGTATTGCTGCTTTTTTAGACGAAAGCCGGATTTACCTTTTTTCTGATTCCGTATCGCAAAATGCTGCTAATGCTTGCTTCCTCGAAGGAATTTATATTTGCACTTTTTACACTGCACTGGAAAGAAAACCAATCTTTTGCTGGCCTGAATAGTGAATTCTTTCGGATCTTTTTTACTTGCAGTTTATTTCTCGTCCATCGCAAGATATTATGATCTTCCCATGAAGATGGCACTGCTGAAATAATTTTTTCCCCGTTTTCTTCGGTAGATACCACTTAAAACAATTTAACTATCGCGCAACAAAATTCGAAACCGCACGCACGAGGTACGGAAGTAATCTGTCAAACTTGTATCAGTCGTGAAAAAGTCGGAGAGAAGACACAGACAGTAACTCTATATAAGAGTCGTACAAGAGTTGGTTATTAGTCATATTTTCTAATTTAAGATTGCAAACTATCTCAACTACAACTAAATCCATATACAAGGTTCTTGAGCTGTATATACGTCGCTATACAGTCACAAATAAATGCGCCATATTGTTATGCATAGAAAATCAAGAGAATTAAAAATATGAGAACTTTTTTTCATTTACTAAGATTTTCAATTCCATTTACCGGTTTAGTTGCAGTATTTTGAATGTGGAAAATTTAAGGATTTGATTCGCATTTCTGAAAATACATTTTGTAGCCAAAAATAATTTTATGTAAAGTTCAATAAAGAATTATGTAACTTATAGTGTAATAAATAGAAGGCCCGTAATATTTACGCATCTATTTTACAAAACTACACAATAAAGTTTTCTCCGCAATACATTTCAACATTTACGGGAAAAGATCCAACTCAATCACAAAAATAAAAAGAGTTATAATATTATGTATATTATACTTAGGATTGTTTTTGTAAGAAGCTTTTATAGTTTCTAGATGGAGATAAGTTTGCATCTTAATTTTGACTTTCAAAAGACCAAAAACTTTCATGAGAGTTATTACAAGGTTTTACTATTGTAGGCTATTATGCAATTAATCAATCATGCCGAAAACGTAATGCAGATGCATAAAGGTTGTAAGCGTGCTAAATTGTCACATTTATAACCGTCCTATGATATTTGTTTGACTTTATTTATGTTGTGAAAAAGTCATTTTAGTGGTTACAAATGAGCTACAACAGCGTCGTATAACCGAAATACGATTCCCCATTTTAGTTATATGAACGTTTTGTATATGATTTAATCACGTCGTAAGTGTAAGTCGTTATGACTATGGTCAGTCATAAGAAAGTGACACGACTTTCTTATAACTCGATTGTGCTACTTGGCGAGGGACTGTGCTAAGTATACCTAAGTATATCTATGCTAATTGAAGGTCTAAATGCTAGTTAAAGTGTAATTTTTAAAATATGTGAATATATATTATATATGTCTACCGTGAAAATTCAAGTGCAAAAGTAGGTAAGTATATAAGACGTATGCCTAGCGTAAGAGTTCAAAAATAAAAATATATGTGAAGAGGAGTCAGTACCAAGATTTGCAAGTTTCATACATTTTTTAATGCAAATTTCTGGCAAACTATTTGTACCAGAATAATGACTTATATCTTAAATTAAAGGTAACGAAGAGGTCTAGTGAATAACGTCAAGAAAAATTTAAAAAAATGTATTGGAATGGATATAGTAGCTCGGAAAATTGTAAAAAATGGTAAAAATTGATTTTTTTCAAATCAAATTCCTCTCAGTAGGTATTCTCATTTCTTTATATTGTGACTATTTTCGAAAGATAAAGCCTAAATCTAGCAAATAACGTCGAGTTTTTTCATTTTTAGTGGCGCTTTTTTTAATTGTTTAATTCTATTAGTACTTGTTTTCTCTCTCGATATTTCACCGACGAGAAATTGCAATATTTCGTTGAAAGTTGTAGAAATATAAAGCAAAATAGCATATTTAACAACTATATGCAAAATAAAATTTAGGAGAGTTCATTCTCGTTAAAAATTTTCAATTTCTTTGAACTACAAATTTTCATTTTCGTCTTAAATTGTCGCATGTTTGCTTTCTGCCTTTTACGCTAGATGTCTCTAATGTGACTTATGGTCTAGGTCTACGCTAATTTTATATGAATTTTCATACTTTCAGGACACAAACCTACGTATAGTAAGTTTTATTGCCTACAGGCTCGCTGGTATCAAAATTGAAATTTTTGCTGAGTACTGACTCCTCTGAACATATGATAAGTGTGCCTAAAGGGACAGCTAAAATGCAAGTATGTATTATATACATATGTCTAACCTGAGAGTTCAATTGCAAAAATATATATATGTATATATGATAGATAGATACAATGACAAAAAAATAGACAAAAAAAAGTATAACAAATAGGTATAGAAAAGTTTTCAAACAAAATTAAAGCATAAAAATTTGTAGCACATTCTGCAATGAATTTGAATGTTTGTTAGCATCGCATCTTGAGAACCGTGCGTGTTCGATTTAAATCGACATACAAGAATTTAAATATAGACTTTCATTCATTGCTTTTCAATCAATTTTACAGATTCAAAAAAAAAAAATTTCAAAGAAAAAAAAAACATCAAAAGCAAATCAAAAGGATACTTACAGTCAAAATCCTCTCGTCTGGTGGAGCGCTCCAACAGTCGATAAGTATCTGTAGTTCATTTTCAATATATATAAAAAAATTGTTAATACTGATAGGCATTCGTTCCCTACTTCAATGCTTGCATAACGCTGTCGTTGATGACATAAACCTTACTATAGAACTTAGGTAATCTGCCTCGTCTTATGACTAAATCGCCTTTTGTGTGCGGCGTTAAAACATTCAATACCTTTTTTTTTTTTTTATGAACAAACATAACAAGATAAAAATACTATAGAACCACTGCACTTGGTGAACTTAGTGTAGTCTCCTCGTGTTTTGCATATTACATCTTTTAAAAGCTGTTAATAGAACGTTTGGAGTCGTATGCCGTTACTATTGTATATCTTACGGGCGTTTGCTTGACCTCATCGGACCTAATGCAATCGAACTGAGTTTCTTGGAGCCCTATTTCTAGCTTCCCGTCAGGAGATATTGTAGCACTAGCTCTATACTACTTTCCGTGGAATCTCAGATTTTTGTCTCTGGTTTTCAAAATTTTTCTTTATTATTTTAACTGAATATTCCTTTTAGCTCATCTATTCAACCAGATGAAAATATTTCTTTTTCATTGCATAGTATACCTATATGAATATGTGTATATATATATATATATATATATATATATTAAATTTTAATTCTAAAGGAATCACTCGAGTTCAATCGGCTAAATATATAGATACAACTGGCGTCGATCTTTTTACTCCTGTAATTTCCTTCGTCGATTTTTATCGTTTGTGTTGCTGGATGAGATATTTTTTTTTCTTGTCGGAGTTGCTAATATTTTTAGGCCTATTATATACCATAAAGACGTTGCGATGTTGCCACTTTGGCAATTGCGGCAATATACGTTTTTCCTCCTTTTGAGGTTTCTTTTAGTAGAGTTTCTGAAGAAACTTCATACCTCAAACTAAGTCAATTACTGATCTTTGCTTTTATAAATATAATATAGGTTATGAATGCCTGCACAGAACAACGTGAGATCCTCTTCTTTATTTTGTACCCGGGATAAGTTTAGTTTATTTTTCTTTGAGAACAAACTCCCATTTATTGGAGCGTATTGGAGCGCCAGAAATCTATCTAATATTTACTTCACAGACGGAGATTTTCGACTTTTCGTTGCACACTTTGTAAATTTTTCTTTTCTCTTTAGTCTTCTTCGGAAATTGCTAAAATTGTTTAAATATCGGATTTATCCTAGCGGATTTTATGCGAAAATATTACCTTCTTTTGCTGGATGACTGCGAGTATTCTTGATAATAAATTTTTCGGAAACGTCTCCCATGTCAGCACTTTTAGGAAAATACACCAGTCTCATTGTCTTCTTCTTACTTTCCAGTCATGTCAACATGGCACCTGAGCGTGAGGAAACATTACTCTCGGTCGGGGTGTGTTCAGTTTTTAAACTTGAGCGCGGCCGGCTCACACGCGTCAGCATTTCGTGTAGCCTATTGCTATATGCAATACGCTACAACCATAACAGGAAACTATAATCATTGATATCTAGCGTTGCCATACATACGATAATTACCGTAGTTTCAAGGTAATTGTGCAAGAAATGTAGCCTACGGTTGAAGAAAATTAACTTGTATGACACCTACGGTAATTTTAAAATAAAACATTTTAAAACAAAGAAAATTTCATTCAATTCGCAAAATACGCTAAGATAGAGTAAAGCATCTAATGAGAGAATTAAAGATAGAAAAAAGTAATTTTTAAGACCGCACTCTATAGGGGATGTGTTAGAATTGAAGAATTCTATTTACCGCCTAGTGTTGGTTAACGGTTTGCACAGAAATCTTGGAATGTTTATAAAAGATCTGATTGAACAATGAGCCTGTTTAAATCATTTAGGACTAGTTTTACGTAGACCTAATATGCAGTGATCTAAATATGTCGGTATCTGAAGCGGAATCGACCTAAACAATTAGTAATAAACATAAATCTTATTCATAAATGGAGAAAATTTCCATTTACTTTTAATAAAAATGAGTTGAATTAAGAACGAATAAAATGCGAACTGGTCAAAAGAAAGTATTTCGGATGATAAAAAATTTGAACATTTTTCAAAATTTTTAAATTATCTTCTATGCTCCATTCTCTTCTCTTATGTATGAGATAAACTCAAAATATTATTTCTCATTTTCCTCGTGAAGTATGTACATAGTACGCAGATCTGCCAAATTTGACAACTGTCAAAGTTTTAATATGAGCGGGCTAAACGGCAGCCCGATTAGTAGGTAGGTACTACGTAAGTCGACTTACGTAAAACTAGTCGTAAATAGCTCCGGTCTAAACGTACTCAATCTTTCATGATTATCTTGTCACGTAGGAAGTGGAGGTATTTTTAAATAATAAACGATTCTACTAAAAATTTTATATCAGTGGAAAGTGTTAAATATGAGTTATTTGTCTAAATTTGAAAAAGATTGTTAAATCTTTTTTTAGTTACAAAAAAAACTTAATTTAATTTTAAGAAATCTATAAAATGTCTGGGAATTAAGATGAAATACGCCGAAGAAAAAAAAATAGATGGACGCAGCGTTTTCGGAAAGAGTGGCTTGAGCAACACGAAATTAAAGATTGGCTAAGCTATGTTCCAAATAATACAAGTACAAAGCTAGGTACAAATTGTGTACCGTAGATTTTATTGCGGAATAACCGTGATAAAACGGCACGGGTCTTCAAAAAAATATGAAACAAAATGTGGTGTGAGCTCATGAAAAACAATTTTGAATTATTATCATTCAAGGGAAAATGTTGAAGAGAAAAAACTTAATGTAAAGTGTTGATGAAGCAGACATAAACTATGTTTTTTTTTTGCTAAACATAACATATCCTTTATAGCAATGGATCATTTGTCAGATATAGTTAAAAGTAACTTTCCTGTCTGGAATTTTTTGCGTTTAAATAAAAATTAAAAAGAAAAGAAACAAATGCATAATAATAAATGTCACAGGTTCAGTTAGAAAGAAACTCTCGTTGAATAGTTAAAAAAAAAAATCGTAAATTAATTTTTATGTTTAGAAGACGATGCAACTGATATATCCAGTGAGCAGAAAAATTTTGTTGTTGTACGATAATTTAACGAATTCCGAAGTTAATAAAAGTACTTTTTATGAACTAGTTAAAACGGATCAATTGGATCCAAGCACCGCTTTATTTAATTTCAATTCAAATACTTTTGAAATTCCGCAATTCACTTTAAAATTATTTTCACTAACCCTCTCGAATGTAAATTGCGAACGTATATTTTCTAAAATATTTCTGCTAAAAACTAAATTTCGAAATAAATTAAATACTACCAGTATAAATGGAGTTGTTTTAGCTTCTGAAATGGTAACACGTTCAGTGTATGCGTTGATTTTGAGCCAGTTGATCGCTCAAGAAAATGAAGACAGTGTTTTTGTAGATTTGGAGGAAGTTTTTTTCAATTAACCAACAATATAATTAAAATGTCCAAGAGCACGTAGAGTAAATAATGCATCAAAATGTATTTAAAAACTAAATTTATAATTAGATATCATGTATATCTCTACTTCTGTATTCATTTAAGGGTTCATTCATAATTTATTCAAAATAAAAAAAAATGTTTCTTTCAGTTATATGACATTGTATTACTCCTACGGTAAAAACGTTCTAAACAAGGTAATTTTTTTAGCAAACCTACGGTAGAGTCACAAATTATTTCTGGCAACGCTATGATATCCTTTGTGAACAATAACCGAGGAAATGTTTAATGAACAATAATAGAGGAAATCGATGAATAAAATAAGTGGAGGAAATATCTATAAAGCCACCAAACTAATTACTCTGAAAAATCATTTTGATCATTCTGCGAATCCGAATTTTTGTTCACAGTTTCTGAAACATGTTTGCCCTCGTTTTTGATAATGCGTCATGGTGGGACTCATTATAATAAACTGGAAAAATTGGAGGAAAAATTCAGTTGAGTGTCGTCATTCGAGGGAAGTAATAAAGCCACTGTCGGATTTTCAGATTAGTGAGTAAAATTATAACAGAAGTTGTTTTAACATGTTAATTACTAATTTTGTTCAAGAAAGAATTTTTTGAGATTCTCCGGTATATAGTAAAAGCTAAAAAATGTTCAAATCTGTTATTTCATCGCACAACCCATTAATTTTTGGTGACAAGTTTCAAGTCTTGGTTTGACTCATCAACAGGTCCCAAATATCGAAATTGGGTGATTTGAAAAACAAATGAAAAAAATGTTTTTTTTCTATTTTTCTCAAACTTTTCATTTGTTTCTTCTTTTTTTCATTTTTTTATTTGTTTTTCAAATCACTCAATTTCGCTATTTGGGACCTGTTGATGAGTCAAACCAAGACTTGAAACTTGTCACCAAAAATTAATGGGTTGTGCGATGAAATAACAGATTTGAACATTTTTTAGCTTTTACTATATACCGGAGAATCCCAAAAAATTCTTTCTTGAACAAAATTAAGTTTAACCCGGTAAAAAGTCCAAAAGAGTAATGCTTTTATTTATTTGTTAATTACTAATTTTTAAAACAATTTCAGTAAAAATAATAACAAAAACCATTATGCCTAGAAGACCGAAACTTTCAGAAAGAGAAATTGCAAAAATTAAAGTACTGACCAAATTGGGAATGTCAAACTGAAAAATTGCGGGTGAAATTGGAAGATCACGTTCCGTGGTAAATAACTTCTTCAAATTTGAAAGTCAATATGGTCAAAAATATCATCCAGGACCAAAACCTAAGATAATTAAAAGGTTAAAAAATGTTGCCGTTCAAAAAGCGGCGAAGGAAAAACTGGTTGCGTCGAAAATTAGAAGTGAATTAAGTTTGCCTGTAACCACTAGACGAGTTCGCCAAATTTTATATGCTTCACAAAAGCTTAAGTGGACAAAAATATTGGCCAAACCAAGGCTAACTGAAAGGCATAAGCAAGCACGCTTAATATTCTCTACAAAGCACATATCATCGAAGGAGGATCGCATAATGTAGCTTTTAACGATGAAAAAAAAAAATTTGATTTGGACGACCCAGATGGCTTCCAGTTTTATTGGCATAACTTCAGACGAGATAAGGAAGTTAGCTTAAGTAGGAATTTCGGTGGCGGTACAGTAATGACGTGGGCAGAATTTTGTTATAAAGGGAAAACCCCAATTTGTAGCATTTCATCGAAGATGAACTCCGAAAACTACACTGATCTCCTGGATGAAGTGTTAATTACCTTTTCCGAATATGTTATGGAAGAACAGTTCATCTTCCAACAGGATAAAGCTAGACTGGCTAAAGAATCGGAACATTGAGGTTTTGGAATGGCCTGCTTGCAGTTCTGACTTAAACCCGATCGAGAATCTGTGCGGATTCTATCGTGTCAAGTTTACGAGCAGGGTCGTCAATTCAACAACGTTTTAGAATTAAAAGTAGCAATTCAAGAAGTTTGGAGCGCCATTTCCATCGAAACCCTACAGGGCTTGATAAATTCCATACCGGACTGCATTTTTGTAGTCATTTCCAACAAAACTGGCAGTACCAAGTATTAAACTAAAAAAAAATACATTCAGACTGATACACATAAATTATTAATTAATTAATTAGAATGGCTTTATAACCATTTCTCTTAAAACTGAACTGATTTTTATTGTTTTTCTTTTTCTTGATAATTAAGGCACATTTTTCTTTATTTTTGAATGGAAATATATTTGTTACTGAAATATAAAATTATTATACGACACAGGAAGATTCAATTTATTTTTCTTTGAAAGGGTTGATATGAAATTCTGACGGCTTTATAGCTATTTCCTCCACGTATAAGGTTTTTATACCCTAGATGAAATCTAAAGGGTATAGATACTAAGTTTGTTATTCCGTTTGTAACGCACAGAAATAATGATTTTTCTGGAGTTGGACGCTCATTGATATGCTCATTAATAAGTTCATCGTGTCACTCATTGATATGCCCATTAATAAGCTCATCGTGACACTCATTGATATGATCATTAATAAGCTCATCGTGACACTCATCATGTACTCATCAAAGTGCTTCTAATATTGTAAAATGCACAAAACAGAAGCAAAGTATAAATTTCTTACTAAGTGAAAGAGATGTAATATCCCATTCACACTATCAGTGAATAAGTAAATAAATGATTTTTTTCCCGATTTCGATTCAAATGCGAATAAATTTTATCCGTACGTTCATCTAAATGCTCATGAGCAGCTCATTGATGAGCTCATTGTCTACCAGGGAAGCTACTATTACTGGTGTATTATATAGTATATGTATATACTTATACTGTACTGCTTATTATTTTTTCTCTATTTTGCATACGTTTTTCCTAAAGTTGGTTTACCTGTAGAAAGATATAAAATGAAAAACCAATGTTGCGAGCCGCTACATAACAGAATTGTGGATAAAAATTTGAATTATTAAATTAACAAATGTGTATAGGCTACAACGATGGGAGGGGTTTGAACCCCTCAAACCCACCCCATATATACGGTCAAGGATAACATCAACCTGACAAAACTCTTCTATAACATTGATAGCATAACATGTAAAAAAAACTGTTAAGCTTATTACATATATATATATGGCTTGAGTTTTTTTTTTAGTGGAGTACACTTATAAATGAATTCTACACTCGGAGATCTCCTATTTTTCAAATAATTTTAATTCCAATTTGTTACACTGAGAGCGCCATTAATTTCTTGTTTATATTAAAAAAAAATGTATTTGTACCTGAATAGCTGCAAATGTTTAAGGGAAAAAGTTTCATTTTCTCTTCAATCGATTTATACCATTAGCAATTCGGTAGTGTTTTTATTTCTTTATTTAATTAAAGCCTTACAAATTCGTTTTTTAAAACACCGAAAATATATTGCTCCGGCTCCCTGGACATGTTTTTGTGTTGCTGGAAGAGACTTTTTTTGATAAGTTATGTGCCTACATAGCTATGCCTATTATGGGAGAAGAGAAGAAGTTGAGCTATAAAAAAGGAAAAATACAGTACCTTGTCGAGGTTATATTCGAACCCAGCACCCCTGGAATGCTCTTATTAAGTGTGCGACTAAGACAACTAGTAAACTAGTTACTTGTTGAATATATATTTGAAGTTGTGTCAGTACATTAACTTTGATTTCAGATTTTTTTTCTCCCTCAGTGAGTAATTCTTCTACCGCAATGCAATGCAAAGTAGAGTAGAGTAGTGTAGAATGGCAAGGCATCCTTTTTTCGCATTCAGTAGTGCATATGGCTATCTCTGTTTGGCCCAGAGTAACGCAGAGTGGAGCTGCATGAACAATGGTTCTATGCTAATTCCACGCTGGCATTTCCGAAAGCTTACAAACTAAAATTTCGAACTACTCATATGTAGATGGCGTGGAAAAAGCTCCATACTTCTTTTTATCATAACTAACATGTTTCAATGTTATTTTCCGATTTAATATCTTTTATGAATGCTAATAAAAAACAACAGGTATTTTTTGCAAACTTCATGATTTAAAAACTAAAAAAGTTACGTTAATTTTTAGCTAGTTTCGAAGTAATCTAACGCTGGAACAAGTGTCCCCTTTTTCGAATTTATTATTTTGACAACGACAGGCATATTGATTTGGCGTTGCTATTGCAATTTATTTCGTTTAATTTCAAAGTTCGAATTTCACTCTGTGCTGTATTGTGATTGTGAACAGCTTTGCTCTGGATTCAAAGTTCACTCTTCTCCACTCTGCTCCACTCTGTATTATGAATGAGACATTCAAGTTCATGTTAACTGCGTCTTTGGTGTTTTTCTTGGGTTCTCAACTCTATATTAGCTAGTCATACACGATGGGTTTTGCGTGCGAGCAATCTTGTTCATCTTTCCTCTCGGAAAACTTATGGGATGAAATTGATATTTTCATATAAATTTGTGCATTCTGGAGTCGCGTGTTGTCGTGTGAAAAATTTCGACGTTTGAAACGACAATCCAATACCTATTTGATAGTAAATTCCTTCGTGGGGTTGCCATATAAAAATTTCGTTTTCCACTGTTTTTTTTTTTACAGTGCCTGAGAACGCATCGATATAGAGGGCTGAAATTTGGTACATGGTGTTTACATAACAATAGCAAATAAAATTTCAGAAATGGACTAACCCCTGTGTGTTTTGTGTGTGTTGCCATATAAAAATTTATGTTTTTTACATATTCTGTGAAAACGATCGGTCCTAGATTTTTTTATTATACTAAAAACTTCTTCAGAATACGAAACCCTATAAAATTGGTTATAATCATTTTTTCTACCCGACGAGCCGGTCTAGAAATATATGCGAAAAACGGCTTCAAAATCAAACTTGGTGACCATACGAAATTTTATTCGGGCATTCTAGTGTATCATAAGAATTGGTCTTAGATCAATTCTAGCTTTTTTTTGTTCTTTCTAGTTTATCTAGACGTCTCAGGTACGTGTGGGATATTGTGTGCAGGACGGGGATTGCAGATCTAGTGAGTAGTTTATAGAGCAGTGGCTAGCTTTTAAAGGCGTAGTGGAGTGATTATGACTCAAAGTTACAATCTGCAAGAGACAGAGCAATGCACATCGACAGTAAGTACATCAATTAATCATTCGAGAATATTCAAAATATAGGATAAAACAGTTGTCAATGAATTGTATCCCGATTGTTTAATATTATTTCTTTGAAAGTTCGAAATTCAATTCAATTTTTTTAATGTATTAAATATTTGAAAATTTAAAATTTATTATTAATATTCAATCATCAGTTTCGAAGTAAATACTTACTCTCAGCTAATTTAAATATTTCTGATAATTTTCTATTTGCATCGAATGGTCTTGCAAATAGTGCTGCCTCCTGCAATTTAGGTGACATCGTTAAGCCACAAATGCTGGATTGATTAATTTGATTCCTTCTGCTACGTAATACGCTGATGATTCTTTTTTAATTATTGTTTAGCATTATTTTGTACCTTTTTCCAATTGCAAACGTTAATGCGATTCAGAGATGCTCGGGGGTTGTTATCCATTAAACAATGTATACGAACTTGTGTTGTAGTGGTCGAAGGATAGTGGGGCATACTTGTAAAAAGACAGTCGTCAAGAGTTTGCTGAAGTTAAATGCTTTATGTTCTATATTTATCAATAGATGCGTATTATTCCATTTTATACCCTTGATGAAATCTATATATACTAAGTTTGTCATTCCGTTTATAACGTGTAGAATAGTGCTAGTAGAGCATAAAATTAAAAGTTATTTTGATTTTTGCATATGCGTCCTCTCGATAAATCGAGAACGCGTTTAATTAGAGAGCTGAAATTGTACACGGCCTTCTTAAAAGAATTTTATGCCACATTCACAATACCGAGTGGAGCAGAGTGGAGCAGAGTGAGCTTTTAGTCCAGCGCTTAGATCATATAACAAAAGGATAGGCATCGATGTATTCATTTTAGTCATGGAAGTAGTAAACTACGATATTTTCACACCGGGCGAATAATTTAGTGGTTCGAACTTTACTAAGTATTGAAGAAATTCAATAGAAGAGATCCCATTATATCACAACATTTTTAAATTAATTTTTAAGTTTATAATTTTATAATATTTTTATAACTTTTTGCATTTTTACGAATTTTTCTAGTGCCCCGTTTATTTTCTGGTAATATTTTTTGGCATTGCCTTTGTATGGTTACTGTAACTTAAGGCGACAATGACAATTCAATTATAAACAAACAAACCGGAATTGGAAAAATGTTAAATTTTTTTGGCACGGCTGTTTATTTTTATAAATATTTCACTCTTATTTTATTTAAAACACTATAATTTATTATTAAAAGAATTAAGATTGCCTACAAAATGATTTCCTAAGAGAATATCACCGGTTGTTTCTGCAGCACAGTATAGCGCAATTCATCGCGATAATTCAAGACTCCGGAGTCTCGATTATATAAAATCCCATTCACAAAACAATATTTCACTATTGTATCACACTACTATTGAGTAAAAATCACTTTTAATTAGTTATTTACTACAAAATCGCTAAATCAAACCCGAACTTCTTGTCATAAAATCTGAAATAAATTAGAATTGCCGAAATGACGATTAACAAGGCGATACCCCTCTTGTCATTTCTCCTCCGTCTTGCAACAAAAAATGAAATGCTTATCACACGTACACGAATTTTACACAGCATAACCTATCCTTTTCGTTATATGATCTAAGATCCAGAGCGAACCTGTTCATAATACAGCGTAGAATGAAATTCGACCTTTGAAATTAAACGAAACAAATCTCCATAGTAACGCCAAATCAACAACGAACTTTGAAATTTATCTTAGATTATATAGCAAAAAGGATAGTCTATGAGGGAAAAAACTTAAGCATTTTTCTTCATGTAGTATAGTCGCATCCATGTGTTTGTTTTAGTCATGGAAGTAGTAAACTGTGATATTTTCTGAGTGGGCACATAATTTCGTGATTGAAACTTTATCATGTATTAAAGAAGTTTTTATAATTTTCTGTCACTGTAATTCCAATCATTTTTAAGTTTAGAATCTTATAATTTTTTTTACAACTTATCATTTTATATTTTTAAGAATTTTTCTAGTGCCCATTTATTTTCCGATAATATTTCTTGGCGTTGCCTTTGTATGACTGACATCATACAGACACCCGATGACAATTCGTGAATTCAAATAAATTGAGAAATGTCAGAAATATCGAACTGACAAACTAAACACCTAGGCCTCTTGTCATTCCACCTCCGCCCCCCCCCTTCGGGGCGGGAGAGCAAAAAAAATTCTTATCACACGTAGGTACACGAATTTAACAGTGCATAGCCTATCCTTTATGCTATATAATCTATGAAATTCATATCACAAAATGTCGTTGTCAAAATAATAAATTCGAAAAAGGGGACACCTGTTGCACCATTAGATTACTTCGAAACTAGATAAAGATTAACGTAATTTTTTTTTGGTTTTTAAATCATTAAGTTTGCAAAAAATACCTCTTGTTTTTTATTAGCATTCATAAAAGATATTAAATCAGAAAATAACATTGAAACATGTTAGTTATGATAAAAAGAAGTATGGAGCTTTTTCCACGCCATCTACATATGAGTAGTTCGAAATTCTAGTTTGTAAGCTTTCGGAAATGCAAGCGTGGAATTAGAATAGAACCTATATTCATGCAGATCTACTCTGCGCTACTCTGAGCCAAACAGAGATACCCATATACACTACTGCATGCGAAAAACAGGATGCCACTTGCTCTACGCTACTCTACACCACTCTACATTGTGAATGCGCCATTAAAGGAGCGTTTACAATGACAGAGTAGAGTGGAGTGAGCTTTTACCAGAGTAGCGTGCATGCACAATACAGAGTGAGCTTCATTCAGATTTTCGAAATCATATGTAAATTGTGTGGCAGATTATCATGTGTTTACATTTGAAATATATTTCAAAACAGATCACAAATGACGTTAAATTATAGAAAATATTTCTATAATTACACCAGAATGAGCTATGAACGATTTGAATTATCACAAAATACAAATTAACATTTATTACGGATACTTTCGAAATGAACGACTGCCATCTATATTCCATAGATAAACCATTTCGAACATAAGAAAATTTTCATTCTTAATTGACTTTATTTTGTTAAAATTGTATCATAAAAATACTAAATACATTTTTAATTTCTTATAAAAAATATTTATTTTTGGGTTTTTTGTTATAATTTATTAATTTTCGTTAGTTAAATTTTGTATTTATCAGTGCGACATCTGTTAGAAACTAGTATTTCGAAACAAATGTTGAAAGCTTTCGAAACTATCAACGTGAGATTGGGAATTGTTCCAATCTGACGCTACTCTGTGAAATCCACTCTGGTGGGTAGCGCGAAGAACTTATATGAGAGTGCAAGCTTGAGTAAAGGAGAGAAGATGCAATCTGGTGACTCCACTCTACTCTGTCATTGTAAACGCTCCTTAAGAATTAATTACGAAAAGGAGACAAATAGGGTAGCTCTTTCCCTTTTTTTATTTCATTTTATGTTATTTTATTTTATCTCTTTCTACTGCTCTTTGCTTATTTCTTTTGTAATCTTAGTTACTTTGTAGCACTTTCTTTTCTTTTGTGTTTTTTGTTTTTGTGTTTGATTATCCTTTTAGTATAATTCCTATTTAGTAATCATTGTGCTCTTACTTAATTCTTTTATTTACCTGAACTTATATTATCTATTTTTTAATTGTAATCTAAAAGATTGTAAATCTTGTGTACTCTCCTTGTTTAGGATAAAATAAATTGAATCGAATTGAATTTGAATTATACCTATTTCATCTTGAGCGGTGAAATTTAAATTCGCTTGGGAATACCATAACAAATGACAAATTGTGATGATCCAATCGGGTGAACCCAATCTAAATTGGGAATCAATTGCCGGAACATCAAACATTTGGTGGCAATGAAAAAACTGATGAAGTTGCTGCCTCCTCATGACTTTACTAATTATTTAGATGTCCTTCGAGGATCTGTATCCTAAATGAAAAAAAAATTTCAACAGTGTCGCATTTAATAATATAGAACACACATAATCAGAAACATGAACCCGTAACACGATAACAAGAAAAGAAAAGACTCATTGCTCTGTAGTTTCAAGAACTTTCCAATCGGATAAAATTTGTATGCACTTCAATTTAAATTAATTTTTCATCAATGGAAAATGACGGGATGATTAATATGAACAGTTTGAATTCAAATAAATAATTGATAAAAACTAAACAACGCTAGGAAATTAATTCAAATTTAATTAAGGTGACATTATTTTGAATGTGACGATACTACAAGTCCAAAACCCCCTTTTTTATGTACACTGGTCCCACAAGACTGATTCAACGGTCTTATGGGACCGGTAAAAACATTATTCGTAAAGTGAAATTAATGGAAAACATCTCAATATCACCTTCATTTTTCTTTAGATGCCTAACCAAGGTGTTTAATAAACCGTGCCAAATTAAATCAAATTGGCCTGATTTTTCATTGATTCACCATATTAAGCCGAGTTCATATCTGTCAGTTATGATAAGCACGCATGTGCACATTACTTCATCATAAATTCATTTCCCTTTATACCGAAAATAGCTTTTCTTAAACGATTTGCGCCTCATCAGATAAACTAGTGACGGAGAATGACGAAATGTTTGTTTTCTTTTCTCTTATCTTCAACACTTTTAACATTTTCAAGGTCTGTTTGTGAAGCCCAAAATATTAGGCTTAAAAGCTTTATGCAAATTGGGTCAGTCAACTTTGTAATATTTGCGTTTTGGATTGGTATAAATACAGAGTTCATTGCTCCAGTTATGGCTAATTCAGTAACAGTAGAATTAACTTTCGTTGATTTTTACTCTATCGGAGTTAATTAGAAAGGTGGAAATTGTAAATTTTCAATTGTTTGAGAAGATGGATAATTAAAATAGTTCGGAATTAATTAGTTTTATTTTTAGAGGTGTTTTATTTGACTTAATTATTGCTTGCTGTAAGGTTTTATATACGTGCCAATAAGGAGATTGGAACCACAACACTGTGGATGAGACTAATAGTTTACTATACGTTACACAATTTAAAATTTTTATAACATTTAATGTTGGCAATTTGTTACTAATAATAAATATGATAAAATTACATCTCTAATTTAAAATTAAATGGACTGTATAAAAATACATTTTGTACTGCAACGAATCTACCAGATATATGTAAAATTAGAATGTTGTATGGAATTTGTTTATCATAAGCACTGTAAAATTACACTGATGTGTCAGAAAGTGTTCTCTTTGAGTGTGGTAAACTAAAATTTCAATTCGATTTCACATCTGACGTATTAACGATATAGTCTCGTTTTATTTCAGCCGAATTTTCGTTTATAACAATCGGAATTCGCGTTCCAGTTGTTACTTATGGACACAGATATAGCGTTAATCAGGCCTATTCTTAATTCTTTTGGAATGCAATTCCATTCGAAATCAAATATTAAACTGAATTGAGATTCAAACAGTATGTATACATTATGTTACTCGGCCGATAATGAAACCAGGCTTTAAATCACAAAATATTTGATAAACTTACGATTACATTTAATTAAATATTTTCGTACAATAATGATATATTTGCAAAAAGTATTTCGTTGCCAGGTACGCCCCGGAACCAAAAAGAAACATTCTACTAACCCTACTAACAAGCTGTTAAATTTTATTACTAGTTCTTTTAATTATTTAATATTATTTTTAATTTAATTTCGCTTCGCAAGTTGTACAGTAGTAGTTAACATGATTACTTTTAATTACATTGAGTAATTTAAGGTAATTGCATTATTGGATGGGTACATTTGATTATTTCTTCCAATTTCGGTAAAATAATTATTAATTCTTTCCCAAACTAACTGTAATTGGTATATTTAAAATTTGAAATTATAGTTGTAATTGTAATTAAGGACTAAAAACCTATGAAAACGTTATCGTAGTATACCTAATGGTAATAGAAAATTTACAACTCTAACATAGACTATGAAAATGTAGTTAATGTATTAACACATCGATTTTAAGATTTTTGGTATTTATTGTAGAAAAAGCATTCTCTTTCATTTTGATAAACTTCAAACTTATAGTGTAACAAAGTCAAGCTTTGGTAGTTGATCAGAAATTTTTCATAAAATTTTGGTAAAAATGGAATAATAGTTTTTCGGAAATCAGAAGATTTAAAACGAACAGATCTATTATCTCTATGAAAATTTCATTTGCTTTAGAGAAAAGCTAAAACCACGTTGGAGTATGTTTCCACTTTATCTCGACTATACCTATACTATATGTATATACAAAAAAAAACTGTTTTTATCTCAGAAAATTAACTTTCTTTGAGAATCATAGTTTGAGAAACGTATCGTTAAATTTTAAAACTTTAATTCAAAGAAACCTATGCTGGAATTCGAATAACGAACCAAACAAAGTTGAATTTGGATTTGTTTTTCTTACATAGCCGTATTTGGGAAGTGACTTATAAAAAGCCGCCCTAATCAGACGACTTCACATGCAAATCTGACCTTAAAAGTTTACTTTCTAAAAAGCTTGATTTCGCATATATTCTAACTTCTTACTTTATTGTGACGTACATATATAGTTTAATACCTTTATAGGACTTTTGATGTAATACATATGATTAAAAGCCCGCTCTTTTCAGACGCGCACTAATTCCTTTGTATACTCGTAACTTTAGTTGGTTATAGCCCCTATAATATTGAGTATATGATTTTTTGTGTTGCTACAAATAGAAACATGTGCTATTTATTATTAGAGAGCTATATAGCGGACTAAGTAAAATTAAAGTTTTTCATATTAATTTTCTAATCATATGCACTGCATTCAGAATCACCTTTAGGATAAATGGTTCTGCAGTAAGTAACGTAAGGTAATAGTAACGCCTTTACTATGGCTTCATCTTTAATTCAACTGTAATCTGGAGCGACTTTGTAGTAAGCTACAACTACCTGAAACTGAATCCAAGGATATTTTTATATAATCACAGAATCCGACCCTACTATTAAAATAAACTCCGACACTCTTTTATAATGAGTAACAGAATGCTGTTTATGTTCCATTTAAAACAATTACAGGAAGATCAGTAGCGTCCAATTTACTTTTGTAGAAATTTTGAATGGATTAAGCAATAGATGATTTTTTGAATGATATCAGAAATCAGGAAGTTCAATTATACACAGGAAAAAGAACAAGGAGTCTAAAATAGAACCTTGTGGAATGCCACTGCTTATACACTACTAATAAAACATAGCATTTGCAATCTTGACTTTTTGAAACCGATCAGACAAAAAATTCCAAATCAAGTTTACAGTGGTGAATGATAGATGAAAACTAATAGCTAGTAGATAGCTTCAAAATAGAGTTTTACAGATATGCTCGGATCTGACACCCGCCTGCCATTTGAATATGAGATTATTCAGTTTCAAAGTATTGACAATTTTGGTAACATATTTATTTCTTTATGATCTTACTGAGGAAACCGAATATGCTGATGGGTCGCGAATCACTGACAGTAATCGATTTTGAATACATGGCTATAGGCAACACGACAGTTTTTATTTTCATATTTAGGGAAAACGCGAAAAAGTGAGGCATGAGTACAGGATATGTACCAAACTGTCACTTGAAAGAGGGGTATATTTTCCGAGCCAATAGGATGTGATTTACTGACGGAAAATGCTCACCACACCACAATTTGTTACGAACTAAAAACTAAGTCCGTCAACAGAATTTGCCGAATGAAAATCAGATTGCATATGTTGGCTACAATTATGATTTGTTGCTAGAAAATTAAAATACGTGCTACGCCGATTACAATTCAAATTAAAAACGGAAGGTATCTTTCGCATAAATACTAACTCCATAGAAGGGAGAGGAGAGGGATATATTTATTTTATATATACTTACTAGATATACATCATTTTAAAGTATTGTTACAATTTTTACTTCTATCGAAGTTTTTTTTTTTTTTTTAGCAAAAAAGGAGGAATTGTAACTCTATGTATCGCAGACTTAAGCCACTCTAAGAGTCTCCCAAAACGTTTTTGGTGGTAAGTTTATTATTATTATTTTTTTAATTAAACTACCAGTAGTTAAAGCACACTTATATTCATTTTATATCCCTCCCATTAAAGGATATAAAATCAGATAACTTTCTCTTCCTAGTCCTCTTCCCCCACCCCTTCACTTCACTTCCCTGGACTATACAATCTTGTACTTTTTAGATACTTTTAAAACGGACTGAAGCAAAACTGACTATCAGAACCACCTTAACACAAGCTAACTATAGTGACACGTTTCATCACTAAGTCGGGGTTAGTGTTAGTACGTTAAACTAAATATACCAAACACTGCATGAATTGACAGGCAATGCAACATAAAACAAAAAATTTAAGTATTATGTACACGTTCTTTTAAAACATGCTTGGAGATAAAGCTCAACCTCTTGTCATATTTGACGCCCAAGTCACAGACAGAACGCATACTGCGAATCGAGGAATCCGCGAAAACCCATAATCATAAGTGATTAGTTTTTAATTCCTGTGATTCATAAATGATTAGTTTTTGATTCCTCTGGAAGGTTATAACCTCACATTTGTCTATATTTAGTATCAAATTATTACTTGTTGTGCACCAATCCTAAAATTTGTGGAAGTCACTCTGGACTTTTTCACAATCGTTAATAAATTTAATTTGAGCGAAAATTTTAATGTCGTCAATATAAATCAAGACTTTGCAGTACCTTACAACAGAAGCAATGTCGTCAATAGATAGAATAAAAACCATCAGCGGTCCCAAGTCACTCTCTTGAGGTACGCCAAACGAAGCCCTCAAGACTCCACAGATGGAATGGCGAAAATAGATTTTCTATGTTCTGTTATCTAAATAAGACTCCGTCCACTTTAGAAAGAGACCCAAAATTTTCCATTTTAAACAGTATCATGAAGTTAGATAACTTGTCGAATTCCTCACTAATATCTGAATAAATACAATCTGTCTCGTAGTCTTTTAGAAACCCACTAAGCCCAGACATATTCTAACAATTTAGTAGTAGTAAAACTGCCCGAAGTAAACCCATATGTTGGTTTTAAGAGGGCAAATTCTTGCAGGAAATTGGTAGCTGAGAGTAAATAATAGTTTCGCGTAATTTGGGCATGTAAGATAGCTTGCAATAGGCCTATAGTCAGAAATTTTATGTTTACTACCTTTTTTGTGGATAGGTATGATAAAAGAATCCATAGATTAAGGAAACATTAACTATCGAACAATTTTTGAAAAATAATTCTCAACGGAACTGCCACGGAAAGACAGCATGACTTCAAAAAGACTGAAGAGATCACATCAGAACCCGTTGTGAAGTCATTTGGGGTCCCATTAATATCACCATTATATCCTCTTGTTCAATTGAAGGGATAGTGAATGAAGTTATTATTTCGAGGTTGAAAATTTTACGAGGCAAATGCATTGTTAAAAAATTAAGCAAGCGAATTAAGAGGAGTCAGTACTCAGCAAAAATTTCAATTTAGATACCAGCGAGCCTGTAGGCAATAAAACTTACTATACGTAGGTTTGTGTCCTGAAAGTATGAAAATTCATATAGAATTAGCGTAGACCTAGACCATAAGTCACATTAGAGACATCTAGCGTAAAAGACAGAAACCAAACATGCGACAATTTAAGACGAAAATGAAAATTTGTAGTTCAAAGAAATTGAAAATTTTTAACGAGAATGAACTCTCCTAAATTTTATTTTGCACATAGTTGTTAAATATGCTATTTTGCTTTATATTTCTACAACTTTCAACGAAATATTGCAATTTCTCGTCGGTGAAATATCGAGAGAGAAAACAAGTACTATTAGAGTTCAACAATTAAAAAAAGCGCCACTAAAAATGAAAAAACTCGACGTTATTTGCTTGATTTAGGCTTTATCTTTCGAAAATAGTCACAATATAAAGAAATGAGAATACCTACTGAGAGGAATTTGATTTGAAAAAAATCAATTTTTACCATTTTTTACAATTTTCCGAGCTACTATCTCCATTCCAATACATTTTTTTAAATTTTTCTCAACGTTATTTACTAGACCTCTTCGTTACCTTTAATTTAAGATATAAATCATTATTCTGGTACAAATAGTTTGCCAGAAATTTGCATTGAAAAATGTATGAAACTTGCAAATCTTGGTACTGACTCCTCTTAAAAATTTCTAATGAATCACCAATAGCAGAATTTTTGTACCTGTTGCTATTTGGTGGTATTTGGATATTTGTTTTTCTTCACATTAATAAACTTAAAAAAGATCGGTACTTATCGCATATAAAGTTTGGAAGAAAGTTCTTTGAACTCATTATAGGATGTAAAGATACGATAATTTCTAAAATTGCATAATGGCCATATGCATGAAGTCTTTTTTGGTGGCAGTACCAATAACAGAAACATAAAGCTCGATCTAATAAAATCTCTTCTAAATGACATAATTTACTTTCAAGGTAAGATCACTTATTTATTTATTCAGAAAATCAAAAATCCAATTCATCCATAAACCTATGCTCAAGCATAGAAAATAACCACAAGAAATCTACGCTGAAAAGAAAAAAATCTTTCTAAAATTAGCCCAGATGTAATTTTTATTATCACGACAGACAAAGTCTCATCGTCGTCGTTTAATACCGAGCTAGACAGGTGAGAAAACAGTTAAAAGTAAAGGCATAGCCAATAGGATTGCTTTAATTAACTGTTCTTTGACTTCACCTACATTTTTCTCTAATTTCTCCTGAGTTTACTATCAGCCTCTCTTGTCCCGGCAATCGAGAAATCCCCTTCCGCAACCCGAACTGGCATTATTAATGCAACTCAGTGCATGTAGGAAATTCAATCAAATCGCGCATACCGCCAGTGATAGTATACTCATCAAAGATATGAAGATCAAAGCGAATCTGATGAACGCAGCAAAGTCTTCTGTGGTATTCTTCAACTCTTTACGGTACTCTCAAGCCTTTCTCTGTGCAATTGCAAAAGATTTCTTGGAAGAATTTGCACAGAACCATGCACTCGAGCTAAATGTAAGTTACCTGCGGTCATTGCTTCCATCAGATGCATTTTCTAAGGTGATTCAGGGACATTGGTCTCATTTCGCGCCTACTATACCTACCTACTACTACGAATGCGCGCGCGCTGCTCTCTGAAGAGGAGTTGAGTGAGCTGCACACTCTAACTACTCTCTTCAGGGGTAATTCAATGGTGGTAAGTAAGTACGTATAAAATGTATGTAAGTAAGAAATTGCAATAAGCTTACCGCGCGACCGCATTATCCGACCCAGCTGAATGGTAAATGATGAAGAAAACTTCCTCAATCATGTTAGCTTGACAGGAATCTTGGGAGGTTTGGTGTGGTATCCGCGTGTTGCTCAGAATTCGCCTTATTCGCGCTCGTACTTCATCTGTTGGAGCAATATTGGACACCAGAAAGTACATGACCAATTTTGTATGGTTCACCACGTAACGGTATAACTGCGATCACGACACGGTACATATGTATACTATATATGATCGCGCATTTTAATGAGCCTCGTGAGCTTAGTATACATGCCAAAGGACAAAAATTGCTACATGCTACTTTATCTGTAGGTTACTGGCGCATACACAAACTTTGTGCAGTTTCTAAGCAACAAATTTAAATGTGCGGTCTTTAAATGGCCCAACTGTCGTTGTTCTTCAATGGCGGCCAACAACGTAAGTTTTTTGTTTTTTTTTCTTTACTGCTGTGATAACTACAAACTGCGTTTTCGGTCACTCCCTCTCTAATCCCCCGTAGAACTAGCAATAGATTGCACTTTTTAAATTGATACTGTGCAAAATTTACAGTTGCAGCCAGGCAATGAATACGGCATTGACTAAGTATGCTTTTTATGGCGTGTTGTACATAGGCTGATTCTTCACTTTTCCAGACCTGTTTATGCCGGAGATGATTGGCGATTTTCTTTGAAGTCTTTCCCGGCTAACTGTAGTTCAATTTAAATTATGTTCTTTGAATTGTTTTCGCAGAATATAGGACAATGCGCCAGCAGTTATTCATTGCAATGATCTGGAAGACTTTTACTACTAACATCAAAGAGTTAAAGTAAGGGCAAAACTTGATTTGTTTTGCGCACCGATTTGCACTATTTGAAACTTGGGAAAATGGTTAAAAAAAAAATCATTTTTTTTTACTGTTTATGGGAACGACATATTCTGATCTGGTGTTGGTTGGAATAGTAATTTTTAGGTCAGAAAATGCTCCGTTATTATAGAAAGGTGAAAGATGATGATTGCTAAGGAGAGGAATAATAGTAGAGAAAAAAAAAAGTAAATTTTCCCCTTTTTCTGCTTTTCAGTCAGTAAATGGCAGGTGAAGACAAGCTTTATCTGTTTCCTGATATAATCGTACAAGATGAAGAAGTATCATTACTTTATCGGTTAAATACCTAGAACATATTTTTTTTTTTAGATATTGAAGAAATTATTTAAAAAGTCTAAAAACAGATCGCCTAATCAGCCTAGTTGACCCCTTCCTTAATTAAATATTGAAGCCGAACCATCTTACTATAGTTGGTAGAAAATGTCTGGAATGCTACACGGTTAAAAATTTTGGAGTGAAATTTAATATTTTTGGTATTGTATATATGACAACACCCAAAATTTATTAAATTGTAATATTTTGAAGATACTAATACGTAATTTTAATAACTTCCATATTAAAAATAAATATTTTTTACTATATTACTTTTTAATACAGATTATTACAATTTAATGTTCTCAGGTAATGAATTTCACGCCAACTTGTATTAGAATGTAATAAATGAAATATTAAATTGAAATATATGAGATAGTAGCTTCTAATATTTAAAATAAACAATTTTATTTCTTTTAAATAGTATATTTCTATTAAAAAACAATACCATCAACGGATTAAAATTGAGAATAAAATACATTGCTTTGGCTAAAATGTTAAATTAGAATTAAAATGAGCAGTTTTTTTTTATTCCTTTTTTATTAAACTCAAAGTATACAAAGATATAAAGGCCTTACAAATTGTATGCAAACTAACTTTTTATCAATAACGATGAAATACTGCGAGATAGCTTGACGGTTCGCTCCTGTGGCTATAATATATGGCTGCTTTCCACTTAAATCGTATTCTTCTTTAACAGTATAACTGAATTAGTTTGCAATCATCTTATAAATTAAGTAACAAAGGCCAACCTCTTCAAATTTAGTAAACTTCGATAACGCAGCGGAAAAATTTGGCCATTTCTTTATTTTTGATTCTGCCTGCACTTCAATGTTTTTGCAAGTCTCTCCTTTATTGAATTTGCTTGCTCCACCGCCAAGCAGCTTTTAAAAAACTCTTCTTTACTAATATTTAAATTTTTATCAAAATCGGTTGGCGCCGTATTTTCGACATACTTCGCAAGTTTTGGTTGAATATCCGGCCCTTCAACTCTGTCTTTTCACATTTATGTTTTTTTATTTTATTTACCAAATAACCTCTGTTTGTTTCAGGATGATAAAATAAATCCTTATGAAGAGAAATAAAATAGTATTATACCACAATGTATGTACAAAATAACTTACAATTCCCCCGAACTTGCTATTGGGAGCTGCAAAACTAGGGAATACAGAGATAATGGCCTTTGCACAGGCAGCTTTTTGATTTTCATTAGGCTAGTTTCCGCATATCGAACGCAAGTAAAGTCCTGCGGCTGGAATCCTTAATCCTTAAGGGTTTGCGTTTTCTTATATACCTGAGTAATATATGCGGCACTATTTTGTATTAGGTAAGCTTCAAGACTCTAAAGTACAAAATAATAAACTATGAAAAATGTCCCACTTTTTACAAAATACAGAAAATTCTTACTGGTTTATAAATCTCGAGTTCCGAACCGATAGCTGCGTTATCTCGGTGAACTACACCAGTATCTTCAGTTGATCTGCACAGCACAAATTTCAACTTCCATCGTTATTCGAACTCTCCCTTCCGTGTCACTTTTAATACTGACTGGGATTAGAATACAATACTTGTCTACTGCTATTTAATACCTACATTATCATTACATTTGAATATATTGCGGATTGCAACTTTTTGGCTACGTCCTTTGTATTAGATTAGATTTTTCTGGATTAAAATTTAATACTGTTCGGTATTTAATTTTAATGTAATATTGCCTAATTATAAAATTTATTTAAAAATATTAGAAACTAATATGAGGAAATTGAAATTTTGCCTTAATATGCCACTTTTATTAAAATCTAATCTTTTATGTATTGCATATGACCTTAATACTAAAGTGGTATTGAAATATATTCTCAAATTTTTAACCGTGTATATCTCTGTGTAAAGTCGAAAAAAATGTGAGGTACTTAAGCAGCTCTGTCTAACTTGGGCAATTAAGGTACGTAAAGAATTTTAATATTATTTTCTGAATTCCGAATCTCAATCTCTGAAGTGGTCGTCGATTAGTTGATTGCTTGTTTTGGAAGGGGTAGATAATAAGCAGCGACTAATGGGATCTTTTGTACTAAATCTTCAAGTCCTATAGTATAATCTTAGATTAGAAGACTGCAAAAATTACCAACATACAGGATTCCAAACGTGATTTACCGAAGGGCATTCACAGAAAACATATAAAGCTTTGGGTGTACCACACTGTTTGTAATGCGACCTGTTTTGCAGGTCAGCCAGATACGTCCGTTAATATGAAGTTGTGTCCAATAGCTGGCTCTTTAAATATAATCCTAAGTTTAATTGTAGTCTATCAACGACTAAGACTCCTCAGTAACTTGTGTACCAAAGACGACGATTGTTCATGAAATAGCCAAGTCCTGTGTATCTGAAATGGAGATGTAAGCAACAAGTGAAATAGATCGGACGTAGAAATAAGTATGAGCCGTCCCTGCGACAGCCCGTAAAATGCCTGGATTGGTGAATTTATGTTTTCTCTTGGTAGTGGTGATATAACAGATCACAACCTCAGGTTTTCCCCCTAAGGGGTGATCTTGTGATTGAGATGAGTTTCTCTTTATTACTGCGACACCGGGCAGTAGCTCGGTTATGTTATTGTATGCACACAGTAAGTAGTACGATATATCGACCCAATGTTGACAGGTAGAGGGGTTCACCAAACTCTATTCCACGTAATGCTAGAACATCGGGAGCTGATTCAGTTTCTTCAGCTAGTCTATGTAAGTTCCGAACATTCCACTGACTAGGCATGCTAGTAGAGCCTATAAGGCAGAAACTCTGAAATAAATTTGAAATATTTTAGGCCATGCAAAATTGTCCATCAAGCAAAGCCTGGACACCTAGTTGGAATTTCTTTTATTTATCAATAACCCGTCCTTTATTGGTGAAGATCGTCCTTATTTATATTTTTCTTTTCTTTATTTTTTTATTAAAATCGCAAGAATAATTCTCGAAATTTTTCCTATCTAATCTAAATAACTTTTGACAGCATAATGAATAATTTTTCTACTTATTATATTTCGTTTTTGCACATCTATTTCGCGACCTACTTACACATACTGTTTGCAGTTCTCAAAGTGTCCTTCGATGAGTTTAGCGAAAAGCGAACAAATTTAGTTCGGCTACTCAAGGTCGTCAACGTCGTGCAGCTGACGTCGTCAAACCGCCATAAAGCAGTCACCAAAAGTAACAGACAATGACCAATAGCGAACTAGAAGCCTATCATCCATCCAACTGTAATTTAGACAAGGGAGCTTGTCCTTTTCCTTCTTAAATTGTCATGAATTATTTAGTATGAATCTGCCCCGCGATGCTTCTGCATTATATCTTATACCGCCTATATACCTAGTTTAATCACTTTTTGTTGCATTTAGAAGTAGTCTACACATCGATCCTGGACCAACTATTATAGAATTGTACCCGAGGTCATCTTCTTATTTTAAATGCCTATAGATATGGTACGTTGGGACTGCTCCAGCCCAAAAGATGAAATTATACTCTTATTTATTTGAAATTTGGTTAACGTATAGCACACAAACAGATCTTCTGCCTATCAGAGACTTTAGTTCTAGTTTTGATAATCTTACGTTCTCAAATATTCGGTTGACTTCCAGGTCATGAATTGTTTTAGTGCTCTGGTCAGATGATCTAATACTTCAAAACCCTAGTCAGAAGCTCTGAGATGATGGTCGTGATTTCTTGTATTGTGTTCAATATTTCTATGCTTAATTCGGTTTGTGATGAGCCAGTGTAGACCCATTGCTCAGTAGACCTTAGTATGCCTTTCAAGCACCCGCTGTATGTTATGTTAACAATTATGACAATTATGAAGCTAAATACTACCAGATACCCGATTATTTTGGCGAGTTTAACTGCAAGGAAGACGCCAGAGGGGGAGGTACTGCAATATACATAAATAAACGTGTAAATTATCAGGTTATACGTAAAGAGTGCAAATACAACACTATTATCATAGAGATTAAAACACAAGACAAAAAAAATCTAAGAATTATGACCATGTACAGGTCCCCGAGTGAACACCTGCAAGAATATATTCACCACTTTGAAAACATCTTAGCAATCCATAAAAACTTAATTTTCATAGGAGATACGAATATTGATCTCCTAAAAGGTGGTAGGCGAGCAACCACAATAGCAAACATAACTGAAATGAATAGCTTCTCAATTACAATTATAGACCATTGCATCCAGGGACGGATCCAGCTAGGGGGCACCGCCCCCCCCCCCCCCTGAAAACCATTGAAAATAATTGCAGCAGATCTTCTGAATTTTTCCTGACAAATTGATTCACATCTATTCTGCTGCACCTTTTGTAAAAAACCTAACAATTTCTGGAAGCGTTCAATATGATATAGTACATTTAGGAACGTTGGCCCTAGCCAGTACCTTGGCCTTCGGTCATGGTTGTTGAAGCATACAGACAAAACAGGAAGAGCGGATACCTGTACATGAGCGCCTCTTTGCTCGGGGTGTTTGAAGCAAGGCAGAGCCTATTCTTATTAACGCGATGAAAGGTTTTTTTTAATTTAAAACAGCTGCCAAAGGATCTTTAATAAGCCTTCCATGTAAAGACGGCTTCTTAGAACATTATCGGCGCGGCGTGACAAAACAAAAATTTAAAGATACAATTAGGTACAACTAGTAATTGGAGAATTTCAGCGAAACTACACAACGGGGAAGAAGTCATTGTGCATTGTTGTAGTGATTGTGAATACATTTAAAGCAAGAGATTAATTTTTAAGTAATGTTTTTTATTATTTCGTAAAATGTCATAGTTTTTATAGAATACTTAGCCCAAACGTTACGTTAGAAAATTTGATTGAGATTTGAATTCAGTACAATTCTAAGTCTTGGGCATGCGTTAATACATTCAGTATTTACACAGCAAATCTTAACAACAGCAAAATCGCTTTTAGTTTAACGATAAGTACAAACAAGCAAATAAAAGCGAAATAGTCCGCTTTTCGCCCCTATCAATTGCATCCATATCTAGAACTGAAACACTATCCAATAGAAAAAAATTTTTTTTTTACAAGAACGTTAGAATATTGGCAAGATGCAAAGGCAGCAAAGGTTTCTGTTACCAAGTCAAAACTATCAGGATCAAGTTCAGCAATTCCTCTATACCGTCACTACTTTACAATGAAGTGATTGTTGACTCCCTGAATAAAAGTAATAGTTAGACTGTGAGATTCACTACAAATTCTCCTTTTCCACCCACTTTACATCACCCTTGTAGATGTGTACAAGAGCCCATACACATCCACACGAGAAATATGCTCAAGGTCCTTAAGGAGATCAACTACTCCATAGCTGCAGGTCATGATAGTTTCAAGTTCCCGTTAAATAAAAGCTGTGCCTCATTCTTGGCTAAAGTTCTGCGAAAACTATTCTACTTGTCTTATTCGACAGGGAAATTTCCAATTACTTGGAAACTACTCACGTTCAGCCTATTCCCAAGAAAGGAAAGGGCAGTGATCCCTCAAATTATCGACCAATTACAATCACTTCGATTCTTTAAAAGGTTTTTGAATCTATCATTAACTCCAAATCAATGAAGTATCTAGAGACTACTCAAACCCACAACGATCGTCAATATGGCTTTTTGTTTTCTGACTTTTCTTATGGAACGTTGAAGCCGTAGTCTTCTCAATTTTGTTGAGGCCAAAATCGTTGCCCTATCATAGTGTCTGAAGTTCAGCCCTTTTAGCCAAATAGCACTTGGCCTCTGTCGTTGTCTTCTATTATGAATGTAAAGTGTTTTATCTGGTCGCTTAAAACAGATTATATTAGATGGCGTTACATCTCAATCTGAGCCAATAAATGCCGGGATGCCTCAGGGCTCTGCTATCTCTCCATCTCTGTTCTCAATTTTCATTAATGATCTGCTTTCTCTTACTTTCAATCCCATCCATTGTTTTGCTGATGACAGTACCTTTGGTTTCGCTTACTCCGTTGAGACCCTTGGGGACTATAGAGGAAATGTCACTCTGTTAAACTAGATTGCATGATTAGATCCTTGAACCACCTTGATGATATCCTCGCTTTTACCCAACCGAATCGCATCGCATTCAATACATCTAAGTTCCAAAGCTGTCCCATCTCTTTAAAACAATATCATAATTTTTTCACTCGCGTTTCTTTTGATGGAGCACTTCCTGACGATATACCGTCTTTATGCATTCTTGACATTAATATTTGCAGTATGTTCAGCTGAACAGATCACAACTGCTCTGTTGCCAAATAAGCATCGAAATATCTTGGATTTCTAAAAAGGGTGGAAGAAATATTTCAGCCCATCGATTCTAGCGCTCCTCTACAAGTCTTACATCAGACCTAGAATGGAATACAATTTCTATATGTAGGCCGGGGCTGGTCGCAGAGTCGTAGCTTCTTTGGATATTGTCAAAAACGGAGCCTTCAGCTCATTGGTGATGTCGCAAAAACTTGTCATATGGACTTACATGAACACCACCGCAATGTTGGTTGCCTTTCCTCCTATATTGCTACATGCATGATCAATGTTCTGATGAAATTTCTAGTCTGATCCCGGATTCCTCCATGTAATACTCGCACTGCAAACCGTGCACATGCTTTTACCCTTCAAAATACTTTCAGTCGTGTGCGAACGTGGAACAGTATCCAATCTTCTGTCTTTTCTCCGGCATGCAATCTGCGAAACTTTAATGGTGACATACATCAGCACCTTCGCCACAAAATGAAAATACAACCAATTAACCAATACCTGCGGATCAAGTATCAGAGAATGAACAACAAAATAACAGCCTCCTTAAGAGAAGCTAAAGAAAGAGACATAAATGGCAAAATATTAAAAGAGGGTAAGGACCCAAAAAAGCTATGGCGTATTATAAATAAAGACATATTAAATAAGGAAAAGACCCTAACAAAATCGGAGGAGATAGCTCACAATTTCAATATCTACTTTAATAGTATTGGTGTTAATATCCAAAACAGTATTCAAACTGAACACCCAACAGCAAACAAAATGGCGATGAGGTCAATATTTTTAGTGCCTACAGATATAGGTGAGGTCGAAAATATAGTAAAAAGCCTCAAAAAGAAAGCAGTTCCGGGAAAGGATGGTATTTCAGTTGAAGATATAGCAGATGTTTTTGACATTATCGGGAGACCACTCACATAGCTCATTAATGAAATGATAAGCAGCGGAATTTTTCCAGACTGCCTAAAAAGGACGTTAATCACACCTAATACAAATGAACAATTACAGGCCCATAGCTCTATAAAGTAATGTAAGCAAGATATATGAAAAAGTCATGGAAATCAAGCTGAGGAAATTCGTCTTGAGAAATGACGGAATAGACAAAAATCAATTTGGCTGTCAGTCCAAAAGCAACACAGAGTTGGCTACAGTTGAAACATTAAACAAAATTAACGATTACATTGATGAAGGGAACTATGTAGGAGCAGTTTTTGTTGACCTAACTAAGGCCTTCGATACAGTACACTATGAACCAATGCTTGATTTTCTATACGCAATGGGAATCCGAGGTACAACAAATAACCTAGTAAAAAGCTACTTAACCGGACGACAAATACAAACAAGGATAAAAGGGAACCTTGAGCGACCCTTCAATATCCACTTTCGGAGTACTACAAGGTTTAATTCTGGCGCCATTACTATACCTCCATCAAACTATGTGGTGAGTATCACATTTTTGCGGATGACACCAACATCGTTTACAAACATGGAAACCCTGGAAGTTATAATGAACAAAGATTCAGAAAATATTCAAGAAATGGACGGACGGAAACAAACTAAAAATAAATAAAGGGAAAATCAAATATATGATCTTCAAAAAGAAAACAAACCAGACAAGAGCATCGACATAAAAATAGGCGACCATAGCATACAAAGAGTTAGTCACATAAGCTACCTGGGACTACAAATTGACGAGAAATTGGACTGGAAAAAACATATTACAAGACTGGGAAAGAAACTTGCTCCCTTAATTGGGATTATGCAAAGGGATATCAGGTTGTAAAAGCCTGTAGCGGACCTAATCTACAATACACATATGATACAACTTAATAAACTGGACGCAATCCTCAAAAAGACTCAAGGTGGATGTCAAAACCATAATAAATAGGGCCCAAAAATCTCTATATGGTCTACCATGGGATACTGCCACAAATACTGTTCATCAATACACACAAGAGGCAACATTGAAAATAATCATTGAAATTAAAAAAGCCAAATTCATGTTCAACATACTCAGGAAAACTATAAAAACAAATCTAATAATTGAATTGCATACTAATGTTTATAGCCACAGAACAAGAAACAGGAATAATGTATTACCAATCCAGTCAAGAACAAATAGACGACGAAAATGAGCTGCCAGACAGCATTAAATTGGCGCCAACAGTATCTTTGTTTTTTTTTTTAAATATTGGAAAAATATTTGACATGAAGAAGTGTGACCAGAATCCGGTGACACCTAATCAAAAATCATGATACTGCAAGTATAAACCGAAGTGCAATCTAAGTAAGACTTTAGCTTTAGTTAATCAAAATGTAAAATAGGGAATAGTTTAAATACCGTTAAACAAATAATAAGAACACCTGCCTAAAATCAGCCTGAAATGTCAAAATAAGAAATAAGTAAATAGTTGTCAAATTCAGTTGAATTAGGATATATAAAGAAAACCGGATAGTTATGTACCTCAAACTGTCTTTACTAAAAGGAAAAAAATGTGTTTTTGATAAGGCAAAATAGGAAATATAAGTATGAAAATGTTAATTTAAGTTTGCATCAAAATGAGATGTGTAATTTTAAAAATAAATAAATAATTATATTGTCTATGATTAATTGAAAACACTTGTTAACTTTTAAATTATTTATTAAAAAAGTCTTTTTATAAGAGTGCGACGCGTTTCGCCTTATCGAGGCATCATCAGGCTATCGACTGAATATTCCCGCCGGTTGCAAAATTTTTTGGATTTAAAAGTGGACTATTGTTCATAAAATCTAGCTGATCATTAACTATGTTTTGCCCAATATATTTGGCTTATTTGGTTTATTTTCTCTTAAGTGTTTGGATATAGCAGACTGTGGCATCATACTTCGAGCTCCCGCAATATGTTCAGTTAATCTATTCTTTAGAGTTCGCTTCGTTTTACCTACATAAATTCCAGACCAATCATTACATTTAATTTGATATACCCCGCTTGTTTCTAGTGCATCAATTTTTCGTTTTATTTTATGATTTAAGATGCAATTTTGTAATGTGTTTTTACAGAAAAAGGCGGGGTTAATATCTTTGGATGTTAAAACTTTTTTGATATCCTTCTCAGTATTTTGAATAAATGGGATTTTTCTCCATACTTAAGCTTGGGATTCTAATCTGTGTCTAGCATATACAAATTGAATTGCATGCTTTTGTATTTTTTTAGATAATCTTTAGACAAGCCAATATGTCACTAAGATAGAGCTGTACATCATCAGCATACAGGTGTACATTACAATTTTCAACAACATCGGGCAAGTCAAGTTGAATAGCAGTGGACCAAAGATTGAGCCCTGGGGCACACCAGAGTCAAGTTGCAAAACACAACATTTAGTATTTATGTTGTTGATGTTAATATTATAATATTTTGTTAAGTAATGTATATAATAAGTGTAACCTTTAGGAGATAAACCTCCCAGCATCAAATTACTGGCAGACTATTTACATATGTTGAAAGTAATTTAAGCTCTATAGCACATATAAAATAAATGCCTTGTCAATTTTCCATAACAATCATTATAAAACATTTTAGAGAATCGGACTGGTACACACACATATGGGTTTCTGTTTGATAGTTTAGGAATTGTTTCTAGAGAGCTTTAACTTTATTCGTGTTAATCAAGTACATAGCGTATAGTTATTTATAGAACAATAATCTTGATATGTTGTACATCATACGATAAAATAAAAAAAAAAACTTAAAAAATACCAATATCCAGTTTTTAATAAAAGTCATTAAACTCATTGGAATCTTATCTTCTATAACACCAAATATTCCTTTAACTCGATTTTTAAAGAATTTTTGTTTGCCTATACCTAAAAGTAGGTACGAGGGACCGAAAAAATATTACAAATGTTGTATTGCCATCTATTTCTATTCTGTATGTTAATTTGGAGAATCTACTTGACTGAAACTGAACTATGGTCGATTTTATAGATTTTATAGAACTTATTACTTGAAGTTCAGCGGAATAAAGTAGTTAAACCAAAAAGAGACAACTATAGAAAAGTAATCTCATGATAATGTAAGCAATTTCAAATTCAGTATTTTCTAACGTCTACGGCAGGCAGGAATTAGCCGTACTGGTGAGTATTAGTTCCTGCTGATACGAAACGTCTTATTTATTACTACCTGCGCCAGCTACAGGCTTTGCAGAAAATTAGTTATTATTATTGTTTTTTTTTTACAGAGTACATTTTCGTAAAAGTCTTCATGACTTTTACTCTTGAACTTGACTGGTGCCACCTAGGGCCTAAATGGCTAAACACTAAAATAAATACTTAGTATTTCGCCTCGTATGATTTATACACAGAATTTAAACTAAGATTATATATGAGGTCAGATTGGCATTTATCTTCTGACGTTGACAGTACTGATGAGTATTGGTTCGTGCTTATACTAAACGCCTTATTTATTGCTGTCAGGCCGTCTATGTTAAAGATATCAATGGTCTTAATGTATATTTGTCGCTAAATGGTTACAGTGGCATGTATCTGTGATTAAAGCCGTTTGAAATTTTATAAAGTGCCTTTTACAATGGTATATTCAAATTTATTTTTCACAGTCAGCACTAACTGACAAATCTATGATGTTTTGTCAAAAGTGCAAATCACCAAAAATGGCAATTTGGAGTTATGTATATATCAAAATGTTTGAAAAAAGCTCCCTGTCGCTCTGTAGCTAATACAGAATATTTCTCAAAATCATTCAAATTATGGGTCTAAAACTCACAACTTCAAAAAAACTGAGTATAATTTCGGTTGCGTATTTCGTAAGGAGCGCAAAGTAAATTTTTGGAAGTATATGTACTTTCGACTAAACACCATAGAAATATTTTGTTTCGAGATTTTTTTTTTTGTAATTTACGCAGCCTGTAATGTAATTACTCCACGGCATATCAAAATTGCTTTTCTCAACATTTCCATAAATGTTAAAATCAACGATGAAAAATCTTTAAGTATCAGAAGAAGAAGAAAAAAATACAAACAACAAAAAGGTCATATAAAATTTTATTAGGTAGTGGAACCAACATGCCAAAAATCTTTGACCCTAAGCCTCGTGGTTAAATTGGCGCCAAAACAATTTTAGTTTAACGACCTACCACTCCCGAAAATCATGTACACATACACATCAGTATGTAATACTAGGATAAGTCTTAAAAAATTAAAGAAAGTCAACTACCTACCTTGGGCCGGTCATAATATCCAAGTAACTATGTATTTGATTTGAACCGAGACTGAAAGAGGCCGATGACACATCAATGCCGACATCAAAAACATTAAGGAAATCAAGAGTTGCAAACTATAGGTACCCACCAAAAACTCACACAACGAAAGTGTAAGACCACCCCAACCAAAATGTTATTTTCTTGAATACCTGTAGATAACCCACATGGTGGGCCTGTACAAAATATCCAATAAAACAAATCAAAAGGTAACGAGCAAATTATTACTACCGCTGGCAAAAAAAAAACACAAGCAATAAAAAAACAGCCGCTTCCGATCGCAGTTCTCTTGGGGAGCTCCTCATTAGCACCTTAATTCTTTCTGAGAACGTTGACCCACCCTGGGCAGGCCTGATTCTCTCAAGGTTGTATAGTGTATTTTAGGCAAAGAAAATAGATAACTCAAATACCCAAGAAAGGTGAATAACACCTGACCGCGCTTGCAGAGCTTTTGCGTTTCACTTTTAACGCGATAAATGCCGCAATGGATTTCGGCACCGAAATTATATTGACAGAGGCACATTTATATATGTGTATATGTACAGACCAATACCAAGTCAATGATGACTATATCAAGCATGAAAGTCAGTCGGAAGAAGTCACGATGGGACTCATATTATATCACGGTTGACTATGCGGCTGTACATAATAACGACAAAAGTTATGATGGCAAAAAAAGAAAGTTCGTTCAACTTTTGCTCTGTGGTGCACAGATCATGTGCAAAGAGATTCCATTCCATTCAGTTTCATAATTGCAACGTTTTTGTTTTTTTTTTTTTGTTTTTTTGTAATTCACATTTCGGGCGAAAGATGGTACTTTCAGGGTCGTCGTCATCATCGTCGTCTTCGTCGGTAGACTAAAGGTGGACAGATTCAGATAAGATCACTTCATTCAATATTGCAGAAAGCAAAACTTTGAGGATAGTAGAGAAAAAATTCTACAGTTTTCAATTTCTTCCGGTGAACTTGGAGTCGAGTTCAACGATCGTTAGATGAAGAAGAAGAAGATTCGGTTCTAAAAAAAGTGCACAGCAAAAATAAGGGGAGCTGTGCTTTTGCAACCAATCAAATTGCAAGAGACTCACCTTTCCGCAATTTTTGGGGGTAAGTCTCGGAATTCAGTTATTAATCAATGCGCGATAACTAAAACGTACGATAATGTCGAGGAAAATTTGCAATGTCGCAACTTTCCACAGGAATGCGTTCAACATTTCGAATTATCTTTGATTTTGATGAAATTTTACAGGAAAGTTATCTATAGGGTAAATGCACCAATTTGCAACCAGTTCATTTTAAAAGATGCTATAAAACGACGTATTTTCCTTAAAATGCAGATATTTCTATATCCTCATATTCGTGTATGTACCTGCTACCCCAAATATGAGCATAGGATCGTTGAACTAAAAGTTCAGTACATTAGGTGCCGGCATGTAAATAATGAGAAGGCAGTGTTGTCAGATCAGAAGGTCTTCGTTCCCCTATAAGATTCTCAAAACCCCCCTAAAATGTTAATTTTGGCTGAAAAATATCCCAAAATATTGTGGAGCGAAAATGAAAAGCAATATGTTCACAAAAATATATTAACATTCCCTTTTAGTATAACAATATAATACTATGTACAGGGTGTTCCAGGAAAATTATGCAATACTGAAACCCCTAAAAGATGAGGTGATTTGCAATCGAAAATGTCATTAATTTTTTTCAAACACGTGTTATTTTCGAAATTACAGCGGATTTTAGATTTTTTCGAAAATGAGGTCGTTGCACCGCTTTTTTGGCTGTATTTATTGTGGAGGTTGAGGTGTGTGGAGATTGAGGTGGTTCTAGAGGTTGAGGTGGGTCTAGAGAGGTGTGTATTATGTGCTGTATATCATCCTCCTGGTAATTTTGTTGATGAATGTGCAGATGAACTTTCTACTTCCATTTCCCGTATTGCGCATCGCTATAGCAATGTTATTATTGGAGGTGACTTCAATGTAAATTTGCTTCACAGTAATATTCCCACTGAAAGCTTTCGATCTGTAATTCAAGGTCTTCACCTCAATGTTGTGAATTCTTTTCCCACGTACTTTTGTTGTACTAATCCTTCACAACTGGATCTCTTTATGACTACGGATAAAGAAAAAGTATTATTCCATAATCAGATTAGCCCTCCGAGCATAATTGATCCTGATATGCTATTCATGACTTATAATGCTTCGTTTGATAACTCTAATCAGCTGAAGCAATTTTATTATCGAGATTTCAAGTACATCGACTTGTTTAGCTTGACTAATGAATGCCTGTCCCTTACATGGACTGATATCTATGTCTGTCCTTCTGTTCAAGGTAAGGTTGACATATTGAATGAGCTAATCTCCTATTTGTATAATAAATATGTTCCCCTTAAAGTCAAGCGTGTTAGTGCTAGTAGCTCTCCCTGGTTTAGTCACACAATTCGTGCTCTAATAGTCGAAAGAGAATTCTTATATCGTCAATGGAGGCGGCTTAGAACTGAATATGCTCGATCTCTATTCAAATGCGCTAGGAACAAGGTAACTTCTGAGATTCGGTTAGCAAAGCGTCTATATTATAGCTATAAATTTGACCCTAACCTGCCTCCCAGAGTTTTATGGAGTAACCTGAGGAAAGCTGGTATTTGCCCTGGCTTGAGTCCTGAAAGATCATTTGAACCTGAGGCCTTTAACAAGCACTTTACAACATGTTCTGGTACCGCTGTTAAGCCCGCGTGTATTGAGAGCTATCCCTTGCGCGAGCAAGACATGAATTGTTTGTCTTTCCGGAGCGTCGGGCATGATGAGCTTTACAAAGCTATCTTTTGTGTAAAGTCCTGTGCTGTCGGTTTTGATGAACTCAATCCCCGCTTTGTAAAGCTTTTGTTTCCGTACATATCCACATATATATTGCATATTATGAATACTTGTTTGTCTTCCTCCTGTTTCCCTGACATTTGGAAAGTTGCTAGGGTCATACCTGTACCTAAGAAAACTTCCCCTGTCAGCTTGTCTGACTTCAGACCTATTAGCATTCTTAGCTTCCTAGAGAAGGTCTTGGAAAAACTTATTTGTTACCAAATTCAGGAGTTCTTAGATCAAAATAATCTGCTCACGAGATATCAATCTGGTTTCCGTGTAATGCACAGTTGTGAGACTGCCTTGCTAAAGGTATCTAATGATCTCCGTTTCGCTCTTGATGCCGGCGAAATTGGCGTGCTTGTCTTATTGGATTTTTCTCAAGCTTTTGATAGCGTTGTGTACTCTACACTACTCCGTAAATTGTATGTTAACTATTGCTTTTCTTCTTCTGCGGTCAAGTTAATAAGTAGTTTCCTCACAAACCGTTTTCAACAAGTAAACGTTAATGGTATTCTCTCCTCCTTCTTACCTTTGTTTCAGGGTGTCCCACAAGGATCTGTATTAGGACCTCTCCTATTTAGTCTGTACATTAATGATATCGGTGATATCGTACATAATGTACAGTTACATCTATATGCCGATGATGTTCAATTGTACTTGAGCAAACCTCTTGGGTTGATTGAGGATTGTATTTGTAGAATCAATGATGATCTTGCTGCAATTCACAGATGGTCAATTGATAATAAGCTTTCTCTCAATCCTAATAAATCGCAGTGTTTGGTGTTGTGCAGCTCACCTCCTGATTTCGATGATATACCCTCAGTTATTCTCAATAACGTCATGTTACCTTTTGTTGACTCGGTAGCTAATCTGGGAGTGAAGTTCAACAGTCGCCTGAAATGTTGTGATCATGTTAAGGGTATGTTGGGTAAAATTTATGGTGGCTTGCGAAGACTTTGGCTATTTGCTAGTATTTTACCAACAAATTCACGTTTGAGATTGGTTAAGACGCTCTTGTTGCCTCATTTTACTTACGGCAGTCTAATTTACCCTAAGCTTGATTCCCTGTGCAAACGTAAAATGGAAGTTGCTTTTAATGATTGTTTACGATTCATTTTTAACCTGCGCAGATCTGCCCATATTACTCCAGTCAGGGACTCGTTACTGGGATGCTCAATTCAAACTTATTTAAAACGCAGGGCATTAATCTTCCTATTCAATTTAATGCAGACTAGGAAGCCCATGTATCTTTATGAAAAAATAGAATTTCTGCATTCTAGGAGAGGAATGAGCTTACGTATACCGCGTTTTAGTACATTGACTTATGAGGGATCTTACTTTGTCCAAATTGTTCGTCTATGGAATTCCCTCCCTCACAATACGCAGTGTGTGGCTTCTGTCAACGAATTCAAAAGGTATTTGGATGATTGTATAGTTTGAGTGCTATGGGATGTTGGGATTAACTGTGCAAGATTCTCTTATTTACTTATTTCTTATTTCTTTTTTCTTTTTTTTTTCTTTTTTTATAATTTTTGTTATTAATATGTTTTTATTTAGTTTTAATTTTCTTTTTCCTCCTCAATATATATGTTGCTTGTCTTTACTTTTTCTTAGTTATAGTAGGCACTTTCTAAAAATTAGGTTTTTTACTTTAATTTTTTTTTTCTTTCTTTATTGATTTCCGAGTAGCTTGATTAGTTTATATGAAGTACTATTTAAGATTTACATCTTGTGTACTTAATTTGCTTAATAAATGAATATGAATATATGAATATGAACTTAGCTTATTTTGCTTACTGAACCGCCATTTTGGTCTTGTTTTATTCGTATTACTACTGGCTTTCATTTATAATAACTGGCTTTCAAAAAAATTTCTAGATAAGTAAAAAATTAACGATATAACTTCAAAAATGTTTTTCTCTTCGAAAAATTATCTTCTTTGAGGGTCCAAAATCTCCTAAACCATATTAGCAAACTATTCCGTGCACACAGAAAACATCCCTAATTTATTACCTTTCAGACAAATACAACATTTTTAGCCTAGCTCAAGTAATACCCAAGATACATGATAAGAGTCTTGCAACATACCTCGTCCATATTTGAACGAAATTATTTTGAAATTCAAATTTTTTTTATAATGGTCAGAAAACTAAGCACTGAAGCTAGAAAATCGAGTAAAACCTACTTTATAATTTTAATATATGTTTAGGACTATTAATAACATAATTTGCACTATTAATTTTAATCTGTCGTTATCATTATGAAGTCAAAATAATCCGCCTTTTTAGTTCAGGTATCACACCATAAATAGATCAATCGCGACTCAAATCATAATGGTATTTGTGTAATGCCGTAATCTTACACATATCATCGGGTGAAGAAATAATCTTGCATGGGTAAGGAATTTTCCACAGGTAGAGAATTTTCCACATGTAAAAATATATTGGTATTTAATTTTTATGATGAATTCCTACAGTAGGCAAAATTTCTTCATTTGTGAAACTTGTGAAAAAATTTTAGTGCTTTCTTCGTAGTTAGATTTAAGCATTTGATTAAGTCAATCAAATTAAGCGAAGTTATGCCTGCAAATATTTTACATACCACGAGTTGGCTGAAATGCACTTTATATATGGTATGTGCAATGGAAATGATTCTGCAGCTGTAGAGGAGTATACTAGGCGGTATCCTCAAAGACGGGCCCCGTACCGTGGACTATTTTCTAGACTTCACCGTCAATTGTGCGAGAGCGGGTCTTTTCGCGAGTTGAGATCTGCTAGACCCAGAGGTGAAGACGATACTATATTACATTTGGTAAGAAGCGATCCGAATATAAGTATCCGTGAAATTTCAAGACACACTAGTCAGCCTGTTGTAAATGTAAGTAGGACACTAAATTTTGTTTTTATTACTTAATTATTTATTAAATTAAATTATAATTAGATCATACTTATAGGCTAGACACTGAATAATATTTTATATTTTGATCACGTATTTTGGAAAAACAAATATTCCTTTACATTATTCTATTTGGCAACGACAGTTCTAAACATATATTTTAAAATTATAAAGTAAGTTTCACTGGATTTTCTTGCTTCAGTGCTTAGTTTTCTCACCATTATAAAAAAAATTTGAATTTCAAAATAATTTCGTTCAAGTATGGACGAGGTATGTTGCAAGACATCTTATCCTGTATCTCGGGGAGTACTTGATCTTGGCTAAAAATGTTATATTTGTCTGAAAGGTAATAAATTAGGGATATTTTCTGTGGGCACGGAATAGTTTCCTAATATGGTTACTTTAGGAGATTTTCTACCCTCAAAGAAGATAATTTTTCGAAGAGAAAAACATTTTTGAAGTTATATCGTTAATTTTTTACTTATCTAGAAACTTTTTTGAAAGCCAGTTATTATAAATGAAAGCCAGTAGTAATACGAATAAAACAAGACCAAAATGGCGGTTCAGTAAGCAAAATAAGCTAAGTTACAGCCAAAAAAGCGTTGCAATGACCTCATTTTCGAAAAAAATCTAAAATCCGCTGTAATTTCGAAAATAACACGTGTTTGAAAAAAAATTAATATGACATTTTCGATTGCAAATCACCTCATCTTTTAGGGTTTCCTGGAACACCCTGAACATATATGTAGTATATATATTCGATCATATCTACGAAGCCTGATCGCGTACCTAGGCTACTTCAAGTTTCGCTTACAACGTGAGTCTAGTCTAAGAAAAATAATAGATGCAGTATCAGCATCCTGACCAACCTTGTACGCAGTTCGATGGGGCGCAGATCATCATACAACCCAAGTCGGCGAAACACCCCATAAATCTTACCTTTCATTTTAACATGGTCGCAAAAACCTATTTGAGAATTTAATATAAAGCCTAAGTTTTTAACTTTCTGGATATATCGGGAAAAATAGGTAAGGTCATAACTTCCTCTGCATACCGCTAGCGCTTGAGATTTTTTGGGGTTGAGTATCAACTTATTATTAATTGACCATTTTAAAATGCTTTAAAGATCTTTATTAATTCTGCTGACACAGTCCTCTAAGACAGTATTTCTCAAACTGGGAGCCGAGGCCCCCTAGAGGGCCGTGAAGCTCTTACAAGGGGGCGCGAAATATTTAAGTATTTTTATTTCCATATTTATTTACAATTTAAAAACTTTAAATTCTTTTAAAAAAATATGAAATAATAGCTGTGTTCTTTTGGTTCCGTGCAGTGCACTGCAGAACACAGGAGATTGCGAATTGAATTGGCTTGTAGAGTGCATAGAAAAAGAATTTTTTTGCAAGCATAGAGAGAATAATCTAGGTGCCATGACTTTAATTCTTACAAACCGTTAGACCTGTCTAATTTTGCCCCGAAGTTTATCAAGTTCTATTTTGACATTTTGCAAGGATTCAAGTAATGGCAATTTGATCATTTTCTCTACACTTTCAAGACATTTTTTATTTTTATGCACCCTACAAGCACTCACATATATAACATGGACTGCCTGATTTTCTATTTCATATGGGTCAACTTTTTTTGGCAGGGTGTGACAATTATCATAATTTCAAGTTTTACTTTCGCTTTAATATTCATATTAAAAGTTCAACAAATTACAGATGCATTCGAAATTATTTCTATTCTTGGAAGCTTATCTCGTACTACATCAAATGTTTTTTAAACTTGATTTTTAAAGAAATAAAATTAAGGAATTTTTGTCTACCTGTCCCTAAAAGTAGCTATGGGGGACAGAGAAAGGATTACAAATATTGTATTGCCATCTATTTCTGTTCTATATATTCGTTTGGAAAACCACTGAACTGAAACTGGACTATGGTGTATTTTGTATAGAACTTATTGTTTATAGTTCCGCGGAATAAAGTAGTTAAACCAAAACGAGACAACTATAGAAAAGTGATCCCATAATAATGTCAAATAATGTAAGCAATTTCAGTAGTATCAGCAGTCCATTTTATATATGTCAGTGCCTACAAGTCAATTTAATTCGCAATCTCCTGTGATCTGCAGAGCACTGCACGGAACCAAAAGAACACAGCAATCTAAATTTATTTACTTTTCAAACCCGTCATTTTTTTTTTAAACTTATTTTCACAGTATGCTTAGTTACTTATTAAGACAGAAGTTCATTTTTAGGGTTCCGTACGCAAAGGGTAACAACGGGAACCCTATTACTAAGACTTCGCTATCCGTCCGTCATCATGTTGTATCTCATGAACCGAAATAAGTAGGCAGTTGAAATTTTCACAAACTGTATATTTCTATTACCGCTATAACAACAAATAATAAAAATAAAATAAAATTTAAAGGGGGCCCCCATACAAGAAACGTGATTTTTCCTCGTTTTATTCATTATTATTATCACAACATTATTTTTTCACATGACGCCTACTCTCATTTGAAAAAAAATAAATACAAGTACATTGTGTTAAATTTTGTACGATGGTACGGAATCATTCGTGCGCGAGTCCGACTCTCACTTGGCCGGTTATTATTAAATTCTAAGAGATTTTTATGAAATAATCATTTGTTTCAACCAACGAGGTAATAACTAAAGGAGATGAAAATGAACAAATATCATGTACCCATTTCTAACATATTGACACTACTACTAGTTAACAATTAGGAGTAAGAGTAAGATCTGTTTCGTGCCCCTTCGGTTATATCACAGTTTTTTCTGCGTCGATGCGACAAGCCAAAAGTCACTGACATTTATATAAATGGACTGCTCGGTTGAACCAAAAATACATGAAAGCAAATGGCACCACTTTCATATTCCTGTCTCTTTCCGTGAAAGCATACTTTCTCACTGAACTGTAACGATGGAAACGAGAAATTGCTTGTAAAAATACTTGTAAAAAACACTTCCTTCGACTCGTAATTAAAATTTAACAATACAAATAGTCCCAAATACTTTTGTGGTAAATTCGGTAAATCCCACGGACATTCATATAAGTAAATTCCCAAATAATTTAAATATAGCTCCAGTTTACGACAGCTGGTAGCATTGACAGTGAGAGCATACTTTCTCAAATCAAAACTGGTGCCACATGAAACAGGTGATCAGTCAGTGCCCAAAACAAACCAAAATTTTCAACAAAGTAAACATGAATTTTATAGCGAGAATACCAAGAATGGCGGAATGAAACACACACAAATACGGGGCATTTGTAGAACTTAAAGATGAGCTTCGACTCTTTCTTTAAGACTGAAAAGCAGATGTTGCTTAGCACTTCAGTGATGAAAAGTAGATTTGTCTTACATCATATTTAGCAGATATTTTTGCAGGGAAAAGATACCAACATTTTATATAGTTTTGCTATGAAAATTCATAGCGAAATAAGTCAATATGAAATTGACTCAGTTTGCTGCTAAGTCTGCAGCTCGAGAATTAAGTTGAAAAAACTCTTTATGCAAACGAAAAATCTTTAAAAAAGAAATTTCGTTGCAAAAAGAGGGCGTTTCATATAAGCAGGAACCGTATAATCGTCAGTACGGCTTGGTTCCTGCCTGCCGTATACGCCAAAGCAAACAGCCAAGCTGACCTTCGGCAGGCAGGAACCAAGCCGTACTGACGATTATACGGTTCCTGCTTATATGAAACGCCCTCTTTTTGCAATGAAATTTCTTTTTTAAAGATTTTTCGTTTGCATAAAGAGTTTTTTCAACCAACATTTTAGTTTTGAATACAAAACTTATTGCTTTCCAACAAAAGCTTTGCTCTTGGTCAAACTCTATTAACGAAGGAAATATGGAAATGTTCTCTTGTCTAAATTAGTTTCTTAGCATCAATGTAATATTAATCCCAAATACAATTAAAAAAATAATACTAAATCACATTAACGAATCTAAACGATTTCTTACTAAATATTTGCCAAACATAAACGAGAATCGAAAGTTCGACTGGGTATGAAGCCATTTGCTAAAACATTGAAATATGATCATATTACTTGACTAGCTCAAGAAGAATTGATTGATATTAGCTCCGAAACAGAAAAAGGTTCGATCTTTGTTACAAATTGAAGTTTTTTTCCAATAATATCATAATTGTGATAGTTATTCGTCTCTGAAAATAGCAACTTTCAAACCAAAATATATTAGTAACCAAAACTTTTTTACTAGTTTTCTCTCCGTCACTTCCTCTTCCACTTCAAGATCTTCCATACTCAAGTGAAAATTTATCTTATTGATGTACCATTATTACATTATTATGTACCAAACTTTGAAAATTTCATGAATTTGCGAATTTTCTAAAGCTAATTACATACATACATATAAAATCCCGTAACCTTTATTTCTGACACGTCATTACCTAAGTTTATGCTTTTCCTCAAACTATGTGGAATCTTGTGATCATGATAATATGCACAGCTTTGACGCAAAGTCGTATTAACTTTCCGTGTTTTTTAAGATTTCAGTAATAGCCCCCCCCCTTAATTAGAATTTAATGAAAAAGTCTAACAGAATGTTGCATAAAGCAACAGCAAGAATATTCGTGCAACAACTTATCGCAAAACCTTCGAATTAGTGTTTCTGAAATTTCACCTAATATTGATTATTTATGTAAAAATATGCAATCCCATCCCTCCCATTAAATCTCTATTTTGGTAACAAATTTGAGGTGAAAACTCTCTATAACGAAACTCTCTATAACGAAAAACTCTCTATAAAGTAAACACTAGTTGAACTTGGTCGGTTCGCCTACGAATCAATATATTAATTCACTCTATGTAACGAAGTGCTCACTCCCTATAGCGAAAAATCCGCAAAACAATGTTTGTGATAGGTTGCCAGATGCCCACAAAGGCTCCGATATTTTCGGAAGTAAGTATACCTAAAGTTCCAGGTATGTCGGTTTTGTGAACTTCTTCTTTTATTTATTATGATTATGCCATTATTGACCACTGACAGACTCGGCGCGTGGGGGATGACTTACATTACAAATCCACTTATCGTTTTCAACCAATGGAAACGATTTGCTGTCCTGCTGCTGCCGTGTCAATGTAATTCAGACCTTAGGTACCACCGAATAAACCACCGGTACTCTGATGTCTGATACCTGCTTATTGTGATTTATTTTGTCCATACATACATATTTTGTTACAATTTGTTACTCATTCTTTATAACGAAAACTCTCTATAACGAAAGAAATCGCTTGGGCATTGGTTTTCGTTATAGAGAGTTTTCACTGTATTTTGTTTAAATTTAGTTTTATATGATATTATTTTTAAAATAGTTTTGAAGTTTATTTTGTTTGAAAAACTTGATTTAAAAGCATTATTTGTAAAAAAAAATATTGCTTAAAAAAATTACTAATTATTTTATTAGTATCAGTTTTTGGGAAGGACTGAATTTTTTCTTCCGATTTAGGGAGCAACAATATAAAAAAAGTTTGAGAAGCACTGCTCTAAGAGACCAATAGGGCGATCTACATATATTTGCACATCATCAGCATGCAACAGTCGAGAAATCATTTATACAAAGTCTGAAGAGCAGAGGTCCTAATAGTGATCCTTGCGGTACACTGACAGTCAAACAAAGCCTAGAGGAAATAATTTGATCCACCCACTTTAACTCGCTACGAGCGATTCTCCAAAAAGTTACTAATTAACTTCAACCCAGGCGAACCAAATCCAAAGAAGCTCTTTACTTAGGAGTTTCATGTCATCGATTCTATCAAAGCTTCTGTGAAGTCAAAGAAGGACTAAGAGCACAATGTGATATCATCGAAAGCAATTCTAATGACTGTAGTGATTTTGAAAATAGCAAACTCACGGCTATGCCCAGGGCGAAAACCAGACTACCAACGGCACAAAGAATTCATATGATCTAAGCGCTCAGATGTTTGATACAGACACAGATAATGTAAACTTCCCCCCCAAAATTTCCCTGTAAAGAGAAAAAATCCCCTATTTTGTGGTGAAAATCCTCCAACCTGGCATCAGTGTGCGAAGGTACAATAAACCATTTTTTTTAGTGTTGTTATATGTGGTGCTTTTTATGGTTCCGTACCCAAAGGGTAAAAACGTGAACCCTATTACTAAGCCGCCGATGTCCGTCCGTCTGTCTGTCTATCACTGGGCTTTATTTCAATAACTGTAATAGGTAGACAGTTGAAATTTTCACGGATTATGTATTTCTATTGCCATAAAGCTTTTTAATTAGTTAATTAATTTAATTTAATTTTCGGAATAACCGCATCAATTTTAGTGGCCGTTGAGGTTTCCATTAGCTTCTTAAACACAGTTCGAAAAATTAAACAAAACGATGGCACGACTAACGTACATGCGGCAAATAAGGCCCACTTAATTTGAAAATGCAACAAATCAAGTAGTATTTGATGATATAGAATTGCAAAAACAAGTTTTTATTTATTTGGACAACTAAAAAATTCGAAAAACTATAACAGAAGTGAGTATTTGAAAAAATAATTCAGTTTTATAAAACGTTTTCCAAGGGCCTTATTAAACTACCACAGTATAATAAGGCCCAAAGCAAAAATTAAATTTTTCAAAATCTTAATTAGAGGAACGATATCCTTTAAACTTGCTAACACTAAAAGAATCAACAAAATTCCGTTATTTTTAATTATTTACAATAAAAATAAAAATGGGCCTTTTAAGTCCCCAAGGGGATAATAAGTCCCCCACAACTTTGGTTATAAATTTCTTAACCTACAACAGAGTAAATCCAAACAGTCTTCATTCTTTGGAACAAAAATAATCTCACAATCATAATCTTATATAGGAACATTAGTTTCATTGAGAATTTAGGTTAGATAGGGTAAAAAGGCCCACGGTCTACTCCAGTGGGCCTTATTACAGCTATGACAAGATTTTACAAAATTTCTCATTAATCAAATAAACACAATGGTGGGCGAAAATAAACACCGAAATTATAAACTACCTAACGTTCAAATTAAACAATTTGCTACATGTGGAAATAGCAATTAAACAACGGACTTATGATTTTATCTAGGCGAAAATTATAATTCCAAGTAGCCATACTCCTCTCGGTGACGTACGGTTCGCTCCTGGCAAGATGGCGGCGTCAGCTGCCGGACGCCTCCTCGACGGCGTTCCTGCGACTTAATGCTAATGAGCATAAAGTATGAGGTAACTACGATTCATTTTAGTAGGAATTTTTAAATGTGGGCGTTATTACCCTCCCGGCTTTATTTGCCGCAGGTACCTTAAATCTTTTAAAAATTGACGACCATGGCCGGATTCACTAATTCGGAGAGTTGTGGAGTTGTGGAGATGAGAGCCATTTTGCCACTTAACTCTCCACTCGGAATTCTGTAACTCGTGGAATTTGTATTGACATTGACCAAACCCCTATACTCTATAGATTTCATCTAGGGTATAAAAACCTGAAAACATAAACTTCATTTACCTTTCCCTAAAACAGAAGATATTTCAACAAAAAATATATGCCAGCACAATTTCATAGAAAACCGTAGAGACACGATAGAGGATGGGTAAAAATGGCTCACTTTTGATTTCAGACACGCTGAACACACTAAAAGTCGGTGAACCTCTCTCTACTTAAGTTGTAACATTCTCTACGGGAATATAAAACTTTTAATTCAATATTACAAAACCATGCGTTACAAAGATTTCATTTTGTGTTTACAAAATATTCTAAGCAAAAGTGGTAAATTCAAGATCTTATCTCAAAAATAATGAATTAGCATTCAAGTTATGCAGATATTTTCATGAAATCTAGTCTTTCTATATTATTAATAATTTTCCTATTTCGAAATGCACAATATGTAGTAGATTACTTTGGAAACAATTCATTCCGAATTTATATTAATTTTGAGGTTGTTGTCCATGGTTAAATAAGAAAATTATGGTTCTTTGTGAATTGCTTTCTACCCCATAGATGGCGATTAAAACTTTAATTTTTTACAATGATTTTTAATATTTTCAGGAGTGTTTTAACAAAAAATTTACAAAATCAGGCAATTTAACTATCTAACTTTGGAATATGTATTTAAATTATTCACATTTTTTCTGGAATTCTGGAATTTATGATGCCATAAAATCTTCACAAAATTTTTCCTACTTCCAACCCTTCGACACTGACGCCACAGGTTTCAATACTAAATTAAAGTAGCCTAGCGCCATCATTCGGACAACTCCAACAACTCGAAATTCAAAGCTTGGACAAGTGAACATGAATAGGGTGATTAGTAAATAAGAAAAGTTAAATAAAAAATTAAAATTTTGTAGTAAGAAAGAACGCAAAATTAGATAATTAGAAATATTAAATTTTAATTTTTTTAATTTCATTTTTTTTCTTTTTTTTCTCGACATTACTAATTACCCTGTTCCTGTTAATAACTTCATGGTGTAGGGTCCGTGCGGTGTGTGGTGTGAACATTGTAATTACAATTCCCAGTGGGAAACGGAAGCATTGTAAATTACTTCTGAAAATATTGTGTGAAAAGTATGCAAGCAATACGCTCTGATACCCAGTCCATTTCATTTAATCCATTGGTTTCCTACGACGGGAAGGTATATAAAGTGGTTATATATTCACCTACATGACTTATAAGGTGAGAGCAGGCCTTCCTTATTAATCTTTGGAAGCAGAAAGGAAGCATTCCTTATTAAATCTTTGGAAAGTGAGAAGAAGCATTCCATTTCAATTCTGTGGAAGCATTCATTCTGCCACCTTATCTCTGCATGACCTGTAAGGCGAAAAGAAACTTTCTTTTCTTTGGAAAGTGAAATACATCCTTTCATTTCTTTAAAATGTTGGTTTTCAAAAAGTGATTTCAAAGCTTTTATAATAGAAATGTTCTGAAAATAGGATTGAACCTATTCATCAACAAATGAAGCCTTTTCTTTTATGTATTTTTATCCCAATGCAAAAATTTTGTTATTGGTTCAACAAAAGTAATTTGAGCTGCATATCGCTTTTCTCGTCTATATTTTGACTGAAAAAATTTAAGAGTTTCACACAAGGAATTTTGGAAATTAAAAGAATGTCAGTAACTTTTACTTCAGCACTCCCTGTTCTGTAATCTGTGTGCAATATGTAGGTGACAAAACATTGGAAAGTATTTGAAAAATATTTTGAAAAACATTTGTAAATTGACTATGAATTTCGTCAATTTCAGAATTGAGTACTCGTAGCGAGTCATCCTCTACAACTGGTTTTAGTACCTTGGCAATGGTTTTCTTCTGAATCAATTTCAACATCCTTTAAGCTCTGAGATATTGTAACGAGAAAATTCCGCCGGATTAGAATCATTGGAGCACAATAGAATTTGATTCCTATAATGATCCATACACAGAACGGTTTTGTTTATAGTTCATACGTATATAAATCTATCATCAAGAATAGATTTTCCAGAGGGGACTTAAGGAAAGTAATTGCATAGACCTGCACTGCATCTCTTTTTAATAGCCCCATAGCCTACGTACAATATAAATTTATGGTTTGTATTAGTCCATCAAGGCATGGACGACGCTTCATTCTTATCATGTAAACTCATGTTTCAATCCATGCCTATTCTACTTTCAATCATATTTGTGTTTCAAATAATGTGTTCAATGCAATAAACTTTGCTGGTCTTATGCACCACGTTATTTGTCTGCAGATTCTGGGAAACAATCCAAACTCCGTTGCCAAAATCACGGCAAACCGAGTAAATATCTGTGGGGCTTGGTTTACCGTTGGTTGAATTGTTTGTCGTCAATATGTGTATTTGCTTTAATATTTCCATCATTCAAAAACCTTAAGAATTATATTCCAAGATATTTCGTCCCACACGTATATATTTTTTTCAGATTTATAAAAAGTAAGAATTTTCACGTAACCTAAAACCCAATCTATTGTTAGACCCGACATATTACCGGAAACGGAGCCGCCTGCGTACCCTAGTGCTGGCATCCTCTTACCATCAGCACGAGGATACTCAAAATGTCTTTGCAGCCTAAAGGACCTAAATCTGTTAAACCATAAACAATGCGATTCAGCTTTAGTTACCATTTCATCAAACATTAGGCACAACATCAACTCTGTCAACTCGGAATTATCTGTTTCAGCATATTTAAAATGTCATTGGAAACACCTATTTCAAATTTCACGCACTATAGAGTGCCATGTACGGAAGGCAACATTAAAAATCCCGAATTTCTGTATATAGTACTGAGATTTATTATGAAAGTAACGGGAACTCTCTTGATTTTCTGGGGAATTGTAAGTTGGTTGTCTCAGGAAAAAGAAACTGAGATTCTAAAATTTTTTGGAATTTTATAATTTCTGGCATATTGTTTTTTATTGACAACTAGATCGGTATTCACAACTGTGTGCTTTGTAAAGTATTGTTAAACATACTTCAACCATGTTTGTTTCTAAGCAGAATAAATACCCGAATTAAATGGATTCGGTAGAACTGATATATTCAAAACTCTTCCTCTAAGTTTCATTGTCCTTTTCGTAAAAGATTTTTCTTCCCAAAGCCTTACCCAATTGTTGTAAGCTCCCACTACATCATTGCAAACATTTCTACGGTAATCTTTTGGAATCAAGAAAAAGGATAAATATGAAGATCTTCCTATACATGTACTTCGAAACAAGAAAACAACAAATACAAATAAAATAAAGTTATATAGTAAAACCATTTTATGCTAAAGATTAAACCACACTGATGAGACCTCTCTGATCGCTGGGTCGAAAAGTTCGTTTTTTCTGCATTTTCAAAGCATTTTGCAAATTCATTGAAATTATTTTCAGTGAATTAGGATACACACGCTTCACTTTTTGAGAATCAGAAGCATTTAAAGGTGCGTTAATTGGCTTGTATTGGGTTGCTGTCCATGAATAATGTATTGAGGAAGCCATGTAAAATTGTGTTCACTGTTCTGCATTTTTTTCGCCCGTGCTTTTTGAACTTGTGACTGTATTTGTTGAATACACTTTTCCATTTACAGCTAGAAAAGGACTGCAAACGTGTGTTGCTTGGTAGCATATCTCAACTTAAGGATGAGGACCTTATGAATAGATTCCAAGGATCAACTGTGTGAAGGAGGTGAAGCAGTCAGCAGTCTATACAGAGTTTGCTGTACCTTAATGCTCTTCACTGCGGCTGGTTCTTGCTTGCCGTATACGCCTGGAAAAAAGCTAAGTTAACCTCACATATATTCACTCAGTTAAAATTCTGAGTGTGAATTATATGAGGCAAAATACTAAGTATTTACTTTGTACTCAGCAGTTTAGCTCTAAGCGGGACTAGACAAACGACCTCAAGAGTGTCTGTTACGCCTCCAGATTATCGCAGGGGCAGTCAGGATTTGTTGAACCCAGCTCATTCCATATTCCGAATACAGAAACCCAACTTTTAATATATTTGAATTCAACCATATCAGAATACTCATTCAGGTTGTCATAGGAATAACATGGGCCTGCAGCATTAACTCTCTGACAATCCCCGTTTTACAGCAAGTAGACTGGAGCTTTCTATAACTTTCAGGAATAGATGCTGACCTTCCAAGCGGACGACACCCCAGACATTGGATCCCTGTTATTAGGCGGATCGTTACGTTAACGATTTTTCTCAGTTGCTCTCAGTTTCCCAAGCCTTCCACTCTCAAGTGGGAAACATACACTTCGGTTGTTGCATTTCTATACTCCTGCAAGGCAATCATAAATCCCTAGTCCAGTCTATAACTAGTCGGATCGCGTTTTGCACAAGACCGTAGAGTTCAGGGTACGGCAATGCACGCGAGTAGACTCTCAAGCGTTCAAAAAATGGTTTATATATTTGTGTAAGTTAGTGTACTATTATTATTAATATTACTATCTATTGGGTGAGATTTCATCTTTGATTCACTGCTTCAATCTGATTCACTGAAGTGATTTATAATTTTACCACTCAAATCCGGAGTGATTTGTTGGTGCACTTATTATTCCGGAGCGGAGCACAAGTAAACTGCTGCACTTCGAAACCTTCTGAGATGAGGCAATACTACGTATAAAATAGAACCTTATAAATATAACCAAAGACAACGTCCTGAATATAAAAGAACAATTAAAATTTTTTTTTTAAGTATTATAATTATTGTAGGTATATAAATTCCTAATTCTTAAACAAATAAATATTTTATAATTTTTATAAATAAATCATTAACATAATCTAATCTTTGGTCCCACATATACTTTTAATGATTAAACTTAAAAACTTGTCTACTAGTTTCTAGATAATCCAATGGATTTCACTTACGAACTAACTCGTATTAACGACGAATGTAAGAATGTAATACAGGTAAACATGTATCGATGTGTTTGTATGAAATAAAAATATACATAAATATAAAAACTTCATAATTTATCGCCTTTTGAAATTCTTTCTATGCTTCTGATAAAACTCTTCCATTGCACGATATTCAGGTTCATAAACATCAGGAATTTCTTGTCCAAGTGCTTGACAGAAAATCATTTCGACTGTTTTGCATCCTCTCAATTCCTCTTCGTATGCCATAAGTTGACGGAAAAAACCAATATTTGGACGAATTTGTGGTCTATTGAAAAAAAAAACAAAAATTTATTAATTCTTCATTCGTATAAATAAAGAATCGTTTTAAATAAAAATTTACCTGACGCTTTTAACATGATTATAAGCTGCTCGCAAAGTCATGCCCATATGTTTGATAAGGTATGCAATGCATAATGAAGCTGATCTACTAACTCCAGCTACACAATGAACCAGAGTTTTCCCATCTGATTGCCGAACTTCTTCTATTAAATCTGCAACTTCACTGAAAAACGATTTCAGGTCAACGTCTCCTTTGTCCAAGGCATTCACTCTTAGGTAAAGTGGTTTTGAATCTGATAATGGTGTATCGGGTAACTCTGGAGCTGCATTCACTATGAATTTGATGTCAAGTTGATCCAGAATGCTGGGAATCGCAACTCCTGCTCCACATAGATATAGAGATGGAAGAATTTGTGATATTCCTGGGAAGCGTACTAGAGGAACAATTCTAGAAGAGAATACAAAAGGAAATTTTGAGAAATAAAATTAAGTTTTTTTTTCTTCTATAAAATAAGCAAATTTGTATAAATGGAATTGTAGAATAGAGCGACAAGGAGTCTCGTTATAAGTTAATCAAATAATGTGGTTTTGGGTCTTTTATTTGTACCGCAGATCCTTAAATTGTAGTTGGTGTTCATGAGTAATAAGAAAAAAAAACTAATTTTTCACAAAGCACCCTGTATCTTAAAACCGACAGGGCGTTCGGTCACAGTTAAGAGCTTATTATATGCACTTTCCAACGACTGCTTAACCAACCCAATACCCCTCTCCCATCTATTATTTTTGCAAAACGGTCATTAACATAACATAACTTTTTTTTTTTAAAACCTGTAAACTGTAGACTCTATTCTTTAATGTGAGACTCACCTAACCCGAATTCCTCAAATACATTGGTGGAGTGCGGGCATCTTCCTTTGCAGAGTTTTTCTATTGGATAACACATCCTCGACTGTCCTGTTGATGCCCTCGTCGTCTCTGCGAACCAAAACTTTTCATCACGAAACTGTTTCTCGGAATGTATTGTAGCTCTTTCATCATAGATGGCTCTGTAAGATGGACAGTGAGTTCATTCAAGTCCATCAAGTCCCCGAGGAAAGACTGCATCTTTCCTGCCCTACTTCAGAATTCGGATGACTTATTGATTGGAAAACTAGGCCACCATTTTAGGGCATGCATCAAAATGGGCTGTACACCGAATAGTAGTAGTAGAGGACAAGGCTTTTAGACTAACAAGCTTTACCTCCGTTCTACTCAAAACCCTAGAACGCACTTACGAGTGTGAATTGAGATGCTCCATTCCTAGAAACAGCTCATCACAGCATCAGCACACGTATTTAAAGAGAAGATCAGTTGATATGGCCCTACACGAGGTGACGCACTCAATTGAAATAGGCTTTCTCTTTAAACAATCTACGCTGGCTGTTTTCATCGATGTAGAAGGCGAATTTAACACGATGTGGCCTGAGACTACATCTCAACCAAAGCTTGATTCACTCTCACAAGAGTTTCATATGAGTACATCTTCAAATTTGTGCCGTCAGTCGTACCTGACATTAACATAAACGGTAACCTCTACTTCGTCAGCATACACGTGCAGGTTGACGTCTCGACCGGTCTCATGGAGATCGTTTATGAATAAACTAAATAACAAAGTGCGCAGTATTGAGCCCTGGAGATCGCCAGTCAGAACAGCGAGGGAATATTAGTACTATCCACTTTTACCAATTGCTTTCGATCGTGCAGAAAGTCCCATATAAGGGCAACAGTGAGTGACTGAATTTATATGAACAATTCAGTTTTTCCAGAAAGATTTTAGTTAGAAGCTTTCGAAAAAACTAGCAGTGCCAAGGTAACCAAATGGTTCTAGTTGATTCTAAGTGCCCGAACAGTGACTGCTAAAGTACATGCAATAACCTTTGGTTGATTAGGTCCAAGAAATATATGCCACGAGGGATTTAAGAACAAGAATCCAGCATTAAATTCCCTTAAAAAAGGAGAAAAATGTCTACGAGATATGTGTAGTAGGAAACACGATAGGTAAAGTATGTACCCTTTTCTAAAAATGGGATAACGCTCTTCTATATTTTTCCACATAATGTAAAATCAAGGAAAAGTGTTGTAACATATTTTAACCTCTAAAAACCATACATGGGTCTAGTAGACCCAAGCCCTCGTTCAGTGTTGAAAATTGTTTAATTCGCCTCACTCGCTTCCTTCAGTCGGCCCAGTACCCTTTGTTTGACTTAGTCATTGCTTTATACCAGTGCGAAAAGCTATGTCGAGTGAGTGTAACCAGGTGAAATTAGGCAGAGTATGTGAGCAATTTTTTTTTATTTCTAGTTTTTAGAAAAATTCATCATAATGAGAAATGTAGGCGATGACAATTTTAAGGGATTTATTTCGAAGCATCTAAAGAACTTATCGATATGGGTGATATTAAAGAGGACATCCAACTCGACGAAAACATCAATTTGAAAAGCATTCATAATACAGAAACAGAATAAGGCATTTCTAAAAATAATGGTGACGGAAATAAGGTTTATTAAGGTGCAGGCCATTTTGAAGCTGTATCTCTCAAAGAGCTTATTCTAGATCCCGATAATTGCAGAAAAAAGAATCATGAGAATGTATATGACCAATGAACTTCAAGGAATTATCGTGGAAAGAATCGTTACAAGTGAGGAAATATTGCTGGAGAGTTAGAGCATCGTTATAAAATATAGGGTCCACCAAATAACTTTTTTTTTTTTTAAATAGGGCGCAAAACATCGAGTGTAGCTTCGGCTGTGTGGCACGTAGCGCCGTCCTGTTGAAACCAAATGTTGCCAATATCTTCCTCTTCAATTTTCCTGAACAAAAATTCGTTCAACATGGCCCGATAACGATTGCCATTGACTGTAACGGCCACTCCTTGCTCATTTTCGAAGAAAAATGGCCCAATTATGCCTCTGGACCAAAATCCGCACCAAACAGTGACTCGTTTTGGGTGTATCGGCTTTTCAATGTATGCGTGCAGGTTTTCTGTGCCCCAAATGCGACAATTTTGCTTGTTTACATACCCGCCAAGATCAAAATGAGCTTCATCCGAAAAGATGATTTTTTTGGCAAAATCGGCATCTTCTGTAAGTCGATCGCAGGTCCACTCAGCGAAGCGAAAACGCATGGGATGGTCAGTTGGCTTCAACTCCTGAACCAATTGGACTTTGTATGGCGTCATACCAAGATCTTTATGCAAAATTCGTCTCAATGATATCTCCGAAATGTTCAATTGTTGAGAACGACGGTGAATTGATGTTGATGGCGCTTCACGCACACTTTCTGCCACACAATCAATATTCTCGCACTGTTTTTGGCTTTTCACGCTTTGGTTTATCGATGAGGATGCCAGTTTCTTTCACTTTTTTCACAAGATAACGAACATACGGAGCTGACGGTGCTTCTCTTCTTCCAAAATCCGTACGCAATTTTCGCACACATTCTGCAACATTACCATGATTTTCAAAGTAATGTCGCAATATTTCCCAGCGTTGTTCAAGCGTATACACAACCATATTCGTTCAGCGGAAGAATAAAACTAATTATCTGTCGAATCAGACATGAGCTAAGTGTTACCATTCACGAAATAAGCACTAGTTGAAAAAAAAACGTTAGATGGCGGACCCTTTATTATAATGTATTTGCCTGGTCTCCAAAAATAAGTGCTTGCATTGTGAAATCAAACAGAACTTATTCAGATATTGAAACTTACAGCTACCGTTCAGATGATTGACAAAATATTAATATAGGCTAAATATAACAGATCGGAACTAAGAGATCTCAATAGAATTGGGGTGAGAATTATGTTATCTGCCAAAGAAGAGAAGAGCTCTTCTTCTAATATCATCGATGCATTTTTACAGCCCGCGGCAAATCTGATCCCTCCGGAAAACAGGAGATAATATCGTTTTATAGCTCCACCAAAGGGGGAGTTGACTCGTCGGACCAAAAATTCTACAAGGCGTAGAAAAAATAGATGGCCCAACACTTTATACCTTACGCTATAGCAAAAACAATTTGCATCAAGATGGAAAAGTTTGATTTTGTTAAACTATTAGCATCCAAATTAGCAGATGATAATATGTGAAGGAGATAGTATACTCTAAAGGAATAGGAAAATTTATAGGTGCGTCTTTGGAAACAACCAACAGAACTATCCGAAATTCTAAAATGCCAAAAAAAGAAGCGTTGTTATAAATCTGTCCGATCGCAAAAGATATACAACTTGGTACCAACGTGTCAAATGCCAGCATGCAGTTTGCATGGAATGTTCGAGTATGATATGTAGAAACTGCTTGTAATGTGCGATGTTATTTTTCACATTCATGAATCCAACAACTAAATTTTAATTTCGAAGAATTATATACCTAGCTGATTTTTTCTTGTAAAAAAAAGAGGCCATACCAACAAAATACTTTATATTTGTTGAAATACGAAAATTTATGAAAAGTATTATATAATTTCTGTAATTTTTTCCGAAACATATTTTTTTTTTTGATAAAAAATATATTAAAATGCATTTCAATGATTTCATTATTTCCTAATAATAACATATTGAATATGAGTCATAGGCTGAGGAGTGGTTGTATGTATACGAGTCTGTCCGACCCGGCATCATAAAATTAAAATGAATTTTCACGTTCTGTACGTAAAGGTTAAATGTATTTTTTGACGAAAAATATTTGAAGTATAATTATTAAATTCCTTAATTGCTTGGAAAATATTGATACAACATAAGAACACCTTTTTTCATAATATACATATTCATATTAATGTTAATCAGTGAGAATCCACAATAACCCATATCTAGAATTAATCTATGTTGCCATATAAAAATAAATCAAAAAAATCTCTTTTCAACATGTTTCTCTGTGATTCATATTGAAAAACAAAAATCATTCACGTGCACATGAAAAAATTTATTATTTTTGTCCTTGGCATTCACCATGTGGACATTATTTTCTAAAAGCAAATTATTAATAAAATCTGTCAATTAGAGTGTCGGCCTTTAAATATTTATATTACCGCTACTTTCTACTCTGTCAAGATTTCATCAGCGGCATATTTGTATGAAAAACAAAATTCCTGAATATTTCTTCTAAAGGTGGGCTGTCACAGGTGAAAGTTGCCAAAAATTTATAAACAAAAAAATATATAAAACAGCGCAATTGGCAATTTTGAATGGCAAACTACGACTTTGTGGTTATTTTTATAATCATTTGTGAAATTCGTAAAATATTGCAAATTTTCCTTATTCGTAGATTTTTTATTCTATCCAAAAATACATAAATAAGTAAAACATGTATGAGAAATAATCTAAAAAAAAAAAAACTAATTAGCATTATGACGTCATTACATCAGGGTATGATATCATACTTCATATTTTTCAAACGTTATGGAACTCCACCAACGCAAAATAACTGGAGAATTCATAAGAGGTAAATTCATTTAAAAAAAAATTTACTACTAAAAATGTTTTTTGTAAACAAATATTGCAAATATTGTCATGACGTCATAAAAAAAATGAAACCCACATGACGTCTAAAGTTTAGTTGCGGGCGGTTATAAAAACAAATATTCAAAAATTATTTTCAATTCAACAACGAATGGTATATTTGGAATTACATACATACATACATACATGCACACATGCATGCATACATATTACAAATAATTGTTTATTTTAAAGAAAAAACAAAAAAACTTTTTTTTTTTAAATCATTCAGAAAATTTGTTGACGTAATCCCCCATTGATTTCTGCTGTATTGGGCCTATCCCAATCACATTCAAAAACGCAAACTGATAAAATTCGACATCTGGTGGTTAAATTTTGTTTAGATTTTATCTAATTTTACTGAAAAGCTTAGTAGGGTAGGACGACGACGACGACGACTTGGAATTCTTCTTGTGAGGAATGATAAACAAATTATTGAGAGTTAATGGAATTGTAAAAGAAAATTTAATTTGAAGAAAGATTTATGTATTATAGATAGATTTACTAAGTGAGTTCATTGTCGATTTTAGTGCTTGGAAAATAATTTGAAATTAATGAGTGATGTCATCATTTTCTATTGTATTTATGTAAGTAATACGAAAATACGTGGGTATTAATTTATTTTTAGAGTTATGGTTAATAATATCCATTTATTTAGATGTGGTACAATTAAAATCTTTAAAAGCAGAAATAGAAAACAGAATAAATTTATTTAAGTACGATGCATACAAGATTTAATATGATTATAATACGTTTTGATGTGAAGGCCCAAATTTATCTATCCAGGAATAACTATGAAGATTTGTTGCGATGTAGTTCATTTTAGGTTGACATTTACATAAATTGTAGCCATTATGACACGTATCAATCGACAAAAGGTTTTTTTTTTCGAAAATCTATATGTAGACTTTTTGGTTAGTGTGTATTGGGTGATTAATAAAAAAGGATACGTCATGCTTAACATCCTACAACACTCAAACCGTTAAAAAATCTATCACGTCTCATCGCAAAATTTTTATGTTCTCAAAATTATATATGTAAATATATGGTTATTGGATATAGCATCAGATGTGAGGATACCCTATATAATCGCTCCCAGGTAACAAAAATAAATTATCTCATACTTGAGTTTTGATGTTCCATTGGGTTCAGTTTTAAGTCTACTTTTTTTCAGAATTTCTACCTTTAAGTAAATCTTTTAATGACTTTTTTTGGTGATTACGTATAGATATATACAGATATTAGACCAGTTAGCTTGGTTAAAGCTTGAGTCTGTCGATATTATGATAATCGGCTATTAAGCAACCTCTTTACGGAAGAGAATAAGGAGCCTACATAATTATTCACTCGTCCTAGCGATCGACATCACACCACAGCCTCCTTCAGGCGAACAGAACGAGGAGCTGATTACACGATATCTTATTAGAACATTTTTTACTTTCGCGACCACAGCAAGCCAAACAGTATACAGTAGTAGCTATCCAACAGAACAGCACACCAATATATACAAATAAAGTAAAATAAATTAAAAATTGATTTGAAATGAAAGTACAAAAGTGAAATGTGTAGTTAGTGCCAAAACTTAAGAAAATGTCCATCTATCAAAATAACATTGGTCCTTCGAGCCAGATTATATGAGAAATACAGATGATTATTTAACCAATTTCTTCCCTCTTGTTCAAAAACGCACCAGCTACATACTTTAAGAAAAATGTATTTTTTCCGTTTTACGGATTAAATGCGGCATACAGTTCTGCAGTCAGTAAGCATACTAACGGCTCCTTGTACCATAAGTATTGCTTCCATGACAGAAAGTACATAGATGCAAGTGTACTCTGCTCTGAAATAAGTTGTGAATTTTTCACTTACGTGATCACATCAATCATGATGAAATAACTGCCTAGTGAGTCTTACTTTTTTTTATGTAAAACAATTTCATTATATTCTTTCTATTCAAAATCCATTTAGTTTAGTTGTATTTTTAAAGCTGTAATTATTATTCAAGGTTAATAATTAGATTTTCATGGCTGTTTTCTATAGGTGGTGCGAAAACGCACCAGTGGGCTTTTTGTCTCTAATTTTGAAAATCAACATTTCAGTACAGGAATATTTTAAATTATTTATAATCGAAGAGTTCGTCAGTGAAATTAAAGTATATGTCAGCTATAAAAGAAATGAAAATTTAAACGACTTTTACTCATTCTATGGAGCACTAATAATTCTTCGATATTTTTTCGGTTTCGAGGAGACACATGTTCTGGAAGCAAAGAGATGACGCGCACAACATCATCATATAACAGTGGATTCGTCAGTAAAATGTTGATGAAATATTTCGAAAGATATATATTTCAATCTTATAGGCAGTGATGCCAGCCATACGCTTGGGAAAATCCCTGAGTTTCGATAGAAATAATCCCTAGAATTCCCTAAATAATTGGCTTAACTCTAAAATAAACAAACACAGAATTATTTTGTGTTTTCATAAATAAATTTTACTTATTTATTTATTCTTTAAAAGTCACAAGGAACTTCAAAGATAAAATAAACAATCTCTTGTGAATTTCATACAGTAACACGGAAATTTTTAGAAAATATGGGCATTATGGACATATGGTATTTTGGCACTTTTTGTATAGTATGTAAAGGCTTTGCTAGGGAGAAATACAAATTCAAATATATCCGGAATTTAGCCAGACTTTGCTTAAGTCTATCTCATTTAAATGCTCAATCGAAGCGTACATACATTTTCTGTTTAACTGAATATAGAGACAGAAAATAAAAATAAAAGAGGGTCATAAACTTTGAATGCTGTTTAAGATATTCAAGTAATAATTGTTGCAATAATTTTACCGTTATAAATGAGCATAACAATTTAATGCGAAAATTTTCCCAGTACAAAACTAATTAGCAATATTATTTAATTAAAAGTCAAAGATAAACATTTTGCTGGAGAAAATTGAAGTTGTTTTTGTTATTGTTGGTTTTTTTCATCTGACCAAGTTGCATATCTTTTACGTGAATCAGAGAATATTTCCTTTGATAAGGCTTACAAATTATCAACAATTGAAAATGCCACATTATCCTGCGCAAAGATGTTAGCCAATTTCATTTCAGTTTCGGCGACTTGCTATTGGTTTAACATTCTGAATTCCATCATAGATATCGGATGCTCTTTAGTAGCAGCGTATGTCTGCAATTAAATCGCTCTTACCACAAATTTAACCAAACCAAAACATGTCAAATCATTTTTCCTTTTTCCAATCCAACCTTGAAATGGAATTCTATATAAAAAAAAATAAAAGTTAAGGCACAATAAAAATAATAAAAACTAAGATTCTGGATCACAAAGATTTTGGCAAACATCAGTTCTAATTTTTCGTTTCTTCTTTTTTTTAGTGTATCTTGCTGTCGTACTGAACTTAAAACAGTAGAAATAGAGAGCTTTTTTTCCATAGCACTGTTAAAAAATATATGTCTGAAAACAAACAATCTGAACTATGGCATTTTTCTAAACTGGCAGTTTTCATTACACAACAGAAGAGTACAATGGAGGTGGGTATTAAAAGCAAATGTATGTGACATTTACATGAAAATTAATAGTCTACTCCAGCAGTTCTCATTCTGTTTTAGTATTTCTTCAATTTGCAGAAGTTTTCTGTAGCTTGCATTGCAGGAAATAAATTATTGGAAACTTTTGGTGCACAAAATATCCCTAGCTATCGTCATTTTTGCAAATTTTATCCCTAAATCCCTAAAACCGAAAATTATCCCTATATCTAGGGATAAAATCCCTAAGTTAGTATCACTGCCTATAGGCCACGTATAAAGAGATATGTGCAGAAAGAGAAAAATAAAGTATATATACGTCAATCCAACATTTTTAAAGTGTACAATATATATATGGGAGATGTTGTCCAGTTAGATAACCATATCTCTAAATACCGTATAAGTGTTCGGGGAAAAGATGGTGTATGCCAATCGTTTTGTGGATAACAGACTTAACGGTTACTTGCGAAAACCTATGGATGGCCTAGAATTTCGTCGCCAATTATTTCAACTCCTTTTGGAAAAATTGGTGAAACCATCTACACAAGGATATACTAGCTGTGCTCTTTTGGTTCCGTGCAGTGCACTGCAGAACACAGGAGATTGGCGAATTGAATTGACTTGTAGGGTGCATAAAAATAAAAAATGTCTTGAAAGTATAGAGAAAATGATCAAATTGCCATGACTTGAATCCTTGCAAAATGTCAAAATAGAACTTGATGAACTTCGGGGGAAAAATTTGACAGGTTTAACGTTTTGTAAGAATTAAAGTCATGGCACCTAGATTATTCTCTCTATGCTTGCAAAAGAAATTTCTACTTCTATGCACTCTACAAGTCAATTCAATTCGCAATCTCCTGTGTTTTGCAGTGCACTGCACGGAACCAAAAGAACACAGCTAACTATAAGGCCATCTCCGTTACCTGACCTGGAATTCACAAAATTATAAAACGAAACAAGCGACTTATATGTAAGCAATGTCATAATCACACAATAACGAAATGTGAAAACTGTGAGATCGCTTTGTACGACTTCAAATCATATTATGATAAATTGAAATAATTAGTATTATTATTTTGACCTTTTCTCCCAATGTGACATCAAATCATTTTTGTTTTTATTTTTTGTATATTTTTTTATTTATTATTAAACGCCGTTTAGTTTGCATGAAGATAATTACAAGTAAAATTTTATAGTAGTATAAAAATTGTATTTTATTTTGCTTTGATAAAGCCCAGTGGTGCGTTTTCGCACCACCCCGCATTTTAAATTCTAAGAAATCTAAAAAAAAAAATATTTTATATACTTTATCACTACTAAATATTCCAAAAATAACCGAATTCGCAAATTATAATGAAAATTAAACTTTGGGCATAAATGAGATAAAAATCAATAAATTTCTCATAAAAATCAAAATCTCAACAATAATTAGCATCTTATTTGAAAGCTGGTTTGACTATAGGTATCTAACTAAGGAGTAATTATTTACATACATACAGGATGGGCCAACTTGGACTGACTGATTTGAAATGCTTATAATTATTTTATTCTTAAAGTTTTTTATTTTATTTTTTATTTTTTTGCAGATAATAAAGAATTTTATAAAATTTTATAATGTCATCATACTCAGTGCAAGAACGTGTAAAAATTGTTGAATTTTATTATACTTTCGGACGATCAATTGTTACAGCACAAAGAAAATACCGTCAGTATTTTAATACTGCGGCGGCCCCCACTGTAAACATGATAAGAAGCTTAATGACCCGTTTTGGGAATTGGGGTTCAGTAGGTGATGAACCAGGAAGAAATGTTGTTCGACCTGTTCGCACTGAACAAGCTATAGATGCTGTACGAGAAAGTGTTCACACAGATCCAACTGTGTCTACTCGTCGACGTGCTACTCAATTGGGCATCTCCAGAACATCGCTACGACGTGTTCTAAAAGTTGATCTGAGGATGTTTCCCTATAAAATTCAATTGTCCCAAGAATTATTGCCGAGGGATGCACCACAACGACTACAATATGCCAATAGATTAATTTTGCTTGCGACAGAAAATGCCAATTTTTTGAATAATCTGATTATGAGCGATGAAGCACATTTTCATTTGAATGGATATGTTAATAAACAGAACTGCCGAATTTGGGGTACGGAGAATCCGAGAGCATTGCAACAGCGACTATTACACCCTCTCAAATGCACTGTTTGGTGTCGAATCATGGCTGATAGAGTTATCGGTCCATATTTCTTCGAAAATGAAAATCAGGAGCCTGAAACCGTCTCTGGGGCGGCAATAGTTCTCAATAATCCTGACATATGGTTCCAGCAAGATGGAGCTACACCTCATACCGCAGGAGCCACAATGGCGATTTTTCGAGAACTTTTCGATGACCGCATAATTTCAAAAAATGTTGATTTCGCGTGGCCACCTCGTTCTCCAGATTTGGCGGCCCCAGATTTTTTTGTGATGTTTCTTGAAGGAACGAGTTTACGTCAACAAACCACAAAATATTCAGGAGCTAAAGCAAAATATTCGCACAGAAATTGCTCAATTGGAGCTAGAAACATTGGGCAACGTAATGCAAAATGTCTTAAATAGAGCCATTAACTGCCAACGGGAGAATGAACGCCATCTAAAGGATGTTATTTTTCATACTTAGCTTAAAAAAAAATTATAATTTATGCCTTCATTTAAAAAAAAAAACAAAAATATAAAAATTATAAACATTTCAAATCAGTCAGTCCAAGTTGGTCCACCCTGTATATAGGGTGACTAAAAAAATAAAAAAAAAACTCAGCATACATAATATGCGCTAATATTTATGTACATTTACATATGTGTGTGTGTTGTTATATTTATTGAAAAATATTTTCCGACAAAACTAGACCGTTTGGGAGTGGATCAAGAATTTCAACAATTTCCACCTACCTCATCTCACTTTTGTGTTAGAAAAATTATTTATTATACACAAAACATAGGTCACTGTATCAAATATGCCACATTCTTCCGTACCTACGTTTCATGTACATACATAATTCTCTTTGAACAAGAAATATTTACTTATTTTTAGAATATCATGTACAAGCAATATGCGTGCCACCACGATGCGTGACTAATAACTTACCTTTTTCAAAAGAGCCAAAAACAAAAATCAAAGTGAATTTAAAATGATTAATTTCAAATGGAGCCAAAAGTGTGGACGTTGCCCTACGTATGCTTTTCTAGTAGAAAATTTAATAAAGTCGTGGTAATTGCTTTAACCGTGCTGAAATATTTATGTGAAGCGGGCAGGACAGCATTGATACTTTTGGATTAAAAAGATTCGCTTTTATTAAGTCGAGATAAATCGATTTTTTTTTTTTTTATAGAAGAGTAATTTATGAGGGATGTTGAGGGATAGGTTTTTTTACCCAGAATAAAGGGAAGAGAAAGAGAGGGATGAATGTGGTATAAAAATGAAATGAGAACTCGGGCCGAATATGATAAGGTAGGAAGGGTTGGATCAGGTAGGGGGGAGAGAGGTTCTAAAAATGTGAGCGGATTAACGGAATATTAAAATGTTGTAGGATGTTCCAGGGTAAGCTCAAGATCTGTAACTCCAATAAAAAGAACTGAGAAATTAGTTTGGTTATTAAGTATGCGTAGGTATTAAAGGTTATATTATATATCAACGGTAATTTGCAGATTAGAAGAACCTCGATGCGGGTGTTAGAGGCCGTATTTTATTTCGAATAATGGTAATTTTCGGATTTGAGGAGCTTGGACGATATTGACGGGCGTCTAACTCTGTGTGGGGGAGCCGTAAGGCAACGGGTGTTTTCCGATGGATTTAGGGTGTAGAATAGAAAAAGATTGATGAAAATTTGTTTTGGTTAGGGGAGTTGTGGGGGTGATAGGAGGCCGTACCTACCCTCATAGGGGTTGTCCAAAATACGCCACGTTGATATCCAGGAGGAGAGGTTAATCGAGCGGTGTATTTTTTTTTATCATAACTGACTATTTACCGCGGTTAAAAAACGGATTTTTTCCACTTGGGTTATATACACTCCAGTGCTTATATTTTGCATATATTGCTTTCGTTATATCTCTCACATATCCACAGGAGCTCTGTTGAGAATATTTTTCAGGAAGTGAACTTCCATGACTTACCAGTTCTTCGCAATGATGAATACTAAAGACAGCTCATCATTTTTCCACCCAAAAACGGCAATTTTTATTTGTAAAAATGACTTATTTTAGTTGTTATCAGATTCAAAAACTTACACATATAATTAGGAGACCAAGTGTAGATACGATTATATCCTATAAGGATGATTCGTAAAGAATGTTCCAACAACATATGCCAATAGATTCCTTACAGTATTGTGATCAGCGCTCACGATGACCAATTTTTTTGTGAAACTCCTTGTTTACCCCTTTTTTAGCAGCTGAAATATTTTCGCATGTGCAGGGAGGTGAGCTCAAATAAAACGTAATAACTTCTGTTCGAAATACAGTATGATAGCAAGGAAGATTTTGATAAAAAGTATGTACTTATGAGCTTTTTAACAGTACCTTATATGTCTCGATTCGTAAGCAAATGTGGCAGGTATGAACGCTAAAAGTTAAAAAAAAAAAAAAAACATGGTTAAAAATGTACCTTTTTATCCTTCGTCCTTAAAAATTTCCTTAATAAGGATATGGTTTAGAAAGTTTTTGCATCAAAACACTATAAGGAATCGCTTGGCATATGTATGTTGGAACACTTCTATACGAATCATCCTGTATGCAAGCTTTTTTTATTTTTATTATTTTTTTTTAAGTAGGCCTTTTAAGATTTTCCAGTACAATTTGAGTTACTTGAAAAGCTAATGAATTGAATTAATCTAAATTTGTTCCATTGTTCTAAATTTTTCTATTTTTCTTAATTTTTCTAGTCTTTTTATTTCTTTTGATATTATTCCATTATCTTATTATCATTTGCCTTTCGAGTCACTCAACTTTGTTGTTTGGGACCTGTTGATAATTTGAACCAAGATTTGAAACTTTATCGCCATAAATAAAATGAATATGATAGAAAAAATAAAAAATCATTTTTATAAAATTATATTCATTGTATAAACTTTGATGTGCATATTTAAAATTATTATAACATCTCTGAAAGCCGACTAAATTAACCATTTTCAAGAAAATTAAAATTCCTAGCGGATACCTTAAGGCTGGGTCACAGTTAGCAAGATGGGGCGGGGAGTTACAATTTTTAATCGTAAATTGATTAATGGAATATTTATTTAAACACCTAAGGCAACAAAATAACGTTTTCTAATTTTTAAATTTGTCCCCCAATTTTTATTGAAAATGATTTAAAAATGAAAATTCAATGATTTTTTTTTAATTTCTCTGCCTTGCGGAGCGGGGCTGCCTCAAATTTGAAGTAAATTTAAAAAATTTTTAACATGAGCTTTCTGAAGTAAATAAGCAGAAAATAACGTTTTCCGATTTTTAAAATTCTACTTATTTTTATGAAAATTGTATGCAATAGATTGCTTTCTTAATGGGTAAAATGCGTGTAAAGCAATCTATTGCGTCAAATTGTCGGAGATATAAGTGGATTTTTAAAAATCGGGTTACGTTATTTTCTGCTTATTTACTTCAAAAAGCCTATATTAAAAATTTATTTAATTTAGTTCAAATTTGTGGCAGCCCCGCTCCGCAAACCAGAGAAATTAAAAAAAAAATCATTGAATTTTCGTTTTTAAATCATTTTCAATAAAAATTGGGGGACAAATTTAAAAATTAGAAAACGCTATTTTGTTGCCTTAGGTGTTTAAAAAAATATTCCATTAATCAATTTGCGATTTATTCAAAAATCTTAACGCCCCGCCCCATCTTGCTAACTTTGCACCGAGTTGTCCCAATTATGAAATAGACCCAGCGAAAACAAAATCCATATATTTCTGTTAGTATTACATTGTACTTCAAAATTTGATTTTTTAAATTTAGTCGAGATATGCGGTGAATCCAAGATTTAATTAGATAATTCCTAGACAATACTGTCTATTGAAAATACCGCTTTTTACTTTTGTACTTGCAAAACACTGGAGAATTTTAATAAGTGGAGAATTAAATTTCAAAACAACTCTCACCTTCCAAATTCCTCAATTCTCAGTGTTACAAGATCTGACCACTGTTGTAACTTGTGTATAGTGATATTTACTTTTTTCTCTTACATATGTATATAACAGTGTCATCTTGCGTAATTCGTCCATTACATATAACTTTTCCCATGTCATTTTATATAAATCAGGAACAAAAGAGGACCCAATAATCCTCCTTGTGGTACACCATCTTAATTACACATTGATTCAGTTCCTGTTAGATAAATAATTTTTAAACCATCTCAATTCGATATGCTTATAGCTGGCTTATTAATATATATCTTTAATTATAGTCGCAAATGCACTCTTTGAGTCTAAAAAACTCTTCCTTTCCTACGGCATCTTTTCAATCTTGAATAATTCAATTCAATTCAGTTTCACATGAGTGATACACTTCCTGAAGTCCTAACTGATATTCTGCAATCAACTCATTTTATCGTTGATATTCTCCTAATTGCTGATAAGCTACTTGTTCTAGAATTTTTGCATAGACTAACAGATTATGTTCATTAGGTCTTTCTTCAGCTCTTGAGCACTCCTTGTATTTTTGACATTACTTGCAGGTTTTTTAGGAATTTTTTTTTATATGATTGTAGGTACATAACTGATTCCAATTATTTCTATGTTATGTGATGTTTCCTTAGTGTTAAAGATTATTTTTAGGTATAGAAAACGAATACTTAGCTCCAACGATAACGGGCTAGCAATCCAACAGCTTCCTAGTGTAATTCTATTAGATTGGGGATTTTTATCCAACTGATTAACATTCATATTTGACCAGTTTCCATAATCATATTAGAACTGATATCGTTCATATGTTTTTTCTCTGTCATATTTTTGCTTATATATTTTAATTATGTTGCATTTATTTTCTCAAATTTAATTGCGGTTAGAGTTACTTCCTCAATTGGTATAAAATTTTCTCCATTGTGCTGTATTTTGTATTTTTAATGATGTCAATGTAGGAACTGCTTGTTAAGTTTGTTATAGATTTTTTTTTCCCTACACTTATAATTGTGCCCATTTATTGTTTCTTTCATCATCTCCAGTGATCAGCTGTTTTAATATGTTCGATATACCATTTTGATTTTTACACATATCAAGCTATTGTTTTATGAATTCACAAAGAATAATATGAAATTCTTATTAACATGCTAAATTTCATTCTCAAGTAAAATTAATCCACCCCAGATTTTAAAAGAAAAATAATTCTGACTACCTTTGGCAGAAATGCGTAGATATTCTATATGTAAAAAATTTAACAACAGATGAGAATTGAGATAAAATGACGAAAGCTGATGGAAGATGATATTTTAGTTGAATTTAACAAAAATAATGATAATGCGAAACGCTTAATGAACTTGAGCTGCCATCTTATAAGGAAAGAAGAATTTTATCAACAATTTAAACTAAATGCCAATAAAATCCGCTACAAGTTATCAGTAAAAATCTCGTTTATTAAAAAATACAATTATTTTCAATGTATCTACACACATGATTCGTACCAATGAACTAATCCCGATTTATTGAGATCATCTGCTCCCAAAATGTATAATCCAACATTGTTTCATTCTGGTACTCTCTATAGTAAGTATCTCCCAAATTAAAAGTATCTCTGACCACTGACTACAGAGAGCTACATTTTGCAGTATATCTGCTGTTTTTTTTTTTTTTGCTCTTTTGATCATCAAAATTCTTTGGCACTGATTCAATTCGAATGAATTCAATAAAGAGAGTAAAAAAGTATACGAAAACTATCAAGCAGCTGCCATGACAAATTTCAATGTCTGAACATTAATAAATTGCGAAAAGTAATCGATGCTATAAAATTCCATTTCAATCAATCCAGAAGAAGGTAGCAAATATTGTGTAATAATATTATACATATGCTGGCAGGACAATTTGAGCATAATTACATAGACTCGGGTACATTTTATTCTTATAAAACATCTGTAGATAACCAATAATTGCTTAGATTTCATCTATTAGACACAAGCCAAAGTAATAGAAATATTTTCATTCATAAATATATTTCAGGCAAAAAAACATTAGCGAGTACATATGCACCTACATATAGCATATACTAGACACATTTTCTTGTACTATATATCCGATGTCTTAAAATACCTTCATGAGTTGTTTTCATTGAGGCGTAAAGTATGTAGGTCTTCTAGTCACTATACATATATTCCCGGCTAGCTCTACTTACAATTAGTTACTTTGATCTGTTTTTCATTTTGGGCTCGTTAAGTCTTTGGAATTTGTGATTTGCTTAAGAAAATTCTAAGGTATAATTGCAAATGGGGGAGCATCAAAGAAAAATATTATTATTTTTTTTTTTTTTAGTCTTTTTGTGTCAAATTTTTGAGTACTTAATTTCTATTTTGAAGTGCGTGTCGAAAAATTCCTCTATTCAAAATATTAAATAAACAGTTGGAAATATTTAGTTTTTGCTTTATGTTTATTGCTTTTAAAATGATGATGATGATGATGATTAGGTACTGCGGCAAAATATGCCGAAATATATATAAAGACAGAGAGAGAGAGATTAACTAAAATGTTACTCTGAGCAGATAAGTGCCATCCATCCAAAATTGAAGCCAAGAAAAACCTTTTAATAATTTTCCGGATGTTTAGTTGTTCGGATATACATACATATATATGCCGCCAACATAAAACAGCGTGCGTGATCTGCCCCCGCTTAGTCTAAAGAATTTTCGGAATTTTTTTCCTTTTTTTTGCTTGTTCTAAAATTATAACATGAAACATTCCAGTGAATTGTGTAAACAAAACTGAGGGAAAATTCTCTTGCTGAATTTAATTCGTTTTATTTTACTTTACATCTAAAACGGTGACGTTTTCAAGTAAACAAAATTCATTTTCGGTATATTTATACGGTGAAAGTGCATTGAACTATATTTGATTAGTGCAGTTATGAATACATTTTATGTATAGAAATTAATCAAAACATCATGAAATCACAATCAAATGAAGTTGTAGTTAATCGTAATTATCAATAAAAATGTTTACAAAATCATTCGAATCTTTAGAAGAAAAGATCCTTGATTGCAAATGACCTAAATTATTTTATATATTGTATACACATTAGTTTAGAGGAATACGTGACTAAATAGATGCATTCTAACTGCATAATAGCCATGAATTTTATTTGAAAATTTTATAAACTGTTACCTTATGTATGTATATGTTTTTATGTATGTATATGTTTTTATGCTAGACATCGCGTGCTAACAATAATCAAAAAATTTGTTTGAAAAAAATAATAAATATCCTGCAGAAGGTAAAATAAAGACGAACAAGTTAATTAATTAGGTACATATTACAGTTTGAAATGTAGAAGGTATAGGTGTGAGTCTTAACGATACACTCCATAATTAACTATATATAAATGAATTCAATTGATATTTTAATACATTGAAGAAAACACAGATATGTATTTATTGCAGATATTAAGAAAATATACTGGAAGATAATGATATTTACATCTAGATGTTGACCAACGATATCTGAAGATTTTTTGGAAAACCCCAAAACAGAAATAAGTAGCAATGTGTATATGAGGTTTCGTATCAGCAGGAACCAATACTCTTCAGTATGGCCGCAGACGCCAGAAGGAAATGTTTAACAGACTATACTATATGAGGTCTGCGTAGCATTTTCTTCTCGCGTCTGCGCTGCGGCAGACAGGAACTGGCAGTACTGAAGAGTATTGGTTCCTGCTGATACGAAACGCCATATACACATTGCTATCTGCTGCAACTGCAGGAATTGAAGTGTAATTTATAATTTTTTTTTATTGAATTTTGTAAAAGTCTTCATAACTTTTCTTTTCTTTTTCTAGAAACAAGTATATACCTAGTAATATAAAAGTTAGCAATGGTAATTTATGACGCTACATCCATCCTGTATATCAAAACACTTCGCCAACTGGTATAGGATGAAAAAGAAAAATATCCTCATGCGAATTATTATCTGTCAGGATATTCTTACATTAATGATTTCCTAACTGGACCAGACACGCTTTGAGAAACGAATAAAGGTGGAAACACAAAATTTACAATTACTTTTTCACACTGTTCTCGAAAATCTCTGCAAAATGAATCTACTAGAAATCAGTTATGGAGAACCGCTCTAGAATTGTATTGATCATTTATAAACATTTCGTGTGATTTTTCTCACTAAATATGCCGCTACAATGAAGCACTCTATACTTTAAAATAGAGTGAAACTTTTCGATCTAATTAGTTGGTTATCATCTGTTATCATATGAGATATAATTATAATGTAAGATTTGTGGCTGAAAAACTTAGACTAGGACAGCCCCTATTTGCTAACTAATTTTGCCAACGAATGAAACCAATTCAGAGAAGAAGAATTTTCGACTGTTTAAAGCATTAATATTCCAAGATAGATAGAGCACAACATGTGAAGTTACATATATACAAGGTGTTTCCACCCAGGTGATAGTACTCACCTAGGCAAAGAAAACATTGTATGGCAGAGGGGAGTTACAGGTTGATTAAGAAAAAAAGTTATTTTTCACAAAACACCCTGTATCTTAAAAAGGACGGGGTATAGGGTCACCGTCATTAACGAAGTTCATTATATGCAAAACTTCATGGCCTGTCCAACGACCTCTCAATCAGCCTCGTACTTCTATCCTCTCAGGAGTAATGGTGGTACTAAACTAAAAATTTCGGTTTTCTTACCTTTTATTTTACTTTTATCTCTATTTTTTGTTGTTGTTTTTTTTTTTATAAAAAGGTGGTTAACAAAACTTTTCTTTATAAAAACTGTAAACTCGTGACTACCTTCTTTAATTTGACCTATTACACCTATGTGCTAACTGTAGTCATCAAAGAGTTATTAGCTCTTAACATATTCAGGCTATACCGAAATTAGACAATATTTTTTTTTAAATTACCTGTTTTACGTCATTAAGGGAACATATCTTTGAGAATAAGTTAAGAGCTAATAACTGTTTGACGGTTACAGTTAGCACATAGGTGTAATAGGTCAAATTAAACATAAGTGTCCACAGTCCACAGATTTCATAAAAAAATGGCATGTTATCTACCTTTTTGTAAAAAAAAAAAAGAAAAAAGAATGAAAAAAAGGTAAGCAAATCCGGAATTTTTAGTTTAAGCCACCACAACTCTCGAGAGAAAAGCTTTATTTATTTATGGAACTGATTGAGCAGTCGTTGGAAGGCCATAAAATTTTGCATATAATGAGCTTTTAATGGTGACACGCCCTGTACTTTTTAATAGCTTTTTTCCTTAATCATCCTGTAACTCCGAAACAGTTAATAATATACCTAAAATTTTTTGTTTGTCTAGCTAAGTACTATCACCTCGTTCACCTAGGTGGAAACATCCTGTATAATATAATAACATGAAAACGGTCTAAGTTGAGTCCCCAATCACTACGATAATTTCACGGGCTGTATCTCATGAACGGTAATAGATTCACAGAGTGTGTATTTTGATTGCCGCTATAACATTAAATAATAAAAATTGAATTAAATTAAAAATTAAAGCGGGCCCCCATACAAGAAACCTGATTTTTTCGGCGTCATTATTTTAAATTTTGTACGGTGGTACGAAACCCTTCGTGCGCAAGTCGCACTTGGCCGATGTTTTTTTAAAAATCTTGTGTTTTGTGAAAAATAATTTTCAGTTTTTTTTTCAGATTTTCGATAGTAAAAAAATTTTGTTTAAATTACTGTCGCAATGCTGAAAATCGGGAAAACCGGATTTCTTAAGCCTGAATTAGTTTGTCACTGTAGCAGCAGTGACAGCGACAGAAAATTTTTTTCATGGGTCGAGAGCGTCAGCTGATTGAGAGAAAGCAGCACAAACGCCGTGCTGCCGAGTCATCTCAAATTCTAAATTTGCTATTGCTGTCTTCATAGGCAGCGTCGATATTGCTGTCATCCCAATCTGTCAAGTTGATTTTTCATGTATTTAGTAGAAGAGAAAATGAAGACGGAACTTATATCTTTAATAATAAAAAAAACAGCTTTTGTATGATAAAAAAAATTAGAACTAAGCAAAGCTGGTTGGTAAGAAATTTCAGAAAATCATAATCTTCTGGTCGCTGCCTGTGGTGCAATCTGATACACCCCGACAGAAAGACAATCTGATTCAGGCTTTATGGTTCTTTTTTGCTGTCATAGTGCTGAAACAACCGCAAATCTGATTTCTTATCGAAAATTTCTGGTGAAGGGACGGAAAATCGCACTTTGGGCTGCTTACATAATGTACAAGTTCCAAACAGCTAAAAGTAGCAATTGATAGCAGACGAATTTAACTAATTACATATGTAATTCACAAATTTATGTAATTTTACTACGAAAATCATTTTCACAAAATTAATTATGTGTAAAACATCTCTCTGCTTGTGAAAATTAATGCAAAGGAGAAAAAATTTATGTCGATTATAAATGTGATTTTACACAGATAGATATTAGTTAAGATTAATAATTAAGTATACTAGTTTTTGCGCAACAGTAGAAATATAATTTTACTCAAAGATATGTTTTTACAAATGATTCAAGATCAAGATGAGTTTTTACACACATCTGTTATCTAATCAAAACCTTTGCTTTTGTAATACATGTAGAATTTCTAATCTTGACCCTAACTCGTATAAGGGAAAAACTACAGCTAAAGCACCAATATATAAAAATTAGAAACATTGGATCATCATTGTATCTATATACTATAACAGAAAAACTATACAATAGTGTGAATCACGTCTGCAACAATACTGGCATGTAAATACAAAATGTACTGCCCGGAATTCTTTTATTCTGTATATAAAAAATACGGCGAAAATTGCATTGATGGATGCTGCAAGAATTTGTCTGTGTAAAAATTCCCTATTCATCAGGAATAATTCCGTCAAAACTTTCAATTATTTATCTATTTGTGAAAAACTGCTGGGCTTCGATGTATAAATTTTGCAGAGATTCGAAGCACTGTATAAAATATCACTCACATATTACAGTATCCCTAGCGTGCACATACATATATTAATAATATTATGAGCTGAGCTAATATATTATCCAGTACAACATCTGCGCCTTTTTTAATAAAGAGAAAATGATAAATTTCTATTGCCTTGGTGACAGGTATATTTCACGTGAATTTGTATAACGGACTCCTTTGAATGCATAGACCCTAAAGAAGAGAATATTGAACATTTTGATGAAGTGGTGAAGAAGTTGACCGCTATGTGGTCCCGGTTGACCGAGGCTCACGATAATTTGAAAATAGTAAACGAGAAATGTTGTCCCTGCGTTTCTAGAATAAAGTATAGACTAGAACTTATTATTTTGATTAGAGACAAAATTCTATCAGACTACAATTAGTGCCTATGGAAAAACAACTGCCTGAATTAGATTTAAAAAAGTTTTCAGAATTTTATAAGGAATGGCATAAATTCTAGGAGCAATACAAGACTCTCATACACGAAAACAATAATTTCAGTGTATCCGATAAGTTTAACTACTTGCAATCATTGTTATATGGAAACTCAACATATAGTGACAGACTAAATAATAGATTTCTTGTAGCTAAAGAACTTGAGATAGCTGAAAAACTTTGGATCCAAACATGCGTAAATATCATTACAATGAGCTCAACGCACTAACAGCTGGGAAACCACTGACAGAACATTCTTCGATTTTGAGTTTGAACCCGATTTTGAATGAAAAGGAGATTCTGAGAGTAGGCAACTGGCTTAAATGCTTGAATAACATTTACGATTCCTCTTTCCCAATCATTTAATAATGCTGATCGTACGAAATGCTCATGAAAGACTTTTGCATGGAGGAGTAAATACGGTTTTGTGTCTACTAAGACAGAAGTTTGGGGTGCCACGAGCACACCGACTAATTAAGAATATAACAAAAAATGTAGTGTTTGTACTCGTTTGTTTGAAAAGCCAGCCAATCAATCCTTTGCACCATTACCTAGGAAAAGATTGTCTTCATCGAAATCATTCGAGACTACAGGAGTAGATTTTGCAGATCCGCTGTATGTAAGGATAAGTTCTCATCATGTTGACAGGAGAACGAGAAAGGTACCTATACATTATGCTTTTAAGTTGATCAGCAGTTCGAACTCTTCACGTAGATAGAAATGGTTGCCAACATCACCGTGGAAAGTTGCTTGCTAGATTTAAGACGCTTCATAACGAGGTGAAATGCTCCAAAACCTATGATCTCGGACAATGATCACACCCTAAAGTCATCGTCAAAGGTAATTAATGATATAGGAAGGTTGACTTGGACTGAAAAAATTCAAGATTTTGCAACCAAGCATAAAATCCTGGAATTTTATAGTCGAACGGGCTCCATGGTGGGATGAACGCCGAAAGCATCTTATTCGAAGTTATAGTATAAAAAATATTTTACGTTTAACTATTGGATAAACGGTTATTACAGCAGAAGAATTAGGGACTATTTTAGCGGAAGTCGAATCGATAATTAACAGTCGTCCTCTGACCAATGTAGGGGATGCTCCATTAGTCTTTAACTCCACTCATTTATTGCAGATACATTTCTCTTTCACTTCTTCAGATGTTGTTGCTAACGCGACCGTCTCCTAATCTAAGAGATATTTGGAAGGCGTTCCTTTTAGAAAAGATTGAGAATGGAATATACGTGCAATTGATTCGATCAGCAGATTAGTCAAGGATAGAATCATCCAAGACTTGCTTATGTGAAGGAGATAGATGTAGTATTAGTCTACAACCAAAACAAACCACGTGTACTTTGAAGATTAGCTGTTATCGAGAACATATACCTACCCCGGACGATACGGAAAGGTCAGAGCCTACGAAAAGTACAAAATGGATAAGGTATTTGTCGTGGGAGGATATAGAAAATAAACAGAATCAAGTTCACCGTATCATGCAATTTTACTTAGTTTATATGTCTTGCAAAATTATATTTTTAAAAGAAGTAACACAATTCATTTTATTGTCTCTCAGTTAATTCTTGTTAAGGATCTCGGCTGGGTGAATTTATCACAATGCATTAATAAAACGCACATTTTTAATTAGTTAGTAGTTTTTTTTTTAGTTTTATGCTCTTTTCTGAAAGATTTTTCGACACAAATTTATGGTTATAAAAACAAAAAAAAAAACGATATCATCCTTCGATATGGAAGTCCCATGAGATTTGAGAATTTATACAAAATAACGACTTTTTCAGCTGCGAAGCAGAATAATTGCAAGAATTTAATATATCAAAAATTCATATATCACAGTAAATAGTCGATTAAACCAAATCTAATTCGTGGAATTGTAGAGTCTCAAACATTAGAAACGTTCAGACCAAAGCATATTCGAAATGAAATTAGAATAATAAAAGTTTAATTAGGCTGATATGCACATAAATCTGATGTGAAAATAAATGCAAGCTCTTAACTGCAGCACAATTGGCCTCTCTGGCCTCTGTAGTTGGAATCCCTCGTCCCCTTGAATTTAAAAAAAAAAAGCTCTTGAAATGAACTCATACACAGTACAGGTAAACCGAGTACAACTTTATGGATAATAACTTTACCAAATGCCACAACATGCAAACAAGGCCCGATGTAGACTGAAATTTTCTAAAATAACTCAAAAATTAAATTAAATTGGTTCCAATATACACCCTTGAGGAACACCGAAAAAAAAATCACATTCACAGCTATTTACTGTAAGTACATAATAATTCTGGAATTTTCCGAACTCAATTAATAGTAAAGCAATGAAAACCATATACAAGAGTCACAAAAGTGTTGCACTCTTTAATATTCATACTGTCTCTATTTATAAAATCGACCAGTATTGTATAGGAGCCAGTATGCAAATAACTACTGTCAACCAAGGGTGAATACACTCCTTGATTTCACCTAGCCGATGTACATATGTACGTTACATACATACATATGATTATGGACAGTATTCGTCATTAATCGATTATTTCAGAATTTTTTTTTTTTTAATTTAAAAGAATATTTCCTCTGGCAGTAATAGCCTTAATAAAGATAAATTGGGTACTCTACGTATCCACGAGTATTACAAAATTTGAAAGTCATCTGAATTAAGTAGCAATTAAGCTCGATGACATAATTAATAATAATTGTAAATTTATAATTTAATTAAAGTCTCTCAAGACAAAGTAAGTAATTACCGTTCACTGCTTTCATTATCACTGCCTTCGTGTGCTTTCAATAAATCCTGGATTTCCGTTAATTTATTGTTGATTTGTCCTAAAGCCTGTGAGACAACAATCTCATTTTGGCTATTATCACTTGTAATCACTTTCATTGTTTTTCAAGATTTCTTTTCTCTGTTTTATATTGAAATTTTCAAAAATTCACTTTTACACGTCCGTTAATAATTATAAAAAAAAAAAAATATTCGAAATTCACTGTTTACCACAAATCCATCAGCTGTTTTTTACGTTAATATTTATTTCACTATTGTGGCCACCTTCTCTGTTGACCATTCACTCACTAGAACGTCTACTTATCGACTGGGCCTGAGAGAACTGTGCTACTTCTATTTAGCATATATCAGTGTAGCAGTAGTACTAGAAACTAGACTAGTCCACTAGCTCTTGGACGCCTGGTTGGTAAAGCGCACTAGCGAAAATTCACTAGTTCTTCCAAGCATGATGATATTATACCACTCTCGTCTTGCCTTGGTATATAGAAGAACGTTTCTACGTGAAAAGCATTGCTGCTGCTGTGCTATGTAGTAGCCGCCTGGCTCTATAGGTGATGTGATGTGAGCATTATAAATTCTTGGCACTGTGAATCACCAGCAGCACCTTGGGATATTACATGTTGGTAAGGAAAACTATGTGGCGCGACGAGAGAAGGGAATGAACACAATTCCACGCTACCGAAAGGAATTTCCTTTTGATGATGATGGAAAAATTGCTTATTTCTTGCTTTTACACCAAAATCGACGGCCGTTCTCAATAATGTTTTGTTGTTGTTTTTGTTTTTATAAGAATTTTCCGACACTTTAGTTAGATGTTGATTTTATGAATTTCATCTTTGAAAAAGACTTTTGACGATACCTACATATACCTACATAAATTTCTTGAGGAAAATATTTTTTAAAGAACGGAAAATAACAAATGAAGCCTTCGAGTGGTTCACACTTTGCGGTTATTTTGGCGCCATTGATGAGTGTTTCAAGTTTTACGAAGCTGCAGTAAGATTAAATCTTGATGACATTGATGAAGTGCATGAGTTAAAGAAAATTAATGTTTTTTAATAAATTTTTATGTAGTCAATATGAACATTATTTTTCCTTTTAGATACCACTTTGTTATTTTTTTTTTTTTATTTTTTTTATTTGTTCAGTTCAATTTTGTTCAGGTCATTTGTAATTAATGCATGGCGCCAGAAACAGAAGAATGCATTTAAAACTTTTTGTTGATTGTGACGCGGGTTCAAGTCTCTACGGCGGCGCCGTAATTATGTAGATAGGCACAAAGGAATTTTTATTGTATATAACCACAGATATAGATTTTTATTGCATGCAACTAAATTATTAGTGGTTCTTTTCTATTTTATTATACTAAAAGCAAAATTATACATACAAATATAAGTATAGCAAAGCCCCTAAGTAGTGTTGTTCATTGTTATGAATTTGGGTAGTGTAATTAAAGTTAAGGAAGTATGAGAAATGAACATAATTCTATAGGAGTAGAGCATTTTCCCTAATATTCGTCTCATTTTTGGATGATCGAAGTACTTTTGCATATAACAAAAGAATGTATAACAAAAAGTTGTTATGGTGTCCAAATCGGTCCCCGATTGTGTTGTGTCCGTTCTTGTTTTAGCTGACGATACTGTTGAGATTTTTGTTTTCTTCTTAGGCATATATTTGACATATTTGATGGACATCACAGTTCAAAATTGCCGGATAAACTTATTATTAAATCCAAAAAGCGTTAAAAATGTTCTCTTTATGGTACTGTTTAGCACAATATTACACTGAAAATATGGATAAAATTTTAAATTCATCCAATATTAGTGAATACTCAAATTTTTCATCCTTTTAGTGTTTAGTTATAAAGTTTTTTTATTAAATCCTTTGTGTTTTTATCTTTCACTCCTTTTGTAATGAACTTTACACAAAATGGTGTAAATGTTGGCACACTTTCAATTAAATTTACCTAGAATATTCTACAATCAAATGATGTTAAATTTTACACCAATCGGTTTTTACTTTTAAGCATAACTGAACATTTCAATATTTTTCCCCGAAGAGTACAGTTACGAGATAAGCAAAGCAAAGTCTGGTGTAATTCAAGATAGAATGTTCTCGGATTTGTCAGTAGTTGTTGAAAGATTTTGATCCAATTACATGCGAAATGTCTATGTTCAGTGTAGTTTTTAATGAAATTAGAAAATACGTGGTTGTGAAAACTGATGAAATTAAAGTGATTAATATTTTAGAAGAAAGCAAATGATTTAAATGTGTTGAGACAATGAAATTTATGAAATAATATTTTTTTTTTCGCCTTACAGTAATCTGTAAATATGATTTAACAATAGAAAAAAATTTGTATCTTTGTGATGAAAGTGGAGCGGATATTGAGGACGAAATTTTACAAATAATTTTGAAGAGCTCGAAGAACACCTTTGAAAAAACCTATTTTGTAAAAGAGCTCATAAATTATGGTAAGTATAAAATTTTAAATTTTGTGCTATGGTTTTTTTGTTGTCTCCTATTTTGATAGTCATTTACCTTCAATTTTTTTTTTTTAAATTATGACTGAGGCGATTATAGAAATTGTATAAATTGGATAGTCAAAATTTATTATTATCTTCTCACTCATTTTTAAATCAAACAAGTGCTAAAGTGGTGAATAACTAAATGTTGCTTTTATTTTAAAATCAAGGTGAAATCATGTCGAACTGCTTTCAGAAATTACTCTTTTCCATAATTTTTTTCTTCAGATATATAAAAAAAAAATGTTGTAATTGTTTTAGGTTCCTTCGCGTTTTCATAAATTGTTTTTGAACACTTTTTCCGCCAGTATATTTTTGACCATTTAGCTGAAAAAAAAAATACTAAAGTTCAACTAGCTTTACCTTAAAAAAGGTTTATAATTGACAATACCAGACAGATTTTATGAACCCTTAAGATTACATGCGTGGCGATTCTTCGTGCATGTTTTCATGTATTGACATTAATTATTATTCTTACATCAATTGTAAGTTTTTTTCTAGTTTAATTCAAAAATGTTTCAGAACGTGTTAAGGATACTCAAACTCAAACTGAAGAAATTGAAAGTGAAATTCCTTTTACTGCGTCTGTCGAAAAATTTAATTCTTTTTTAGGTTCACTTCCAAAAAAAAATTAAGTTGAGGTTCTTAAAGAAGTAATAGGGAATCATATGTATAATAAAAGTGATAAAAAATATGAAAATGTCGGAACTAACCAATTACTTAGAAAATCATCTTGAAGGTAAAAAAATACTACAATTTTATGAGAAAGGAGAAGAACTACCAAAAAAGTTTCGAATTAAATTGGTAAACATAATTGTTGGCAGAAAAAAAAATTCTGTGGGCTAAGCAACAGCACAGATTTTCCCCAGATTATGTGAAGATCATAACCTTCACAATTTTCGTAAGTATTATAATATGATTCCTGGAAAATTATATTCCATATATTTGTTATCATTCTGTTTATACAGGGTATATTTTACAATCCTCAAAGCCGTACTGGATTCTATGCGTTCCGATTAAGGACAATAAATAGGTTCTTAGGAAATAATTCAGTAAAGGAACGGCAAGACGAAAACGACATCACAGAATTGATCGAAATTTCAGAGGAAATAGTTCAGGATGTAAATGATGACGTAAATTGGTTGAAAACTGCCTGCCCTAAGAAAAATATTACAAAAATTTTTGAAAGAATAAAAAAAACTGCTACACTTAGACATGTGAAATTTTCATTAGAAGAATTTCCAAGATTTATCGACACACCCGAACTGGTAAGTTGTAATTTAATATAATTTAAATACCATTGTTTTGAAATGCCACCGTTAATATTCACATCGTAAATTTCTAAAATTTGTCATTTGATTGATGTTAAGATCTAAGTTTATTTAGATATTATGCTAGGTAACGATTTGTCATTTGATTGATGTTAAGATCTAAGTTTATTTAGATATTATGCTTGGTAACGATTTCATTTCTGAAATTGAATGCTGTGATGACATAAAAATTGAACGAAATTTTTTTGAAAAATACTTAACAACACTGAGGAAAAACAATTTAGCAAATCTTACCTTAGTAGATTTTTTTTCTTATTTTTAGATTAACTACGACTTCGAAATTCGTTTTGGTCAAAAACACGGATTTGAGAAGAACTGGGAAGTGATATGGCAGGGAATCAATGAAATAAAAGACACAAGGAAAATTGAGTCCTATGATTCACTCACATCAGATGACGAAACTAAGAAAAAATCAATTTCGTCATTTAACGAATTATTTATACATTATTTTTTTACAGAATTTGATCAAGACATGACATCCTTATTAATTGTTAGCAGAATAGCCAGCAAATATAGCAAATATAAAACCTTCACTTTAAAAATAATACATATGTACATTATACCATATACTACTATATGAACGCAAGGTGTATAATTTTAATTGAAAATTGGAAGGATTAAAAATATATTATCTTGAATTTTTACAATGAAACTTTTTTAAAGTATGATATAGAAAAAATCTTGTTATTGTTATTGTTATGGAAATAATTTTTAAAACTGCAGATGTTTTATTTGATTCAAAAGTCGAGAGATCTATTGTCATCATATAATCACAAATAAAATTTTGGAATAATGCTGAATAGTTTTTTTGATATATTTTCTGGTTATATCTAAACAACTCGAGACTTGCTTTCCATGTTTTCAAGTTTACTTTACCTTAGATTCCGTTTCAGAACCTAACAGATATAAATTTTAGACACTTAACTCTTTCAGCTAAGTTAAGTATCTCAAAATTATATTGCTCCAAAAATGCTAATTGACAAAACAAAAACAAAAATAATAATAATAATATTTAGGAAATTTTTACTGACTTACTGACAATTTGTGGTGGATTCCCGTCTGCAAAATTACGTCCAAATCTAACTTTAAAAATTTGAATATCAAAAATTTAGTTTTCATATTAATGGTGTTTCTGACTTACACTCAATGGTGGTATTGAATGAATCCATATAATGTTGTCTCTTAACACCATTGTTATTTATAACTCACAACACAAATTTATTTTTAGAAGAACTAGTCGTATTCAATTTATTTATATTTTGGGAGTCTTTAAGAGACACCTGAAAAAGTCGCAAATTGTTCTAATCTGGAGTTAAATCTTAACTCTAAATATAAACATCCAAATGGATAAATCTGAAATCAATCGAAATGGTGGGACCTTATTCGACACCGAATCGGTGTCCAAACAACACCGTTTTATTAACTGCGATGGATCTTTGGACTAATTGCGTCCCGTATTTTCTCTCCTACTTCTGGGGCAATTTCTGTCGTCATTGAAATTAACATTAGCTCAACTTATTGGATCCTTCTGTAAACTATGTCTTGGATTGAAATATCCCTTCACTGCGATTAAACAGCCAGCTATTGAAGTTACACACATCAATTTCGTCGTCATTATCTAAAGTTGAGTTATAATGATTACGCAGCCTCTCGATATCATTTTGGTAACCGAAGAAACAATCAACAGCATTAAGATTATTATAAATTAATTTTAGTTTAATTAGCCCTTGATTACTCATGCATGGCATTGCTGAATTGCTCTAGCCGTACTTATAAACGGTAATTGTTTGAAATTCTTTTGCCGTAACGTATATTAGTGCCTGTGTTTGGATTGGTTTAAAATTTAGTATAAAATATGTAGGTATTTAAGTAATAACGTTGAAATTTTGATTGGAGTAGTTTAATAACGCCAATTGTTGTTTGTATTGGAATTGACTTAAAATTTAGTATTAAATACGCATTTAAATAATAATGTTGAATTTGTAGATTAGATAAATTTTATAGAATTTTCAATAGCGCCATCTAGCCACAGTTTTACCTATTTTAATAGCTGGAGGAAACAAAATAAAGAAAGGAAGCAAAAGAAACTTGGAAGCTTGGTGGCATCCTTAGGTCGTGAGTAAATGTCGCGGGCAAGATTAGTTGGCCTAATACACGTGTGCCCAGAGATTTCACAAAAATATAAAAATATAAATGTAAAAAATAAAAACCAAAAAAAAAACTTAAATAGAAAAATAAAATACAAAAGACAGTAAAATAAAAAGAGTATAATAAAATACTAAGCAGTGATATATAAAAAAAACAACATCTAATAACAAACTAAATAAATAATGAAAAAAAAACAATCATAAGATAATAGAAACAAAAATGTTTATTAAATATCAATCACCTGAAAAACTCAAAAATCAAATCAAGACATATATCAGGGAATAAATGCCCACGGGTACTGATAATTGGCATTCTAGTACAAATATGTGAACGAAGTGTTAAATAAATCGAACGCAATAGTTGAACCATTATTTAAACGGAAGTACTAATGTACGACCAATAAAAAAGGGGCAAAAAATTGTGAAAAATGTACAGGCGACAATTGGAACAAGTTTCCTGTTTCTCTTGAGTTTTGGTGGACTGCAGGTTAAAATGGTTGCACAAAGTTAAAATTAAAAGAACAAAAATGCTGTAAAAAATGGAAGAAACAAGAAAAATTAATAAATTGGAAAACGAAATTATCTGGACCACGTCGCGAGGTAATTTTATATGAGATATAATCTCATGATCGAGACACCTGGGAGCTATCAAAATTCTCAAGCTGAGTACCTGGGTTCTTTTTTAAATATATTGTATTTTTGCATATACAATACAGGGTGATACAGATCAAGATACCTTCCGGTATACAACGCGATACCTTTAGGTAAGCTTATCAAAAAATTGTTCCACATAAAAAAAAAATTCATTATTGTAAAAATTTTATAAAAAAAACTCCTAAAATATTTAAGACTTCAATTTTGCAGATAATTTCAGTAACTTATTATCAAATTTTTTAATATATCAGAGATTTCCTTAATATTAGAGGTCTAAGTGATGTCACAGAACATCAATTGCAATATGTCAAAATTGAAAGAAGATAACTTGTATTCTCTGTATTGGATGGATACACCTAATGTCTAGAACTAACACGCAAACAGAAATTGTTGAATTATTATTTTATAATTCTAGTTGTTGTAGTACTTGGTAAAATATTATAAATTTTAGGTCATTAAATACTTACGTGCCTTTGCGATAAGCTTTTTTTACGCATCTTGTAACTTGTTATAGCAGGCGAACAATATTAGTGCGCCTTCTGGTTTCATATCTTGTCGACTGTAATTCAAAAATTTCCAAATTTATACGCATGAATTTGAACAGAGTGTATGTATAGGTTTGTCGAATATTCATAACCTCGAAACGCCAGAGTAGTAGATAGCCCATGTGGTTTTACGTAAGCATCTGCCAAGTATAGCTTATTCATCGTGCACGGATTAGTTATAATTCGAAAATCAGCGACAGAGACATTATTGCCTCAATGAGTCCTAGTGGGCCAGTGCATGCTTGGCTTTGTTATTGGTAGAAACGAGACCTAGCTAACATCTCTGACCGACCTGTGGGTCATGGTACCCGGTTGTATCAGCGCAACTCCACGCCGACAGCGAATATCTGAGAATGCATACTTGCTAGAATCGAAAATACACTCTCTCTGCCCACGATATGGGTCACCACAAGACATCACGTTGCTCCCATAAAGGAATGTTATCATTTCGGGGTGGAAAGCATAATCTTTCCTGGGCACGTCAACCCCACGGCATAAATTAGACAGACCGCGGTTACTGTTAGTAGAATTTCATGCATATCCTTTCATGAAACGGAACTGGTACCTCCATTCGAGCTTAAGATCTTATTGGCATCGAGATGTCAGATATGCCCTTCGAGTCTGGAGAGGTTTGAGATTACGGCCTGTAATCTTGTATCTACTATGAGTACTAGTCGTTTATAAACTACTATCATGCATACTTAATTTCTCAAATTCATCAGCCTTCAACATCTTTGCCCCTTCTCTAGGGCATTTATTTGATATCTTATTTATATTGATTATCGTGAGCACATAAATTCTTTGTACATGACCTCTCTGCCATGAATCAAAAATCTCATATTTGTCTCGCAGGGAATCGTGCATGTGAGCACATAGCTTCCGCGTATGCTGTATACAGGATGTCATCACCACAGCGTAGGTACTACAGTGCTAACGTTGGGAGATCCAAAGCTCTTCTTCAGTTACAACAGTGTTCCATTAGTACTCAATTTTTGTCGTTATGCATGCATATCTTTCACCGTGGCAGATTGTCCGTCCCAGACTCCCTTTCAATTGCTACCAGAATAGTAGAAAATTCCTTGGGGCTTAATATGAGCACCTGTCAAGTATGGTTTAAACCCACGGTACACGGATGCATGGATTAGCAACAGTACGACAATCAGCACCCTCATGAAACAAGAATTTATCCTATCCCTATGTGTCCCACTTTGGCCAGTGCATGCTTGGCTGAATAGACCGAGCCCTTTCTAAGATCGCTGCCAATCTCTGAGTCATAACACCGGCCTGATTTAGCGCAACTCCACGCCAAGACCCAAATATCTGAGCAGGCAATGCGTAAGCGACCATAACTTTAAACCCAAAGTTGCAGTACGCATTTTATATATGGGCTACCACACGATACTCCCATCATGGGGCCTCCAACCGTCTTGAGGTAAATAGTAAAACAATAGTAGAACTATCCAGGGCTCCTCCTCTCGTGGTCCGTGTTAACAATGTCGGCTACTCAATTGATATGGCTGCATATTCCACGACCATAAGGCCATGATTACTCCCAGTGGTATCTTCCTGATGCAGATATCCTTTTATAAAACGAGACTGGTTATTCCATTCGGGCTTAAGATCTTATTGGCATTGAGATGTCAGCGGGGACCACGAGGTTAAAATACGTCCATTCAAGTTTCGAGCGCCAATAATCATATAGCTACCATGCATACTTGACATATAAGAACTACTGTCATGCATGCTTAACTTCTGCAATCCGTCAACTATCAACGTCTTCGTACCTTAGGACTATATTTGAGATTTTTACCGTTTTCTGACTTGCATGTGCACTTAACTTCTTTGTATTTGGCCTGGCCAAAGGTCATCACCGTACCCTACTACAATACGCACAGAGTCAAAAAAACTCATATTTATTTATTTTGTAGTGGAATCGCGCATGTGATCACATAAATTCTTTGGACTGGGTCAATTTTAGATACTACTACTACTACTACAGTGAGCACGGTGGGAAATCTTCAGTACAACAACTTTTCCTTCTTCAGCAACAATTTTTTTTTTTCGTTATGCATGCAAGATTTCCTCTTAATAAAATTCTTAATTTTTCCAGCGCCTTTTTTTCCTTATCCTACTTGAGTCTACTAATAATGGTGATTTCTAGGTAGCGTTTTAAATACTTGCTTTTTAATATGCTTACAATAGGCGCTTTCGGCAAGCACATTCTCATTGAGACAAGTGAGATATTCTCAGTTGGCTCACTGAGACTGCACTTTCGGTGAACTGTTTTAGTTCCATATTGAGCTACAAAAATCGAACACAACCACTGAGCAACTGAGACAAGTGAAACTGAATTTTCTTGTCTCAGTTGACTCAGTTTCGTTATTTTGTGATTTTAATTACTAATTAAAGTTTAGTGAGCTATTTGAATAAACTAACAACACTTTCCCTCAATTAATTACTATCCATTTTCTGTGGTTAAAATTATTTGAATGTCAAAATTGGCAAATCAGCTGATTCGTTTGAACTGAGACAACTGAGTCGGTTGCTCAAAGTTTTGTCCCAGTTGTCTCACTGGGATAGTGCTTGCCGAAAGCCCCTAATGTCATTAGAAAAAGACACAATTTGATCCTGAATGCTGTTTTGTTGCATTGATATAGAAGATCGTTTATGTAAATTAGAAACAATATGGGGCCTAATATGGTGCCCTGTGGTACACTACATACAAGAATTATTGGATTAGTTACTTACTATTTTCCCTATTCTCACATACTGAATTCGACCTTGAAGATAGGATTCAAATAAAGAAATCGCCGTATCAGTGATTCCTATGCTAGATACTCGGTAGTTTTCTCCATAAAATTTTGTGATTGACACTGCCGAAAGGCTTCTTTTTATAGAAATACAGCACCTGCTTTTAGTCTTGCATCCATTGCAGAATTTATTTATGTAGTCGCATAATATAGCGTATCCGACGTATACTACATATATTTACTTTTAAATCCATATTGATTCTTAGGTATGATGTTATTGGACTTTAAATAATTTAAAAGTCTATTTTTAACGCATTTCTCGAACAGTTTTGCTTATTAACTTTCAGATTTCTTTTTTTATATTTATCAAATGCCAGCAACAAATTAAGAAATAAAACACGATCCAAAATATTTTAAGCAATCGTTATCTCTTCACAGAAAAAAAAGGGTTAAATTGAAGAGAATCAAACTTAAAAAAATAATACAGCTTCACTTAATTTTATAAGAAATATTGATCTTTATTAACATAAGTAAACACATTTTATGCACAAATAAAATAGGTTTATATTATTCTGAGATCTACATTCATACGTCTGCCAACAAAACATCATCAAAGCACGCAGAATTACCCTATCAGAAGTGTTCCAAACTAATTTACCGCATTCCTTTCAATTCAAATAATGCATCGCTCTGGGCTGTGTTTAGCGTGTCATAACTTTGTCTGTTACCACTTTTACTTGCAGTTCTTGTGATTATTTACGACCTATAATGTCTCCCATAACTCTAGATCTAGCCGAACTATTTCTCTTGTTGGGAATTGAGTTTTGTGAAATAGTTTTATTGGAATTACTCAGTGCAGCAGATTTTATTATTTCGCATCTCATATCCATTCATGTTAACGCGCAGAATGTTGTTTAACAAAATCTCAATTGGTGTCTGCGCGAACCGGCTATGTTGTTATGAATGTGTGTGGATGTATGTATGTATGTATATAATTTACACAGATTGTAGGTATGTAATTTGTGGGCATTTTCTATTAAGTGTTGAAGACCTTGCTATTTTTGATCCAACTGTAGATAATTTTCTGGCATGAATGAGATATGCCAATGGATTTTATAACTCTATAAATTATTTTAGTTATGCACTTCCTACCGCAACAAAAATTATGTCAAATGTCTGCTTAGATTGATAGCAGCAATAAATAATTGCACACGTGCTGAAATTTAACATGCACTAATTAATTATTTTTCATGGAATTTTGTGTTCGATAACCGTCTTAAGTTAATTTGCGTGTAGTTCCATGAGTGTGTAAATTTTTGATAGTGAATAGATAATTTTTCTTAGTACGTGTATCCTAAATGTCTGTGCTTATAGCTTTGACTGTCATTCTGCGATTTTTTAACAGAGTAACTTACTTCGAACAAACTATAGTCCTACAAATCACTGTTTGGTATACTTCCCAATTAATATGTGAACCGTTTTTACCGCAAAAAACGCCAGAGAGAGATAGAGAGAGAGAAAGGGAGAGAAAGTGATACATAGAAAGAGAGAGGGAGAAAGAGATAGAGAGATAAAGAGAAAAAGAAAGAAAGCGAAAGAGTGAGAGAGAGAGAGAAAGATGGAGAAAGAGAAAGTGCGTCTAGGCAAAGTTACCTAATAACAAGTTAGGAAGCAGGCGAGATTTCCGAGTGTTTTACATTTAAAATGAATACGTCAAGAAAAGGAAGAAAGAAAGAAAAAAAATCGAAAAAAAAATCAAACTCTCTTTAAAACTTTTATGAATAAAGATAAAAAATGTGAAAGCGCAAATTGCATGCAACGAAACAGAATGGCAAATGTTTCATTTTCGTAGATAAATGAGAAGGAGCAGAGTTTTCATGTTTTACTCTCATAAAATGTTCCCGCGCTTTTGTGAAAACCGATTTTCATGAAATATTGACAACGTTTGGTCATATGTTGTTGCTGTAAATGGAAACATGTTGTTGCTGTAATCCTATGATATTTGAACACCACGTTTATCTGTTTACATTCGTTTTCTCTGAAGAGATTAATTGGTAGAAACTCATGCTGGATTCTCTGATATTTTCAGGAAAAATGAGAATTTTATTTGAGAGGAACTTTACATCTCCTTTCAGCATCTGGGCCAAAACGAAATTTATCTTTTTCTTAAAAATGGGAGGTAGTGTGACCCGAAGTACATTATTATGAATAGTTTGATAGGATTTTGAGGGATTTAATAAGATTTTGTCGTTCGGGTAGTTCTACGTTCCCTCGATTTTTGTTTTTAACTCGTTATCTCAGTTGCACTACAATAGTGTATAGCCAAGTTTTTTTCCCCCATTCATGGAAAAGACGAAAGTATATGAAATTACTTGTTTTATTCCAAAAAACACTAGAAATTTTCCAATTTTGCTCTACTGATTCTTAACTTGTCATTAGGTTAACTTTGGTCTGGGTGCGAGATAGATTGCGTCTTTGCGCGAGAGAAAGAGAATGGCAGACAGAAAGACAGAATGGCAAATAGGAAAGAGAGAGACAAGAAGAGAGAAGAGAAAGAAATAGAGAAAGAGAGAAAGGGATAGAGAGAGAAGGTTTTCAGCCACACAGGAACAACATAAAAACAAAACAAAAGCAAAACAAAAAACAATTCGCAAACATAAACTAAAATATATTTTCAGATGACTTATGAGCTGAAAATATACTTCAATTCACTTACACAAATCCTAATAAATTATATTAAAAGCATTGAGATTAATACTTATCCCCAAAAATACTAGAAGTATTAAGTCTAGTACTACTAGAAACATTGAGCCTAGCACACTTTTGTATATTGCTTAGCAAATATACATCAATCTCGCTGGAATATAAATACATTATTTTCAATCAGGCAATTTATTGCCGAAAAGTGGAGCGGCATGTCCTCAAACTCGACGAATTCTACAAAAAGTGGGGCATCAAAATAAATCTGAACAAATCTGAAATGATTTGTATCCGTAATCCCTCCACAAGGGGAAGACCCAATCTCGCCACACGAGCCAACAACATCGAAATCGAAGTCAATAACGAAAAGCTTCAGCCTTCAAAGAATACCAAATATCTTGGTGTCTCTTTTAATAATCTGTTGAAATTCAACAATCATGCCAAACTGACCATGAAGAAAGCCAACTATGCCTACTCCCTACTCAACCCTATTAACAGAAGGAGAAACGGTCTCCCGAAAGATATATAGCTGCTTATATATAAACAGCTCATCAGCCCTATCATCTGCTACTGCTTCCCCATCTGGCACACCATTTCGCCATCCTATATGAAGCAAATCAGCGCGCCGTCGAAAGAAAGATCCTAAGAGCCTGCACAAGAGTGTACAGGAAACCCGACGGACACTACTTTCCCAACACCTTTTTGTATGACAGTGCAAACATCACTCCAATCGAGGACTATCTCCTTTCTCTCGCGTCCAAACAATTTGAGAAGATCTCTCAACATCCCAACCTCCTCATTAGCTAGCTTTCAACGCAACTTCAAGTTGAAAGCTTCCACTACTTATCACCTTTTCATCTTATCAACTCGGAAACGAGAAACATTTATTACCTGGGCGAAAGATTTACTTTCTTCACTAGTAAATGAAGCCACCATCGTGGATAGGACACCATCCTGGCATCTCGATCATCTGGACCATTTTGGACTTTCGGGATATTTCTCATCATGTCGGAAGAAACGCCAGTCTTCAACTCACAACAAGTTAGAGAAATCTCTAATATTCCACAACTTCCCACTCCCATAAAGCTTCCCTATTCCTCTAAATCCACACATCCCAAAATTATTAAAGAACAGACAAGAACACAGCTTGCTGTAGCGTAACTTGAAGTTAATAATTATTCGAACAATTTAAGTATAAAGTGAATCAAAGACAAAAGTGAAATCTAGGCCAAAATTAAAGCCTGTAAGTAAATATTTTCAAATATCCCGGGATATCCGGTGCAGTTTAAAATTTCGCCATAATTCGTTTTAATTCGTAAATCGCGTGACTCTTGACGTAATTTATTGCGTTCTGAGCTCTCAAACAGGATAGATCGGCAGTTCTGAGGCCATAGTGAAGTCTTGAAGTCTCAAACCCAGAAGCACTGAAACTGGCATATACTGACAGCATTGACTTCAGTATACTATTCAACACTGCTAAAAATCTTGATTTTAGCATATTTCACGTCTTAACAAGAGTATTTCTCTTAACACAGAACCTAAAATTCCTAGAGACATTGACTCTAGTATATCCAACATATTAAAAATGTTAATCAGAATACGTCATCCAAAAAATCACTAGAAATACTGATTCTAGCATTACTAAAAATAAATTCATATATTTGTCAGGAAAATATACAACTGTGCTCCTCGCATATAGAAACCACTCTGCCTGCAACAAAGACAAGTCAATCATAATAAAATTGAAAATTGATCTATTAGATTTACAGAGTAAACATACATTCACTACATCACAGTTCAATGCTGCGCAGTATAGCATTTTACTACACCGATTCGATACACAAGTTGCTACATTAGCCGAAATCGGCTCACTACCTATGCGCAAGGTGCTATCCGAACTGCAACGTGTACGCACATCAATTTGCACCCAACCAAGTTGAATTTAAGCTGCTACGTGTACATTGCTACCACTGACTTATAACAATGGACTTAGCGTACTGCCATTTTCCTATAGAAAAGAATGGCACAAGTTTTACAGTTCTCTCTTTCGCCCTATGGCAGAGGCTGAGCTACCTACACAAAATATTGTTTACCGAACGTTTACTTATGCCATTTGAAGTTTTTATGTTGGCTGCAGATGCAATCACCGCAGAAAGAATAAGGTAAAGATAGTGTTTACCATGTTCTGTCTCTCTTGCCCATACGCAGGATTCAGTTAAGAATAACTTTTGAAAATTAAAGTCAGAATTAGTTTAATTTCTTATAATAGTGCTTATAAGCGATTGAAATATCACTTGGACACAAGAAAATAATTTTTTTTAATTTAATTCGATTTACGGGTGTAAAATTTCATCTGATTTGTTGAGTTTTACATATTTTTATGTAGTAAACGTTTTAAAGTCTGCTCTAACGGTGATATACAGAAACACAATATTTTTTGTGCCACATAAAATAGCAAATCGCTCAGTCCATTGTTATAAGTCAGTGATGGCTACACTTAACCACAGACTAAGCTGCTACGTGTACGCAGCTTGATTAAAGTTAAAAGCACCGATTATTTCCTCGACATTAATAATAGCATTTTAAATTTAGAAATTTCACTTGCCATCAACTGATTCGATCTGTTATTTTTACAGATTAATACCTAACAAAATTGGAATCGCATTAATCTCGTCATTTCATTGAATTTTTTAATTGGAATTTATTATTGTTTCTTTTTTTTTTAACTTTTTATTTTGTTTATTTTTCATTCGTTTTGGATTTTTGGATATAGTATTATTATTATTAGAATTTTTGACACCATCTTGTTATCATTTCTAAACCTTTCTGATCCGGTAACTAATTGTCATTTTATGAATAAACCTGGTATAGGCCTAGACAGAAGGAGAGAGAGAGAGAAGAAGGGGCGAGAGAGGAACAGAGAAAGATAGAGGGAGAGAGAAAGAGATCGAAAGAGATAGAGGAAGAGAGAGAGAGAAAGAGGAAGACAGCTCAGACAAATTCCATAATTATTATTATAACCAAGATCGCCTCCACTATTTCACTTCTTCAACAATATTTATTTCAAGATGATCCCCATCAAATAGCAATCTTAGTGTTGTTCATTCGATATTTCTAGCTGTTTTCTGTGAGCAGTATTGTCGAATGTAAGTATAATGCTCTCGTAAGTAGTAAATAACTACTTTTTAACACTTTATAAAATTAGATTAAATTTTAGGGAAAATTGGGGAATTGTGAGTCACACTTTTTCCAAGCTCGATGACGGCCACAAAAATCAAAATTTTTTAAAGTTTCATAATGGTTGATGTTTTTAGGAAGGAAACCCTAACTTTTAGCTTAAGCAATGTTTTGAAATTATTATCTGCTGAACAAACGGAGAGTTGACAAAAAGCATATGTTGAGGAATTGTGAGTTACCGGCTGAATTAAGTCGAAAATTAAAAGAATCGTTGTAAATGTTTATTTCATGATTGGGAATATGAAAAGGAAGATATTGAAATTATTCGGATTCGCAATTCGGGCATGTGAAATAGGCTCCAGTACTGACGCATTTCAAATGAACAGTGGTTTTCATTGGCTTGCGACCACGATTAGATATTTTAGCTGGTATACCTCGTTTCAGTGAACCAACTTCTCTCAATTCCTCACGAAGAAATGCAGATGAAATGGTACCCGATGTGGACGCCGCTTCATTAGTTATCATTTCTGCAAGCGCTACCATTTCATTATCAGCACCAGGAACTACAGTATGGTATTGTTTTTCCGTACCGCTATCGTCGCTGCAGAGCATTGCAGCAATAAAATCTACTTCAATGAATACTGTTGCATCCAGTGAGTAAATAGCTGTTGATTTGAATCCGGATTTTATGTTTTTTGGCATGGCAGCAATATCAAGGCATTTCCCAGCGATGAGTGGAATCTGATGCAAATCAAAAACTACACCAACGTTGCTTAATGAAAAAAACCGATATACTTGGTAAATTCAGGGGATGTCATCCAGCCAGAACCATTTGAGATACCAATTGCTCCATGAGTGCCATGTGTCATGTAAACATCTTTCATTTTCTTTCTCGGAAAGAGAACGAAAGCTGGAATAGACTGACCACTAGCGCTCACGGACAACGCCATAGACACATTTGTTCCTCTTTCTGCCGATTTTGACGAACCAGTTCGTTTTCTGCCTTTTTACGCAATGTTTTTCACGGCTTCAGTTGAAACAGTCGACAATGAACACTCATCGATATTCCATATGCGATGAGGTTCAAAAGGAGTTTCGATGAACACAGAACGAAGATTGTATAAAACCGCATCGACAGCTTCCTTTTTAAAGGACGTTGCACGTTTTGGCTAACTTGCTCCAGCGTTCGTAACAACAAATTCGGATGGCGGTTCATAAATGCGTAATACTAGTCATTGCTTGCTCGAAAGTTCTAATTCCACGAAGCAGGATAACTAATTCCAATTTTTTTTTCGCGTATTGATATACCAAAGACTTCAGCTCGGCAATACTTAGTCCATAATGAATGTTACTCGCCTTTTTGCTGTACGTTGAAGACTAGAATTGCGCCCAGGTGTAGTGTTGGTTTTAAAGAAATCAATCAATGGATCGTTGGTGGCAGTTGAAACATCAAGTGGCACGTGGAATATTCATAGATTTAGCGACAGATCGTGTAGAGTTTCCATGGATTTTTATCTGCTTGATCGCTTCCAAAACAGCGGAATAGTCAATACATAGCTTATATTTTGCACAATAGCGTGGCATTTTGACTAAAAAAATAAAAACACAAAAACGGGAAAAATAAAAAACAAATCCACTCAACTAATATTCTGTTTGAATTTTACATAAAAAATTATAAACACGCGTTAAAAATGCGATATTGGCTTGAAAATTGCCAAAATTGTTGTGGCTCATAATTCCACAAAAAAAGTGGCTCACAATTCCCCAAAAGTTTTGGTTGACAAGAGGGCCGTGCATGATTCGCTCATTCCATGTTTATGCCAAATTCCTTTTAAAAGTTGAAATTTCGATGACATACGATAATTATGAATATATTTACCTGAATCCATTCTCCGAAAATCGTTGTTAGCTCAATGCAAACTCAAAAGTTTGATATAAATGTTTTGAGAAAATTGGTTTTCGCACAAAACGAAAGAGTGCGTGCACACGCATCGATTGTTAATAAAAAATAAGTTTGGTCAAATACAAGACAATGACAGCCATTTGCGTGAGTCAGATTTTCCAATTGCGGTGAAATATTGACGTGACTCCAAATTCCCCATGACTCACAATTTCCCAATGTCCCCTACTAAATTTGTCCATCTAAAATTATCAAAAAAAGGCGTTTTCTTAAAAATAAAAAAAGTACATTCCACACGAAACCGATCATCTTGGAATCTGATCATATCCTATTTGGATGACAGTTTCAGAGTTTATATGGAATACGAAAATAGCTCACCCATATTTTTTGTTTCATTACCATGCCAGCCCCCCCCCTTCCCGCTAGAGGGGTTAGAAATTTCGTGATTTTGCGATGACGTAATTTTCAAAAAATTATATCTTGAGGATGCAGTACCCGATTTTTATAATCCAAATGTCAAATAAAGCAAAAAGCTTTTTCCTTTTCACAAAAATAGCAACACACAACGAAAATTATTGTTGTTGTTAATAATTGTATTTTAAACGCAACATAGCAAACAACAATATACTAACGAATGTTATCTTAATCTTTTCAGGTAAATATACTAAGTTCAGCGAATGAATCAACTACGTTTTCCATAAATTTCATTCATTCAACTTAATTATGAACTACATGACAACGTGACCTAAACTTTTTACCAGGTAAGCGTTTTAACTTTTATGCGTTTAACATTGCATCTCTAGTCAGATGCTTGGTAAATTCAATTATAATTGCGATGGATTTGTATTTAGCTGTATTTTTCCAAAGTCGGAGGTACACATTGCTTCTCACAAAAATGTTATACATATTCATTTTGAGTTTATATAAAACTCTTTTGCAATTTAATACTTGCAATAGAGCTAGACACCTGTTTGGAATTTCTCTTCTGATTCTAGGTACAAAATTATTAACACAATCTCATAATAGAGAAAAAAAAATTCTTGCATTCTAAAGAAAAGTTGGTAGGTCTGTTTTGCGTGTGGTGGGAAATATGTAAAAAGTATGGAAGAGTGCGGAAACAGTGTTCTTGCAACTTCGATAAAAACAACAACAAGAAGTGTGAAATGACAACTTGACAATTTAGTTTACTTAGTATACATATAGTTTAGGTGAAATTGCTGGCACGTAAATTGATTTAGATTTTAGTGAGGGGCTGTAGAAATGGATGTAAACCAGAAAAACAATGTAGCGCACGCTGAATTCAATCCAATACCAGGCAAAGAAAATTGCTGTTAACCTTAAAATGGGCACCATTACTTTTAATAAAAATGACAAAACCAGAAAACTCGAAAATCATTCTGTACAACAAAATGAAAGCAGTATTGTCTGCCGTTAGAGCGTAAAAAAAGATTACAAAGCTTCTTAAATATAATTCCTTAAATAAAAAAATTCAATATATTTTTACATTAAAATCTGTAATAAAATGTTTATATATTGTGGGATTATTGGACTGTTAGAAAAAAGAAATTTTTCATGTCTATGTATTATTTTGAAAAAACCTGAAACCTAAAATTAGCTAATTGAATTTGTAGAATTATGATACACAATTTTACAGTGTAGTGAATAAATTTTATGACAATCATTATAGCAAGATTAAAACAATGAAGAGTGAAATGAATTATAATTACACTCCCTTGTTTCTGAAAATTGTGTTTATCTTTAATTTTGTTTTTTTGTTTTTTGTTAATTAAATTAAAATGCCATTTCTAATATTTTCTGCGGTAGCTTTTATTAGTTTTGTAGGCTTTTCCCATAAATATATGCAAAAACGACAATGTGTTAAATGAACCACCGTGTAAAAAACAACGGGCCTGGTTTGAATTTTCAGTGAATTAATATTAGAAGCAAAATCAGGGCATGATACAAAGATAACAAGGTATAGCCGATTCGAGAGGATTTTTTTGTGTTGCTACGTCATGAGGTGCCTGCTGTCATTTCCAGCGAATTTGTTTTGAGTTTTTCGTATTTTATTGACTGAAATACATTTTGAATATATTAAAATATTTAACAAAATATTAGTTTCTTCGTTTGAATCACTTCGGGAAAAGTAATTATGTGCTAGTGGGAAAGCAAAGAAATTTAAAAATAGAAAAAATTTTTCACTGTGAAAGGACGATTGAAATTGAGACGAACAAATTTCTGACATTTGTCGCCAAAGGAGGCAAGCAATCAATTGACAGATTTTCCGGCCGTACCTTGTTAATCTTTGTATCATGAAATCAGGAAACATAAATAATAGCCTCTATCTGGACACTTCCAAAAATATTTATCTTCCCTTTTTATACTAAATATACCAGATTGGGAATTTCATATAGATTCAAGAAATCTTTAATTTTAATCACGATAATAACTCAATAATTCAATGATAATTAATTAAATAAGCGAATAAATAAATAAATATTTATAAAAGATTTTAAATAAAATTTTAAGAATAAAAAGCTAATAAATAAAACACCGTGAATTATATCGAGTGAGTTGCTCTTTAGCTCCTAGGATTAGCGATTTCACTCCGACTATTATTTTATTGTTGCTCGAAATTACTCCGAAATTGGGCAAGAAAAACGGAGAAAAGGAAAGAAATGAAGTTTTTGTGTCTTTTGCAAGAAATCGACCAAGAAGGCAGGAAAAAAACAAATTAAAAAATATAAAATCGCTTAAGTGCGTTATGATTATTTACCAAAACGAACAGTAATACATTTTGTATTCTAAAATGGTGTCTATTTTTCAATTATTTTATATAATTTTGTAAAATCTTTTAAGAAAATTTCAAAATTACAAAACCAAAGAGAGCTTTTCTTATGACAGCTGTCAGTTTTCCTTGAATGAATATTGCAGTTACAGTAGCTAAAAACTGCGGGTTAATTCATGCAAGATGGGATCATATGACGTATGCAAAATGCGTGTAATTGTTTTGGATTTAAAAGTAAAGAAACAGAAAATGCTCGTGTGTAGGTTCGTGCAAATTCGTTATAACTCATTGTCTGTACGCGAACAGACGTCCTGTTTTGAAAGAAATATGCTATGTATTGGGTAATTTGGAAAATGGGTTAGCTTGCTTGCCACTAACTTTTTCCACCTTATGATCCCACCAAATCTACGCCTTGGCCAGTGTTAGTAGCTATTATCCTGAATTTTCCATCTCGGCGAAAAAGACATTAAAAATGTCTCCGATTTCAATTGCATATTTCTTAACTTCTTACACCCCACACCACGATTACTACTTTTTATATAATGCGTCGAAAAACAAATTTACTTTCTTTAATAGTTGAAAAGCTTACGAAATTAGAAAACATGGGTACAAATTGCACATTTAGGGAAATAACCAGAGCCGGTTGGGGGAGACGGGCGACCGGGTGCTAGGTGCTAGGTTTTTTATGTATACTATGGAAACGATCGGACCTAAACATTTTTATTGTACTAAAAACATCTTCAGAATATGAAATCCTATAAAATTGGTTATATTCATTTTTTCTGTCCAACGAACCGTTCTAGAAATATATGCGAAAAATAACTTCAAAAATCAAAATTGCACAGATGGTTGACTATACGCAATTTCATACGCGCATTCATCTAGGGCCGTGATTCCCAAAGTGGTCTATATCGACTTCCAGGGGTCAACGACAACCTGCAAGGGGTCCATGTCAGCGAAAAATAAAATTGGGGGTCCATGAGATGTAAATGGGGATCAACGATAGGGGATCTCATTTAAGGAGGTCATAACTTTAATTTTGGCTTTTCATAATTATAATAATACACACACACACTCAGATACCTGTTTACTCACATAATACATGTTTATAATATATACATAAATTATAAAACTACTTATGAAGTAAAAAATTTTATAACATAAATGTTCATTTTATTTTCTCTGCGTGTAAGTTTTTATTTTGTAAAGAAAAAAGTATTTTTTTTGCAATAAATTGTAACCTTTGCTAACTTTTTAGTTAGATAGGCCTCGAACTTTATCTGTGCACAAATAACAAAAATTTCTTGCTTAGGTTTTAGGTGAAAATATAACAAATAGACCGACAATATACTACTACGGTTTTGTATAGATACTTCTATCGCAATTATAATAGTATTAGCAAGGTAGGGATTATGTAGCGCAGGTATTTTATGAAAAACTCTCTCTCTTTATATACTTATATATGTCATATATTATGTCTTTTGCATGAATGGGGGAAAGGAACTTGACTATGCATTATTGCATTGCAACTGACACAACGAGCTAAAAACAAAAATTGAGAGAATTATTTGTCATTCTGTTTCGTTGAATGTAATCATTGTCGGACATACAATTGCCTAAGGGCAACAAAGTTTTAAGCAATGACACTATAAAACCATCTAAGCTGGTGGATCATCTTAGTAGATGTCACACTGATAAAACAGGTAAGGATTTGAAATACTTTCAAACACTCAAGGAAAAACTTCAGAAGAGACCCACGGTGGACAGAATGTTTGCTTCAAAGTCACAAAGAAACGTTGATGGTTTGCGGGCGACTTATCAGATTTAACCACACTGATGAGACCTCTCTGATCGCTGGGTCGAAAATTTCTATATTTTTTCTGCATCTCAATGCATTTTGTAAATTCATTTGGGAAAAAAACATTTTTTTCCAATGAATTTCAGTCTAATAAAGACGAAAAATTTCCAGCTTAAAGACTAACAATATCTCACTTTATAGCAAAATCCGGAAAACCGCATACTATGGGAGAAAAGTTAATTTTGCCAGCCCTCGAAGAAGTTTTAAAAACTGTTTTACACAAACCTGCATCTGATATCATTAAAGGAATTTCTTTAAGCAACAACACAGTTGAAAGACGTATTGATGAAATGAGTTATGATATTTAAAGTATCTCGTGTAATTATTTGAAAAAAGACCAATTTTTCTATACAGCTGGACGACTCAACTTAACCTGGCAATGAAACATTATTGTTGGCATATGTTCGTTATATTATCAATTAAGAAATCCACCAAGAACTGATCTTCGCGAGATCTTTCAAAACCGACACTAAAGGCGAATCAATATTAAATATTTTGAAGGTTGGGCGTTATCGTGGATTTATAAACTATCTAAAACAAAATATCGGGGGTGTAGCAATACACTGCGTCATCCATCGAAAACATTTATTTGCTAAAAATCTGAATAGTAGATTTCATGAATCTTTTCAATTAGTCATTAATGCAGTAAACCGAATCCGAAACAACGCGTTCAATACACGGTTATTTGCGCAGTTATGTGAACAAAATGACGAGAAGTTTCATCAGTTATTCCTTCACACTGAAATACACCGGCTGTCAGAAGGATTATGTTTGAAAAGATTTTTTGCACTTTTTTAGACTATTTTTAGAGTTTCTAGAACTTAAAGATTCAATATAATCAAGCGGAAACCAGACATTGCCTCCTTAACAGATTTGTTTACAAAATTTAACGAGGTTAACTTGCAGTTACAAGGTGACAGTCTATAAATTTTATAAAAAAAAAGTTCATCATTTCAGCGTTCCTTGCCAAAATTAAGCTAATGAAGCAAGTTTTCCCAGTTCCTCAATTTGTCACAGACAAACTTCCCGGAAGACGACGTTTCAACTTAGGTTCAACATTTAATGCCCTCTATTCAGATTTTGAAACTATAGGTTTAAGGATGTTTTGATTATGGCAATACCACAGTGGATATCAATCCATATGGTGACATTGAAGAAAAAAATGTCATATTACAAGAGGAACTGATCGGAATAAGCACTAACGAAGATATCAGCAATTCTGGCTTCAAAAAGACATCTATGTGACTTATCCCATGATATGGAATATCACTAGCAAGTGGAAAGGGATTTCGGCGCGATTGCCAATCATCTAATAAAAAAAAAAAAAAAAAAACAGAGTGGACATCATTAACCGAGGAGATTTGAGATTAAACCTAACTAAATTGATTCCACGTATTGAAAATTTATTATTAAAGCATCAGGCTCATCCCTTCCACTAGAAGCATTTATTTTTGCTTAGTTACTTTTTGTAACAGACACTAGAGTTTACTGTGGTTCGTTTTAATTTAAATTTATTTTATAAATGTAAAAAACTTAAGAAGCGTTTTTAAAGTTTTCACACTACACTTCACTACAATTCGAAAATTAAATCTCTCAAAGTGTGTAACATTATATCAGCTGTGAGAAACAAATTTGAAGTTAATGAATTTGGAAAAACATCAATAACACGTAAACAAGGGGTCTACCCAAAACCGAAAAACATGGCAAGTGGTCTACGAGACAAAAAAGTTTGGGGACCTCTGATCTAGAGTATCATAAGAATTGGTCTTAGACCAATTCTAGCTTTTTTACTAGTTTCATCTAATTTGGATTTTAATTCATGTCTGTTTGCGGGCCTTATTTCACTTATCACCTTTGGGCGTTATTTCCCGGAGCCCCGTTTCTTACTATTTTAGAAAAATCAGATTTTACCACATTATCTACATCATCATCTAACGCCGCGTCAATGTGAACCGCAATGTGAATTAGTTAATTTCTATCAATCCCCAGGTCTCGTGTATAATTCAAGCTGGTGCTTAAAACTTTTTCCTCCTCATCTGATAATTGCACAGCTGTTAGGTAATGTACCCTTGGATGAAATCGTACATTCGCCATACCATTGTTAGCCGGACAGATGTTACTTGCCATTAAATAGATGCGGATGCTCCAAATTTTACTTTAATACAAATTTGCTCAATATCAACAAATTTAATTTTACTGCAAATTAAAGATAAATTAACAGCAAGCAATACTCCTTCACCACCACGAGATAATTCGGAGTTAAGAGACCAATCTTTACGTAAGACATTATAAGAAGAAATGAATATCCCTTTCGATTATGTGCTTATGAAACATAGGATCAGTAATGACGTCATAAGGGCAGTATGCTAGCTAGAGCCAAGGAAATCCTGTTTCTATACAAAAACGGAAGAATTTTTTTTTCCTGTAACGATCTCTTCAAGCACTATGCTAGAGAAAGTAATCCGAATAGGAAAACTTTAGTTCTCGGTTGACAAAATAATTTCGTTTTTTTTTTCGATAAATCCATTTACGTAAATATTTCTTTCAGTAACAAGTACGGATATATGTACTTATTTCTGTTAAGAATTTCACGTTTGTGGAATAATTTGAAAAATTCAACAAAGGATGGCAATTTTGTACTAGACCACTGAAATGTGTATAAATGAACTGCACGTTGAAACAAAAATGCATGAAAGGAAGACTCTTTCCATGAAAGCATACTTTCCCACTGAACTGTAACGATTGGGAACAAGAAACTGCTTGAAGTTCAGCAGTATTTCCAGAACAGACAACTTTTTAATCAAACCTTTCCTGCCAAAATACCTTGTACAAAACACTTATTTTGATTCATAATTACAATTTAAAAACAGAAATAATTCAAAATAGTTTTGTGGTAAATTTGGTAAATCCCACTGACGTGTATTATAAGTAAATCGCCAAATAATATAAATATGGCGCCAGTTTGCGACAGTTAGTAGCATTAACAGTGAGAGCATACTTTTATGAAATCAAAACTGGTGCCACATTAAACGGGAGATCAGTCAGTCCATTTATATACATGTCAGGACACTAGACTTGATGCACTTATAATCAATTCCACAAATAACAAATATAATAAAACTTCCAATATAATTTATTTCGCAATGTTCAAATTACATACAATTGGGAATTATTAATTTCCTTATTTTCTTTATTATTTCGTTATTTATTCTGAGATACACACAATTATTAAATCCAAATTGTCACAAATTTCTTAACCTAATGTCAATTTTTCTTTAAGAAATAAGTGGAAAAATTCCTTGATCGAATTTATTGCCTCTAGCATAGCTACTATAAGAATGTTGAGAAGTAGCTAGGAAAATGTCATTGACTTTAGTTCTGAGTCCACCGATATTTTGATAGTAGCGAGAAAAAGAAATCTTCAAGCAAGAATCTCAAGGAGAAACCGGAATTTATACTTATCAATTTCTGCAAAAAATTTCTCGTGATCACTATTACATGCAAATACCGACAAAATATTCAATTACATCAAAAATAGATGTTGAAACATTTCATAATAGAAAACACTTATTTTCATATATATCTATACTTCCGGAGTAAATAATATAAACAAAAATATTTTCCTTCAATATTTTTACCATCAATGTATATTTCAAAGTCACTTATACACTTCGTAACACAGCCTAGGTTACGAAATTCAAAGATTCAAGGTTCGAGCGTCTCCTTAAAAGAACAGACTAGGAATAATATTTGTTCAAGTATAACGAAATTGCATATACATATATACATATGTATGTACTTGTATGCAAATCTATTTCTACAACAAAACGATTACGTGATTTTTAAAAAAATTAGAGCCGATTTGTGACGAAAATTTGGTCGTGTAAGTATTTCAGTGTCAGATGGATCAGTGAACTGGAATTTTTCTATTTTTATCAATGTGCAAAACAATTTTTTATCGGACGATTTCATGATGAGACCAATACATTTTTACACAATTTTCAAATGAAAAATAGATATGTATGCATGTAGTGAAAAAGGTTTTTTGAAAAAGAAAAAAAAATATCAACATCAAAGTCAGTTGTAAAAGAGATTAACTTGGGATTAAGCCGATCATTATTTTCTACATAATTTTTAAAAGAAATTTCAGTTTATGCTCGTGTTCGAAATTTGTCAAAAGATTTTTAAGTAAAAAAACAAATTTTAATGCCAGAGACTAAAAGCATAAAAATCATCAACATTTTCTGTGAGCATAAAAATATTTATCTCATCTCTTTTTTTTTTTTTTTTTTTTTTTTTTTTTTTGTAATAAATTAGGCGCGAAAATAATATATATATCTTTTCGACAAATCGCAAAACATTTTATTTATGTAATTCATCTATGCAAGTAAAACTCATCAAATAAATAGAAACAGGCAATCACATAAAAACTATTTAAAAATATTTCTTGTTCCAAAAATAACAGCAACAATCAGATGACAAAATGGAACGGAAATGGTGTCATTTTTTTGTTTTGTTTTTATGCACGCATTACAATTTTCTACGCATCAGAACAGAGAACGACGTCATCGTTTGCGGAATGTGTCAAGCATGTAAAGAAAATTTTTGTTTTCACAGTTTTCTCGTAGCTATTTCAAAGGCGCAAAAAACAAAAACATAAAAATGTAAAATAAAAGCGTGTGTAGAATATGAAAAAAAAAAAAAACCAAACATCAGCCACCGCTTTTTTGTATAAACACCTAATGAACATCAGTCGAATTCTCTTGTCAAACAACTATTTAGGATTTTCCCGACGATGATGCGATGGCTAATTGCCAAGAATTATGAAAATTAATTAAACAATCGATCATTAAACAAATTCCGATGATTTACTGCAATATTAGTTACTTTTTTTTAATGTTTTCTGCTACATGTATGTATGTATTAAGTTTAAGGCATGCGGACCATAATAGAGAATCAATCTATGACAACGTGTCCCAATTTTAGAAAAATTTTCATGAGTTATTGAGCAGCAGGAATTTAAATATTTCGTCTTTTAGGTGACATACTATAAGTTGAATCAGATATAAAATGTTCCACATAACAATATTGCTGGCCTATTTTCTCGTAGCCTAGATATGTATATAGTAAAAGTCATAATAACAAAAGTTCTGTAGTATTAGATTGGCTATTTTTTCGCGTAATTAAAGTCTTTGAAAATGGATAGCGACATCTGTTCTTGGTGCGATTCTAAAATCAAAGGTAAACAAGTGAATTGTATCCATATCACTGAACAGTCATAAAATGCGAACTTATTGCTTATGTAAATTATGTTTACTTTCATGAGTCCGCTTATGAATCAGTCGTAAAAACGTCAAAAAGACGGCTTGTTACAAAATCTTTTAACGAAATGAGTAACAAAACAACAAAATCATTACATCATGTGAAAGTCGATCTCGTAGGGAGAACCCTGCTGATAACAGTACTAAGCGTAACTCTAATTACTTTGCATCATTGCAAACGCTGGCGGAAAGGGCGGATCCAGATATTTGCTCTGGGGGGGGGGGGGGGGGGCGATCGCTCCCATCGCCCCTATAACCGCACTTTCCATCAGTTGTGGACCGCTCTCTATAGCTTTCTCTTTTCGTTTCATCATGAAATTTCATTAGCATTCAGATATCGCCGGAGTTCTTTTATTTATATAATATAAGTTTTTGATCCCGTAAGCATAGTAAAATTTAGTCTCACATAAAATAGACATTATACACTTCTTGCTTGTCTTACTGCTGGTGTTTTTCATGTAAAGGTCGCTTGCATTTCGTTCAAACACCATAATTACCTGCGCTGGATTGCAATTTCATGCAAATTAAATGTTTAAAGAAATTTTCGGGGAATGCTAATTAGATAGGATTAATATGTGTTTAAAATTAAATTAAACATTTGCAGGAAAACTGAATCTGAGATTAATTAGCCCGGCTATGATAATTTTCCAAACATACTACTTTTCATCAAAATACCCGGCTTATGTGAGCTTTCGATTACAAAAACTGCAAGTTTTGCTAGTACTGAAAATTCTTTAGTGGTATAATTTTAGCTTTTTTGAGAATAATTTATGACAAAAAAGAAAAAGAAAATAATACATATAACAAATAACTCTTTAAAAAATTATCTAGAGTTTTCCATTTAATTAAATATTAAAATAATATTACTCTAAATTTTAAAATTTTCATGGTACACGAAGAAAGCAAAGGCAATGCAAAGTAATTTAATTAAGTATTTTGATAAACATTAGGAGTTCCAAATTTCATTGTTATTCACTGTAGTGTTATAACTTAAACTGCTCAGGGGCTAGATTCCGCAATTGTGGAAAATTTGCCAGTGCGCACACGAATTAAAAAACTCACCGTGAGGGGAAAGTGTACACTTAAGTGCTGAATGACAATTTTTCTGTGCTGAATGTTGTTTGAGTGAGAAAATAGAATAGAGAGAAAATAGAGAAGAAGTTCAGTTATATGAAATTAGTTACCTATATGAATTCACTAGTGTTAATGCGACTACGGTTTAGAAAAAGGTAAAATAAATAATATAACAAATAATTTTGAAAATAACGCTTGACAAAAACTCACAGGTACCACTTCGAAATTCGCGACCAAAATGGCGGAGAGAAAATATCAGTTAAAGTGTACAAAATTAAAATTCATTTCCATTTTTGCGGAATCGAAACAAGGTGGTTTACAGAAAATTTTGTGCGCACGCGCAAACTAATAGTTGCGGAATCCGGCCCCAGAGATCGTACTTTCTTTGCATACTTTGAAAATTTTAAAATTTATACACAAATGTAATATAATTTTAATATTTAATTAAATGCAAAATGATAGGAAACTCTGGAGAACTTTTGTGATGTATTCATTAAGTGAAGGGAGAAATTTTTATTATTATTGTTTTCTATTTCATTTGATTAGAGTATAAATTTTGATTTATTAGATCTCTAGTGGGGGAGGGGGGGGCGCGATCGCCCCGATCGTCCCCCGCTGTATCCGCCCTTGGGATAAAATGGAATCCCACATGGATGACGTAAACCAAAATTCGAGTGTGCACAGTAAAATTTTTCTAAATGCATTTTTGTTAAGTGTCTGTTTGCAAAATGTTCTTTTTCGAAACAATTGTTATACGGTGTCCACTTTGTCTCCATCTATATTCAATGTTCTTTCTGTGTGAAATGGTGTGACTGTAAAGATCTTGTTATTTTAGATCAACTTCAAATGGCCGAAGGATCCGAATCTTTGAACAATGGCGTCTCTCTGATTTTATTCCATTCCGTCTTGCTTTCATTAAGGAAAAATATTCTCGCACCTCGGAATATGGACGATAACGGCATATGCATACCGGATTTACTTATAATAGCTTCAATTAATATTGACAGTGCAGTCCATATACTAAAAGTCGAATCTCTCGATGAAATTGCCTCCTACAAATGACAGAAAAAGAACCCACAAAGAATCTCAAACTAAACCACAACTATAGGCTGAACTACAATAGACGTATACGTAAGTACATTTACTTACGTAAAGCGAACGCACCCTTTAATTTAACAGGCGTACACAAATTAACTTTAACTCATGTGAGGGGAACTTTCGTTAAGTTTAAATATTCAATTTTCCATAAGTATAATGCGCTAAGATACGCTCAATCCGTAAGAACGCGATGTGTCCAAACAATTAAATTATTGCTAGATGATTAAAAGTGCAATGTAAAAATTAAAATGGAGAGCATAAATCTTCAATTAAATCAACTTCCATTTGTTAATTTCACTTTTACCAGTTTTTAAAATTTAACATATAAAATGTCATTAGTACACTGCGAATTAATAGAAGGAACACATTTTCAGTTACATCAACTGGATGAATTTATGAACACCTTACAATACCCTAAACTTCATGCAATCCTCGTAAGTGAAACGTGGCTGATTGACGATATCCCGTGTTCTCTGGTTTCGCTTCCCAATTATAAAATTTTCCGTAGTGATCATGGCGGAAGAACTGGTGGTGGTGTAGCGATATATGTGTGACACGACCTTAAGGCAAGAGTGGTTTCTAGATCGGCGAACTATTTAATACAGTTCTTATGTGTTGAGATTGATACGGTAGCTGATAAGTGCATTTGATGCGCAGTGTATGCTCCTTTTATTGAGTATATTTATAACAAGCATGTTCCTCTTCGAACGAAAGTATCAAAGCCAGATTCCTTTCCCTGATTTAGACTGAAATTGAATCAATGATCGCAGAACGTGAATATCTGTATTTCAGGCATCGAAGACTTAGGACTGCTACAAGTCGCAAGCAGTACACATTACTAAGAAATAAGGTTAATCTTAATATTCGCGAAGCCAAGCGAGCGTATTTTAAACAGAAATTTGATCTAAAAGCTTCTCCGAAAGTGCTTTCGCGTAATCTTCGAAATACCTCCATATATGGAAAAAAAAGCACTTAACTGCAACTTAAGCCCAAGTGAGCTTAATCAGTTCGCCTTAGAAAGTTTAAATGTCTCGCCCAGGTCAGATGGCTTTACTTTTCGCGGTGTGGATCGTGGGGAACTATTAAAGGCAATATTCTCTATTAAATCGCATGCCATTGGCCCTGACAACATATCTCCGCGGTTAGTGAAGTTAATATCTCCTTTTGTCGGCCCTCTTATCCATATTTTTAATTGCTGCATCACTAAGTCAGTGTTTCCCAAGATCTGGAAAATTACGCATGTGATCCCTATCCCAAAGAAAGTGACAGCAGATATTCCTGCCGACTTCAGGCCTATCAATTTACTTTGTTTCCTCACTAAAGTGCTCTAGAAGCTGTTGTATTGGCAGGTTCAACAGTACACGCTCCAAAATGATCTTCTTAGTCGATGGCAGTCTGGATTTCGACCTAAACATTATTGCGAAGGTGCTCTCGTGGAGGTTACAACGGACATCCGCTCAGCTCTTGATCGGCGGGAAGTGGTTATTATGACGCTTCTGGACTTCTCCAAGGCTTTTGATAGTGTCTGCCATAGTAACCTGTTGAGAAAAATGTCTTACTTTTGATTTTTCGAACCGAGCCACCTTCTTAATAAAATAATTCCTCCACCCTGCTTCCCCTATCTTGTGGGGTCCCACAGGGTTCCATTCTGGGCCCTGTGCTGTTCAGCATTTTCATTAATGATTTGACCGAGTATATTCACGACGTCAACATTCACATGTACGCCGATGACATGTAAATATATTTAAGTCGTCCTATAGGTTTGATCGAAGATTGTGCTGCTCGCCTGAACAGTGACTTGCATAATATTTTCATCTGGTCCTTAGAAAACAAGCTCAAGCTGAATCCGAGTAAGTCGCAGTGCATTGCTTTTCATTGTGGATCTATTGATCCTACAACGCTTCCTACTATTTCATTGGGCGGTTCTCCCTTGCCTTATGAGGAACGAGTTCGTAATCTTGACGTGTTTTTAAATTCTAACATGAGATGTTGTGACCTCATCAACTCAAACATAGCAAAAATATATGCGCCGTCTCTGGCTGTCTGCTAGTTTACAATTGCCTAAGTTCCGTTGTCACCTTATTAGGTCTCTCATTCTGCAACATTTCACTCATGCCTCTCTTGTCTTTCCCAAGCTCGACTCGCACTGTTCAAGGAAACTGAATGTCGCTTTCAACGACTATACTAGATTTATCTTTGGTCTGAGGATGTTTGATCATGTATCTCACCTCAATTTCACCTTGTTGGGCTGCTCGCTTGATATATATTTGAAGCAGAGAGCTTTAGTGTTCCTGTTTAACTTGCTTCGTTCTTCCCAACCGGCCTATTTGAGAACCTTCTTTTAACCCTTAAACTCCACTAGGGGGCTCAAACTGGTTCCACGGTGGTTCCAAACCTCCATATTCGACAGATCTTGCATTGTTCAACTGACTAGAATCTGGAACTCGCTGCCTCATTATATCCAGACAACTAACTCGCTCGGCAACTTCAAACGACTCATAAAGTCCTATCTTTGGATAGTTGACATTGGCTTGCGGTGACCTGTACGCGCAGCTCTTTTCTTTTTTTTCTGTTTTTTAATCTTTCATTCTTTTATGCCTGTAGATATCTTTTTCAAAACTCTTTAATATTATGTTTAATTAAATATGTATTTTCGATATTTTAATATTAGCTTAATTTAAGTTAGGTTTAATTTTATTTAGCTCTCTGGCCATTTTGTTCGATGTTTGAAAAAATATTGTAAATCTTGTAGCATCAGTACCCAGGAAATAAATGAATTGAATTGAATTGAATTGAACTTCCAATTGTTAGTTTTTTCACTTTAACAACTTTAAAATTGAAAACATTAATTATCAGGATAATAACTCTTACGGAATGTAATATATATTTAGGCTAAAAATATTAATTTTTCGTAAGTAAACCTCAGTCTCGTTCAATTTTGTAAAGTTATTTACGTCTATTGTTGTTCAGTCTTATAAAAGCAACACTTATCTGACGCCTTCCTCTGTTCCAGCGATGACCCAACTTCCGTACAATCATACTCATCAACTATTGAACTAGCAAAATAAGGAAAATTATGTTCAACAAATCATCATATTCTAGTGCCAAGCTGTCTAATGGATCTGATTGAGTTGTCAGACCGCTGTTTTGAAGAATAGTTTTCAGCCCACATAATTCGCCAAAAAGCTTTTGTTTTTTTTTACTTTTTTTTTACTATAACACATTACCTCCTGAAAGAGAAAAAAATAAATAAATAATTTGTTAATCATTATAAATTGTAATGCTATTTTTATCAAATAAATTAAAATAGAAAAATCTATTGTTTTCTTCAAGTTATTCAGTCCACATGCAATACGTTTCGTAAACTACACGCAATTTTAGCATTCTTTCCAACGCTGCAAATATGTCTCGTAATTTTCATTCCGAAAACGAAACATTTTAGAGTACAGTCTGCGAAATAAAATGTCAATTACCACTACACCGACAATTTACGTTTTTCAGTTCGACATCTCTTTGGCCTGGTACTTCGTTTCTGTTTCGCATTCACAACGTCCAAACGATTCTTTTGCGTACACTTCTATGCAAGTACGTTCAATTTCATTACGTTTTTGTTTCACCTTGCGCTTAAAGCAGGATTTACATATAATGCCATGCATATTTTACAGAAATCATGAGGGAGATAACTTATTGAAATTTAAATGCTGCGGAAGCAATCATTGCAATACCTCACACGTACGCTCCCCTCTAGTTTTTATGGTAAAAATCACAAACTGTCAAACTGTCTAATTGGAAATTGTCAAGTTTTTAATTGCTTTTTCGTAGATATTGAAAGACCGACCATGGAAAGAGGTATAATTTTACAATTTCTAAAATATTGAATGAAGGAGTTCGAAGCAAAGAATGAGATTATATCGAAAAAGTTTGTCGCAAAATATCAGGTGGTACTGTAATTCAGTTCTACAATCTTCATTTTGTACGATAACGAAATTTTTATTTATTATTTATTTCGTAGTAAACAAAAAATTCAGTAACTAATCAGCTAATATGTAAACATCAATCCACTTCATCCACTCAAGTGCTCACATGAAAATAATTCCACTCCACTACCGAGCTAACGCCGGTGAAGATAATTCCAGTCCGGTTCGTGTTCACATGACGGATTATCTCAAAGGCGGAATAAAAGCAACTTCCGAAATAACTTCAATATTTTCTATAAAGAAATAATTAAAAACTTTCAATTTCACAATATTTAATTAAAAATTAAAAACTTACTTTAATTTCTTTCCATTTTTCTAAATAATTTGACTTGACAGCTATGACAGATATATGCCATAAAATTATAGTAACATAAACAATATGGCATCACCAGTAGTCGAAATTGACAAATTGACAATTTTTTAGTTTCAGTAACTATAAAAACTTCCTATGCTTGAGGTCTTTTTATCGTCCCGGACACGCACACACTGACAAATCGACGACCGGAAAAAATTCAGGACGGTTTGCTTCTCTCGTCACTCATAAATAAATTTCCGTATACGATGTACTATCTCCCTCACAATTTCTGTAAAAAATGCATGTCATAATAATGTAAATCCTCCTTAAAGGGGCAGAAGTAATTATACTGTGTATGCCGACTTTGAATCAAAATTTGAATTCCTCAAAAATTTATATCATCACTATCAATAGAAAAATACAAAAGAAACACATCAGATGCAATGTTGCTAAGTCCCAACACATTACCTTTCTATAAGAATTAACAATCATGCTAACTTCCAAAATGGGAAAAATCCCCATATTAAAAAAAAGATCGAGATTAACTCGCAAAAACGCATCAAAATACAGGACTTAGATCCATGCGATTTCTTCAGAAATTTTGAACGAATAAGGAATGAAAATATTGGAAAAACGCTGGGCCCCGTGCATAGTTATCACAGAAGGCTACATATGTTGACATATGAAATTGTCTTTTGTGTTACTTACTTTTCAAAAGGTTTTTTAATATGTCCTAGTACTCTAGAAAATAAGTCTTATATAAAAAAACAAAAAGGAGTGAAGGGGCAGGTGAAAAGTTTTCATAAAAAGAAAAAATCATTTCAATTTAAATTTAAGTTCAACATGCATTGAAAAATGCATTGCCATGTTAGAACAAAATGCAATTTAGCTTAAATTGCATTTTGTTATCAGACACATATTCCGCTCACACGATATGCATACTTACCTACATACAGTGTCTTCTTACTTTTTTCCGCATGTACACTCTACATATGTACAGTACTTATTTTTCCCAATCTAATACATACAATTATTCGCGCCCTCTTAAAATTAATATTTCAAGACGGGCGAACAAGTGCATATCGGATTATACGTTTTTTCAATGTAGTGAGAAAACAATTAAACAAATTAAAGAGCTTTTGAAGCAATCGTAGGTATCTGGACCATCAAGCGCAAACCTCGGGGAGTTTGTTTAAAATTAGTCGAATGGTAAAGATCGGAAGTACCGGAAAAAGACTGTAAATTAAAAATTGTGAGAGCTAGTACATGTACTAAATAACGTACACTTGTTAAACTGAACGTATTACATAATCTAATACTTATAACGTATTGTCTAATATAGAGATTTAGTAACTAAAAAAAAGGGTGTAAATTGGTGAAATAAAATAAATTTTAATAAGCAAATGATAAATTGTGTATTTGAGTGATTAAATCCCATCCCAAAGAAACTGGTGGCTGCTTTCTTCATAGAAGCACGGAGTAGCAACATAACAATACCAGATAGGGGAGACATAGATACAAATCTAGCAAATCAAGCCCTAATCTGGTACACCGATGGCTCTAAAACCGAGAAATGAATAGGAGCAGGAATAAATAGCGTTAAGCTAATAGCTAGCATCTACCAAAGCTTAGGAAAATACGCCTCAATATTTTAGGCAGAGATATTTGCCATCACTAAATGTGCATACGAAAATCTCAGCTGATCCTATTCTAATAAAAATATTTCTACCTATACAGATAGCCAAACGGCTTTGAAAGCCATCTCATCATCTGAGATCAAAACGAAGTTAATGTGGGAATGCATTCAAGCAAGCATTAATGAACCTTTGCACATACAACCAGTGGGTGCCAGGACACTCGGGAATTGAAGGGAATGAAAATTCAGACTTACTGGCCAAAACCGGAGCATCCATACCCCTCATAGGACCAGAGCCCGTTTGCGATATTTCCTATAATACCGTGAAGCTTACCATGCAAAAGTGGATTCAGAACCAAATGGACCAGATATGGACTTCAATGACATCATCCAGATAAGCCAAAAGATTCATCAAAAGACCTTGCTCAAAGAAGAGCCTAGATCTTTTAGGGCTATCCAGAAATCAACTCAGAATCATTACAGGAATCCTAACCGAATACTGCAAACTTAAGAAACACATGCATCGGATAGGCATCTCACTCACACTGTTGTGTGTAGGCTATGTTTCGAAGAGGATGAGACAGAGCATATTTTTACGGACTAAACCACTGTACGTAGTCTCCTGAAGAAAACTTGTTGATGTATTCATTATGTTTGTATAGTTCTTCATCAAGAAGTTTTCGTTTTCGTTATTTAGCTTTTAAAAGCATTTCTACTGCTGGCTTTGGGTCGTCAAAAAATGCAGTATCCACTCCATTTAGGGCGATATACATTCTGGAATTCATTGTCTTTCTACTGTAAGATGATTGTTTGTTTGTATTAAGGGTAGTATGGACAGACACTGCTCTTTCAGGCCCAGAGCTATGTGGTGTCGAACACATGTATGTTTGTACGAGCTTTGAAAACATCGAATTGGGCTCCGACACTTTTAAGAAGTGGTGCAATATAGAAAATGGAGTATTCATATCTGAAGGTGAAGGAAGCTTCTCTGAGGCATATAAAGCAATAGCGTCATCAGCGAATTATTCTACAGTAGTTCTTATACTTATAAATTTCTTTTGTGTCGAAACAATATCTTGCTGATCTTTTGCAAGTCGCACACTTAGAAATTCATTGCAGCTTTATACAACCTCGTTTCTCATTGCGGACCAATATCTCTTTGTAGAAACAAAGGAGTTCACTGCACGTCTTGTTTGAACCTCATCGTCCTCCACAGTTTCAAGTTCATTTAGCATTTTCTCTTCAAATCCTCCCGGATAAGGTTCATTTTGCAACATTGATAAGGTAGATTGGACAATATTTTGTGTCGTTTAAATATCCATAATTGTTATCAGTGATTGTTGCCCACTTTTTGGAATTTCTCGATTTGTTTCAATACATCCATCATCAGGCATGTTATTTTCTGTTGCTTATCCCCTTTATTCCAGAGCCGCAAAAAACCTTTAGCTTGGGCTTTTTTCAATTTTAGATGCGTCAGATTTTTCGATAATTAGTTGCCAATGCTGTTGCACAATGTACAGATTGTTCCAAGCGGCTTTCAATAAATTGATGAGATGTTCGCAAATCTAACTTCATACGGATTCAGAGGCCATTGTTTTTGCCAGTATTAGAACTTTCTCCGTCAGTTATAAGGCCTGCAAGCTTTTCTTTGGCCAATTGAACAATGTTTAAATCTTCAAACAAAATCTTTATAGCTTCCAAAAGATCTTCTGCACCACGTTTCTCGGTTTGCTTTCCCCTAAAAATACTGATTTCATCTCCTTATTTTTAGTGAAAAATCTGGCAGTTATGAATTTGTTGTCGACCCCATATTTATCTACTGATCCATCAACTTGAATAGCAAAACAGTCTGCCTTTTCCAACTCTTCTTTAATATTTTTCATGATTAAGTCTCCTACAATGCTCAACATTTCCGCATAGATCATAGGGGTTTTGTATTGGAGTAGTTCAGAGTTTAGGCTCATCACTGTATAAAAGGCGCATTAAGTCCTTCGTCTTTATATAACGATATCTGTTCGTCTGAATGGATTTTTGATAACGACCTTGAAGGCCACGCATTTGCACTTAGTCAATTGACTTGGTTATCGACATCTATGGCCATTTCAATTTTTTTTTTCAGCATTATGAAATTTTAGGGTTTTTAGCTATGGATGTATATCAGATTGAGCCAACCAATTTTGTTGCATGTTTTCTAAACTTGCGGCAGCGATATGAAATTCTGTAATTAAATGGTCGATAATTCTTTCATGCAAGCTCTTTTTCTCCATCATGGGATTAGGAATCACTGTTATTGTTTGTGCTCAACAGCTCAATGCGATTATACTTATTATATCTATATTCATGTATTCCTTTTCTTTCAAGATTTTACTTAGATTTTTCCCGTAAAATAAATTGGGCTATTCTCCGTCGACTTATTTTTATTTTCGGATTGTTCATAGGTTTTTTTTACAAAACACATTTAGCAACTAATTTCTCTGTCCACTTGTTTCTTTTTTTTTTAGATTTATACTTCTTTGTGATTTGCTGACTTCTCCCATTTTTTTCTCAGAATTGAGAATTCTATACCGGCACTCCACTAAGCGGCACTAAGTCATTAACTAGGCGGCTCTGGTGCTTAAAATATACTCTGGGATGAGACATCTGACCACGTCCTATATGAATGCGAGTCATTGCACAATGTAGATTCCGGGCTTTTGGCTCATACTTCTTAAAGCCTACCGACTTTGAAGAAATCTCACTCAAAAAAAATTGTTGGATGAATTATAAAGAAAGTCGTGCACAATAAGCCAATAAATGGCTGCAGAGCAAATGCCACTCGCCCCGCTAAAGTTTTATTCGAACGATTTCCTAATTAATCTATACAATTTAGCTAACCTTGCCAGGATACTAGCGTACAAAAACAGGGGAGTACCACCAAGCAGTCTATGTAAAATGGTTAAAACTCTTGCCAGCGAGAAAGTTGACTACGGGATCACGATATATGGGTACGCAGCACAAACCTCCATCCGCAAAATACAAGTAAAATTAAACAATATTGTTGCGAGCGTGGCTTTCTGGTTCATTATTTAAAACACAATATTAAATACTTAATATACAAGTTCTTTATTTCACTCTAATCATACAATTCACAAACTTTCAATTAATCATTTACTTTCGCTTGTTAACACTGCAACGTCTAAGACAAGACTCTTGCTCTGGCGGTCACATCTGTTATATTTATACCCTAGAAACTCTCCAGATTATTCTGGAGTGTTCTATTCCAGAACCTTCTTGTCTATTCTATTCATTCTATTCCTGAACATTCACGAAGATTCCTTCACCGATTCTCCAAACCTGAAGTTGTTTACTCTCCATTGCCAGTAGATGTCACCAGTTGTCTCTTTCTATTGCACGTAACACTGCTCCCTTCTTAAATTTGTTCGTCCTGAACAACAGGTGGTCCACGGTCTTGATGCTTGTAGTATTGACACAAGCGGTCCAAATGAACAATTTTACGCTTGCCTCTTGTGCCACGCTGAATCCTGTATACCACGTCATTAATTCTAGTTACTACTGAATACGGTCCCTCCCACTGTTGTTGTAGTTTTGGAGAGCGTCCCTTATGTCGTTTCGGGTTGTACAGCCAAACAAGATCACCTTCGTTAAATCCTGCGGAATTAGCATGTAAGTCATATCGGGTCTTCATCCGATCAGTATTTGCTGCTAATTTCATTCTCGTGGCCTCGTGTACATCAGCTAATTGTTGTCTAAGCTTCGATACGTAGTCTTCTGGTAACTTTTGTTCACTTCTGGGGGTACCAAATTTGAGGTCGCTAGGTAAACGCATCTCTCTTCCAAATATGACCTTAGCTGGGGTTTGTCCGGTAGTGTTATGAATGGCTGATCTATAAGCCATTAGGAATATAGGAATATGTCGATCCCAATCGCGTTGATGATATTCAACTACTTTCTTTAGATGCTCGATCAATGTTCTGTTGAAGCGCTCTACCATGCCATCAGATTGTGGGTGTAGAGGAGTTGTTCTGGTTTTTCTTATTCCCAACATTTTACACATCTCCTGGAAAGTTCGCGATTCGAAGTTCCTACCTTGGTCCGAATGAAGTTCGGGAGGCACTCCAAACCTATTAACCCAATTCGTTATTATTTGTTCCGCAACTGTGGTTGCCTCTTGAGTAGGGATTGCATAAGCTTCAGGCCATTTACTTAAGTAGTCAATGGCAACTAATATATAACGGCTACCGCCATCCGTTTCTGGAAAAGGTCCAGCGATGTCTACAGCTATCCTTTCAAAGGGGGCTCCGACATTATACTTATGCATTTCACCTCTGCTTCTGTGTTGCGGCCCTTTGCAAGTAGCGCAGACAGTGCATCTGCGGCACCACTCCCCCACATCTTCTCGCATATGTAGCCAATAAAACCTTTCCCGTATTTTGGAAATTGTTTTGTTCACTCCCAAATGTCCTCCAGAGGTTCCACCGTGCATTTCTTCTAGAACATCTTTGACGTTTGATGCTGGCACGACTATCTGCATTCGGAAATATTCGCCGTTAGGTGCTTCCCATTTGCGTTTTAATATACCACATTCAACATGAAGAGAGTTCCATTGAGCCCAGTAACTTTTCAGCTTCTCACTCCGTTCCGAAATATCCTTCCAGTCTGGACTTTCCATATCTTCTTTCCAAGCGAGAATAGGTGAAATATCCGGATCTTCTCGTTGTGCTGTTCTCAGGTCCTCGTTGTCCCAACCTGTAGATGGTTCCACGGTTACCAACTGTATAGTTGCTGTTCTTTCTTTTTCTTCCACCCGGCCGCAATGTTTGCATTTAAGTTTGCATGGACGTTGTACAAAGGCTTCTGCATTTCCATGGATAAGTCCTTTCCTATGTTGCATCTCTAAGCCATAAGGTTGGAGTCTAGTCGGTCCAAGAATAGCTTGCTCTCTAGTTCGCCAACTTGGACATTCTTCTCTTCTTTTCTTTTCTGTTGATTCCCTTCGACGGCGCTTCCTGCAGTCGCTTTGAAGGTGTCCCAATTTATTACAGTCCCAGCATCGAAGAACACTACGTGAAGGGTTGCTCAGTGATAACTGCAATCTATTGCAAGTCTGCTGCCCAGCTCGATATCTTTGCAATTCCACTCTCCTCTCTTCATCTAGGGATTCCACTCGTCGGCGTTTTCTGCAGTCCCTTTGTAGGTGTCCCGGTCTATTACAATTCCAGCATTGCAGATTACCACGTGAAGGAGTGCTCTGTGATGGCTGCATTCTATTACAAGTACATTCGTTCAACGAAATTTCTCTCATTCGTACTGCACTCCGTGAAGCTTGCCTAGCGGATTCATACACTAATGCATAGGCTAGTGCTTCTGCTGTTGATTTCTTTCCTGCTATCCTTAATGCATGTTGTAAGTTTTGATCTGCAATAGCGTTCACAAATGCCTCCGTCGCCACTTCATTGAGAAAATCCGCATTCACGCTGGAGTATGAAAGATGCGCTAATCTTTCCACATCACCCTGCAATTGTTGTAGTGATTCGCCATGCTTTTGAATCCTGTTGCGTAACTGTAAGCGATATACTTGCTGCATGTGTTCATCTCCGTAACGTAATTCTATCGCCTGTACTAAAGAAGTGTATTCACGTTGCTTTTCAATCGGTACCGTTTGTAAGAGCTCTGACGCAAGAGCTCGAAGTGCTAACACCAGAGCTATAGCTTTGTCTTCATCATTCCATCCATTTACCTCTGAAGCTGCCTCGAATTGTCTCTTGAAGATATGCCAGGAATTTTGTCCATCAAATATTGCGGGTTTCATTCTACCTGTGCTGGATATTTCAGCTGCTACGTTTAGAGGCTGACGATGCTTTATTCTTTCTAGATCTGCTTTAAAACTGTCAAGCTGCTCGGTGACTTTTTGTTGAGCTTCCGCCACTTCCTGCTCGATTCCTTCAATTTTTAAATTTTGTTCGTCTAACGAGTTTTTCAGGAAAGTCTTCTGTTCCTCCAAACGAGTTTCTAGACAATTCTCCAGAGAACTCTTTTGTTCGTCCAAGCGGGTTTCCATAGATTTCTTCTGCTCATCTAACCGAGATTCCAAGAATTCTTTTGTTCTTCAAAAGCATCTTTTTGCTCGTCCAGACGGGTTTCCATAGATTTCTTTTGCTCATCTAAACGGGATTCCAGAGAATTCTTTTGCTCCTCGAGAGAATTCTTTTGCTCCTCGAGAGAATTCTTTTGTTCCTCGAGAGAATTCTTTTGTTCCTCAAAAGCATTCTTTTGATCATCAAAACGGGCTTCCATTTTGCTCATTAAAGTACTCAAAAGCTGTTCCATTTTCATTGTAGGCTCTTCTTCAACTTCGGTTTCTTCCAAGTTATCTTCGAAAACAAATGTTTCAGGATTCTTTCCTTCCTCTATCAAAGCTTGTATGAGTCGCTCGACTAGAACTTTCTTTGCACCTGTCGTTTGTAATGACCGGTTCCCTAACTCCACTTTCAAATCCTGCGTTCGAAGCTCCTCGAATTTTCGCCCCATTACTTTAGTAATTCACTTTAAGTTGAATATAAATTATTTTCCAGAACTTGCAAAATTTAACACAATTTCACAAAATTAATCACACTTTGAATTTTTAAGTCAATTGCCACCACTTTATTTCGCGACTTTATCCCACTTCTGACACCAGTTGTTGCGAGCGTGGCTTTCTGGTTTATTATTTAAAACACAATATTAAATAGATAATATTTGTGTTTTAAATAACGAACCAAAGCCCACGCTCGCAACAATATAATCAGAACAGCGACAGGAGCCTTCAGAACAACACCAATTGAAGCCTTACACATCGAGGGAGGCTTCCTCACATTCAATGAAAGGATCATAAAGAGCGCGCTCAACATAGTTATAAAAGGAGCAAATGACCCTAAAACGCCACTTCATATTAAAATAACGTATTTCTTAAGGAACTCGCCATCTAAAGTTCCATGCTCCCTCTGGAAATGCGTTTCGCTTGTACTAGAGCTAGGTACTCCCACACCATCCCCCGAGATTCCGATAGTCTAATCCCTATCCCGTATTATTACCACTTACGCAGCCAATTCATCCTGGACTTAACGATTCACAAAAAGGACGAAACACCTACCGAAACATACCAACAGAAATTTCGAGAGCTGAAACAAAGAAGGAATAACCACAAGTTCTGGTACACAGACACAAGCTGCTCCACAGAAGGAGTTGGAGTCGCCGTTATCAGAGAGTACAATGAGAAGTCGGAATAGGTCTACGTGGCCAAGCTACACCTGGAGAGCCCAGTACAGCCAGCAGAGCTATATGCAGTTCAGCAAGCAATTCGAATAGCGAAGAATCAAAACAAACCAGTCACAGTGTGCACCGACTCAAAGGCTACTATAGATGCACTACGAAACAGGAAGAACAGCTCTCCACAAGTTGAACTGACCAGAAATCTCCTTCGAAACTCACGCGTATCCTTAGCATGGATACCTAGACGCACGGGTATCCCAGGAAACGAAAAGGCAGACCAACTAGCCAAACAAACAGGAAGAAGCAATAGCCTAGACATAGTCACACCTGCAGACGGAACACTGATAGCAATCATTGCCCAAAAAATCTAACCAGGAAAAGGCAAGCTGTATGGGACCGAAACAGCACCTTCCTTCACAGCCATTGGCCCAGCATTAGACAACCACGGTTCAACCCTAAACTCAATAGACAACAAACAGTAACGCTAACTGGACTGAGACTTGGTCACACACGACTTACTCATGGACATTCAATTGCTGACTGCCCCAGACCAACATGCTCATAATGTCAAAATGCGTTATCAGTGCAGCACCTCCTGATAGATTGCCCAATGTCACATAACACAATAAAATCCAATGACCTCACAACTATTCTCCACCCCAACCAGCCCCGAATTTGTGTGTGCGTGTGTGTGTGTGTGTGTGTGTGTGTGTGTGTGTCGTCGAGTGTTTTTCGCTATTTCTCCGATTTTTTTTAAATGCTACATTTTGTTCGTAACATTTGCAAAGTGATTCGCAAGAAATGCGCAAAAAGTGTGTGTGTGTGTATAGTCGAATGTTTTTCGCTATTTTTAAGATTTTTTTTTTAAATGCTACCGTAAAAATTTCAAAGAAATTCGTAAGAATTGCACAAAAGGTGTGTGTATGTGTATGTGCGTATGGTGGAGTGTTTTAAAATTTTTACGATTTGTTGCAATATTTCTCAATTTTTCCAATTTTTTTTCAACTCTTGCGACTTATTTCCAATTCTCCCGATCCGGTTTCTTTCCAATTATTACGATTTTTTCCAATTTTTCCGGATTTTTTCCAAATTTTTCGAATAATTTTTCAATTTTTCCGATTTTTTTTCGATTGTTCCGAATTTCCTTCAATAATTACGATTTTTTTCAAATTTTTCCAATTGTTTCCCAATTTCTCCGAATGTTTTTCCAATTTTTCCGATTTTTTTTTCAAATTATTACGATTTTTTGAAAAAAATGGTTTCGGATTTTTTCCAATTGTTCCAAATTTGTTCCAATTTTTTCGAATAACTTTCCAATTTTTCGGATTTTTTTCCAATTGTTCCGAATTTTTTTCAAATTATTACGATTTTTTTTTTCAATTGTTCCGGATATTTTGAAATTGTTCCGAACGTTTTTTTTTTTTAATTATTACGATTTTCTTTCAATTTTTAGGATTTTTTTCAATTGTTCCGGAATTTTTTCTAATTGTTCCGAACGTTTTTCCAATTTTTCCGAATTTGTTTCTAATTGTTCCGAACTTTTTTTTTTTCAATTAAAGAAAATTATTTTTATTTAATTTATTGTTACACGGCAGTAGGTATGTATATATGTACCTATTTCATCCAACTCCCCATACATTTGTCTTTCTTCACTCCGAAAAAGAACTCTTCCCATATAAATTAATTTGTTACATATCTCGCCCTTTGCATTCAGATCAAACCAAAATGATCTAATCAGCTATGTATATAAAAAAAAACAAATATTTAATTAATTATTTAATTTATTGATCTGGCACGATGTATCTATGTACCGTCCCCATTCATAAATGACCTAATCAGCTCTGATGTCTAAAAAATAATCCAACTTGATTCAAATTCATAAATTTCTAATCATATCTCGCAAAGTAAGCAAAAATAAAATATTATAATAGGTTAAGGTAGAGCATAAGCGCCATATGGTCTAGGGCCGAGAGCGAATGTTTCCAGGATACGCAAGCATTTATGTTGTGTAATCCTTACAAATAAATAAATAAATGGCTGCAGTGCAAAGGCCACTCGCCCCGCTAAAGTTTTAATTGAACGATTTCCTAATTAATTTATACAATTTCGATAGTGAGCTATTTTTTCCGAGCTTCACGAAGTTATGGAATTTAATTTTAAAGGCCAATTTTATGAAAAAGACTCCACAAAATTTTGGGCTAAGCAAAAATTTGAAAAACATATGAATCAGCCAGACCTGTAAAATTTCAAATACAATTACCAGTACAGTACCAGTATCTGGACTTGAAATAATTTTAAGTACAAGTACAATTCAACATTTCAAGTACTAGTACTTTCAAATTCTTCAAGTACAAGTCCAGGTACTGGTACTGGTACTGTTACTAGTACTTAAGTACCAATGTACTTAAAAACTTTACAGGTCTGGAATCAGCCAATAATTTGTAAATATTGCCCAATTTTGTCTACACCTTTTAAGCCTTCCTCATAGTAGTGCTTTTGCAGAGAGAGTGTTTTCTACCTTGAATAATATTAAGACTGACAATAAAAATCGTTTATCTTACAAAAGAATAAATGCTTTAATGGCCTATAAAGAAATGTTTAATCTTACTTAGTCATACAAAATCTACAGATGTTATGCCTTTCTTTATACTATAAATGTGTCGTACGAAAAAAATGGGAGCTGCCTCCAATTTCTTTCCTCCGAATTAATTAATTTATGATTTGTGTTGAATTATATGATAAATTTCATTAGAATTTGTTCTTCTATCTATATAACTATCTATTTCATGCGCGAGTAAGTGTAAATGTACTGTCTTGTGTTGCTCTTTTAATTTTAATGGATGTGATACTTTTTTGGTTCATTTGGTACACTTTCATATATCATGTGGCACACGATGAAGGAATTTACACGTTGATGGACGAAGTTGAGTTAACCTTTAAATAAAAAATACAGTTACTCAAAAAAAGAAAACCGAAAATTAAATAAGTCTTAAATATTTATTAATAATATATTTGTTTTATGCCAACGAAAGTTTCTAAAAAATCAATGAAAAAACACTTAAAGCCGAAAATATATTTCGAATCTTCAAAGTTCGTCACGTGAAATTCAAAAAAAATCCTTGTTGAATGAAATTTTTGTAGTATAGTCATAATTTTGTGTAGACATCTTTCTCCACGCCGAAATTACAACGGCTATAATGAAATGAATTTCCTTCGCTAAATATATGAACGCCAAGGTTGAAAAACAGTTTTCACGTCATAATTAAATTTACAACCAAAAAAAAAAAAACACTTTCACCAAATTCTATCATAAAATTCTCTCACGGAAGGCAAAGAAAGTCTCACAGAGAATGACGCTTTAAATCAAAAAACGTTGTCAACTAATACATATATCACACGAATTTAATAAACCATGACCACATGGGGATAGGCGTAGGTAAAAAAGTATTTATAAGAAAATATTTTAAGAAATTTGATTAAATATAGTTGTGAAAATTTTCACGTTTACCAGTTCCAATTAAGCGCACCAGTAATTTCGAGTGATTTTAAATTTGGACAGATATTTCTATTTTCATGCGAAGAATGCAAAGAATGTGACGCGCAGTTGCAGGAGTGTAGGATAATTGTTTTTTGCGAAGATTAATGACAAAATTACTTATTTACAGGAACCACTAGATCAGAAATAGCTTTGTGTTGCAGGTTCCATGAAAATAAAAAATGTCCTGAGTAAAATATAAAAATGAAAATTCTTAACTTTCTCTTTCTTTCAAGGCTTTTACGAAATTGGAAAGCAATGAAGAGAAATAACATTTTGTACAGGCAAAAATTTAAAAGAATTTATTTTCTGGCAATTATTTGTAAACAAAGTGATTTAGTATATCAAATTCGGGGATGATTTATGGAGCCTACTATGCAAATACGTATCTTTCTTCCAATCTGATCTCGAGAAGATGGTATTTTAGTTTAGTAGAAATTATTTTGTCATTTGACTTTTTAAATATTTATGTTAAGACCCAGATTTGCGAATATTTGTTGCAAAATATTCAAGGAACGAAAGATTAATTTAAGATAACCATGGAGCTTGGTATTTTAATGGGGGCGGAATTTTACGCATTATTTGGCGATGTAAATCTGAGCAAAAGACAAAGTAAAAAATGCAAAATGCTGAGAATGGATTTATACATACATACAAGGCAGTATCATATGAAATTAAAAAGATATTTAAATTTATTATATTATTACAGAAAGGAAATTACAGGGTTACGACCTATTCAGTTTTTATAGAGGCAATTACAATGAAGATAGGTAAATGTAGATCAGAGTAGATTAAGTTAGAAGGCTGTTGCCAAGATAAGGCTTAGTCTGCTTTACTTAGACCACTGTCGGATCCATTGTGCTGCATAGATTCATTAGATTTAATTTTAGATTTATTTAGGGATATACAGGCGTTGATCCTGCATTCACTGCAACCTGAAAGATCTATTTTTAGTCCTTATTCAATTTATTCCTTTTCTAAGCTTAAACTGTTAATGAAATCTATGACCATTCTATGTTTTAGGATCCACACGTAGTTTGGTGGTGGAAAAGCATGTTCGAAGTCAAGTAATCTCTGCCCATCTTGTGTAGGTGATACCTTAATTTGCAATGCCCTGAGAAGAGCTCTGTTCTCCTAAGAAATAGGAGTTCCTCAGTTTTTCCACTAGAGGTATCCATAAACTTTTTTGCCTGACGAAATCCCTGTAGCCTTTACCAATAGAGGTATTTTTGATTGTTCTTCCAGCAATTTAAGATAGCTCTGAGGTAGCTCTTTCAAGTGCCACAAAATGGCTCTGGTCTGACAAAGGAAGTTTCCGCTCCTTTTTTGGCGAATCCGTCAGAAATTTCATTGCCTTTATGGCCCTCAATGTCTAGGTACCCACATGAAAATAACCTGGTTTCTCCTTGATCGCAGGATCAAACATGTGCACTGTTTCCAATCAAAACCTCTTCTCCTTTATAACAATATCAAACATGTTACAATTAATGAGCAAATGCCTGAGTTATCGAGCCTTAAATTTGAATTATTGAAAAAAAAATTTCATACAAATTCGTAGTTTTATCCTTGATCTAAAAAGATAAGCAGTTTCGGTATTATTTTTACATATACATAATTGGTATATCTCGAAAATAATCCAAAAAAACATGAATTTATAGTAATTTTGGAAAATGGGAAGTATTAACTGTCGTTCCTTAATAAATATTCTCAACATAAGCAAGTTAAAGTTGCAAATGTCAAAAACGCCAGTTGTGTTCAATTCGGATTTTTCCGTCAGCTTTAGCAGAAAGCTGGGCATAAAGCTGGCTGAAAAGCTCCAATTGTGTTTCAGGCGTAAATCTCATGGAGGCTATGCAGCACAGATTCATCCGATTTACCCTGCGTGGATTACATTGGGACAACCCTATTATTCTGCCTCCATATGTTGACAGGCTTAAACTTTTTCCATAAGATTCTCTTGAGAATAGACGAAAAACTTTCAGAGCTGTTTTTGCATTTCAGTGTATACAAAGAGTGATAAATTCCCCTAAGCTCTTAAATTTTTTCAATATATCTATTCCTGTGGGCTCCTTGAGGAACTGTGACATCTTTGTTGTTCCATAGAATAGTACAAACTATGGCATGCACGAGTCGGTTTAATCAATGTTTTTATGGTCGTAGCATATTACATGCAGCAGTATGCTACACTGAGGCTAGCTGCGTCTTGTATGCGCGGACTGCTTTCTGTACGGACGGATCGTCTGTACGCACTGAACTCCACCTAATTGACAGGGCAGCGCTTCCAGATAGAACGAGTTTGATGAGAAAGAGAAGAAGAAGAGGCTGAAAAAAAAAGACAGCAGAGAGGGTGGTCGAAAAAAGGTCAAAAATGGAATCTAAAAATATCGCGAAAAAGGGACACTGGAAATACTCTGCCCTCAGTGTCGATTAGGTAGATGGGGCGACGGCAGCGGAAGGCAGAACATCTGCGCCTTAACATTGTTAATGGTAAGTAGTGTAAAGGTCCCTTCAGGACTGGATGTGTGTGGGGGCATTTGGTTTGTCAGACACGATTTTTTTGTTTTTTTTTATATGGCTGGTGGTAGCGGCCGGTTTTCGTGGAACCTCCCCACACTCTCCGCCAATAGCCGAGGAGAGCTAGCGTGCCACTCTGCAGCCAACGCTGTCCACCGAGGGATCTGTCGGCTCATACTGACAGTCTGAACTTCACGTCCGATGTCAATCACTCTACATACAGCCATAAAAATGTCTCGTCTTTTTAATCGCCAGATTGATTGCATTGACTTTAAAGTTACTTTTCTGTTTCATTATTATTGTTATGTATACTTTTTGTCATTATTAGCTGCATTTTTTTATATTGATCCGGTTCATTGGAAATTTCAAGTTGATTTGGTTCTAAAAAATGTCTGTAGATAGCTATGATTTTATATATGAGGCAAATTATCATATTCCCATGATTTTGATCTTCACAAAACGTCAAAATAGGACCTGAATAAAATTTGCTTCAAATTTTGATGTTTCTATCTTACAAAAGCATGGCAATGTGAAGATTTCTTATGAAATTAGAAAACCATGTAAATATATAACCGTTTTTGACACCGACATTAATCAATAATCTTCTTTGATCTGGATCAGATCACAGAGATAAAAAAAATGCAGCTCTTATTGTTATCTTGCACTTTTGTAAACTCAGTAATCAGATCTTTGATAAAGTTCTAAATAAATAAAAAAGAAAAGACTAAATTGAATTAAATATTTACAATAATAACTCTCAATGCCGATCATTTACCAAAATTTTAATTAATTCCCATCAGTAATTCAATTTTAAATAATGCAGTGACAAAAATTCCAACAATCTACACATGTACCTACTCTCCCTTAGGTGGTGGCTCATTGAAAAATCGAGTTCAATTAATTATCTCTCGAGACTAGGAATTTGTTTGACAGTAAATTAGGCTTCATGCTCACTTGCAGCAGTTTAAATGGTATACGCATGACTTCAATGCTGCAATTCACTTGTACTTTTACTTGATAGAATTAAAGAAAATTTCCAAACATTTCTCACTTTTAATAAGCATTTAAGGGATTTTCTTGATCTATTTCAAGAGAGTCGAAAGATTTATGACTCTGAATACTGGAAATTCATTTCTATGGTATTATTTAATTAAATTCGCATTCACACACACACACACTTGTTAAAAATATCCAAGGACTGTCAAATTTGTATACATAACAGGCAATGTCATTTCAATGTGACGCGATGGTAAGAATCCTTGAAATCTTAGCTCATTTTTATGGGTGATTTCAATATAAAAATAACCAGCCATTAGACATTTTTAATATATACAAAGATAGAATTATTATGTATTTTTTTTCGGCTGTGTGAAATGATTAAGCTCTTAGGAATTTCTTAAACGACGTGAATCATTTGTGGATCCTCTCTGTTTATTATGTACTAACCACCCACCCATCTCATGGTACTAAAATGCAACGAATTTCCCGCGGAATTGTTATGCCGAGTAGATCTATTTACAAGATGCGAAATATTAAGATGAATTGTATAAAGTTTGTTTTTATAATATAAATTCTTCAATTTTGACACCTCATTGTGATCTGCTATAATTTCAATTTGTTGACATTTATTGCTCCTTAGACGACTTAGCCTTGAGTTGAAAATACATTTTTCTTATGTTATAAAAAGCTCGGTGAACTGCGTTGATCTGTCATTTGAAGAAAGACGACAGAATGTTGCAAATTAGCGAAAAAATAAAATATTAAGTTTTTTTTTTTCACTGATGTTTTTCTCGATGCGACATAATATTGCGAAAAAATAAAAAGAAAACTAATGCTAGTGTTGAAAGTTTTATAAGGCGTCTGCTATATGTAGAAATTTCTTAATGAAATCACAAAGTTTAACAAGACACACAGGTTGTTAACATTAGATTTAATTTTTTTATGGATACTAATTTGGTGAATTAAGACTGAAATAAAAAATTATTTTTATAATAAGAGTCTTAACATCCAAATATTTTTTGAATGTATGCACTTAAAACTATTTGATGTTTAAATTAATATGTTTATATGAATTCGTCCAAACATCGTAATTTTTGAATCACTCAAATCTTTCAGGAGTACCTAAAGTATATTTCGCTATCCTATTACATGTTACTCGCAGACATTTTTGTTTATTTTGTCAACTCAACGGAGCAGATAGGAATAGATTTTTTACAGAAAAAAAAAATATTTTATTACTCTGTTGTGTATTATTATTAACTTACCATAACACCAAAAACACTTGTTTTTACTTCCACAAATTTTTTATTAATTAATTTTTTTTTTTTTTTTTTCGTTCGTTCGGCTATTACGTTTTTAATTCGGTTTCGGTCTGGTGCTAAATTGCAAAATTGTTTGTTGAAATTCGCTCGTTTAGGCACTTTTTCTTAGTTTATTTTGGAAATTTCGAACTCCTTGGAACTTCCACTTACCCAATTATCAAAATTTGGACTTTTAAATTTTTTGTCTATCTTTTAGATCCTCTTCAAAATTCTTGTATCCGTTATAAAGGCTTTTCCAATAAGAGGTGTTATTTTAATTAGCCCGCTATTTCGGTAGATGTCACTTTTTGACATTTGACAAGTAGAAACTACGCCATTAATAAAAATGGAACGATACACGATTCAACAACGCATTGAAATTATTAAAAATCACTATAAAAATGGTGAAAATGTGGCAGAGACGGTTCGTAAAACTCGTCGTGAAGCACCTTGTCGGACCGCAATACAGAAATTGGTAGAAAAATTCGAGCTGTCGGGACAAGTTAGTGATGTGAAGAATAAAACCCGTGCACGTCGCTCAAGAACAGCCGAGAATATTGCTGCTGTAGCCGAAAGTGTTGAAGAAAACCCAGGTTTGTCCATTCCTCGTCGTTCTTTGGAATTACGCATTCCACAAACGTCATTACACCGTATTTTGCAGAAAGATTTAGGTCTTAAGGCTTATAAAGTTCAGTTAACACAAGAACTCAAACCGGCCGATCATCAACAACGTCGAGTCTTTGCTGATTGGGTCCTTGAAATGCATGAAAATGATCCGGAATTCCATCGAAAACTCATCTTGAGTGATGAGGCCCATTTCCACCTCGATGGCTTCGTCAACAAGCAAAATTGTCGCATCTGGGGCTCGGAAAACCCAAGAGTTATTATTGAAAAGCCTCTCTATCCTCAACGTGTGATTGCGGTTTATAGTCCCGCGGGGTCATTGGACCTTACTTTTTCGAAAATGAGTCTGGAGCAACAGTTACGGTGAATGGATTGCGCTATCGACAGATGATTAATGATTTTTTATGGCCGGAATTGGATGGTATTGATCTGGACAACGTTTACTTTCAACAAGACGGCGCTACGTGCCATACAAGGAACGAAACCATTGATCTTTTACGGGAAAAGTTTCCGGACCGTGTTATCTCTCGAAGAGGTGATCACAATTGGCCACCGAGATCTTGTGACTTAACACCTTGCGACTTCTTCCTTTGGGGCCACGTGAAAGAGAAGATCTACGCCAACAGCCCAGCGTCGATTCAAGACCTCAAAGATGGAATTCGTGAGGCTATCGAGGACATACGGCAGCCACTTTGCGATTTGGTTATGGAAAATTTCATGAAAAGGATATGGTCCTGTAGGCGTGGTCGTGGTGGTCATTTGGCTTATGTTATTTTCCATTATTAACGGCATACCTTCCTCTTTATAATGAAATAAAAATCCGATCATTTATCTCAAAAAATGGCATTTTACTTTGAATATCAAAATAACACCTCTTATTGGAAAACCCTATAGTCTCTTTTGAGAATTTTGTCTTCTTTCTAATTGTTTTAATTGTTTAATCGTCCCTGTTGGCGTTTTATAACTTTTAGATTAGTTAGCGACTTTTTGTTTACACTTTGCAGAGCATTTTGCCACCTATTTTTAAGGAATTTTTAAAAAAGCCAGAGAGCCAACAAATAAAGAGCTTATTTAAATACAAAAAAAAAATTAGTTTGTTAAACAAACAAAGTTGACATGTTTCGCCTTTTTAGGGCATCCTCAGAGCTACTAACTAAACTAATATGTGCAAACTTCAAAAGAGATCAGCTTCATATTGCAACTGCCGTAACGAATTGTAACAAATTAACAGCATGTACATATGTATGTATGTGCCAATGTAACGAACTACTGTGTACAAGTAAATAAATGAATAAATAAAGAATAAAAACAATGTATGTAATAATGTAAATAAATAAATAAAGAAAAAAACATACATTCATTAAATCTGACTCAAGAAGTGGACTGATCGTTCAGCAAGATCCCACCATAAATTTTGGATTTTTTAATTTCGTAAATTTCATATTTATCTAAGGTACCTGCAGCAAATAAGACCCGGAGGGTATTAAAGCCCACATTTAAAAATTCCTACTGAAATGAATCGCAGCAACCTTATACTTTATGCACACGAACAGGCTAAACTACATTAGAAGTAAATAACTTTACGAAATTGAACGAGACTGAGATTTACTTACGAAAAATCAATATTTTTGGCCTAAATATTCATATATCACATTCTGTAAGATTATATTTAATGTTTTCAATTTTAAAAAGTGTGGAAAAGTGAAAAAATTAACAAATGGAAGTTGATTTAATCGAAGATTTGTGCTTTCTATTAATTCGCAATACCATTTTTATTCCATTTTAATTTTTTTATTACACTTTTAATCATTTAGTAATAATTTAATTGTTTGGACACATCGCGTTCTTACGGAATGAGAGATTCTTAGCGCACTGTATTTACGGAAAATTGAATATTTAAACTTAACGAAAGTTCCCCTCACACGAGTAAAAGTTAATTTGTGTACGCCTGTTAAATTAAAGGGCGCATTCGGTTTACGTAAGTAACGTATACGTCTATTGTAGTTCAGCCTAACGCCGTCGACGGGGCGTTAGGCAGATTGTGCCGCCATTTTGTCAGTAGCAAACGTTACGTCACCGAGAGAAGTATGGCTGCTTGGAAATATAATTTTCGCCTAGACAAAACATAAGTTTCGTTGTTTAATTGCTAATTCCACATGTAGTAACATGTTTAGTTTGAACTTTAGGTAATGTAGTCTATGATTTCGGTATTTATTTTCACCCACTGTTGTGTTTATTTGACTATTGAGAAATTTTGTGAAATCTTGTCATAGGTGTAATAGGCCTACTGGAGTAAACCGTGGGCCTTAATACCCTACCTAACCTAAATTCTCAATGAAACTACTGCCCCTATATAGGATTATGATTGTGACATTATTTTTGTTCCAAAGAATGAAGACTGTTTGGATTTACTCTGCTGTCCGTTAAGAAATTTATAACTAAAGCTGTTGGGAGCCTTATTATCCCCCTGGTGATGGATTCACTAACTCGGAGAGTTGTGGAGTCTTGGAGATGAAAGGTCTTTTGTTACAATCGGAATTCTGTAACTCGGGGAATTTGTATTGAGATTTACCAAACTCTCTATTCCACTCGACAAAACTCTCGGCTGTGTTAGTTGTGGAGAAGTAAGAAAAATATTTCTCAACTGACAGTATTGTCTGATTTTATTTTCCTTTGTGAAGGTACCTATGTACCTACAGTGGGTGGCCAAATTATTAGAGCCACTCTTAAAAAATTGATTTTTGTGTTTAATTTGAATTGAGACAATATTTTAAGGATAGTTATGGACTTAAAGTTTTATTATATTTATATAGATATTATATATTTATTATGTAAAGTCATCCTATAATAGCACCGTTTTACATTAGATTTAGTACTCAGTTTAGTACTTTGTCACTTGACCTTTGGCAGCTATCACAGCTTCTAATCGCCTCGGCATACTCTCTATATACTTCAAGCAATTTGTTATAATCTTTTTATCATTATGCCACACTTCTATTAGTCTCTCGATTAAACGATGTTTATTTATAATTGTTTCCTTGGATATTTCTCGCTTAAGAAGCTCCCAAAGGTTCTCAAGGGGATTGAGGTCAGATGCATTACCGGGCCACTCAAGAACCCTGACTTGGTATTCCTCTAAAAATTTGGTCACTTTTTTTTTTGCTTTATGGCATGGTACCGAATCATGCATAAAAATGAAATCCCCATCTGGAAACAATGCTTGGGTCTGTGGTAACCTTTTTGTCGTCAGGTTTTTGATGTATTGATCCTGCCTTATGGTGTTTTCAATAATGTACAGGCGACCGGTTCCTTCTATGCTAATGATTGACCACACCATTATGCTCAATGGGTGATTCCCCCATTTTACAATACAATCTTCATTATATTTTTCTCCAGGTCGCCTTCTGACAAATGTGGCCTTGTCAATATTAAATCAAAGGATTTATGCTTCTTGGCATGACTGAAATGAGTTTTCAGTGCAAATATATCTGTGGACATACGCAATAAGTATTTAACTGAATTATGAATTATGAATGAAACTGCAGCTAAAAGAATGTTTTGCAAGTACATAGGTATATGAAAAAATGAAAACATAATTATTAAAATAATTTTGTGAACAACTTCTCTTTATTCTGTTGGTTTCAGAGTCGAAACTATGGCTTCCCTTAAAATATAGAGAGAGCAGGTAGTGTTGATACATATTGAAAAGTAAGAAACCTAGAATTGGTCTAAGACGACCAATTTTTATTATAACCTAGATGAATGCCCGTATAAATTTTCGTATGTTCACCGATCTATTTCTAGAACGGTTCGTCGGGCAGAAAAAATGATTATAACCAATTTTATATGGTTTCGTATTCTGAAGAAGTTTTTAGTACAATAAAAATTGTTTTCACAGTTCATGTAAAAAACATAAATTTTTATATGGCAACACCAAGGAGTTGCCCGATTTAGTCCATTTTTTAAAAAAAAAATCCTATTACCATAAAAACAGTATATACAAAATTTCACGTTCTCAGGCAGTATCCAAATATATAGTGGACAACGAAATTTTTGTATGGCCATCCCACGAAGGAGTTGCCCGATTTATCTCATTTTCGAACTTAATTTTACCGTTTTTTTTAAGTCCGTGTACAAAATTTCAGCTTTCTACGTGAACGCGCTCTCGAGTTATCGTGCGCACGGACGGACAGACTTACGAACATGCAAAAATCAAAATAACTTTTAATATTATGTGTCCAATCCATATTGCTCTACCATCATTATTTCTGTGTGTTACAAATGGAATGGCAAACTTAGTATACCCTTTACATTTCATCTAGGGTATAAAAAAGAGAAACCTTATGAAAAATGTATGTTCAGCTGAGGTGGTGAGGTGCTTGGCGTAGTAACAGCGCCTAAGAGCATTTTCGGTGGGAGCAAGCGGAATATTTTTCAACCCAATATCTTGTTGCCCCGCTCTCGTAGGTTGATTCTTACTGCACGCCTGTACTGAGCTTTCACTACAGCGGCAAAAGGTTCTCACACAACCAGAATTTGACTACGTTAAATTTGACTAAACCCAGCAAACCAAGCTTTTAGATTTCGTTATAAATTTAAAACGAGTGTCGTTGGAATTTATCCGATTTCGGAAAGGAATTTTATATCTTAAAAATTTCTATATGAAACGGTTGACCAGAGCTCGAAAAGAATTGTCGTTACGATTTCTAGAAAAAAATAGTGAGAAATTCTGAAAGCTTTACCCCGTCTTTCTACAATCTCATTGAACAGCATTGTCAAATTAGTACACAATAAAATTTTTAAATTATGACTTAGTTTGTCCGCAGATATTTTTATTTTTCCATATTCCACACAAGAGTACAAAAATGAGTAAGTAACTTTTAACGGAAATGCTGCAAACTACGATATAATTTTTTTACATAAAAATTGTGTGATGAACAATTGATATAGAAATTTATAGCAGTTTCTTTTAAAGTTAATTACGTATCTTTGTACTCTTTTGCGTATTATCGAAGAACATATAACAAAAAGCTTCACCTGGCCTCTAAAAATGCACAAGTTGTATGCTTATTTGCGATGCGGTCGGGAGGTAACAGACGGGAAATATGCAAAAAGTCACTTAACTACTTAGGTATTGCTTAAAGCCACAGATGTAAAATCTACGATTTTTAAGTTCTCTCAACAATAGGGAAGTAAATAATTTCATTCGACTATCAAAAGTAAAGGTATCTACGAATAGCTTTACAGATCTCACATATAGCATCCACAGTATCCTGAAACGTAGTTCTTCACAAATAATATTGCTAATGAAAATTTGTACGTGAACGGTAGAATTCTGTACACAGTTTCGAAGCAAATAAACTTTCCGAGTTCTTCGAAGACGTACATATATGTACACATACATAATTCATATACGTTCATTATTGCGAGTCTATTCGACAGCCTGCGAGGTGCAAATCAGGATTGATTGATTGTCCCACCTATTTGGACTATGCTACCTTTTATCATAAACAAGAAAAGATATTATGAAGTATTGCAAAAATTGTCGCAACTCAACTTTGTAAGGGTTCTACGTATGTAAAGAACACAAGCGCACTGCAAAGAAAATCCTTAAGAAAAACAAATAGGCAAATGTAGAATCATACGAAGGCACCAATAAGGTAGTAAATAGTGCAAAACTTTCCAATTCCAATAAGGTTAAAAAAAAACAGTTAATCCATGTATTTTGGAAAATCATAAGTGGGTACATATTACATATAAATAATATATATATATATATAATAATCTATGGTAAGAAAACAAAGTTATCCTTCGAAAAACGTCCCCCTATAAAAATTCATTGGAATCATCTTTTCCATCAGAAAACGCCCGCCCTAAAGATCCAATGTCCGAGTCCATAGAGACATCCTTCCCTCCAAAAGATTTACTGGGAAAAGTGTCCACGTCCATATTGAATGAAAATGAACTGGACGGAACTTCCTCAGGCGAACCTTCCTCTACGGTCATTTCACCAAAATGATGCCCACTTGTATTGACATGGGTGTGAGTACCGAAAAAGTCTTCAAAATGAACAATGGGCGAGATTTTGATCTGCTTGCTCTTAAGTTCCCCTTCATGAATTGAAAATTCCTTAAATAATGATTTACCTTCCAAATTATCTTCCTTAATTAGACTTGGTTTTCCTAATCCGAGATTAGTAGTAGCCGAAGTCATTGGAGAATTAGAATGCTGCGCGGTAAAAAATTTGCCTTTCGTATTTATTTCACCGCTAAGTGTCGACTCACGCAGTGTTTCTTTCTGAGTTGCCTTGGAGCTGGCTAATTGCAGAGTATCTTGCTGCAGTTTTGATTTTCGAAATACATCAGGGATATTTGTATGGTTGTATTCTGAGTTATCTTGATGAGCTTGCTTATAAATTTGCATTTGTTTTGGTTTTAGCAATTTATCCAAATCATCAGATAACAAAAAAGCAGGTGTGGCGTTGTGATCTACAGTCACTTTCGATTTATCAAACGAATATGGATACCTTTTAGGCGATCCTCCAGCATTATCAACTACTCCCACTTCTTGTTCTATTTCATAAGCTTGCGATCGATGCAGATCATTAGCAACACACAATTCATTCGGTAGATGAGTTTTCGATGTATCAAAGAAGTGTGGATTCGTTTTAGATAGCCCAGCATTATAACCTTCATCTATTAATTGCTTGTTTTCAAAATCCTGTGATATGCGGATGCGTTTTTGGCTTACAGGCATTTCCAATGTATCCAAAATATATGCATCTATTTTAGACGCATTAGCATTATTACTAGGTCGAACTTCTTCCTCGATTTCAAAAGCACGCGGTCGATGAGTGGAATCAATTGACACAGGGGTGTGCTTATTTTCCTGGTGATTTAATTTTTCAGTTTTCGTACCAATCATATTTCCTTCGCGTTCATAGACACTATGATCGATGGAAACCGGTTCCCGAATTATTTTCTGATAGCTTGTTTTAAGAGGTTTTACAATATTTGATGATGTTGCAACATTCATAACATCGACTGATTGAATTAAGACGTTCTCAATTATATTAATTTTCTTCAACTTGCCAGTTCGAACAGTACTTGGAATTGTATTCAATTTACTAGTATCAGTAAATTGTGACATTTTCAAACCGGCAACAGCGTTATTATGTCCTTCAATCCCTGCACTATTTTGATACGTCATTGAAGTCTTCATGTCTTTGAGAAAAGTTCTACTGCCCTCTTGGATGGAAGGTGGTTTCCGATTTTTAATGGGCGCAGCTCTTGGTTTTTTAAATATAGCAGTCTGACTTACGGTACGTCGGTTCAAGTATGTCTCCAGCTCCTAGAATAAACAAATTACTTATGTAATAATCATATTTGCAGGATTTACGTAGTTTGAAAAGAATTTCATAGGCGAATACCATTTTGCGGATCTGTTCCCGTTCCATTTTTTGTAGTTTGATAATTTCTTCGTTAATATCTTTTATAAATTCTCGTTTTTCTTTTTTCTCATTATGTTGGCGGAATAGGACTTGTCTTAGATCTTGAAGCTGTTTCGAACACAAATTAATGTGCTTTATTTCATTGCAAAACTATTTTTAAAATATTACCTGAAGATCAACTTGTTTAGCTTTTTCTGCTCCGATCACGAGTTGGACAATACAGTTTTTTTTGCTAGATTCAATATCTAATAACTTCTTATCCACATCAAAAATCTCCGCTGCATACTTTGCTTGCATACTGTGAAATCTATTTCTTGCCATCAACGCAAGTTTCTGTTGCTCCTTGAACCTATTGACTGTATAGATAAATTAGTTCTCTGAAGTGCAGAAATTTCGTAAAATTATTACGAATGGCGGTAATATAATTACCCATTGGCAAAGAATCAAACTTTTCTCGTAGTGTTTCACAAGATATTTTTATATCTCTAAGGTTCTCTCTGTCCTGTTGCAGAACTAATTCGAATCGGAATTGATAGTCGCGGATAATGTCTCCTAATTCCAATGTTCTAATCTTCTTAACCAGGTTGGTTTGTCTAAGTCGTATAAGAAACTATAAATTTTGAGCGACACACCCATTACCTTAAAAGATACTTACAATTTAATATTCTCGTCAAGAACACGTCGAAATTCATCTTGAGCACTTTTTCGTGTCCGTTCAATTTGATTTTCCATTTTTAAATTTTTGTTCTTATTTTGTAGTCGCCAACAAAGCTCCTCGAAACCTGAATGAGATAAATACATTTATTTCCTTTAAGACATCGTATTACTTTCATTCATCACACCAATCGAACCCAACTTACTTGACCTTTTCAACTTTTCTTTGGCGCATTCTTTTTCCAGAGCTGCAATTTTTCTTTTAAATTCTACTTCATTTCTATCAGCTTCATCCTCACTACACTCTGGAATTTGGGATAGAATATCTTCCTTACAGGCACACATTTTTAGTTTTGCAATCTTTACGTGTTCCCAAAGTTCTATCAAAATGACAAATTATTTCTTTACGTACAATCAAGAACGTTACAAATGCCAAGCCAACTTCTTTCTTTCGGCAATCGGCATTAATTGTTAACATTTTCACAGTGCAGTGGAAATGTTTCATGTGTTGCCTGACATCTCTTAGTATAAATTTAAGAAATCACAGAATAGTAAAACTTTCAACCATTGGAGTGAGCTTGGATCAAAAACAAACTATGCTTCGTTTACAGGCGGGAGTTTCAATTAAATATTGAAATTCAAATTTCAAACTAAAATCCAAATACATTTTAGGCCTCCAAGAAATTGGGAGAAATATATATAATAGATAATAAATGGAAATATATTAAATAATGTATATATAAACCTTGAAAAGTTCAAATACGTTTCTACATTGAATATGTAGAGCACATGCTTTTTCAAAACGTAGTTGTGCGAGCTCTACACGAATTTGTACTAAATTTCTCAAAATGTACTAGATTTTATATGGAGTTATATACATGGTATATATAGAAGACAAGTTATTCTCATTGAAAATTTTGTACTAGAACTGAGACGTCTACCGATAAGATTATCTTACAGACTAGCACATTTATTTTACAAAATACAAAAGTATTAATGAGCATATATATAAGCAAAACCATTATTTCTAAATAAAATTTACTTAACGATTATAATTCAAAAATTAAACTAAGCGACTAGCATTTTCATAAAGAGTTGATTTAAATAATTCCCTAGGCATTGTAAAATCAATAAATCCAGAAAATGAATTAAAGAATAAAATACAATTTGAAATAGGTTCATGCATACCATAGTTTGTTCTATGTTGTGGAGCATACAACAAATTTCGTGAGCGAATTGGTCTCTCCGGTGCATAAAAGGAGATTAAAGACAAAAGTTCAGGAGAATTAGTTCTATAAGATAAAATATCTCTTACAAAAGTAGCACAGGTCACTTCACGTCTGAACTGAAGAGTTGATAAACCCAAAAGCAAGCATCTTACACGGTAACGTGGCATATTGTCACGATTATAATTTAATTTATATAAAACAAAACGAGTGAACGACTTTTGTACAGACTCGATACGATTAATGTGAACATCATAAAAGGGGCACCAAATAACAGACGCGTATTCAAGAACAGATCTTACAAGCGAATAATACAGAACTTTAAGTGTGAATATATCGTTAAAATCTTTGGAATTACGCTTTAAGAAACCTAGATTGCGGAATGCTTTAGAAACAATAAGTCCTATAACGTAAATACTGTTGCGAGCGTGGCTTTTGGTTCGTTATTTAAAACACAATATTTAATATACAAGTTCTTTATTTCACTCTAATCTTATACAATTCACAAACTTTCAATTAATCAACTCAACTTTAATTATCGCTAATACTGTACTTTCAATTATCGCAATTATCGCTTGTTAACACCGCAACGTCTAAGACAAGACTCTTTTCTGGTGGTGACATCTATTATATTTATACCCTAGAAACTCTTTCTGGAGTGTTCTATTCCCGAATCTTCTTAACTATTCTATTCATTCTATTCCTGAACCGTCCCGAAGATTCTATCATCGATTCTCCGAACCTGTAGTTGTTTACTCTCCATTGCCAGTAGATGTCACCAGTTGGCTCTTTCTATTGCACGTAACAATACATTTCTATTGAAAAGACAGAGAGATGAGAGAGAATATTGTGTTCTCTGTACCGTACTTTCCTATACATTCGGACACAAATGGCGGAACGTAGTTCTCTGTACCGTGAGCCCGGACAATCATACCTTGCTACTCTGTATATCGTGATGTGCCCTACATATTCAATGTAGAAACGTATTTGAACTTCCTCAAGGTTTATATATACATTATTTAATGTATTTCCATTTATTATCTATTATATATCTCTCTCCCAATTTCTTGGAAGCCTAAAATGCAATTGGATTTTAAATTGTAATTTGAATTTCAATATTTAAATGAAACTCCCGCCTGTAAACGTAGCTTAATTTATTTTTGATCCAAGCTCACTCCAATGGTTGAAAGTTTTACTATTCTGTGATTTCTTAAATTTATACTAAGAGATGTCAGGCAACACATGAAACATTTCCACTGCACTGTGAAATGTTAACAATTAATGCCGATTGGCGAAAGAAAGAAGTTGGCTTGGCATTTGTAACGTTCTTGATTGTACGTAAAGAAATAATTTGTCATTTTGATAGAACTTTGGGAACACGTAAAGATTGCAAAAATAAAAATGTGTGCCTGTAAGGAAGATATTCTATCCCAAATTCCAGAGTGTAGTGAGGATGAAGCTGATAGAAATGAAGTAGAATTTAAAAGAAAAATTGCAGCTTTAGAAAAAGAATGCGCCAAAGAAAAGTTGAAAAGGTCAAGTAAGTTGGGTTCGATTGGTGTGATGAATGAAAGTAATACGATGTCTTAAAGGAAATAAATGTATTTATCTCATTCAGGTTTCGAGGAGCTTTGTTGGCGACTACAAAATAAGAACAAAAATTTAAAAATGGAAAATCAAATTGAACGGACACGAAAAAGTGCTCAAGATGAATTTCGACGTGTTCTTGACGAGAATATTAAATTGTAAGTATCTTTTAAGGTAATGGGTGTGTCGCTCAAAATTTATAGTTTCTTTTACGACTTAGACAAACCAATCTGGTTAAGAAGATCAGATCATTGGAATTAGGAGACATTATCCGCGACTATCAATTCAGATTCGAATTAGTTCTGCAACAGGACAGAGAGAACCTTAGAGATATAAAAATATCTTGTGAAACACTACGAGAAAAGTTTGATTCTTTGCCAATGGGTAATTATATTACCGCCATTCGTAATAATTTTACGAAATTTCTGCACTTCAGAGAACTAATTTATCTATACAGTCAATAGGTTCAAGGAGCAACAGAAACTTGCTTTGATGGCAAGAAATAGATTTCACAGTATGCAAGCAAAGTATGCAGCGGAGATTTTTGATGTGGATAAGAAGTTATTAGACATTGAATCTAGCAAAAAAAACTGTATTGTCCAACTCGTGATCGGAGCAGAAAAAGCTAAACAAGTTGATCTTCAGGTAATATTTTAAAAATAGTTTTGCAATGAAATAAAGCACATTAATTTGTGGTCGAAACAGCTTCAAGATCTAAGACAAGTCCTATTCCGCCAACATAATGAGAAAAAAGAAAAACGAGAATTTATAAAAAATATTAACGAAGAAATTATCAAACTACAAAAAATGGAACGGGAACAGATCCGCAAAATGGTATTCGCCTATGAAATTCTTTTCAAACTACGTAAATCCTGCAAATATGATTATTACATAAGTAATTTGTTTATTCTAGGAGCTGGAGACATTCTTGAACCGACGTACCGTAAGTCAGACTGCTATATTTAAAAAACCAAGAGCTGCGCCCATTAAAAATCGGAATCCACCTTCCAGCCAAGAGGGCAGTAGAACTTTTCTCAAAGACATGAAGACTTCAATGACGTATCAAAATAGTGCAGGGATTGAAGGACATAATAACGCTGTTGCCGGTTTGAAAATGTCACAATTTACTGATAGTAGTAAATTGAATACTATTCCAAGTACTGTTCGAACTGGCAAGTTGAAGAAAATTAATATAATTGAGAACGTCCTAATTCAATCAGTCGATATTATGAATGTTGCAACATTATCAAATATTGTAGAACCTCTTAAAACAACTTATCAGAAAATAATTCGGGAACCGGTTTCCATCGATCATAGTGTCTATGAACGCGAAGGAAATATGATTGGTACGAAAACTGAAAAATTAAATCAGCAGGAAAATAAGCACACCCCTGTGTCAATTGATTCCACTCATCGACCGCGTGCTTTTGAAATCAAGGAAGAAGTTCGACCTAGTAATAATGCTAATGCGTCTAAAATAGATGCATATATTTTGGATACATTGGAAATGCCTTTAAGCCAAAAACGCGTCCACACATCACAGGATTTTGAAAACAAGCAATTAATAGATGAAGGTTATAATAATGGGCTGTCTAAAACGAATCCACACTCCTTTGATACATCGAAAACTCATCTACCGAATGAACTGTGTGTTGCTAATGACCTGCATCGATCGCAAGCTTATGAAATAGAACAAGAAGTGGGGGGAGTAGTTGATAATGCTGGAGGATCGCCTAAAAGGTATTCATATTCGTTTGATAAATCGAAAGTGACTGTAGATCACAACGCCACACTTGCTTTTTTGTTATCTGATGATTTGGATAAATTGCTAAAACCAAAACAAATGCAAATTTATAAGCAAGCTCATCAAGGTAACTCAGAATACAACCATACAAATATCCCTGATGTATTTCCAAAATCAAAACTGCAGCAAGATACTCTGCAATTAGCCAGCTCCAAGGCAACTCAGAAAGAAACACTGCGTGAGTCGACACTTAGCGGTGAAATAAATAGGAAAGGCAAATTTTTTACCGCGCAGGATTCTAATTCCCCAATGACTTCGGCTACTACTAATCTCGGATTAGGAAAACCAAGTCTAATTAAGGAAGATAATTTGGAAGGTAAATCATTATTTAAGGAATTTTCAATTCATGAAGGGGAACCTAAGAGCAATCAGATCAAAATCTCGCCCATTGTTCATTTTGAAGACTTTTTCGGTACTCACACCAATGTCAATACAAGTGGGCATCATTTTGGTGAAATGACCGTAGAGGAAGGTCCGCCTGAGGAAGTTCCGTCCAGTTCATTTTCATTCAATATGGACGTGGACACTTTTCCCAGTAAATCTTTTGGGGGGACATTCTCTGGAGGGAAGGATGTCTCTATGGACTCGGACAGTGGATCTTTAGGGCGGGCGTTTTCTGATGGAAAAGATGATTCCAATGAATTTTTATAGGGGGATGTTTTCCGAAGGATAACTTTTTTTTCTTACCATAGACAAATATTTGTTTATATGTAATATGTACCCACTTATGATTTTCCAAAATACATGGATTAACTGTTTTTTTTTAAACTTATTGGAATGGGATTCTACATTTGCCTATTTTTTTACATACGTAGAACCTAAACAAGGTTGAGTTCCGACAATTTGTGCAATACTTCTTAATATATTTTGTTGTTTATGATAAAAGGTAGCATAGTCCAAATAGGTGGGACAATCAATCAATCCTGATTTGCACCTCGCAGGCTGTCGAATAAACTCGCAATAATGAACGTATATGAATTATGTATTTGTATATATATGTACATCTTCGAAGAACACGGAAAGTTTATTTGATTCGAATCTGTGTACAGAACTCTACCGTTCACGTACTAATTTTTATTAGCATTATTATTTGTGAAGAATTACGTTTCAGGATACTGAAACTGAGATTTGTACCGTATACCGAGTGGATTGTATTTTCGTAATTAATAAAATCGAATTAAAGAAAGTCCGTTGATGCTGTAATACAAAATTGTTGAGATTCCATTATATTTATTATATGGTTTTAGACGTCGGAGTGATTTTGATTGTAAAGCTATTTGTAGAATCCTCTCTTTTGATATAATCGAGTCTTATATCGTCGAAATTTTTTACTTCCCTATTGTTGAGAGAACTTAAAAATCGTAGGTTTTACATCTGTGGCTTTAAGCAATATCTAAATAGTTAAGTGACTTTTTGCATATTCTCAAGAAACGCTTTCGAGGTATTTCAAAGTATTTTTAATTTATGTTGTACTTTTCATATCAAAAATTACATTTCACAATTATAAAAGTTAATAAGTAACGCATAATTTACATTGAACTTGGAATCTGTGAAAAAGTAATTAAATGTAAAAGGATCATTTTATATTTTCATGACTACATAAATTGTATGGTGCTGCCAAGAAGTGTCTATTTACTGACAAGTGCTCTTTTGCTTTAAAAATGTTTAATTGATTTTAAATGAGTATTGGACCAGAGTATTATTTTTCCTCGAGACTTTCCTCCCAGTGACACCAGATTTATAAGCCGTACTTTTTCTTTACGCGGTGTAGATCAAACAGAATTGCTTGCTCCCATTGATGATATTAAATCTCATGCTACTAGACCTGACTGTCTGTCGCCACGTTTTATATTAAGGTTCTGCTTCCAATGATCGACACATATATTCTTTATATCCTGAACTCTTGTTTAATGTCCTCTTCTTTTGCTAAGTCTTGGAAAGCTGCTATGGACTTGCCTATCCTCAAAAAACCTTTACGGAATCTTCAGGAGATTTTAGTTCGATCAATATCTAAAGTTCTGAAAAAGCTAATTAGCTTTCAGATTTTTGGTCACTTGGAAAGTAACAAGCTCTTGTCATGTTGGCAGTCCAGCTTCCGGCGTTCTGACAGCTGCAAGACTGCCATACTAAAAGTGACTAGTGATATAAGAGCAGCTTTAGACCTGATTGACCATACCATTTTATTTCTGCTTGAGTTCTCAAAATCATTCGATAGTGTTAATCACAGCTACAGTTACTGTATAAGCTATCTAATTTTCTGGGCTTTATTGCTTCCGCTTTTGCTCTTATTCGATGTTTCTTGTCCGAACGCCATAAGCGGCTTAAGCTGGATGATAAGTTGTCGGATTCACTTCCTCTCCCGACTGGTGTACGTCAGCGTTCAATCTTGGGATCGCTGCTATTTATTTTATTTATCAAGGAACTTTCTTTAGTTGGTCGAGCGATGTCAGGATTCACTTATACGCAGATGATGTGCAGCTATATCTGAACAGACCTATTGGTCTGTTCGAAGATGTCATCGCATGTATTAATGACGATTTGAGCAGAATTATGGATGGTCGAAAACAATGAATACCTCTAAGTCTCAATATATTATTTTTCGCAACAGTCCGCTACTTCTGTCTGATATCCCATCCGTAATTCTGGACGGTAAAGCATTATATCTTGTTAGCGAAAAATTTGGGTATCGTGTTGAACCAAAAAATGAACTGCTGTGACAATACAAATTCTAAAATTAGTAAAATTTACTTCGGACTCCATAGGCTCTAGCTCTCAGCCAGTATTTTGGTAAAAGCAACCCGCTTAAATTTGGTTAAAACTCTTATCTTGCCTTACTTCACTTACGGAAGTTTAATTTTCCCTCGACTTGATAGCGTTTCATGCTCTAGACTTAATGAACGTATTTATTGGCAGCTTCAGAAATATCATCATTGGAGTATGCGTGACATTTCCTGTAAATAACAGATAGCATAGTATAAATTTGCAATCTATAAACATTGGCGTAACTAGGATTTTTGTCTGCGGAGGTGGGGCACTGCAACTTTCGTACATAACATTTAACAAACATTTTGTTTGCGAAGCCTACCAGCTCTCGGGTATCTCCAGCTATTGACCGACAGTTTTTATCCATTGCTCTGAGCACTTAAAAGATGGCATGTTGATATAATACCTAGAGCTAATAAAATTGCATAGATAAAAAAAAACTATAAAGTTTCTGAGAGTTTATGAGTTACACTACCCACAAGAAATTTAAGAAGGAGGCATAATTATCTATAGCTAAGATAAAGTTCTAGGGGACACCAACAACACTAGCAAAGATATAGAGTGATCGTCTCAAGCCGTAAACCAACCTTACACAGTCATTGAATGTGACATTAATTTTATTGGAACAAGAAGAATCCACGGAAGGGTATATAGGTTTACCAAACGTGAAAAATGGTAGAACGAGGGCTTTTATTACTCTAAGCCTAGTCAAGATCGGGAGAAGCGTTTCATTTAGCCTTCAAAGGCCTTCTAAGCGTACCATAAACTTTTTGTAAGATAGCATTGGTACGATCGCAACAAGACATGTCATTGTTAAGCGTAATTCCCAGGTTTTTAGCTTTATATACTAGAATCAGAGGATTACTATTGAGAACGAGAAAGATGATGGGAAAATCAGATATATCGACTCCAGTTCACGCAATAATCATGTAATTTGATTTGGTCGCATTTAAATCAAGATGGTTACTTATATCACAATGGTTAATGCGGTATAAGTCATCATTTAGTCTAAAAGCGCAGTCCTGAACGATACTGACCGGCCTAGATATATACAATTGGACGTCATTGGCTTGACTGATTGATTGAAAGTTGAGGTTGAGGCCCCTAACAGGGGCTGCGGAACGTAGGTCATAAAAAGGCCCATTGTTCATCCTCCAGACATTGAGCCAAGTGAGAAAGAAAGTGAGTCACTGTCTCGGGTTCCTCTCCGCATCCCCTACATACAGGGTCAGCGAAAAGCCCTATCCTGTGCAGGTGACCTTTGGGACGAGAGTGGCAAGTGAGAACTGTCATCAGGGTTCTCAGGGGTTCTTGTTTAGCTTTTTCGTTTCTTTTGGATTAGGTCTGCCCCACAGCACCTTTGTAGTTCTACCTGAAGGATATATAACCAAAGGCGACTGTGTTGGCAGTCGGCCCAAGCCGGGATATTAGAGGTAAGGTATTTTGGTGTGCTCCCAATTGTGGAGGGGGATATCTCCGTGGTAGCACCAAGACGAGCAAGTTCGTCCGCCATTAAGGTGAACTAAGTGGACACCTAGGTCGCTATCCATAGGGGGGGGGGGATGTGTAATCGCCATTATTTAAAAATAACTAATAATTAATAACCTTGATTATATTATATTAACTATAGACAGGGTAATATAATAAGATAAATCTTTTAACATTTCAGATGGTTATCTAATTTTATTGTTGATTAAGAGAACGCTCTGGCACATGAAGCGGTGTTCTGAATCACGTGCAATTTTGATTTTTAATTCTGCCAAGAATGCACTTTTCGATATTATTGTTTGTGTACACTGACATATAATAAGAATGGACTGAGCGTTCTTTCTTAAAAATGGCAGGTTGAACAGGTTGTGAAAACCCTTTATTTATTATTATTTCCTGCAATGCACATTCTTTAAGCTTAGTTGTCAATGATGCCTCTAAATGTTGCCTAGAAGCGACTAATTTCTTCAGTTTAGTTCAACAGATTTATAATTTTTTCTCTGCATCGACTCAACGTTGGCATGTTTACTAGCCATATGAAGGATTTAACAATTAAACCATTGAGCGAAACAAGATGGGAAAGTAAGATTGATGCTTTGAAGCCTATAATGTATCAGCTTGGTGCAGTAAGTATATGATGCTTTAATGGAGATTTGTGATGACCCAAGACTAAATAATTCATCTGGTAATACGTCCCGAACGGACGCAAAAAGGCTCTTGCTGAATGCAATTTGCAAATTCAAGTTTATGGTATCACTTGTCACATGGTACAACATTCTTAATTAAGTGAATGTTACAAGCAAAATACTACAAAAAGAGGATTCTACTATAAATTCAGCTACAACACAACTTCAAATGACTAATAAGAATTATCTCTTAAAATGTAGGTGGTTTTGAACAAGTTTTAATTGATGCTGCCGAGATTGCAAAGGAATTAGAAATAGAAGCGAAATTTGAGACCGATGAATGTAGAAGAAGGATACATAAACGGAAGTTTGAATATGAAGCTCAAGACGAGGCACCACAAGATCCTAAACAGAAATTCAAAGTAGAATTCTACTACACTATTTTGGACATGGCTATACAGCTGCAGACATTTAAAAACGTCTTTGACGCATAACGCTAATAAAGATATTGATGCTTATGATCTTTGTGATTATCGAAGGCTTCCAAAACCTATGTCACCATCAGATGTGCTTCTCTATCGAGTACAACAGAAATTTGAAGATTGTGTAACAAAAATGTTGTTGTTTCCTTGAGAATAATATTAACACTTCCAGTGTCTGTGGCTAATGGAAAACGCAATTATTCAAAATTGAAATTAAAACTTACTTGCGTTCAACTATGTCGCAAAGCAGACTGGTCGACTTAGCAACAATTTCAATAAAATGTGATTACGCTTCGATACGGGAATTGAAGGAATTAGTAGAAACTTTTGCGAGGAAGAAGGAACGAAATATTAAGTTTTGATTTTGTAGTCTACTTGTAACGTTTATGCAATAAATAACCTGGCACCGGCACTGGCTGGATGGATTAAGTTGATTATAAAATAAAACAAAAACAAGATCCAAAACTGAGGGATATATGTATTGCATTAAAGTAAGTGGGTAAGTAATTTATAACAAAGTCCAGCGACAGCAGTAAATCTAGAAAAATGGCTCTGGTAAGATTCTGTGTATTAAAATTAACATTAAAATCTCCACAGACGATGATGGTGCTCATATATTAAGGAGTTTCCGTAAAGGAATTCAGATTTATTTCTATAGCTTTTTGCTACCAAATTCATATCAAAAACTCGCATCTATTTTTAAGCAATTTTTCCAGTGATATTTATAAAGGAAGTATGATAAAATGCTACAGAAGCAAAACTTTCATTATTTGGTTCAGTTGAGTTGTTCAATAATTTTGATTACTTTATTTTTTTTATTGTTGTGAAAAAGATCTTACAGAGCGTGGCAAACGATACAAAAATATATGAGGACCTGAGGAAAATCCTATTGAAACACATCCCAAGAATAGTTTTACTATAACTAAATTGCTATAAATAATTTTAACTGCAAAAATTAAAACCTTTGTTTTGTGTTTGTTACCTGTTTGAGCATACAAATGCAAGACTTCACTTCATTGTCGAAATTATAAAAATAAAGACGATGCTCTTCATATCTCAAAAAGAAAATATTTTCAACCATTGTGAGTCAATTGAAATTTATGAATCATAACAGACTTTGTTCTTCCCACTAAAAATATATTTCGCTAAACTAAAAATAAATCTCGAAGGCGAACATATCTTAAGTAAACGCAATGAAACGGAAATGAAGTTTTACCAAATCCGTGATGAATTTAATTGCAATAATTGCCTTAAGTAAAATTTATTTACCAAATTTCTACAATAATTGGCTCCATAAATAAACTCGGATTCTGGATTTGCATTATATTACATATTATGAATTGTTTTCTATGGTAATAATGGAAATTGTTGTGCAATAAAAGTAGATTAAATGTTGCCCCTAAAACTAATTCTATTTTTTTAATCCTACTTAAAACGAATATACTTTTAGGTATGTACAAAGATAATCTAAAAACAAAAAGTAACTACTGAAAGTAAAGTTTGAATAATAATTCTTGTTGCCTTGATACTGATTCAATTAAGATTTTCGGGGACTTCTCTCTATGTTACCGACGACAGTTTAATTATAGTCGCTAGATATCACAATAAAAAATGTTTCCTATAACTCTATTCCTTAAGCTCTACAGCTTCATTTATATGTCCTTGCTTCTGCTCACGTTTTTCACTCTCTTGCTTAAGTTGTTCAGATGATTTCGCCCAGTCTTGTAATTCGCCAGATGCCCAGCACCAGTAAATTATGCATCCAATTAGATAGATGCCAGCCGATATATAGAAAACTATGCGCCATTCATCTGCACTCTATTGATGAAAATGAAAAGTGTTTTAATTAAGGTGACTAATAATAGTAGTAGTTGGTATTTACCTTGTTCTGTACAATATGTCCTGTCAATAGAGGACTTACAATACCTGGAATAGTCGCAAAAGTATTACCGATTCCCATAAGTACACTAGCGTGTTGTGGTGCTATGTCAAGGTGATTTACACTGCAAAATAAATAAAGTTTTAATTTTTGTTGTAATTTATTTATTCAAGGAAAAGTTAATAATGAATAGATATAAAAAAAAAATTAAATGTCTTTGACATTTAGGATGCCTTATCAGATCTCAGATGATGAAAAATCTATTTATTTAGCTGGAGCAAAAAATTTTCGAAATAATTTTTATGTGGGTGGCGTTCAATATGGTGGAGAAAATGTTAACTCAGAAAAGTTCATCACCGTAATTGAAGCAGGAGGTTTTTTGGCTTCACGATTAGGCATCAAGTTCTAATGAGAATGAAGAATGGAGCATTCATCAAACTATTTAATTCCTTAATTTGTCAGAAGAGTCTGCACTTCCATTGAGAGCCGAGCTAAGATAATTTTTGATTACATGTGAATCTTCTAGATCGAAAGAATATTATTAATTGCTAGACTGGACTCATTTAAGTTGTCATAGTTTTGGTCAAGGTTCTCACTCAAAAACTGCGACATCAGAAGATTGATTAGGACACTCTACTATCCTGTTAATGAATGGTTTTCATGGGGGTGGGCAATTCAATCTTTTTCACCATATAAATCATCAGGATTTGATGAACGGAATACAATATGGGTACATTCCGTGATATACGTTCCTTGAAATGAATAACATAGAAAACAGACCATTCAGGTTACTCTGAGGCGCTTAGGAATCAAATCCTATATTCTCAGATGGATTTATTCAATGCTCAATAGCCCCCTAATAAGCACAGAGCTTGGCAACAGTAAAGTTAGCAGCAGAGATATTCTACAATTACAGGTACTAACTCAACTTAGATTATTGGTGGTTAATGGAACTTAGATCATATAACGAAAAGGATAGGCTATGCTGTGTAAAATTCGTGTACTTGTGATAAGCATTTTTTCTTGCGACACGGAAGGGAAATGACAAGAGGATCGCCTTAGGTCTGTCTGTTTACTTTTGAGTAAAAATCTTTGCGTAAAAATCAAGTAAAAGCTTTTATGCGGTAGAGGGGATAAATCAAGAAAAGTTACCAGACACTTTTCGAGTAAATTTTATTTAGCTTGTCATGTGTCAAAAATTTGGCTGCTACCTTTCCGTCTGAAACAGAAAACAATTAATTAATTTGAAATACGTTTTAAAAAACCCACCCTCTTTAATAGTTTTTTTTAATTTCGACTCTTTAGATTATCATTTTACATTCTTTCCATAACTCAACAAACGGCTTAACCTCAAATTTAATACTTTTGACAGTCAGCTGATTGCATATCAAAGTTACACATCCTCTCGATCATGAGTAAAAATGTGCAACTTCGTGCAAGAGGGGAAACGTATAAATTTACTCGATTTTTACTAGTTAAAAGTAAACAGACGGTTTGTGAGTAAAAATGCGTAAAAGTTTTTACACCGAGTAAAAACACACCGAGAGTAAACAGACAGACCTCTTGTTATTCGTGAGTTCGATAATTCCAATTTATTTCTGACATTTCAGATTTTATGACAAGAAGTTCGGGTTTCATTTAACGATTTTGTTAGTTACTAATTAAAAGTGATTTTTACTTAATAGTAGTTTGGTAGTTTGAACGGGATTTTATATAATCGAGACTCCGGAGTCTTGAATTATCGCGATGAAGTGTGCTGTGCTGTGCTGCAGAAACAACCGGTGATATTTCTTAGGAAATCATTTTGCAGGCAAGCTTAATTCTTTTAATAAAAAATTATAGTGTTTTAAATAAAATAAGAGTGAAATATTTATAGAAATAAACAGCCGTGGCAAAAAAAAAATTTAATATTTTCCAATGCCGGTCATTGAGTAAATAACTAATAAGGAAGCGGAGTATCGTGCGAATACAATGTACGTGTTTAAGCATTTCAATGACAGTGTGACCTTTGGTCAGGGGGGAGAACTGACAAGAGGGCATCGTCGCTATTTTGTGTCAGTTCAACATTCTGTCATTCATTATTTTGAAAAGAAGTTATCGGATTTGAATTCGCGATATTCTAATAAATAAATAATTTAACAGGATATTTTCTTAATAGTAGTGTAAAATTAGTGTAAAATATACTTTTGTAAACGATTATTTATGTGCGCTGTGCTGTGCTGCAGGAACGAACGGAGTTATTGTCATGGGAAAGCATTCTTCAAGTAAGCTTAATAGCTTTACTTATTAATTATATTGTTTTAAACAAAATAAAAGTGAAATATCTATAAAAATAAAGAGCCATGACAAAAGATTTAACATTTTACCAATGCCGGTTTATTTGTTTACAATTGAATTGTAAGTTGGTGCCTAAATTATTTCAGTCATACAAAGGCAACGCCAAGAAATATTATCTGAAAATAAGGGGGAGCTAAAAATTTGTTTATTTTACATAGGAATTTGGATTATGAAAAATGTTCCCTTTCATAATGTCAGAATTTAATTACTGCCATGACGAAACGAATACAAACAGAGCACACTAATGCATTTCGCCGAGTGGCTTAAGTTTTAACCCGATATGCCGTTTCCTTATTAGTTGTTTATTCAATGATGCCGGTTTGTTTATTTATAATTGAATTGTCATTGTCGCCTTAAAAGCCGGAACACAATGTGGCGCGGTAGCTCGTAGCTGGGGCGCTAGCTGGTGCTGTCGCTTGCACTGGCGCGCGACATGTAGCTAACATTGGTTACAATGATGCAGCTTGTAGCCAATGGTACGGACGGTGAAATACCTCATTATTTACTTTTATTTGATTTATGGAATTTGAAAATATTATTTAATATGGAAGCAATACAAGAAATGGTCTTTTTAGAATGTGTAGTGCAATTGTGCTTTTTCACTTATGAATATTTAAAGACAAAAAACGCAGAAAGTGTTGGGTTAAGCCTCTATATCAACAGAGGATGAGTTCAGGATTCTACGAAAAAAACATTTAAATATATAAAGGAGAATGATGACGAACTTTTCAATAAAAATATTAATTTCTAACGACAAAAATTAAAATTTGGCAAAAATGAGCTACAGCGCCAGCGCCAGTTACACATTGGAACGCCATCATAGACTTTCCGTGCTTTCAAATTTTGACAGGTCTGGCTACCGCGCCAGCTACAAGCTACCGCGCCACATTGTGTTCCGGACTTAAGTTACAGTAGCAATACAAAGGCAACGCCAAAAATATTATTAGAAAATAAACGGGGCACTAGGAAAATTCATAAAAATATTATAAAAATTATAAACTTAAAAATTAATTTAAAAATGTTGTGATATAATAGGATCTCTTCTATTGAATTTCTTCAATACTTAATAAAGTTTCAACCACTAAATTATTCGCCCGGTGTGAAATTATCGTAGTTTACTACTTCCATGACTAAAACGCATACATCGATGCGATTCTACTACATGCAGAAAAAGGCTTAAGTTTTTATTCTTCATAGCCCTATCCTATCCTAGGGGGGGGGGGGGTACGGATGCACACGATGCATCGATACATCGATAATATCGATGATTTTACATCGATATTCACACGATGCATCGATACATCGATAATATCGATGATTTTCCATCGATATTAGTCTTCAGAAACATCGCCAACATCGAGTTTTATATGCGATAAATGGTATGGCATTTAAATTTTTGAACTGACAGCTAATTGCAGTGAAAGAGTAGCTCGAGGGTTAAGAATTGTGGATTCACAATAGCACAGCGCATGCACCCTATGATTTGACATTCAGTCTAATCTTCATATGCGATACATGTGAATCATCAAAGCATACGTTGCGAATTGTGGTAAACAAAGCCGAGTGTAGCCGACACATGTCCAGCCCTTCAACCTTATAAGTAAGAGTGAAATGGACAATAATTGTTCCCACTAGGCTTTTCAATTTTTCAGCGAAATTACTCTTGCAAAAGTTGTTTACACTAAGAACATTCTGATTGGTTCCAGTGGAACCGTTCCACCGAATAATTTTTACTGCATAAATGCTTCTAAATAGCTCTAAGCATTTATGATATGATTAATTATGTACAATGTACAATGATTACGTCTCTCTTTCAGTTTTACATAAAATGTTATTGGAAAAGATGTTTCTGTATATTTTTTTAGAATTTTATTTGATTTTTAAAGTACGCACCTATTCTCCTTCAACGAGTAATCCCGTTCTCTTGCTTTCCTTATATGTAGTTTCTGTTACAATCATTGTTCGTTATCTTATGTTATAGGCAATATAGGAGTGATCATCGCCGAATTGTTAAAAACGTTTTACTTTTGCGAGAAGGAAAAATGGAGGCGCAAACATCAGAGTTATTTCGGTATCTTAAAAGTCCAATCACGGGAAACATGGTAGATAATCCTCTAGTTTTGAGACAAACTATAAAGGAATCCTATCGAAATTTGGCAGAAGTAGTACTAAATGGTTTCTCTATCGTAGAAACGACGGTTTCATTAGAAAGACGCGGGCCAAATACTTTATCAGCAGAGAAATTACCTAAACGGAGACTTGAAGTATATATATATATATATATTTACTACGATATTATTAGCATTACTATAAAAACATGCATTTGGGAAGCATGTTTGCACATCTGCTGTTAATTAGGAATTATGTATTATATTATATGTCTGCAGAAGTGAAATATTTTTTCATTTTTTATATTTTAACTTTACTTCCATCGATGTATCTAAATATCGAGGTTTTTCGTCCGAGGTTTTAACGACATCGAGGTTTGCCTTTCAATGTATCATTTGATTACTACATCGATGTTTTTAAAAATGTGTGCTTCCCTAAGGGGAAGGGAAATAAAAATGGTAGCATATGCTTATGATCTAATATGATCTAATCATCTTTGTTGTGGAGTCTAGTCTAGTCTAGTACCAAGGTATATAGAATACAAGTTATTCCCATTACGAACCACGTTCCGCCATTAGTGGTGAATTATCGTGAAAATGTATAGGATAGCACGGTACAGAGAGCACAATACTCTCTCCCCTCTCTCTGTCTTTCCTATAAAAAATTAGTCACAGAATTACGTCACAGGCTATCAGCTGCAATGTGCCAAAATTTTAATGGGAATTCCACCATGTCATCTATATACATTGGTCTAGGACTTAACTCTACAAGCGCCGAACCAGAATTTACACGCAAGAGAGTTATTCCGACATTTGTTCCCCCCAAAACTGGGTAACATTACCCTCGAATTGAAGAAAACTGAAGCCAAATATCTAGGAGTGATACTAGACTCCAAACTAAAACGTGAATGAGTGCGTCAAAAAGGCAGCCTTTGCGTTTTGACAAAGATGCGGTAACCATCCTCGCACCGTATTGAATTATATAGCTATTGTAAGACCTAGCTTCACCTGTGGAAACTTTGTGTGGTGGGTGTACTGTTCTAGAGAGAGAGAGAGAGAGAGAGAGAGAGGGAAAAGGAAGAGAAAAAGATGGGAGAGAGAGAGAGAAGGACAGAGTAACTTATCAGAGTCTTACCAGAATACAGAGAGCTGACTGTTTAGGTATTTACAATTTCAAACAATACAAACTCCAGCAATGGAAATTATGCAAAGACTGCACTGAGCCTAAAGAAGTTAAGCTTATGATTAACATTTTAATCTTGTCCTATGTAGGACTCAAACTTACATCGCTTCAAAGAACCGGACGAGGCGGTTGTTATTTAAGGTTGAATGACAGAAAATAAGGCTCTCGATTCCGAGCTTCCAAAATTTCAACTACATATATAATAATAGCGTGAGCTTTCGTTCTAATTATATTAGCAATGCCTACCAATAATGCCTATAAAGTACCTAGTATTCAAAATTATGCACATCTATACAACCGAGTATTTGCTTGGACTACTAGATCCTGTCGTCACCATGTAAAGCTTTTTAAAATTAAAATAAATAAATCATTCACTTTTTATCACGATAAAAGTTTACAAATTGATTTTTATAAAATAAACTACTAACGGGATTTATTCGGTTTTTGGGCTAGTCAATAAAATTACCTCAGTCTTCATTGTTGTGTTAAAAAAAAACGTGTAGTAATAAATTTTATTTAAGTTACAGAAGTCTCAATGTTAATATTATAAAAGTAATTATAACATGAAAAATATTAACAAATTTGGAAAAAACAGCTGCGATAGCATTTACAAATATGTTTGAAAAACCCATGACACAAAGTTAACAAGTATGGCCAGAAAATCTGTCAATTGATTGCTTGCCTCCTTTGGCGACAAATGTCAGAAATTTGTTCGTTTCAATTTCAATCGTCCTTTCACAGTGAAAAAAATTTTCTATTTTTAAATTTCTTTGCTTTCCCACTAGCACATAATTACTTTTCACGAAGTGATTTAAACGAAGAAACTAATATTTTGTTAAATATTTTAATATATTCAAAACGTATTTTAGTCAATAAAGTACGAAAAACTCAATACAAATTCACTGGAAATGACAGTAGGCACCTCATGACGTAGCAACACACAAATTCCTCTCGAATTGGCCATACCCCTTGTTATAAGCCTAGTACGCTGTTCAACCGAAAATTTCGTTTCCTATACAAAATCTATGTAAAAGAAATGTGGGCGAAAAGTGCCACGAAAATTTCAGTTTGGGATTTCGTAAAGTAGTATGCTGTTCGAGAGAAAAAATCAATGTTTAGATCATGGAATGCAGATGGCGCTAATATGAACTGGAGATATTTTTCCGCAGCGATTTATATATCCAGACCACTGACATATAATATAATAATAGTAATAACCGTAAATAATTAATTTAAAAACATTTATTTCGACGGACCCACTTATTTATTTGTTTACAATTCTCTCTCAGTTGGTACTTGGTGTTTAGACCGAAAGAGTCAGCAATATAGAAATGAGCCCACTTTTTGCAGTGCATTTCTATTAACGTAGTCAGTCCATATTATACATGTCAGTGATCCAGACATATAATTCGCATGGAAAAGTTGACAGATATACCCTTTGATGTCTGGCGCTTTGGCACATATATGTAATTTGTGATTCGTGTATTACTTCAGTCAGTTTAATGTTATTTAATTTGTGATTTTACATTTTCTCCACAACTTTTTCCGTGTAGAATTATATGCCCATAATGCAGGCGAAATTTTCGCTTGAACAGCATACTGGGCTTATCATGTGAAAAACCTATGTACGAAAAATAATAAAAAATGTTGTGTACTACATGAAAAAGTGGGGTGGAGAAAAAAAAACACGGGTTTTGACGTTTTTGATTAAAAAAAAAAAAGGCAACATCTTTTTCAAAAATCTAGGCTCGGTAGCATTTAAACTGAAGAGTTTCTATTATTTTGTCGAAGATTTCAAATCAATATCATAAAAACTGTGAAGAATAAAATGTGGGAACAAAATTCTTACAAATTTATTCAGCCTTAATAATTTGATTTGGAATTATAAAAATTAAGAAAAGTTTTTTTAAAATTTCTTATAAACAAATAAGGTTGAAAATTCCCTCCAAATTATATTGTTCCTTGGGAAAATGACAATTTTATAGACTAAAAATAAGATAAACAGCTACATTTCACACCCTTCAATCATTCCTCATTGATTTTGCTCGTTTATTGAAGATATGATAGTGCCAGACATAATCATAGAATCTATTAAAAATAAATAAATAAATTTATTGTAAGGCCTCCTAAGCATTAACAATAAAATACTTTTAGGCTCACTGCAACGGCGGCCATCCGATCCTGTTATGGAACCTAATAGAAAATAATAGAATCTAAAGATATGCGACATGCACCCAATATTTTTCTTTTTTTTTTGTGAATTTTTATCAGTTTATTTATGGCTCCTGTTTAAATTGAAAATATGCAAAATAAACGTACATATGTTGTTACTCATAATAAAACACCGAATGGCACACATAATCAAATACATATTATGAGAAATAATCAATCTTCCACTTAACTCAATTATTTCATTTGTGGAAATAGTTAAAATCACAACATTTTGCATTTATGACTGTTTTTCTATGAAATTAAAAAAAAAAACCTTTTAGAATTTGTGCAATATTCAAAATTTGCCAGATATTGTCGGACATGGTTTGCATTTTTGCCGACGATATCTTCTTGTGTACGTGCCGATAATTTAGTGCTGTCAAGTAATGTTGGAGAATAATTCAAAAACAATTTTCTATTGCATGTCGCTATTCTTATCTACGTATTCACATATGTTTGTATGCATGTTAGGTACAAAGTAATAATTAGATATCAGATAATTTATAAAATTGAAAGCTGTAGCCAAGTATTCTTACACACAATCATTGAAATTAACATGAAAATCAGTGTAGTAAGGCGGATATAATTTCTAGTCTTGCTTCACAGCTTAAGTTAATTACGGTGATTTACAAAATAAACAGAGCTAGTCGTCTTTTTAACATTTTAAAATAATTTCATTGTTCCATATTTGTCGCCGCATATAAAAATCATTTTCAATTAGAACGAAATTATTTTTAAATTCACCAAAAGCATTTTTAAATTGAACGAAAATAGTTTTAAATTGAACGAACATATTTTTGAATTAAGTAAAACCTTTTTTTTCGCATAGAATGATACTTTTTTCAAATAAAATGAAATAAAAAATGAAATTGATTTTTTAATTATTTTTATAGTGCGGTGAAATTCTGGCCAAGTATATCTGGGATTTTGTTGTTGGAGTTCCAAATCAGTAGTGTTTGCATGCGCTTATCAAAACGGTGTCAATCCCAAATCAATAGTGCAGGTATATTTAATCCAAATAAAAACAATTTCCGAAAGTACTTTCGTTGATTACGATTGTGACACCTGTTGCATCTGTAATGCATGTTCTAAATAAAAATTATTTTTCGTTTCTATTTTCCCTCCTCCTGGAAGTTGGCTAAGGTTATTCCCATACCAAAAAAAGTCTCATTTAAACCCCCACCGAATGCCAATCTATTGCGATAACACCGTTCTTGTCTAAGGTTCTTGAAAAACTCCTTCGTTTTCAAATTGTGGACTCTTCAGAACCTCATAAGCTGTACAACTGCTCAACTGAAGGTAGCGGTGGATCCAGGGGTTGTGGAGGGGGTCGTGAAGAAAAAACTATTTAATTAATTAATTAAATATTTTTTTTTCAAACTTAGGGGGGTCATGACCCCCACGACTACCCCTGGATCCGCAACTGCTGATAGGATAATAATTTGATACGAACCTAGATTACAAGTTGTTGTAACAAACCCACGCTTTAGTAAGTATATTTGGATAAATGGATTTACGAGAGATAGAGAGCTGACAAATTTGTTTTGCCCATGTGTGAGTGCATTTTTTAGAAAAACTCAATTTCATGTTTTTGTTATTTATATAATTCAATTTCAAACAATTTTTTATTCCAAAACTTAAATAAAATCCAAATTTATTTCAATAAATATTTTTGTATGCATGTGATGTAAGTGCATAGGTTTTTTTCAGAATTTGAGTTTGGGACCCCAACTTTGGGTGATCCAAAACCCTCGAGAAACACTTCCCAGACCACGAAATAGACTCCCTTACTACCACATCAGCGCCCTAACTTAGTCCTAACTCAAAACTCTCGAGAATACTTCCTAAGCCATGATAATGGCTAAAATGTTCTATATTGATACTTATGGAAAAGTGCCAAACATTGACTTCATATATGCTATAGAGCCTAAACTACTATCCATACAGGAAAATAGTTTTCTAGTAATTAAAAGATTGGTTCCTTACTTTCCCAAAGGCTACACTTCCTATATACCTTAATTAATAAAATAATAAAATAGTTTTGATTACAAAGTAACCTTACCATTTTACTCTCAAAAACTCTCACCTGAGTAATAATTGCATGTGCGTATGTGTAGCCGGAATCCGAATCTGTAGGCAGCTACAGTCAATATCATCAGCCCACAGCACGCCGTATGACGACACAGCGACATATACTATACAATGATTACTCAGTTGAGAATTTTTTTTGAGGAATCGTAGTCATGTGGTTAAGATAAAGTTTTTCAAATAATTTTGTTAGGAAAGTTATGAAAATTTTATTACGCCTCTGAAGATAACAAAGCAAGCTTAAGATTATCAGAACATCATTTTTCTGTATGAATAGTAGTTTAGGGCGGAAGAGCTATTCAAATAAAACTTTTGTCAGTTTTACATAGAAACACTGCAAAGATTTTAGAATATTAGGACTCCGTTGGGCCTCGCATGTGGTAGTGAGAGAGTCTGTTTCATAGCTTGTGAAGTATTCTCGACGGTTTTGCCTAACTCCTAACCACTGACAAGTGTAATATGGAAATACTATAAATTAGAAAATGGACTAAATCGGGCAATCTCTTCTTGGATTTGCCATATAAAAATGTAGGTTTTTTACTTATACAGTGAAAACGATCAGTTCTAGACGTTTTTATTGTACTGAAAACTTCTTTAGAATATGAAATTATATGAAATTGGATATAATCATTTTTACTGTTCGACGACCCGTTCTAGAAATAAATGTGAAAAACCTTAAACATGCGCAGAGGGTGACCAAACGAAATGACATACGAGTATTCATCTAGGGTATCATAAAAATTGATTTTAGACCAATTTCAGCTTTTTCATTTGCGTTTATTTTGAATGAATTTCTGTTTTAAGGTTTTTTTTTTAAATTATACTACTTTCGAACCGCACACAAGACAAACAGATTGCATTGGAGTATTTTGACTCCTTTGTTTTGGTGCTGAGTCCCCGCTTTGTTTTCTTTTTTCCTTTTTCGCTTTTTTTTTTTTTTACTGTACTAAGAAAAATGGAGGAAGAACTACTTAACCAATTCAACCAATTGATTTCTTCCGGGGTTTATTTTTAGTTCAACTATCACTAACCTAAATTCCAAATAAACTAAGAAAATTTTGAAAAAAATTAATTTTTGCATAAATTTATCGAAATTTTCCCGCCAAAATACTTAGCTACTTTTTTTCGGCTATAAAATTATATGAAAATTAATTTTTAATTTTTTATAACCAAAACTCAGATAATCAACTTCATTGGTGAATTCCATTTGTAAATATTTAATATTCCTAACATGTTAAAATTTCGAAAAGGTCGGATTTATTTTTTAATAGAAAATAAAATTCCCAAAGTTCTCCTTTCTTTGAGCGTTATAAATGTGGTTCCGCACGAAATACTTATTATAAAATAAATCGCTTTTAAAAATCATAAAGTCATTTCCTTGTAATAAAAAATATTCTCTTCAATAGTAAACCTTAAATTATTTTTGTTTTAAAGTTTTCTTTCAAACCTAAATTTTTTATTCAAGCACAACCAAAAAAAAATTTATCTTTCTTAAGATACTTACGCAAATCCAGACCATGCAAAAGCACCAAGACCAACAGCTATAGTAATACAAAAAACACTCCAAGTAGGTTGTAGTAAATATGCAGCAAGTATCATGAATACTGTCTGTGCCAAGAATGCTGAACAATTAAAGTATTTACGTACTTGGGTTGTTGTTAAGTAACCTTTAACTTGAGCCCAATCAGCTAAATAACCAGAAACACCCAATAGAATTCCCATTGTCAAATAAGGAATAGCCGAAACGAAACCTGTTTTGTCCAAATTAAATCCAAGGGTGTCTGAAATATAAAATAAATAAATAAATAAATAAATAAATCTAAGCCAACAACGCAATGAATAAGTATGACTTTGGCATTCTCAAAATTCCACATGTACGCGAATTTAAAATAACTTTTGTCATAAATTAATGAAGAGGATCACTTTAATTGCATCCCCAACTTTACGACGAATGAAAGGAATCTTGTTATTAATAGCGTAAATAAGTAAGATTAAGTCCAGCGTTTAGACATACCTACAAACGTATGTATATGTATAAGTCAATTCGTACTGTACCTTTAAGGAATGTTGGCAGTTGCGTTAATAGAGTATAAAAGCCCCAATTCTCAGAGAAATGCGATGCAACAATTGCATAAACAGCTTTTGATGTAAAAATAGCTTTCCATGGATGTTTAATCTGTTGTCGGCCTTTAGTTCCTAGTGTTCGTTGAATATATTCTACTTCCTCTGCTGAACAGAATTTATCTTTTTCTGGACCATCTTTTACAAAAATTGTCCACAATATGAACCACATGCATCCAATTGTACCGAATACATAGAAAACACTTTCCCAACCATATTTAGCTGCTAAAAGTCCTGAAGCTGGCATTGCTATTACTGTTCCAGCATAATTTCCAGCAAAAGCCATTGATGCCATTCGTGATCTTTCTAATGGTGGCGCCCATCTTGCCCAGACAGCATGAATGCATGGAAATGTAACGCCCTGATTTAATAAAAAAAAAAAAAAATTTAATTATAAAAAAAAAATTTAATTATAAAAAAAAATTGTAATTAAAAGGTATACGGAAGTATACTAGACCTCAAATATTCCTTCAATTATTCGCACAGCCAAAAGCATTTCTAAACTATGTTTTGCTGCAGCAGGTGTTAAGAGAGTTAAAATTGCTGTTGTACCAATACCAACACCAAAAACCTGAAAATGTTGAATAATAGATTATTAAAAAAAAACACTACTCATTTCCGGTATAGAAAAACTTACATAGTGCCCTCCAATCTTAGCTGCAATAAATCCGCCAACAAACTGTGTCAAAATATATCCATAGAAAAATGAACTAAGTATGAGTCCCTTGGTTTTCGAATCCCAATCAAAATCTTGGTGATAGGACACGGTTCCATTTTCATCCACTATTGTTTGGTTTTCACTCATAGCTACTATAGCCACGCTTAAATTCACCCGAAGTGAGTAGACATTAAAAAATCCTAGGAATGCCAAAAGTACTATCACATAACGCCGTTTCTTCCAGAACATCCATGTTAGCGGTTCTGTTTCTTCTATTTTATCCCTGAAATATTAAATGCGTGCCATCAATAGTAGAATTGCATTATGCTCAACTCTATATAAAAAAAAAAAGTATTGAGATTTTTGCATAAAGCATAATCCGCTTGTAAAACAAGCTTTCATATTTGGACTAGTCAAGGGTAACCGCTAATGGAATTCCAGTAGAATCACTTTCACTATCGCCTTTCAATAACGGTAGTGGTAGTAGTAGGTGGCTCATGTAAAATGAAACGGATTTGTCTAGCGCATACATGATTTAGTGGAAGTATTAAGCTTGTTTAATTTTGCATAAAGAATTCTTATAAGTTTTTTGCCCCGGGAGATATCAAAGCCAATTAATTTGTCGGTAAGAAATTGTATACCTGACAGTCTTGGTAGAAAATATTGACAGCTTCCTGTTTTGTTTGAGCCATTTTAGTTGTTACGTTGTAAAATTTTTGCTCCTATGTTTAGCTGGTTTTTGCTATGTGTTTGTTGTCCTACAAACATTTAATCACACCGGCTAATATTGATGAATTGGCAGACGTGATATCTCAGCTTTCACTTCGCGCATATGAAATCGTAATTATTTGAAATAATTTTAATGCGAACGTACTTGCCCAGAGTTGCAATAGATACTCTTGTCATGACTTTCTTTCAGCTTTCGATCTAGAAATTGTAAGTAACTCACTTACCTATTTGAATGCTAGAATCTCCCCTTTATTGGGTGTACTTTTAGTCAGTAATTAGCCATCTACTTGATTGTACAAGTAGCAAGTATCTTTGACTGCAAGACTATTATTAACATATGGGAGGAGATCCGAACTTAAAGCACTGCGATGATGTGGGGTTGTATGATTGCTTGAGCTATAGGAGAGCATGAAAAGGTCCAGTGTAGCTTTTTATATGTGTAAGAAAATCTTTGGCCTTGTCAAAAATCTTCTGTGGACATTCCAGTATCCTTAGAAGAGCTTATTACATTGATACTCACTAGGAGAGATTGGGATGAGAACGAAGGAATTGTAGCAACAGATATATGTATTTTTATAGATGGATCCAGGACTATTGCAGGTATAGGAGCGAGAGTATACTCCACCAGTCGGAAAAATGTATAGTGTTTTCCAGGCTGAGTTGGTAGCACCAAACGATACAGCTGGTATCTAAATACATGAAATGGGTTGAATCTTATTTAAGCCACCGTAAGCAATATGTGAAAATTGGCAATCTTGTTTCTAGAGTCATCTCCGTTACTTCTGGTGTTTCTCAAGGACCCTTACTTTTTTGGTCCAATTTGATTTTTTAGGAATATAGCGATTAAAATTTCAAAACAATCCAAAATCTTTCAATAGCATCGAAAATAGGACTAAGTCCAAAAAAATTTATTAAACAGATTTAAAGGTACTTTTACCGATAAAAATATTTTTCAATCAAAAGCCATATGTGTAGCGAAAATTCATTTACAGCTAGTTGTATGCCTATGGACCTATTCCTAGATTAGAATGACTTACATATTTCTATAATTTACTTACGATACTATCTCAGCTTCGGCAACGTGTCCATTCTGCTTATCGGTGTTGTTTGCGCTCACCATTCTCGGGCGCAATCAAGTAAAAATATTTGAATTCAAAACTCAAAATTTGACTCAATTATATAATTTCTCCATAGTATCTGTAAATAAAAGGAAAAATATTTATTTAGAAAAAATGCATTAAAGAATAAAAATAATAAATAAAAACAAAAACAATTAATTTTAGAAAAATCTCAAAACTAGAAACGATAATATTAATTTCAGCATAATAATATGTATTTACGGTGTTTTAAATCTTCTCAATTAATTTCTGTTCGTATTAATCCATTAATTCCCAGTAAATTTATTTCACCAAATTATAGTGAAATTTTGAGAAGTAATTAATAAAAAAATTAATATTGCCGTATGATAACTAAAACTTGTTTTTTTTTTCTGTCAGATTATCATGAGTTAAAATATAAAAATAAACCAATATTAGTATCAACGAAAATAAAATTTATTAAATCCAAAATATAATGGTAAATTCGCTTAAAACCTACTTAAATAATTTTAAAAACACGACCATAGTATTAGTGGACATTGTATGGATGCAATGGAATGCCACAATTTTTACAACCCAATTTTGGTTGATTTCCCTTCACAATCCAATGGTCCATCCTGTCGTATCTAATTGCAGATTGTTGTCTTCGTTGTTTTCCATAGCAGGTGTAACGCGCATTGTTTCTGGAAATTAACTAAAGGCATGTTTTCGTTCAGTTTCCTGTATAACAGCCACACGTTTACTACATTCTCATTCACACCCGAAGCAAAGAGTGGGTACCACAATTTTTTTGAGCGTATACGTACACGGTAGTTAGAAACGAGCTGACTCCTCCCATCTGCTTATTATATGAAGCAATAGTCTGCGTTGTTGTAATTTTATAAACCGTTTTGTCGCCGAACTCCATCAACTGTCACAAGACGTCTAGTTGTCATGCAATTTGAGGCAACAGTGACTGGCTTGTTATCATTCCAACGAACTATAACTATATCATCAATAGAGACCTTTTCCATATAGCCCCGTGGTTTTTTCATGAAAACCTTTTTGTTTGAAAAAGTAGTTCCCTTCGTTCTATTCTCTCTCATAGTTCCCGTTCCTGCAATTACCTTCCCTGAGAGTTAAGAAAGCAAACCCAAAGATGTAAATAAGTTGTCAAAAGTTACATGGTATCCCGGACTGATATTTGGCTTGTTTATAAGACCTGTTACAACATCGAAATCTTGTCCTTTTCCCGTGGTATCCAACTGAGTGCTAGCACCACAATATGGCTCTGTATGCAACATGTATCCAGTTGAAAAACATAATGATCAAAATCTAAAATCAAATCGAATCGGTTTTCCCCGTATAAACTGATTCGTGCCATGCTTTCGATAATACGGTACCATGCTCTCATCCACACTAAGGTACTGATCAGGAATAACAATTTTAAACTGTTCATTTAGTATGTCAAACATGGGACGCATTTCATAGTTCCGATCATTGATGGCGACTTGATTATCAGCTAAATGAAATCTTCTCTTAAAATCATCAAATGCGTTTCGGCTCATTGATTCAGACACAAGACTATTATTACATCCGCCGATTAGGTAGTTTGTTATACCCAGCCAAAAGCAGAATTGTCAAAAAAACAATATATATTTTCTAACGAAAGCGAAGAAGTAGTCAAATTGTGTTGGTGAGAATATATTTGGATCTGCTCTAGATTAAGCTCAAAGAGTCTAGGAGGAAACATCAAAAGAAAAAAATCCAGAGGAGACTTTAAAGTTTCTCTAAGCCAGTCCTCTTAGTTCGGATGATAATCCTTTTGAAAACTCGCGACGTTAGTACCGATATAACATAAATTTGTATGTGCAAAATAATAGGAATTGAAATTGTCTACTTATTTTCATTGGATTTAGTCCATTTCAAAGCAAACTTATCAGCAAGTTTTTGTTTGCATGTTTTAGCCGTTTTTGGCTTCGAAACAGTGCGTTTCCTTGATTTACACTTCGTCTCAGGTTGTTGAACTAGTGTGCTCCTGGATCCTTCCTGAGTTAAGTTTCCTTCAATTGTGAATTCACTCTCACTCCGAAGCAATCACATAGGTAAATGCGCGATGTTGTTTTCAACCTCGTCATCGCTGAGGTCACTATCAACATCGGTATTAGCATCTGGTGGCATGAGTGGCAGACAATACTGGGGACTATAGTCATTGCCTTCTTTACAACAAGCGGTGGCGCTTAGACTTTTCTTCACTTGCATATGTATGAGAAACGTGTCGTTTGAAAGCTTTAAACATTGAGCATTATGGAAAAAGAAACATGTTTAAAATTTTATATAAAATAAACAACTCTTATGGTGACGATAATTCTAATGCCCATTTATAGGTAAAAATATTTACTTTTAGGAAAAAAAAGTAATTGTAAGTCTTTCAACAAAATTACGAAGAGTTTCTGCATTTCATTAAACTCTATCCGACAGTCAAATGAGAGTACAGCTTTCGTTCAAGACGAACGTTCTCTTTTAAGCTTGAAATCCCTTTCCCCTGCAAATCATGAATATGATTTTCTAGTGAATTCAAAATTCAAATGCATAATAATTAAACGTATGACCTTAATATAATAATTAAATTGCTTTCAATTGCATGGCATTTGTTTGTTGGACTTCATAAAATATTCATTCTCACTTTTCTTTACCTCCAATTTGTCATTCTGTAATTTTGAAAAAGTTGTTTAGAAGCGAAAAGGGAAAAAGAAATAGCTTTCGCTGCCATTCGAGGAGTATTCTGTTTTATTTTCCAAAATTAGAGAATGTCAAATTTTTTTTCCCCTAACAGTAAAAATGTTGGTTTATAAAAAGGCGTTAGAATTATCGTCACCACAAATGTTGTTAATTTTATATAAATTTTTAAACATGAATCGTGTTCGTTTTTCCATAATACGCAATGCTAAAAGCTTTCATACGACACGTTTTTCATACATATGCATTTTATAACGCCATGGCCTATAGTAAAGAATCCAATGCCCTAGTGCGCGAAAAAAGACTTGTACCCAGATAACACAGAACATGTTATGATCATCTTCTCGATATGTTCCACAGGATATGCGATCATGTTCTCTGACTACACGTATTGATATAAAAAAATGAATATAAAATTGAAAAATAACTAACATAAACTAACTATCAGAATTACTCACTAGAAACCACCATAATCTAGACATTAGTATTGACTGAGAACACTAACCGAGACTCCGTTTCGAAACGAAAATTTGATATAAAATAATGTATCGAAAACGTATCATTTTTATGTCCGACGGTACACAAACCCGAACGCTGCTGTATCGAAGCAGGAACGAAAATTCGATTTTCCGAAATATGTTAAAATTATATTCTATTCATATCCAGTGGAATACTTTTACCGAAATTGAATGAAGTTTATCGATTTGGATCCGGACATCTGTGTCCAAAAAGTATCTTTTTAGAACATGTTCCATTTTGTTATCTGGGTAGTAGAGTGCAAGAACACGAACAAGTATAGATTCAAAGACATAGTGAAAAGTTCTTTACTTAAATGGAATCTAGCATAGAAATCAACGTCTTCTCACTCATTAAAATGATTTGGCCTCTCGGTCGTCGACAGTTTTAAATTTAACTCAAAAAAGACTTCTTCATCGCTAAAAATGTCTAAATCTGAATCCATGATAAAATTATTTTAAAATGTCACACTTTTTAAATACTTTTATCTTGAGTTTAACTCAGGGGATGGGACGGTTTAAGTTCTAGTTTCAACCGGGGTTTAAACCAAACTGTGAAACCCATTCGTCGAGTTTATACTAAATATTTGGTTTAAACTCAGTTTGTGAAACTGACCATGACACTTGTTGAGACCTCCATTCCCTTCATCTTCCTCTTCGGGCTGCTGCATCTCCTTGGCTTCAAGTTGCTCTTAAAGTTGGTCAATCTGTGCATTTACATTTCAACTAATCTTTGCAAACTGTGTTAACGGCACTCTTTATGAATCACCAAGCAGTACCTACACAACAAATTCTATTGTTGGCACTTGCGATTTCAGATTGTTGGATAGGTCTCATGTCTCATTAATTCTGGTCATCAAATTTGGTCAAGTGCGAAGTACACCACCTAGCAGGTATCGTTGCGCTATATGTTCTCTATATCTGTAGATATTTAAATACAAATTGGTTGATTTATCCTCAGGTAAAATTTTGTTTAGTTAGTAGTTCTATGATCTTTTTTAGATTATAATTTGGTAAAGTCTATTTAGATAGAAGTTCTGTCTTCTGATTTGTATGTGTTATGCATTGGTGATATATTTTCCCAGTGATCAAAATGTAATAAAATCTTACTTTTGGTTGGAGCTTTGTTGCTTAAAGGTATATTAATATCAATTGATTTCAGTTCATTTATAATTGTAAGGGATGGAACAAGGCTTCCGTTGCTCTTAGATTTGTATTGTTTGATTTTTGATTTAATCTATTGAAATATACAGGGTGTCCCGTAAGTGGTGTGAAAACCGAAAGCTATGGAAAGGTCATACTTAGACGAGCAACGAGTAAAAATTGTATGGGCGGTGGGGGAGGGGGGATAATCCGAACGGTTTCCGAGATAACGTCACTTGAAGATATTTGGGTATGTTTTCAGAGATCATTCTGTAACTTCTTCATGTTAAAATGTATGAAAATAATTTAAACTTCGGTAGATAGGTAATCGTTGAACCTTTCCAACGGTCCCTTCTCTCTTCCGTGTGGAAGTTATGGCTCAACAAAATTAAAATTTTGGAATTTTAACTCTTTTTTTTTTATTTAAATACTATTTTTATCAAAAACACGTCATCAATAGCAATATTTCATATTGTATTTAAGAAGCCCAAAAACTTAGCTTTAAAATGACTTATTACATTCTGTAACCAAAAAGTGACCTATTCCACTTGGTACCCAAAAAGTTATTCATTCTGTGTTTTTTGCACTTTTGCTTGAACATAACCAGTGAAAATGGCTTAAAAAGTTCATCCCCAAAAGATAATTGCTTACTTTCTGGCACTTATTGATTTTTTCACTGGATTTGCTTAAGAAAAAAGTGCAAAAAAAACGTGAAAAGGGTCACTTTTTGGGTTCAGAGTGTAAAAGCTCATTTTACAGCTAAGCTTTTGGGCATCTTAAATCCAACATCAAAAATTGGTGTTGACGACGTGTTTTTTAAATGAAAAAAAAAAAATTATTCAACATTCCGAAATTTTAACTCCAAAACGGAGAGGAGGAAGGGAAATTTCTTTTAGACCATTGACGAAATTTAATTACTGATTAAGGTATTTTAAACGACTAGTGTGTACGGTAGGGTGGAACATTTGCATATAGGAATATTTAAGTATTTTTTATTTGGGTGCCCGGGGTTTAAAAAGGTGCTAAACCGGTCAAAAACAAAAAAAAAAAACCTGGCGAAAATAAAAATTAAAAAAACAAAATTCCTTAATGTTGCGTCAGCCAGATGACGTTATAATTAAAAAATTGCTAAAAATTTTTAGATACGTATTTTTTATAACTAAGTGATTCTTTTGCACCCCTAGACATTCCAATCGAAGAACTTTTTTTTTCATGATATTTTTGAATATTTTTATTCCAGGTAAACATCAGTAAAAATGCAAAAGAAGTATCGAAGTTGTTTTGGCTTCGAAAGATGGCGTCAAAGCTTTTGATTTTAGAGTGGCTCGTGCCAAACCGGCACCCGAATTTTCGCCACAAACTGCTGCTGATGCTTCATTAATTAACTTACAGTTTTCCAGTTGCTTGTGTGTGGCAGGTAAAGCTATCAAACAACAATTGTATCAACGCTAACGGTCCTTAGAATATCTTCTATATTTAAAATGTTAATTGTTAGTTCATATACTGAAATCCAGAAAAATTAAATCTACGTAATCAGATGCCGCAAAATTAAAATTAGGAATGGTAAATGTTCTAATTGTTTATGAATCTGTCTCTATTGAAGATTTGATTTTAAGTATTCGTTAATAAGCCAATTCTCGAATAGTTGGCCTTTCCTTAGACAGCATAGCAATAAGGATGTTTTCAGGGTGACCAAAATATCCACTGCGATGGATGACAGAATCTGCTACTTTTTTTTTTTTTAGTTCGACATTAAGATACCGGGACAAGCTTATAATTTTAAATACATCGTAAAAAATAACCTGAAGATCACAGCTTCAAAAGTAGTAGTTTTTTACAGCAAAATGCTGTAAATTTAATGAAAACTTTATTTTTCTAACGTTTCGTATGTAAAAATAATTTTTTGGGTATTTTTAAATAGTGTTTGCTATTTTTACAACATTGGCATGTAAAACCAAAGCTGGTAACAAAATATTTACGAGCAAAAATTGAAATTTACTCACAAATGGGTTAATTTTACATCTGAAATTGTATTTTCACAACTCTTTATGGAAAATAGGAACTTGTTACAGTATGATCATTGTTAAATGTGAAGTTGTGACATTCGGATGCGCTTTAAGTATTTTGTAGCACTACATCGGAAAACAAGTGATAAAGGTGAAAAATGAAGTGTTTAACATGTGATTATAAATTTATAAGCAATCAGGCTTATAATAAACACCAGTATATTCATAGGAATCCTGAGAATTCTAGTTTTCAGTGCATAAATAAAAATTGTGGAAAATTATTTAAAACGTATGCGTCCTTTAAATCTCATGTGTTTCGTGATCATAGAAAGTTAAATATATCAAAAGTTGAAAGCTGTTATACGTGCAAGCAAGCTGAATGCAATTTTAAATGTAATACTTCTAGAGAAATTGTAACTCATTCGTCCATGCATCTGTTACACACAAGTTTTATTTTGTGTCCTAATGTGATTTGCAACTTAGTGTTGAGAACAAAATCTTCTTTAGCACAGAAGAATCCGTGATCATGCAGAATGTAGCGAAACTTCACCGAAATATGTAATTAGCTATTATGAAAGGCCTACGATATATGGCAGACAGAAGTCATGTGACAAATCGCCAGAAAATAATTCAACGATTTTCACAAATCAATTAGCAAATTTCTTCCAGATGAAGTACAATGTATTTTACAATATTAATTAATTACGATATAAAAAATTTTAATTATCTTAAGACAATAAACCAATTTTGCTGATTGATTTGTGAAAATCGTTGAATTATTTTTAAATATTGTTGAAGTCCTTTTGAAATCTGCTTAAAATAAATTAAATCTAGTGAATTTAATCTGAAAAAGGTAAGTATATATTCTATGCATTAGATATCTAACACTAATATAATTCTTTACTTTTATTATTTCTTATTTATCAGAAACTGATGCAGATGATGTTAATTACATTTACGCCGATAATGATGTTATTAACTCCGAATCCACGAATCTAAAGGAAGCAATAATGCAAACATTTGCAAGTTATTTCAACTTGAACATACAGTATCCTAAAGAAGTCTCGCAGTCCTACGATTTCCTACAGAGATATTTCTTCTCAATACATTAGGAATGCTCTCGTGGAAATAAAAACAACATTACTGCTATTACAAAAGTCATTAGACTTATTATTATTATTATAAAAAAATTTTATTTTCTTCATAATTTTTTAATTTCATTGTGTATGCTGAGATAGTATTTTTTTTTTATAATATTAAACAATATAAATGAAATGTTTTATTTTTTAATAAATATGAATTCATACCAAAAAAATGAGTTTTACAGTATGGTTATCGAATGAGCTTACCCACTTTCATTTAACTTTACAACAAATGTATAATTAATTAACACACCTTTGTTTAATTTTACAAACAATTGCGGCATTAATTAGCACACCTTTGTATAATTTTACAACAAATGTGGAGTTATAACACACTTTAATTTATTTTCAAACAAATGTGTTATTGAGCTTACACGTATTAATGTAATTTTACAACAGCAATTTCCAAGCATTTGCGACATGTAATTTTACAATATTTATAGTTGGCAACAAATTGCCAACTTTTAAAGTTGTGCAGATTTTTTACTGTGAGGTGTTCATAAAAGCTCTCATTTAATGCTAATCCAAATTGGCTCATAAATTCGCATTATCTACCTATGTCGCTAGCGTTTTTAGATTTTTAAAGGGTTCATTTGTCGCAATATACTTATATCGTAAAACTGGAGTAGCAGTAGTTAACCACCTAGCATGTGATAATTTTCTAGGATTTCTTTGACCCAAATCTAATGGACAATAGCACACAGATATGGCGTGACACATGTCCAACAAATATCTTTGAGCGGTGCTGAGATTATATTGATCAAAATTCACAGAAACCTTAAATTAAATTTCAGCAAACACTACAATAGGAAGTCTTTCACAATTTACTAACTGCTTTCCAATGGGGCTTGAAAATCCGTGGGGTCTCCTTGTTCTGCTATCCAGGTGGTATAGTAAATGGAGAAGTGGTAATTCGTTCACATGGAACTGGCATACGAGCCACCTATCTCTTCTTCTAAAAGTCTAAAGACACCGGTTTTTACACCAGTATTTACCGCAGTCCCATCACATCCAACTGCAACAATTCATGATTCATCTATTTCTTGTTTTTTTTTTTAGGTAGGCTATAATGCTTGCTGTAAAATTTAAGCCAGATCCAGAGAATGGCGGAACATATGGCCAAGATAAATTGATCGAGGTTCCTTTATCAGCGATATATGTTCCTCTCTTATTCTACTGCGATAGTATTTTCCATAAACATAGTCGGCCATCAAAATATAGATCAAAATCATCTTCATCTTTTAGTAATTCTTTGCCTAACTCTAATCGAATTTTTTTCCTTGCTCTTCTTATTGTCATTGGATCGACAACATTTTGAGGTGGTGGTTTTTGTAATCAGACCAATATCTTTTAACACAGCGCTGACAAATGTCGCAGCAGAATGATCAGATAAACCGGTGCGATCACATGCTAAAGCCAATGATGGAAATTGACGACCATAACTCCCTTTCGATGTTGAGGGCTGTGGCGAGGGCGGTGTTTGCCGATGATATGGTGAAATATTACTGGTTTCATCATCAGATGAGGTGGAAAATAATCCTTTCAAATCTTGTTCGGTCGCTTTTTTATCAATTTCAATATTTACAACTTTTTTCACATTTTCTATTATTGCGAAAATTGACGCATTTACAAGCAGCAATATCGAAAAGCAGTTTGATTCTTCCTTAAATTTTTGACCTTGCTAATGTCTGTTGAAGTTTTTTCACGAACTTCAGAAAATTTGAAAAGCGTTCTGTACTTATCGTAGTATTCTACAGATTTGCCCCATCCGCAAAATTTTGCTATTTTTAGTTAAATACAATTCTTTAGATTATTACTGAAGTTGAATTAAATGTTTTAATTAAATTTTTTCTAACTTAAATATGTTTTGAGATAAATAAATAATGTACACAAGTTCGCAAATTTACGTGCATTGCGCAGCATGAAGAATTTTTTTTTGCATTTGTATTTTTTTTTTAAATTAATATTAACTCAAAATAAACATTTTAAGACCACAGTGGTTTTAACATAAAAATATATTTTTAAATTTTTCCACCCTAGTGTACAGTATCCTAAAGTCCTATTAGATTTAAAGCGTGGCAAGATCTAAACTCTGAACTGAGTGGTTCAAATGACTCAAAATAAACATTTTAGGACCACAGGGGTTTTAATATAAAAATATATTTTTAAATTTTTCCACCCTAGTGTACAGTGTCCTGGAGGCCTATTAAATTTAAAGCGTGGCTTGATCTAAACTCTGAACTGAGTGGTTCAAATGACTAGTTTTCAAGGAGTTCTTAAGACTTATTAGAGTTAAAGCGTAGCTAACTCTACACTCTAAATAGAATGGTGGATAATTTTTGAAAATATTCTATCTGAGCGATGTTTCGGAATAAATGGGAAATAGTTTAGGAGGTGGTAGTACAGATTGAATTGATGTACAGAAAATTGTATTGGTGATGAGGATGCAAAATTAATCGTTTGCTTTTGATTTTGGTTTTCTTTACCCTAACACACTATAATACTCTTATTGTATAAGGATAATTTTAAGTTTGAAATGATACCTACAGTTCCAAGCTTCAACAAGAAATATGCAACGAGCTCTCTGCTCCTGTTATGCCAGGTGTTACAGGATAACAAAGTATACAAATTGAAAATATTTTAATAATTTTCTCGAACTTTACCCCATTTTCCGCCAAAAGTCATTATAAATAAATATTCTTTTTTCGAAGATCTGACACCCTCAGCAAATGTGTATTATTTTTTGATTGGCTCTACATATTCTATCTATGACTACATGCAACAATTCTTGAGAAAAATCTAAAAACGCTTTCTTGAGATTGTCATAATTTTTATTGTAAAATAAATCTGTGTTGAGAAGAATCAAATAATGAAATATTACATTTTATGGTAGCATGTTTATAGCGATTAGGCTTTTCTATCTATAAAACTATCTTTATAGGATGAGACTATCTTTATATGGTGAGATTATCTTTATACTCTGAATAATCAGAGTATTACTAGTTGTGAAGGAAAAAATAACCAAAATCATAAATTTTTTAAGAACACCTGTCATTTATGTAACACAAAAATTTTTCTTTATTACACATCACAAAATAAGTACCAATTATCATAAAAAATTTCAGTAAAGAACAAAAGCCCTCTTTAAATTGTTACTCTTAATAATAGTTTCCATTTATTATTATACACGGTAATCCCCTAATAAAATAAAAACAAACAAAAATCTACATATGAAAGATGATTTTATAAGCTCTGAAATGATAAATACCGCAATTACCTATGTATAAAAAGTATAATGATCCAACAAAATAAATGTCTCGTGTTCTATTATATTGTTTGCTTGATTGAGGGCAATAAAGTCACTTATGGTAATCATGAAATGAATTATCATGCAGCTCAGCAACGATCATATTCTTGAATTTTGCCTTCTTGATTATATTATGTCATATGACTTGTCTTCAAAAACAGAAGAAGTCTAAACAACTTTCATCCTAGGATTCTAATTTCAGCAATGTTGCCCGTATGTTACAGATATTAAGTAATAGGAGATTATCTACAATAAATGAAAATATTTTTATGTAAATGTCACTGAAATAAATAGTGACAAGAGAAAATTTAATTTCCATCTAGTCAAATGCATATATTTCCTGCCATAAGACCATTGCATATGATTTATCGGTTGGATCAGTTAAATGATGAATTTTTATTATGTAATAAATTATAATTGAACTAAAACCAGATATGGCTGCTTTCTAATCTACTACTAAGATTAGTAAAATTATAAATCATTTGACAGGTGTTCCATTGACATTTTTATAGTGAAACATTTGGAGGGCAGTTCAATATATCTAAGATATAGATATCCATAGTTTCGGTATCTAAATGATTTCTTCCAGTATAATTACTGAATGAGTGGGCTAATCTAGTAGAGCGAAGTCCAAGTCTTATAGTCGTCTGAAATAGAACCAAGTGATAATAGAATTAGATGGAAAGATAGAGTGGAAGCCCTATATTCCCAAATGAAAGGGAAAAAAAATCAGAGTTCAATTTATTTGGTGTGGTACTATCATTCCATAAATTAAAAAAAAAACTACAAAAATAAAATTATTTCGCGTGAATCATGCTATTAAAATCCGGTTGGACCAGACTCAAATTCACGTGTTGTTGTTAATTTGCATGTAAATAGTATCAAAAACCAGTTCCAATTGTACTACGAGGAAAGTTGTTGATCTTCAAAATTAAATTCATAATTCTTCAAAATATCTGCGATACTCAAAATTTCAGCTTAATAAAGTCATCATTTTCTTGCTTCTATAATAGATAGACGGATAGACAGATGGAAAGCACATATTTAGTTATGGCGAGATAAACATAAAATATTGAAATGATTTTATACATGTATTTTTAAGCTGGGGTCCACACGCTGCAGCATGCTACACTTTTCGTGGTTGAGAGACATTAGGGGGGAGGAAAAATGCCATGCTATACTTTTCTAAACTGCAGCACGGACAATATACCAATACTACTACAAATCAAATAGTTTGAGCCATTTCGAAATTTTGAAATTTCTTATATGACGGCTGTGCAATTATTTACTTGTGATTTTGGTGCTAATTCAGTTTTCATTATGTGCTGGTGAATTTGTGACACAATAATTATTTACTTATATCAATAACAGTAACTTGATTGAATACGCACATAATTAAACTCGATGATAATATAAGGAACTGCTGCGCAGCAAAATTATTTCGACGATACAAAATGTGCGTGCTTCGTGCTGCTACGTATGGGAAAAGTTTCAAGCGCTTGTAGAAATGAAGATATGAAAGAGAACTAAGAAAATTTGCAATGCTAAGTGAAAAGAAAATAAGAAACACTTAATTAACTTTAGACTAGATACAGAAATTATACACAAGGATTATTATACAATTTTAAATAAAATTAAAAAACACGGAAATACACACAACAACCAAAGATGAGCACATCAAAACAAACAAATCCATAATAACACCACTCACACAAACTAACTAGCACACACACACCAGCAAACACAGCCAACATAAGAATCAAAAACAGCTGATCCAGCTCAGTACATTTGTAGTCTACAGCGCTTGTAATTTTAATTTTATAACGTTTTTGTTTTTCATGTTAATTTATTTTTTCTTGTCGACTATTTATTACATAAATGTAGGGTTTTTCGTTGTTTTTATACTCGAGTAGTTTGTTCACACATAGTTATACAAGATAATCTAATTCTTTCAATTGTTCTCAATATGTTGGATAACTGAAAAAATGTAATATCACAGACCCCTTGAAAATGACTCGAAAACTCAAGAGTTGAAACGTCGAGAAAATTTGAATAAACCACAAACACAAATTTTGTAGATTTTTCTCATTGATCGGAGATCCCCAAAAAAGGCCACATCGATGCTCATAGAATTATTAAGTGTGCTGTTGCAGATCTTGGCTGTTTCGTCAAAATTTAATTTTCTACAATTGAAAGCAACACTGGTAAGTATTTGTGGCCGATACTGTAGTTTTAGCAGTCGTGTAGAACTTCCAATCTGCTTCCCGTAAGTCGCTTTAAAGGCAATTATAAAAAAGCTAAAAAGAACCGCTTACTAGTAATGGGGAAAATTTGAAAGCGTATCGATGAATCTACTAATTTGACTAATTGCAGAAAAAAATCGACGACTAAAAAAAATCGCCAAAAATATATCGATGAATCGATTAAATTTAGTCGTTTCTCCTATGTAAAATGAGCTTTTCAGAGCAACACGCTATAGTGACTTCGAATGCGTTTTGAAGTAACGCTGTGAGCGATTGACGATAGCGTAGAAAGCAAATTGGTTGCACTGAACAAGAAAAAGCGAAAAAAGCGATATTAAAGAAAATATTCGTATGTGGATTATTCCTGAGACTTTTAAAACACCGAAGAGATTTAAAATATTATGTATACTTTTTTAATTTGTAAAATATGTATGTATTTTATAAAATATATAATTACATTTCACTATGTTTTTATAATGTTGAAATTCGACACTACAGAATTTTTTTTAATTTTATTCTAAAAAGCAATTTCAAAGGCAAATATAACTGTCGACATTACATAATTTCTTATCATAAAAATCAATTATTCTAATTAGACTTCATTTTGAAAAAGTAATATGAATATTTACCGTTTCCAAATTTTTTCATATATTATATATTTAAAAAAACAAAATGGCTAATGAGCTTTGACGTCGTATTGTATACCTTTTTTAATTCAGTAAAAATTTCAAATTTCAATATAGTATTACTATTGTCACACAATAAGCGAAAGTTCTAGACTCATAAACTAGCACTGTAACTATAATTACGACCCAGATTCCTTTGGTTGTATTACAAAAATGTGCTTACCTAAGAATTATAACGTTATTAGGACGTTCTATTTTTCAAAACACATCACTATAACATCACATCTGGGGACTGTAAATGTTATGGAACTTTTTGAAAAAAATCTTGAAATGATAGTTAAAATTTACCTTTTTTTTACGGCATAAGATAATAGTTTTTTATGAAATGTATTTTTTTTAGACATTAATAACTGTTACCGAAGGCTTTCATTTATTTAAGTCTTATGATAGGGGTCCCAAAAGACGTTGTTTTGATTTTTTAAAGTCTCATAATAACAGTCTTCACAGACTTTTGTACTTTTAACTCAATTCTAAGAGTTATCACAGATTTTTATTAATAAAAGTTCTCTTCATAAAACTCCCATAAGACGTTTAATTTTTTAGTCTCAGGATAACTGTTTTAGAAAACTTTTATTAATTTCAGTCAGTCCATAATTGTTTCCAAAGAATTTTATTCATTAAAATCGCATGATAAAAGTCTAATAAGACTTTTATCTTTTCAATTTTTCGATAAAAGTCTGACCGGGATTTTTATATTTTACACTAAGTTATAATAGTTATAGAAGACTTTTATTTATTTAAATCTCATAATGGATCTATGGCAGAGCTTTTATTCTTGCAAATCTTGGTATTTGATTCTCGGTTTCAGGAATCGGATAGCCCGCAGACCCGGGTATCCGGATATCCGCATATTAGGAAAATTAGAAAATAGTGACGAATTCACAGACTGTTTCCGTCTCAGTGGTCCGAAGAAAAGGAGGTTATAGTACTTACATAACCAAACAAAAAAGTAGATGGCGGGGGAAGGGGTATGGCAACCTCGGAGTTATGAGCGATTAAAGAAATATGCTAGGTTTTTACAAAACACACCGTAGATTTGTTGTTATACATCCTATAAAGATGATTATTTTTAGCTCGAGGAAATATAAAAAGATGGTAAACTGCTGCACATTCGCATAGTTTCGGATAAAAAATATCACGACATTACAGCGGTGCCCGAGTGAGTCGATACAACAAATTATTTCCACATCGCCAAATGAGTTTAAAGGCCCCTATTTTGAACTGTATTAAATGATAAATAAATAATAAGAGTTTCAATAATTTTTTTTTATTTTAAATTTAATTATAACTGTTAACGAAGACTTTTAGTTATTTAAGTCTTCGGAACATTTATAATTAACTTTAAAATAAAAAAATTTATTGAAACTCTTACTAGGAGACTTAAAAGTTTTTTAGCAATTATTAAAACACAGCATAAAAGCTGCCAAATTTAATAAAGATATTAATAATCTTGATAACACCACGATAAGACACAATTTTTCACAATTCCTAGATGCACAAACAGTAGAAAAACATGTCGTGTTACAATTACAATTTTACAAAAACTATTGCGGCTGTAGAGTTTTTTTTGCACGTGCCTGCACACAAAACCTATAGTGCTTCTAAAACAGCAACCGTCGTTTTGATGACGGTAAATATAAGTGCTGCCATGAAAGTATGAAACTGGGAAATAGGAATCAGAAAAATAATGAGATTTTGTTTTTAATATTAAAAAAAATTGAAAAATCGAAGATAAATTAATCGATGTGTAAGAAAAATCGCACGAAAATAATCGACTAAAAATATCGGCTAATCGGTTATAAAAACATCGATGTTTTTAGTCACTCGACTAATATTCCTCATCCCTACCGCTTACTTTTGCGGACATGCAATGTTAAAATTTATATGAAACTGAAGAACAATAGAAGCGCAGTGACTCAGCGGAAAAAAACCCTTTTTAAGCACATCTGCGGCAGGACAAAGCGCTTCGATTGTGCTTAAGTTTCATATAAATTTTAACATTGCGTGTCCTCAGAAACAAGCACTTCCTCTTAGCAATCGTTTTAATCGCTTTTAAAGCAGTTTGTGTAAAGCAAATTGGAGGCTCTGCACGATTGCCACTGCTACAGTGTCAGCATAAATAGTTACCATTGTTTCTCTTTTAATTACAGAAAATTAAAAGTTTGACGATAATGATTATGCGAAGTAAAAGCAAATCACATAGTTTAAAGATTAACACTATAATTCAATATAAAACTTCACACAGCAAATGTCTTATCTGAAACTGCGAATCACAATGACTAATCGTAAGGCGTCAACACGAGAAAAGAAACTTGCATGATCACGTTCGCATTTAATATTTGCTTTGAAATCGCTTCAGATTGCTTCCGGAGAAGCACTTTTTTGGATGCGTATCAGTAACCTAGCTACAAGCGCTTGGACTTTCTCCCGCTGGGATAATTTCCATTTGAACGGAAAACTAGCGTTTCTGAAAAAAGAAAAAAATTAAGGGCTTCACTAGACATAACGTGGAAGCTCTTTAGAAGAATATTCACTGATTTATCCAGAAAAATAAGCAAAGGCAAGTAACTCAAGAGCTTCTATAGGCATCACTTGGAAGCTCTAGTATAGAAGATTATTTGATGAGTTCCAGCAAAAGTCTAATAAAGGCTGATTTCATATAATTTTCCGCGAATTTGTGGATTTTGCCACTATTGTGCGAAGTAACGCATATCGCATTATCAATGTAACGTTCAGAGTGTTTAGAAGTAATCCGCTGAAGGAAGTTTTGGTTAATAAAATTGAGAATAAATGGGAGAATATTGGCTTATTTAATCAACTTAATAAAATTTAATACCAAAAATAATCATGAGCAAATGCAATCGTCTTACTACTGTTCTCAGGAAGCAGTCTTGAAGGCCTCTTATGATATTAAAGGAAAAGGACTGCGATGATTAATCAAAAAGATCGTTAAAGCCTTAGAGAAGATATCTTCAAAAAACTTCTGCACCAATCATTTAGCCCACGAGTAAGAAACTAAAAGAGAGGCTCATCAACAATAATTTTCGTGCCAATCTCAAAAATGTGTAAGTTTATACACATCCTATAAAAAATTCGTATTGCAGGCGGATGAAAAAATAGAAAAGTTTATGCAAGGGATTTTGGCGCGGCTTTTGAAAAGATGGGGCAAAATACTAGCAGCAGCATAGTGAGTGCTACTAATACAAAACAACTTTTTGAGATTCTCGGTTCCCCAGTAAACTTATTTCCATCTTCCGTTGCCCAATAACTTGCCTGAAAATTTCATTTTTGGTAAATCCATAATAACAAAATAAATTAAAGTTCTTTTACTTTTCTCAAAATTACAACCATTTACCAATATTCTAATTCCCAGCTTATTATTAAAAAAGAAACAAATACAGTCTTACTATATTTAAACATAAAAGAATGTAAATATTTTTCTATTTATAGTAACCTTCCAATTTTAACATTACCTACGTCTTTTGTGCTAGGGTAAATCTCTTTACCGAACATAAACAAAAGTGACACCTAGGGTACAGGCTAGAAGGAGATGTAACTATATGTTAGCAAGTGAGAAAAAACATCACGCTCGCCACGCAAAAATGGCATATATGTATATACACGTAATGGCCTCTCCCACTGGGAAAAATGGCGCTCTAAGAACCCTCCTGAAGCGCTTCCCTGGAAGCTCGTAGCGCTTCTTTTCCCTATCCCAGTTCATTGCTTTTTAACATAGGCATGTCCGCAGAGGCAAGCGCTTCAATGCTACTGCTAAGAAGCGCTCTAGAAGGTCTCTAAATGATGGCCAAAGAAGTTTTTTGATTGTGTCTTTTCGAAAGCTTTAATGAGCTTTTTGGATAACCATCGGAGTGATACCAGATATGAAGTAATTACTTCATTTTGAAGTATTTTTAACGTGGATAAGTATTGAAGAATTTTAAATATTTCACTCCATATTAATGAAGTATTTTAGTTTATTTTAAAACTTTGATCGTTAATGTTTAATTTGTCCCAAATAGGAACTTATTTGTAAATTGAATACAAAAAAATGTACAAAAAAATGCTGTTGTACAACCGTGTTCTTTTTGGAATTCACTACAGAAATCTCATAGATTATCCAATGAAAATATAACCAGTTGTAAAGGGTTTTCCAATAAGAGCTGTTATTTTGATATTCAAAGAAAAATGCAATTTTTTGAGATAAATGATCGGATCTTTATTTCATTATAACGAGGAAGGTATGCCGTTAATAATGGAAAATAACATCAGCCAAATGACCACCACGACCACGCCTACAGGACCATATCCTTTTCATGAAATTTTCCATAACCAAATCGCAAAGTGGCTGCCCTATGTCCTCGATAGCCTCACGAATTCCTATCTTTGAGGTCTTGAATCGACGCTGGGCTGTTGTCGTAGACCTTCTCTTTCACGTGGCCCCAAAGGAAGAAGTCGCAAGGTGTTAAGTCACAAGAACTCGGTGGCCAATTGTGATCACCTCTTCGAGAGATAACACGGTCTGGAAACTTTTCCCGTAAAAGATTAATGGTTTCGTTGCTTGTATGGCACGTAGTGCCGTCTTGTTGAAAGTAAACGTTGTCCAGATCAATACCATCCAATTCCGGGCATAAAAAATCATTAATCATCTGTCGATAGCGCAATCCATTCACCGTAACTGTTGCTCCAGCCTCATTTTCGAAAAAGTAAGGTCCAATGACCCCGCGGGACCATAAATCGCACCAAACAGTCACACGTTGAGGATAGAGAGCTTTTCTGAGCCCCAGATGCGACAATTTTGCTTGTTGACGAAGCCATCGAGGTGGAAATGGGCCTCATCACTCAAGATGAGTTTTCGATGGAATTCCGGATCATTTTCATGCATTTCAAGGATCCAATCAGCAAAGACTCGACGTTGTTGGTGATCGGCCGGCTTGAGTTCTTATGTTAACTGAACTTTATAAGCCTTAAGACCCAAATCTTTATGCAAAATACGGTGTAATGACGTTTGTGGAATGCCTAATTCCAAAGAACGACGAGGAATGGACAAACCTGGGTTTTCTTCAACACTTTCGGCTACAGCAGCAATATTCTCGGCTGTTCTTGAGCGACGTGCACAGGTTTTATTCTTCACATCACTAACTTGTCCCGACAGCTCGAATTTTTCTACCAATTTCTGTATTGCAGTCCGACAAGGTGCTTCACGACGACCCAAAAATGTTTGAGTTTTACGAACCGTCTCTGCCACATTTTCACAATTTTTATAGTGAATTTTAATAATTTCAACGCGTTGTTGAATCGTGTATCGTTCCATTTTTATTAATGGCGTAGTTTCTACTTGTCAAATGTCAAAAAATGCTTCAAAAGTGATATCTACCCGCTATTTCGGTAGATTCGGCTAATTAAAATAACACCTCTTATTGGAAAACCCTTATAATTTGTGATTTCCTTCCAATTGAATTGAAAAGATCTATTCATCTATGCATATTTAGATAATTGAGTTCACGGTATTTCTGTATTAATGCTCCGTGAATCTGCAGTATAAGGTTTCCAAAATTTAAAAAATTATGTTTGAAAATTATGTTGCTAAACCCTATTTTTTTATTATAGATTATTTAAGTACATTCCAAGAAAAAAATATAAAGTTCCACTTTTAATAAAAAAAGAAAAAACTGCAGAATTAAATGCAATTTTTTCCTTGTTGCTATGTAAGAAAGTACTTCATTCATTTAAATTTTAACAATTCGATGAACGCTTAGCAGAGCGATTTTATTTCTGGGGCTAAAAAATCAATTTGAAATAATCAATAAAAAAAAAAACATTTAATTTTTTAGGGCATTTTGACCAAAAAATAAAGAAATAATTTTTTGCGCTATTTAAATAAAGCCAAGGGGCACTCATTGATAATATTAGTTACCATTTTATAATTATAGTTACAACAGAAGTTGTTGTTTCAAAGACGACTTAGATTTAATATTCCCTTAAAAATTTCAACAAACTTTAATATACCACTGCGATTAAGTTGTCTGATGTCATACATACTGGACTGCTTATTTGCTTTCTCTATTTTGCACACATTTCTCCTAAGTTGTTTTACCTGAAAGGGCCACGGAAGAAAGTTGTAAAATGACAACAGCAATTGTTATGGGTTGCTACATATAAAGAATTGTGAGTAAAAATTTCGTTTATCAGATAAACAAAAGTATATGCTACAAAAAGGGGAAAGGGGAGGGGGCTGGTTGATTCTCACAAACCCACACCATATATACGGCCTTGCCCTTATGATAGTGCGTCTCTTATGTCCCAAAATTAATGGCATGCTTTTATTACGGCTTTCAAACGCTATACTGGACTTAAGGTAAATCAATTGTCGAACTTATCTGTTGCAACTTATCCGTAGGAGTCTAAAACCGCAAAGGCCACAATGTGTTGGAACGAGAAGCTTTACGCTAACAAAATGTACAATGTAAAAAAGTAGGACAATTCCCTAAATTTAAGACACATTTTTTCCTAAAAATAAATGTTATTTTCTCTGATATAAAGAGAAAATCAGTTTAATTTCCCCACATCAATGGAATATTCAATAGATGTAGGTATTTGGCACCAGAAAACCTATATATATTATGCAAAATTTCCGAAACGTTAAGCTTTTTCGGATAAAACAAAGAGAACATTCAATAAATTAAGTATTATTCCACAATTGGAAGTATCTCAATTTTAGGGATAAAAACATCTTCCGCTTTTTCCAATTGGAGCTTTTCCCAATCTTATCAAAAAAATACCTAAGCTTGATGGCACAAATTTTTGCCATTCATTTTAGGGAAAATGTTTTTACTGTATATCTACTGTACTATAAGTCTAAAAGGGCAGTGTGTATACATCAAGAAGAAGAAAAATTTCAGATTTAGAAGATTTTCCATATTGGATGGCATAACCAATTATACTGATACATAACTGATGTCATACCTTTCATCAGTTAACTGTATTTGGAGCGTGATCAGTAAATCGCAAGCGAAATTTATGAATTACGATATGTACACTGTAAAAAATGCGCAAATTGTTGCCACAGAGCATAGGTATTTTTTCCTGAAATGTAGGGAATATTCCACTACATTTTAAGGAATATTCCGCAAATTCCCTACATTTTAGGGAATATTCCCTTCATTTTAGGGAAAAATACCTAAACTCTGTGGCAAAAATTGTGCAAATTTTTTACTGTGTAGATTGTTTTTATTATTGTTAATAATTATTATTTCTTTGTTTCTATATTTTTTATATACTTTAATTCTTTTATATGTATCCATTAATTTGTTAGATATATAATCCACACTTTGAAACAACAGTTCCTATAGAATGAGTTCCGCAGGGCTCAATCCTCGACCATCTGCTTTTCAGCCTTTATATAAATGACCACCATATTGAGACTCATTTCGTTTGTAGATGATCTCCAAATATAAATTAAACAGCAAAATTGGGCTAATTCTGCTAATCGATAGTTTTCCTTTAACATATATGTATTGACATGGTAAAAAATCTAGGAATAATAAATATCCGAAATCTTAAGTGCTGTGATCATATTGTGCCCACCTACGAAAATTTTCTAGTGGATTAAAGTTGGTTGCGATGGTTACATGTTGAATTAATGCCCAAGAATACCAGACTGAAGCTTGTAAAGACTCTACAACTCACGTATTTTACGTATAGTTTTCTAATTTATAATAGATTGACTAGAATCGGTGCATGTTCGAAGAATGGATATGGCCTTCAATAACAGTTTACTTACGCTTTATTTGTCAACTCAGGCTATTTCATCATATATGTAATTAACGCTTTTGGGATGCACTCTAGATATACCTACGGAAAGGCCAGAGCTCTGATATTTGTTTATAGACTCATTCATTCACAGCAGCCGGATTTTTTAATTGATTATATATAATTTTTACAAACGAACACAAGCAGAGATCTGTTGATTCTCCATTTTGAGAAAGGCCTCTCCTACGTTACAAAATTAAATAAATGTATGAATTGAATTGAATTTTTAGATGAAAATTTTCACTTAAAAATTACGTGGTCGTCTAATTTATATCATATTCTATATTAACAAAAAAAAAATTGATTAATCATTAATGTCTTTTAAAATAAATAATAAAAGTGCGAAAAATTTGCAGGTTCAACAGAAGTAAAATAGCTTGAAAAATGATTGAGATTTTTCCAGACCAATTACATGTGCAAAATTGAATCATTCCTAAATTTTGGGGGAAAAATCGTAGCTTTTCATTCTATAAATTCGGTTTAAGTCCATGCTGTTGTCACGCTAAAGATTCATTTTGCCCTTTTATTCATTCCTAACCTGAAATGAAGGCAAAAAAACTTCCTACGTAAGTACATAAAACTAAAAACAAACACGTTTTTTTTTTATTAATATTTTTTTTTTCATTTTTACATAAACAGCTTAGTGTCACCAAAACTGGAAATACTGGGGCAAGGTATCTGTTTAAAAATGTAGCGCATGCAAATTTTTAACGATAGCAATAATTTTATCAAATATTTCTTTTATTTCCAAATAAAAAAAATTAATTAAATATGAACATTAAATTTAACACGACATTAGTCATATCGTGATGGAATGTTTGGAATTTGTGACAAGGAAACTTTGGAGCTTTCAGCTGCGCTAACATTATCCGGCGCGTTTGTAGCTCAATTTGGTTATTGTTAGCAGTATCCTCTAAGTTTTTGATTCGACTCGTAATTATATGTACAACATCTCAAAGTCTTGAGGGTTTTTGAACATTATTTCTATTCATACATCCTTATCACTAAAAACCAGTCATGTTCTAGTAAAAGCACGACCTAATAAGATTTTCAATTCTTTATTTTCACATTTCGCTGTCCGAATATTGGTTTGCCACATACCAAATTTGCTATTTTGAGTTAAGTACAGCTCTTTAGATTACTACTGAAGTTGACTTAAATACAAATTAGATTTTTTCAAACTTAATTATTTTTTGAGATAAATAATTTCATGTTTACCCCATGTCATATCCTTGCCACACAAGTTCTCAGCATTAACTGCATTTTTCTCTCAAAACTTCATTTTTGCGTACCTATGGGACAAGAAATACTCAGGCGACGATTTATACTGCCATCTATAGTTAGAACCTTACATATCATATTTAGATTTTAATTTAGTTTCAGGGTGGTGGGGAGAGGGTAAGTATATATGTAGGAATTATTGGAAATTGCACGAAAAGGCCTGAATATGAATGAAGAAAATAATAAATTTCTTGGAAAATTTAAAGCAGGATTTCAAACTAGTGAACACCGGTAGGTATGCAAATAATGTGGGGCAGTGTCATCTTTACGCGTTGGCCTGGTGGGTCTGGGCCCCGTGATCGTATATAGACTAGCCGAAGACTAATTTTCCGCTTTCCCGGTTTCAAAAACCGGACGAGGTGGTTGTTTTTTCTATTGTATTTAATAATTTCGTTTGAATCGTAAAAATCGTAAAAAGTTTGTCTAAAAATTCCTCTATTCCATCTGACCGATTTTAAATATTTTAAAGTCGAGTTCACCATTGGACAAGATCAAAAAATGAATTTAAATATAATAAAAATAAACGTAATTTTCATTGTATAGTGCCAGTGTTTATAGCCCGAAAATTTCCTTAATTTCCAATCCATTTTCATGGTATACTTTCAGTAGTCAAACTCTAATTGGAAATCAGAGAAAATATTCATATTGTTTTTAACATAATACTGATAACTCTGCCTGGTTGAGGTTATTCCACTAAATCAGTGATTCTCAACCTTTTGTGGTCCATTTCCCCATTCTGGAGGTTGACTAACACCTATCACCCCCTTTTCATTTTCATTGTATGCTCAATTTTAATTTGAAGTAAAGTGTAAATAATAAAGCAGTTTTATTATTTTAATCAATTTTATTACCGTATATAGAAGCAATCAAACCAGTTTTATTCGGTTACTCTTAAATACAATAGAAAAAAGTTTAAAATGTACATTTTTTGCAGATTTTTTTTAAGAACAAAGAAGTGAAATAATCCAATCCAGAATTTATAACTTGGGCAAATATTCAAATCTTGTTTCCATGTCAATTTTTTACTGGTCAAGGTGATCAGTAAAAATTATGATTTTGTTTTCTGGGAGTTCAGAAGTCTCGTTATCTGGCACTGAACTATTTTTAAGGATCGACACTGAATTAGCTCTTTATGGCCAATATTCACCTTGTGAATATCAAATTTGGCGACAAATGATGAAATAATTCATTTAGCCTTGATAAGGTTCATCTTGTTTCTTTGAAGCCTTATATTGATTTCGTTCATTTTTTTGTAAAATATCTGTAAGGTACGTAAGTTCCAACTTGCGTTGCTTCAAATTCTCACTCTAAACAGGATCAGACGTGTCGAGAAACTCGGTAACCGTGTCAAATAATTCGAAGAACGACGCAAACAGTTTCCTTTGGAAAGCCACCTCACGGCCGTATGTAGAACCAAGCGTTCGAATTTCTCATGATTTTCATTGGCTGAAAGAGGGAAGACAGAATTGCATTGTGTATTGCTGTCCATTCCTCTATTAATCCTGTGGATCCCTTCTCAAATGTGAAAAAGAAAACTTGAAAACGATGTGTAATTTAATTAATTTCTCATTGGGGCGTACTAAGTGTACAGTCATCATAAAAAATTTCTTGTGATCATATTTCCAGGAAAGTCTTAAAGAAGAGCTAGCTCGTTCAGTTTAATTTTAGAGGAATCTACCGACATTACTACTAATAAGTATTTAGGTATAATTATAAAATATTATAGTGAGAAAAAGAAGAGAATTTTTGTGCAATTTTTGAAATCAGTTGAGCTCACCGAATGTAATTCGAATGGTTTGCTCAGTGCAGTACATTCTGTTTTAAATGTATATGGCTTATCGGTGGCAAAAATGTCTGGGCTTGGGACGGATAATACAAGCGTCATGGTAGGAGTTAACAACGGGGTATATAAAAAGATGATTGAGCAAAAAAGGTCGCTTATTCTTATACCTTGCGTGTGTCATACCCTTCAGCTTGCCGTTTTCTTTTCCACGCAGACATCTTTGACACAAAACATCGAATTTTGATAATTGAAGCCTATAATTGGTTTTCTGAGTCAAGCACAAGAAAAATATTTTATAATTTAATAATAATACATACAAGCAAAAAAATGAAGATTGCGAGCTCCTGAAGTTCTAAAGACGAAGTGCTAACAATGCGTAGAAGTAAAAACTCATTTTGGAATCGTGCGCCAATTTTAAAGCTGTCAGACCGCTCTGTTACTATATGATTTATATCGAGATGACTTGAATTATGCATACTGTTTGTTCCTAAAAAATATTTTATAAGAAGTACAAAAAGTGAGTATTGCTTTTCAGGCAAAAGACGCATATCCAACAAAGGTCCTCGAAGAACTATTGTTCTTATTAAAATCCTTAACAAAACAAATTGTAATTGAAGAGAAGATTATCGGAAATATATTATAGGTTGACTTAAACGAATTTATATTACCTCGTCCGTACTTAGGATATGAAATTGAAACTTTTGTTGAGAAATCTGTAAAGGTAAATAATATACCTAGCAACGGAAAAAGAAAAGGTTTTACGTACAACTTGCATCAAATTCTTAACCAAATTAGTTACTGAAATAAGAAATAGAATTCCCAAAATCGCAGAAAAATTAAGAAAAATAATTTTTTTTTTCAATCGAAAATAGCTTGAAATCCATAAATCCTCCGCTGGTTCCTTTGCTTCAAATGACACAATATTCCACCCAAGATATATCTGAAGTAGAAAATTAAGGGAGAAATTTAACTCTAGTACAATGGGAAACTAATCTGAATGCCATTGAATTTTGGATAGTAGTAAATAATTTTAGAAGTTCGAATAATGAAAATCCATATGAAGACCTCTGTAAATTTTTGCTATCATTACTAGTTTTACAATTTTCGAATGTTGATGTCGAAAGGCTATTTAGCGCTATGAATAATATTAAAAGAAAATTGCGCAATAGAATCAGCACGATATTATTAAATAGTATCTTGCTTATAAGAGACAGTTTAAATGTAAGTGACAGATGTTGCTTTTCGTTTGAAATAAACAATAATATTTGAAAGAAATTTCTCGTGCTGAAAAATATGAAAAATGTGAAAACGAAGAGGCTGATGTACGTTAGTACGTAATTCTGGAGCTAAATTGTAAAATTAGAAGGGAGAAAAATCCAAGTTCGTTTTTAAATCTTGGAGTTTTTTAATAGTAAACCGTAAATATAGGTGAAGAAATTTGTTATTTTTTTTTTCTTTTTAATTATCAGTCAAAAATAAATTTGAAAATTTATATTCAAAAAATAAACTCTCGGAAAAATTAAAAAGAAGATTTTTCCGAAATATAAAAAATGTGACTTGATTGTTTTTCCTCTGTAATGTTCATATGTACATTGTATTACTGTGTAAAGATATGTCTACCAAATGTAATATAAATAAACCTTATTTAAAAAATCTTAGTCGTTTTGTAATGAAAATCGTTTATTTACAATGACTGCAGTTAATACCCTATTCGATTCTGTGATATCGTTAGTTGTTATTATTTTTTATCTCTCAACTCAAATTTAGCATAATATTTTTCGAAAAAGCATATTTTTCTCCGGAGATTTGCATATTTTTTGCGAAAATTTCTGGCAACGCTGGTGGGCATGGCTTACTCGAAAGGTTTACGAAAATGGCCAACAATTTTAAAATTTAACAGATTTTGAGAACACCATAAAAGCAGTTTGGACTTTGGATTTCAATTAATCTAATTAGAAGTCTCTACATTTCAATTACCGATAGATTATTAGACGTAATTACTCAAAACTAAAAATATTAAATAATTTAAAAAAAAATAAAAAAAAAAAAAATAAAAAAAAAAGTAAAACGTACGAGTTTTTATTCAATCGTATGCCTTAAAATCTGTGGCAAGTTATATGTCATTAATCAGTAGCTCGCTTTAAAATACACAAGTTTTCATAATAAAGGATTTAAAGAAAGAAAAAGAGAAGAAAATGAATGAAAATTACCGTTAGATTAATAACCTGAGCACAGTTCTGAAAAATAATAAAAATTTATGGTGGACGTAACCTGTTGCTCGCTAATTTATCATTACCACCATCTTAAAACATTTTATCCTTATATTCATTAATTTTAATCCCCTCTCCTCATGACCTGCAAATTAAATTAATTTTTGCGGACATTCGCTCAGGCTGTTCATTGGACATGGCCCCTTCCTTAATAATTTTAAGAAGATAGGCAAATCCAACAGCGAACTGTATCGATTTTGGGAATAATATCACGAAACCTGCAAGCAAGTTAAATATGCGTTCGGACGCTTGCAACTTTAAGGATAAAAATCACTGCAGAAGCATTTAATTTATCACTCCAAATAAGGTTAGCTAGCTAACCTCCAAGGCATTAAGTGAATTAACAAAAAGTCTGGATTTAGAAGCAACACTTTAGAGAAGGACACAATATATCAGCTCTGGTCGTGGTGTTCGCAGGGTCTTAGTGGATTAGTTTCCCCTACTTTTGACCTTAACCTTAACCATATTAATTTTAACTAAGAATTAAAAAGATTATTTCGACCTCTTGTTATAAAATGAATTAAAACTTAAAAAAACAGGCAGCTCGTTATGCTTTTACTCTTAGTATGCCATATGATTTTATTTATAGTAGTAAGTCTCTGCATAATTATAAATTTTTCAGTATTACACCCATTCCTTTGGGAAAATTTACTTCTATATTAAAAAAAAAAAACAATACCTAATGCAAATATATTTGAATTTTTTCTTAATTTTTTTTGCCCAAAGTCTACAATTTTCATCCATTTGTACTTGTGCACACGAAATGGGTTATTTGATATGCGAAGTAATTAAATTAAAATAGTAGTGGACTAAACGAAATACATAATTAAATTACCTTCATTAAATTACTACTTATTCAATTATCCATATTTCTGTTGAATATATTTTAATCCAAGCTGTTGGTATTACAAATCTGTATCGAAATAAAGAAATAAATACAAAGATACAGCAGACTTGCGGTTGTTATTGTTTGGGTAGTAGGATTTGCACCGTTTTCTTGATTATTATTTTTTTTTTTTTGATTTAAAAGCAACTTGATCCAACACTTTGTATACCAGATATTGGTAAACTTTCACTTTATCGTCTGGACGCAAATTCTTTCACATTTTTTTGAAGGCCACAAGTAATTTTCCACACCACAAACCAAATAATCACAATTAATCAATTTTTTTTTTAAATTTTTACCATGAAGGAAAAAGAAAATTAATTAAAAATTAAAACTAAAGCCTGAAAATTTAAAACTTTCGATGAAGGTCACACTGTTTGTTTTTTTTTTTCGCAGGAATAATACTAACTTTAACGGAATTATTATGAGCTCTTTTGATCTAGATACTTGGTAGATAGCCACCGACACTACAAACATGAATACTAAGAGCTTACTGATCTGTTGGCTAACAAGTTCAGATCAATGAAATGCGAAAGGTAATACCGTAATACCAGTTGTCTACAGCTAGTGAACAGAGTGAACCCCGCTCTAATCCACAAAAGGTGATTGAACATAAAAAGCTTTGCTTTAGTGCTTTTAAGACTTGATTATGTTAGCTGGGTTGCAATTTATGTAAAGGTTTCCACTTGAAATTTTCAATTTCTAATATTCTTTTTGGTATTATAGTTTCAAAGAATTTTATTGTGTAATTGATTTTTAGGAGGCACTTGTTTAGATTTTAAAAATAGGCATTTGATTATTTCGAATTTCTTCCTAGCACCCTGTAATATCTATAAGCAATCATAACATGATAACGATACGACGAAAAGAGGTGTTCTGCCCAATGAGAACACTCAAGAAAAATATAAGTAAGGATGGGGATTGTAAATAATAACGCCAGTGAATACTTAAAGTTAATGGTCTATTTCACAATACGTCAAACTTAATACACTATGGAGAAAGAAAAATTTTTAAGAACTTTTATTTTTAACAATTCTTAATCGAATTTATAAATACAAGAGGAAAAAAGAACCGCCTCGTCCGGGGTTCCAAGCCGGGACCTTCCGCTTGCTGGTCGACTGCTCTTACCACTAAACTAACGAGACAGATGATTTTCCCTCTTGCATTCATCAATTAGTAACTAGCCTAATTAAGTCACGTACGTTTGCTTTCACCTGGCATTAAATTCAATTTTTATTTATTTTTTCCCGGACGGGAATCGAACCTACACTTGTTAGAATCGGTCAATGATGGAGAAAGAAGAATTTTTAAGAACTTTTATTTCTAACGATTCTAAATCAAATTCATAAATACAAGAGGGAAAAACAAGCGCCTCGTCCGGGGTTCGAAACCGGGACCTTCCTCTTGCCGGACGACTGCTCTTACCACCAGGTCCTGGTTTCGAACCCCGGACGAGGCGCTTGTTTTTTCCTATATATAGATATGTATTAAATGATTAATCAGAATGTATTCACCAATTTAAAATATGGAATCGACTGTATAGCGTTGGTAAATAGATAGTTAGTGATTATCTTGTTCTAGTCATGCCCCGAAACAAGATACTTTGTTTCAGTCGAGACCCAAAACAAAGTTTGTGTGTTAGTAATGATCTTGTTCTAGTCAATTCCCGGAACAAGATACTTTACTTCAGTCGAGACCTAAAGTAAAGTTGTAATTTGATTAGTTGAATTCTTGTTCTAGTCGTTCCCCGGAACAAGATACTTCACTTCAGTCGGCACCCAAGGCAAAGTTGTATTAGTAGTATTTATTCTAGTCGGCACCCAGAGCTGGGCAAGTACCAAAGAATAAGTACTTAAGTATAAGTACAAGTACCGAAGGCCTGAATACTTCAGCGTAAGTACAAGTACCGCATGGATGAAAAGTACTTGTAACTAAGTACTAAGTCTAAAAAAAGTACTGAGTACTTTTTGAAGTACTTTTCAAAGTAGTGTTTTAGAATATTTGTACGTTGGCAGTAAGATAATGAAGTTTATCGAGTTCAGTTAATAGATATTAATAAATAAATACCTTTTGAAAACTATAATATATATTGTAAACAGTGGCTACTATTTATAGTTTTCAATAGCCTTCGGCGCTGCTGGTGGAGTGAAACTTTCACCTCTCATTACTACACTCATAAAAACTACTAGAGGCACGCCCAAGCACCTAGTATTTTCCAATCATGCATAACAATTTTAAGAAAAAAATTGAGGCCTTGCCTACATCAGGTTGAGGCATCGTTGATTTTATATTGGAGCGAGGCATTGCTTGCTTACCCTTGGTTATGTCCACTGACGTATATAATATGGACTGCTTACTATTTCACGTAGGCACAATTGCTTGCGTCAAAAAGAGTTCTTACATCTGTGCCAACATTAAAAAAAAAAATCTTTAGCGGGAAGTTGAAAAAGTGAGCATGCAGCTCGGAAAGTGATTTTAATAAAATATTTAGAATTTCTTCTGCGTATCTAATGAATCTATTGTCTTTGGTAAAACATTTTTTATCAGTAATAACCGTAAATTATTAATTTAAAATAATGTATTTCGACGAATCCACTAATTTATTTGTTGTTTTCAGTTCTCCCTCAGTTGGTACTTGGTGCTTAGACTGAAATTCAGCATATAGCAGTGATCCCACATCCTGCAGTGTATTTCTATGAACGTAGTCAGTCCATATTATACACGTCAGTGGTTATGTCATCAAGTCTAGGCATTGTCGATTTTATATTCGAGCGAGATGTTACTGGTTTTTCTTCTACTTGCCCAGTCTTGTTTGTATGTTATTAGTTTGTCTAAGGTTCTGAGTTGACGCGTGAGTGAGAAACATGCTTTGACAGTTCTATGCGTGCCTTGAAACTCAACAAAAGAGGAGTTGCGCTAGAGATTGTGTTTGCTTTTCTTCGAAGAGTTAGATATTTTTAGGTACTTAATAGACTCAGAAATACTTAAGTAAAAATCGTGGTACTTAAGTACAAAACTAAGTCTTAAGTACAAGTACATAGACGCTAGTACTTATGTTCAAGTACTAAGTAGGGGCATTTCAAAAGTATTGAGTAATAAGTCTTAAGTAACTAAAATGTACTTTAAGTAGTACTTAAGTCTTTTTTTACTTAAGTATTGCCCAGCTCTGTCGGCAGCCAGAATAACTATCTTTAGACCCCAGACCCCAGATATAGTGATTATGTTAACAGAATTTATTCCAGTCGAGACCCAGAATAAATATTTTTATCTCAGTTGGTACCCAAGATAAAGTAGCCAAGTTGATGCCAAATGATGAACAATCTATGAGGGCTGGATGCGAAAAGAGGAAGATTCAAGTTCGCTTGCGACTTATATTGCCTCTGAATTGCGCACGGCAAGAATACATTAATTTTACAGGGTAATAGGTCTCAGTGAGAGGAACCAAAAATTGTATGGAAGTAAGTGGCTAATGCTTCGTTTGAGAGGTAAGGGGTATTGGAATTTTCGGTCCTTTTTCACACCCCGTAACCTTGTTGCTATATACTTATCTTAAAAAATTGACCTTTATCTCAGATGATAGTAAATTGTCCAAGCTTTATAACGAGCATCGAACCAACTCTCTACCCCCTCAAGTCGCTAGTTATGGGACGCCAAAGTCAAAATATTGGAAAAAAAAATTCAAATTTTTTTAAATTTTGGCAAATTTCCCGCTGAAATACCTGATGACTGTTATATTTTCGTGTAAGATTTTGAAACCTCAAAATGTTACCTTTCATTTGATTGTCATGTACATATCTAACTGCGTTCTGGATGATTTATTATTTCGTTAATTTTGCTACTGACGATGGTAATCGCGCCTAATTTTATGCAATTCCACACAAAAACGGTTGTTTATGTTCTCCCGGAGACAGACTTGTAATTTCAATATTGATATATTGATATTGCAATTATGTTAATTGCAATATACGATTTCAGAGACACACTTGCGGTTTACGATACTGACAAAAAAAAATAGAAAACTTACATTTGATTTGTCATTTAATTTGTTGTTTAACTTAACAAAGTTCCGCGCATGTACAAAATGCGAGCAAATATTGTGAAATTACTTGTCTGTATGGAAAATAAAAGTGAAATAGACACTTCAACTTGATGAGTGTCAAATATTAAATGTCAGAAAAAGTTGCAGACAACATTACAGTATTAAAATCGGTTCTAAAAAGGTCGTGTATTAAATGATTGATGGTTTAAAACTAGGGTCATATTGAGATAAGCCCAGTATACCGCGAAATTTTTCGCAGCTTTAATATTGAAATCCAATGTTCTACATACTGAGTGTACACCGAGCGTATACCGAGAGATATATTTGCGATTTAGTGCATATTGCAATATTGAAATTGCAAGTCTGTCTACGGTATAAAAAAGTTACACAGAGCGTTAAGTGAAAAAGTACATAAAATCACAAAACCCCCTACCTCGCAAACAAAGCATTTGACATCATCTCTCCCATTTATTTTTTTCCTCTCATCGAGACCTCCCCGCTGTAAAATTAATTTATAGTTCTACCACACACCCTGTATAATATTAGTCAGTGTTCAATTGTATTCCTTTGAATCTAAGCTGGCATAGGACTGCCTTATGCTTATGACAATAATAACGTATCGACATCTAGTTTAGAATATAGAGACAACAGGAAGTGTTGGTACCTGTAAAATTCTCGTGCATGAGCGTGAATTTTTTCAGGGTCCCATGAAGTAGGTCACGCATGTTGGCTAACTTGGTGTGTCACACATGAAAGCTTTTTCTCCACACACTTGTCAAACATGTTGTCCAACATCAGTTTTTCATAATTTAAGAGCAATGTTGGACGTGTCATTGAGTGTTCTAGTTATAGATACAATTTTCGATATGGAAAGCGGTACAAAAAGGAAAAAAGCGAAAAGAATTTGGACGAAAGAGTGGTTGCGAAAAAGAAATAAATATTCTCATACAAATTTAATAAAGGAATTAGAGAGAACATCTCCAGCTGATTTGAAAAACTTTCTTAGATTGGACAGGAACACATATCAGGAGCTGCTAGAATTATTAACCCCATTTATTCAAAAACAAAATATCCTCCGCACCCGCTCCTGATTTCTCACTTTCCGACACTTTATTCAATTCGCTCCTATATGAAGACCGTTTTCTGTTGAGTTTTCTTTTAACTGTCTCTATATCAGCACAAGGTTCAACTTCTTTTAATTTTCTTAAAAGTTTTTCATAAGCAGTCCTTTTTAGCACTTTATTTTTATACATGTCACATTTCACTTTCCAAACCTTAGGATGCTCGCGATATAGCTCAAAAACCTCTTTCCAAAACTCATGTTTCACTAATCCCGCCATATTTCAGTCCTTATTTTCCTATGTTCACTGCAATAGAGTTCACTAAAGAATGACGAATGCGTGACATACATCGCCCTACACGGTACAATATGTTGTTAAACACGTAGACCCACTACCAAAAAATCAAACTAATTTGATTTTCATCCAACCGCTTGGCACACTGCGTGTCACACCGTCAAACAGGCACACACACGGGCAAATTTGCGGGACAACATCGTTGTTCTACTTGAGTTGGCCAACATCGTGTATGGGCGGTCCCCTTTATATTGAAGAAAGATACAAATCTATTATCAGCTGTCAAACGAAGTTTGTCTAATTAAAAGAATTTGAATCTAATTTAAAACTTTTGATAAAATTGAAAAGTGATATTTTTCTAAGTGATGTTCATGTATTTTCAGAATGAAATGTTTGGTGAAAAATTGCCACAACAACACCAAGGTACAACGTGGGAAATCATTTTCCAGGCAAGTATAGTTATAAAATATTATTTTTTGTACTTTACACACCTTTTTATATTAAATTAAATTAAAAATACATAACAAAAACGATGAAATATCGAAAAAGTCCTTCCTCCACCGAGATTTGTTTACGTTTGTGACAGCTGAGAAATCGCCTGGGTAGCCTGTCGTAGTGACATCGAATAAGAACCTTTCCGGTGGGAGCAAACGCAATATTTTCAACCATATATCTTGTTGCCCAGCTCTCTATATTGATTTTACTATACGGCTGTACTGGGCTCTAACTACAGCGGCAACAGATACTAACACAACCAGAATTTGACTACGCTAAATTTGGCTTATCACACTTCCTGTATTCTCTATATTCTAGCATATCTAGGTATTCATATCAGGGTATTCCGAATAGCTGGGTGTCAAATACTCCTGACAGACATAAAAGGGATATTGGTTCGACAAACGCGTACTTTGATTTTCATTTCAGTTGACAGATTTTTAAGCGTAAATAAGTTGGTAATATAAGTGGCAAATATATTAGCTTTAATGCAGGCTAAAGACCTAAACACAAGTCAGGCTTTGAGAGGTAAGAATTAAATTTCTACACTGGTCGAAAATACCTCAGGGCTGAGACTAGCGAAAAATTTTATGATGTATTTGCAACAGAGGACATAAGCATTTCAGGCTCATAAAAGGCCTACAAACTGGCCATTGTCCATTTTGATAGCATTTTAAGAAGATGGGTAAGGCCGACGGCGAGCTCTGTTACTTATGTTGGCTGCAAGAATATTATAGAAATTTCTAAATTAATAACGTCTGAAAATTAAACAGCTTCCGTTTATAGATATACATATATGTGCATACCTCTGGGCTAATTTTATATACATACATACATTTGCCTGTAACGTCTGGCATCCAGAATCACCTAAATATATTTGAGCACTGCCCTCAAAAACTTCAACTCAATTTAGTAGGCGTTGCTGTCATCTGAAATTGAAATATTGACAATACAACTTTCAGATGCGAGTCTATTGGATCTGTCTACATTAATCACATATTTTGATAGAAAATTGTTTACAACCATTAAAATGCAAGAAGCAACTGCCTCTCCAGGAATGAACACCACTAATGAGGAAGGTATACAGATGGAAAAAACCGGAGATAAAGTCGAACTTCCAACTGCAGAACCTGCTGCAAGTGTACCACCGCCTCCAGAGCAAAAGCCCAAAAAGCGAAAATTGACGAAAGAAGAAAAAGTCGCATTAAAAATACAGAAAAAGCTTCTGAAGAAACAAAAGGCTCTGGAAAATAGTAAACAAGTCCTTCGAGTAAGTAGTAAATAGTACTTACACGAGTATTCGTCTAATCTTTCATACACAACAAGGATCATCTCTTGAGAGAGCTTAAATACTCAGAAATCACATATAAACGGGGTTTCCATGAATGGGAAGAAATGTGTTTGAAACTTAAACTCGATGAACTAAAGACTGAAGTTGAGGTATTTGATAATTGCTAGTTTATAAAAAAGTTTAAGGATAACTATGAATAATGTAATTTTTGTATGTGCAGCAAATGTGGCAAGATGTCAATAGAATTCTGGATCGAAAAAATTTCCAGGTAAGACTTGTTGTGTCTGATCTGGAGGTAGCTGAGGAGCAGCATAATAGAAATTTTTCGAAACATATTGAAATCATAGAGTACCTTCTGAGTAAGTGTATTGAAAATTTTTCATATTGTAGGTACTAGCTTGAATGCTAATTATGTTTTAGCATTTAAACTTAGATTTATACTCATGAGAGGGTAATTGCTACCCTAAAAATATTACTAATGATCCTTTTAGATAGATTTCCAACTATATTAATTTGCCATATTGATAGGCTGTATCAGACTCAACTAACATGCCTGCATTACAAGTTTGAATTGTTATTACCCTCAACAGATTGTCTCCATAATGACTTAATTTCAAATACAGTAATTTCAAGGAAATTAAGAGGTGACAGACTTTAATGAAAATTCTTTCATTTGAAATGTCGTTGATAGTTTCTCAATGTTAGTGTATAGATCATAGCTGAGTTAAATAATTCAATTAAATTCAATCAAGAATATTTCTGAGTATTTGATGTAGTTGCAAAGCATTTAAACAAAAAGTATTTTGTTTTTTGCTGAAAGAGGCAAAAAAAAAGAAATAAAGCTGAAATCATCATGGAAAAATCAGCTGATGGCTATCACTGTTGACTTTATTGGCTTATCTTTCCAATAAATTCTGTTCATTTTAATGACGGTAGATGGCTCTTTTACTGCCATTTCACTAAATGGAGTAAAATTTGCTCCATTTTGAAAATGAACCGAAATGTTCTAACCCGAGGATTATACGAGATAGTGCAGCTTTCATACAAGCCTCCCTTCCAACGGGATTTTAAACTTGATAGCAGAAGGCAGTTCAGTTGATGTCTTTTCATCTTGCAGGCAATTTCAATTAAAAAAAGGCATTGAGACGTAAAGTCTTACATATGTCGGAAATTTTAGCAATAAAGAAAGAAGCAGAATCGGAAAAACAGAAGAAAAAATTGGGAGGAAGGTGTTGATGTAATGCAAAAGATCGCAGAAAATCTCATTTTCCCGATATAAATTTATTAATTTCTCTCAAGCATTTCTTTTCCGCCATCTTGAAACCTGTATAATGTCAGAGTACTATCACCTCAGTTGCCATGATTTTACATCATGCAAGTTTGTTTAAAGCTGAGCTGCCTGCATGGCAGTAAGTAATACACGTGCCAGAAGTATGGCAGTGCAAGTTGCATGCAAGCTGTACTATCTCGTGTACCCTTCGGGTAAATGGGTCCTTGATGGACTTTATTTGTGTGACACACTGAACATTTGACTCTCATTAATGAAAAATTAAGCCATTGTGGAAAGAGTCTATCCAGGTTATAACAATTTCTCAGACTTTTAATGTACACCTAATTAGTTTATTGATGCGTACAAGATTTAAAATTTTTTGAGCCTTGTAAATATTGTGGATTGGTATATTGAGAAGTTTCACATTCTTTCGTATCGAGTGGTACATATACATAGGTACCATAAGAATTTGAAATTACCGGAAAGCTAGAGAACGGAGCGTTGTACTATGTTGCGACTTTGTGTTATTGCCGGGTACGCATACGCACCAACAGCTCTATTTACCAATACATTTGAATTATTTCAGCAATAAAGTGAACAGATGAATTTTTGAGCTTAGAAGGAGTAGAAGTGCCTTTCTGGTAATATAATTCTGTTTTTTCTTCGGGATTTTCTAATTATCATGAATCAAGCAAATAAAAATGAGCCTATCATCAACTGAGGAGATTTTAGGTAACTCGCAACATTCAAAACAATTCAACAAGAGATGAAGGATTCAAAAACAACTTTGTCTTTTGAATTTGAAGATATTACTAATCTTTCTATAATGCAAAAACTTATGAACTATTCGTACACATCACAAAATAACCGAGTCAAATGCAAATATTTCATTAAGTGCTCTGAGCAACTAAATAAATCGAAAAATAAAGCAGAAAATTAATATTGTCGTATCTTGGTCTACAAGACTATTGAACCCAAGAACAGTCGCTGAGAAATCGAACTAGTCAGAATGCTATTTCCCGTGATAGGTTTATGCATACATTGCTTCGATATTTTACTCCACCAAAAAAGGATCCGAATGCATCAAAAACGTATTACGCCGATGAAATAATTTTGTAGCTTCAAGTACCTATACATACCAAAAAGATAGTCAATTGCAAATGACTAAATTTAACGTTCCACCATCTTTACGGAAGCGCGACGTGACCCTGAAACCAACTAAGTGTTGTATCAAATTAAAGATTGATTGCGAAGATGATTCTGGGTATATATAGGGTGTTTCCGGGTCAGTGGCCCATAGCAAAGGAAGCTGATAGTACTCATCTAGATAAATAAAAAACAATTATAGCAGGGATGGAGGGGAGGGGGTGGGCATCAAATCGTTTCATAGTTACAAGATGATTAAGAAAACATCCCGTAACTTTCTTGTTATACAATCTATGAAGGTGACTTTTATCTCAGATGATCACTGACATATATTAAATATGGACTGCTTAACTTTCTGTTTCATGTGTGCTCAATTGCTTATGTCAAAAAAAGTTCTTACGCCGGTGCCACCATTGAAAAAAATCATAGGCGGGAAGTTGAAAAAATAAGCGCGCAGCTCGAAAAGCGATTATAATAGAACGTTTCGAATTTCTACTGCACATCTTATGAATATATTACCTTTGGTAAAACAATTTTATCAGTAATAACCCTAAATAATAAATTTAAAAACATTTTTTTCGACGGACCCACTTATTTGTTTGTTGTTTACAGTTCTCAGTCAGTAATATAAGAAGTGAGCCCACTTTTTGCAGTGCATTGCTATTAACGTAGTCAGTCCATATTATATATGTCAGTGAAGATGATGGTAGACCGTCTAAGCTTTCTAATGAATGTCGAATCATCACTCCACCCCCTAATGTAGCTGTAATAGTAGTAATGATACTTATGAGTACACAACACACGCCTCTTATCATATAAAGATGTATAATAGCTTTCAGACAGCAATACACTTTCTGAGCAAAAAGACTATAGCTTGAAAAGCTTTCAAGTGCAGATCTTTCAATCTGACGGTGATGAAACGAATTAAAAACGCCTAATATTATGCTAAATTTATAAATACAAGAAATTCTTGCCGTTAGCATGGTTAACATTATTGACTAACCCCCTGATTACATAAGAGACTTTTGATTTCTTAATTTCTTAAATTTAGTAAGTAAGAGATTTTAGCAGAATTAGTATTCTACATAAATTTTTGTGCAGAAATATTAACTTTAAGAGGTTAAGAGGATTTGGAGAATCTTTAAGTCAGTCCAGCTATTAAAGACGTTTACTTTTCAAGAAGGAAGAAGAAGAAGTAATGTTTTTGGTGAGGCGATAATGGCAATATGACTAACCCACACGTTGCTATAATTGTGTGCGTCTTTAATCAAGTTACAATTATCGATATGAATAATAATTGTATGATAAATTCACAGCACGTAATGATAATTGAATTATTATTTTAAGACCAAAATCGCAGGTAAAGAGTTCCACAGCCGTTGTTACGTCCAACAGGATTTTCGTATAAACCTGTAGCAAAAAAAAAAATTGTTACCAATACTTTCAAGTGACGATAATATTGTCGAGTAATAGAGATAATCGTAAGGCTATGTCATTTCTATCACTTTAAAGGCAAAAGATTTTAGCATTCTGAAATTCTATACAGCCTCAGAAATAGTAAAGTGATTCAAGTCGTCTCTCATATTGCTCAGAACTATCCTCTGTACATGGCTCAAATTGTATAATTATTTTATATTTCACAAACTTGTACATAATTATATAATATATATGAATTATATAAATATGTACTTATTTTACAGCATTTTTATCCAACATTTCAGTATTTTAAAACAAAACAATTTCTCCAACCATCACGGTAAGAGATTTAAGCGTACCTCGGTGAGGAGCACTTATGTTAAGAGATATTTGATAGATATTTTCGTTTGCTACAATACCAAATCTCTTAAAAAAGAATCTCTACAAAAGTTAAGAGATAAGCTGACATCTGACATCTCTTAACTCTTTACGTAGAATAGATACCAATGTCTGCTAATGGGCTTTGACAGCCCAGTTAAGAGGATAAGAGCTCTTATCTCTTATGTAGAATCGGGGGGGCGGGGGGGGGGGGGGTAAGTTTCCTTTATCATTGCACTAAACAATTTTAGTTTTTCAAAATAAACAGAAAACGGTTTGAGCCTTGTTACAAATCGAAGTTTCTCTGCAATAATATCATAATTTTGGTAGTTATTTCTCTATGAAAATAGCAACTTTCAAATGACAATATATTAGTAAACAAATTTTTTTACTAGTTTTGTTTCCGTCACTTACTCTTCCTCCTCGAAACTTTGTATACTCAGGTAAAAATTCATCTGCTTTATGAAGCATTATTACTATTCAATTCACTTACGTATTCCTGATCCATCGATGAAATATTTTTCCTAAATTACAAAAAAAAAAAAAAAAAAACACAATTTAAGCTTTATATTGAATTCGTTTTGCATAATGAATAAAAAATTTATATTTCGAATTTAGCTGAGTTATCTTTTAACCGGTAACCTCGCCTTACTTTGAGAGTAGAAGTCACTATTACGTTATTCATATGTATATACCAAATGTCATAAATTGTATAGTTTTATAAAACAAATTACATATATTCAAAACCCTGATACCGTTACTTTTGACACGTCATTACCGAAGTGTATACATTTTCTCTAACTATTTGTAGTTTTGAGCACAATAATACGAAACAGATTTTATTTCATTACTTTATCTAATATTGTATATAACATTTCTTGACTTATGTGTTAACACTTGGTGCAATATGTTTTTAGACAACAGTGTTTGAGAAAAAAACACTTGGTCCGATTCCACAATAATTTTATTTGAAAATGAGTAAAAGCCTACGCGTTTCGTCTATGCTTAAGATATCATCAGGATTTGCACTAAATCTAGATCTGAGTTAACTATGATATATACATACATACTACGCTAACCGAGCAACATACGCACGCTAAGAGCTATGTAAATGCATACAAACCAAGTTAACCAAGTTACAAATTTACAAATACGTTAATCGAGCTACACACGAACAAAAGATCATCGATGAGTTATATATATATATATATAATTTGTTGACTAATGCTGAAACTTAATTAGGTTATGATTTAATAGGTGGCTCCTATTATTAAAATCAATTTGATCATTCAACAAAGTATAACCGTCATCATTAGTCCTTCTGATTTCGAATATTTCATATTTATCCAGTATTGGTCCTCCATCAATATTACGTAAAAGAGTAGTACATTTATATCCAGTAGATTTTAGATGTTTGGTAAGACCTGAAGTTGGATTATTTGAATTACTAGATGAATTAATGTGTACGTTGAATTTTTGTTTTAACGATCTTTTTGTTTTTCCTGTGTAGAACCCTGAGCAATCGCTGCAGCTTACTTTATAGACTCCGCTCCTATCCATTGTGACTTTCTTTAACCCCAATTTATTATTGGTTAATAAGATTTTAGTACTAAATTTACTAAAAAAGGCAGTGATTATCTGTTTGTTAGCTAAAGGTTTTTTTTTTATTTTTCAGAAATATTATGTAAATAAAGAATTTTTCTTCACTTCTTTGGACTAGGTTCATTAGACATAGGTAAAGGAAAAATGGAATTCAGGATACAACTTTTTTTTTTTGCTAAGCATCTTGTAAATTAATTTTGAATCATATCCGTTTCTTATAGCGATGTCTTTAATAATATTTAATACATTCTAAAAACTTAAAAACTGTTCAATGGAACAGAGAGAAGTCTATTTAAAAAAGAATGGAAAGCTGCCATCTTAGTAGTCCAAGGATACCAAAAATGGCTTGGTATAACCGCGTCCGAGTAAGTAGCTTTTCGATAAATGTCAAATGTTAAAAGATTATCAGTATTAATAGTTATAGTAAATTCTAAAAAATTTAAACTCTTATTCCCTAATTCTACAGTAAATGTTATGCTGCTGTGAATTTTATTTAAAAAGGTATTTAAAAAACTCGTTACTTGCCTCTCTGTGCCAGTCCAAATAGAAAATATGTCATCAACATATCGATACCAAGTCAATAAATGTTTAGCTAAATTATTATTACCACTAAATATCTTCTTTTAAAAGGAATTAATATAAAATGGGGACATAAAAAGGAGAAAAGGCGGAACCCATATCAAGTCCATCCTTTTGAGTATAAATTATATAATTATAAATTTTTTTATAAATTTAAAATAATTTTGTTTAATGCATATGTTGATGAAATTCATTAGCTGGAGAGAGCGCTCAGGGTTTTTACACTTCACATAGATTTTTTTCATTTAAATTACCGATTAATTTCTTAATAGGAATAGAAGGAAATAAACTTCATGCGTCGAAAGAGACCAATTTCGCGTTATTAGGAACTTTTAAATGCTTCATTTTGTTTATTAAATCAATTGAGCCCTTCACAAAGTGTTTGGGCGTAAAATTGATAAGTTTTGGAACAATTTCGCTAAGATTTTTACCCAAAAGTTGGGATGGAGCATTAAACAAAGACTAAACAGTTCGAACCGGGGTATTGTTTTTATGTAGCTTTGGAAGACGATACAAAATTGGTATGGAGGGATTACAATTCTTTAAAAAATATTTTTCTTTAGAGTTAAAAATTAAATTCGAGTTAATTACTGCACTTATGACAAGACGATTGTACTTTGATGTAGGATCGTTATCTAGCTCTTCTATCTTCATATTGTTTAAACAGTCTTGAATTTTTCCTAAATAAACATCTCTATGTAAAATTTTTAAGAGAATTTCCTTTGTCAGCTTTTTTGGTTAAAATCAAATTATTCACTTTCAGTTTTCTCCTAATACTAATAACCGTTTTTTCATCTTGATTATTACTTACTAAACTATTTTTTCCTATTTCTATTATCTCAGCATGATCAAATTTTTCAACATGTGTCATCAAATTTAAAAGATCTTTCTGCTTTACCTTAAGAGCCGATGCAAAATTTAATCCAAGTTCCAAAAATTTGCATTCATTAGTCGAGAAGTTCACATCGGAAAAATTATTAACTCTGGGAGAGAATTTTGTATCCTTAACGGGTTGATTACTTGATTACCGAATCCAGTGTAGCTGCTATAAGTTCACGCCGCAACCCAAGTAATTTTGATTTCTGTTGTATACAGGGTGTTTCCCACTAGAATGTCAATTTAGCAAGAGGTGGTAGTGGTAGTACTCACCTAGACGAACCAAAACTTGTATGGCAGGGGGGGGGGGGCAATATCAACTGTTTAGGATTTACAGGATGATTAAGAAAAAAAGCTAGTTTTTCCCAAAATACCCTGTATCTTAAAAACTACAGGGCGTACGGTCACTGTTAAGAGCTCATTGTATGGAGAACTTTATAGTCTTTCCAACGATTGCTCTTCCTTTTTATCCATTTGTCTTCAAATAATTTCGGTTTGTGTCTATGATTCAGACTAACGAAATTTCATGCTACAGCCACTGCCGGCTATATTTGTTTATAATTTATCTGTGGATAAAGGTTATTATTTACCACTCTGTATCAGCTGCACAGATCAATTGGAATTTTATTTAAAAAGATTCCTGTGATAAGAGAATTTTTGGTATCGGATGTGAAAATATGAAACTATGATAAATAATAACAACAGCTTTAATATTTCATGTAAAAGCAGTTTCAAAATTTCATAAGAATTAGTCTAATTCAAAAATACGTTTATTTAATATTTCTCATATTCGTTCTTCTCCATGACAGAATCTAAGCAATGTTAAAGTTTATCCAAAGTGACACATGGCCTTACTAGCACATCAGTAGCGCATCCACGTTTTGGTTTAGGGGAGAGGGAACCATAGATGTCCCAAGTCCAAAAGAATTCGGAAAAATAACTTATTTTATCGGACTTTGTAAGATTACATTTTATAAGAAATTTGCAAATTATGTTAAAAAAACTGAGCTAAGTGAAATGCTTTCCCGATTTCTTTACAGAATTACATCAAAGGAAGTATTTGGTCTCAATAATTTATACTATAAGATTATAGCAAACTAAAAAATTATGTAGAGTGCAGTGGTACAAGACAATTAATATAAAACTTTATTTTTAAAACTGAAAGTGCAAGTTCCAGTTTACAGCTGTTTTGTTCTAAATTCCCCTACATGGTTCTAAATTATGCTGAATACACTTGAGGTATTACTACATCGCTTTTGCTGATTAACTACTACACGCAAGCTTGTGCTCGTGTCGTGTCGTCAAATGAATGAAAGAGAGGAAACATTTTTGCAACCATGAATTTTCAAATACATAAGGGGGAAGCAAACACAAAAGTTTCATGTTGTTTTGACGACGTGGTTTACCATGAATTGTAGATTAAGCATTACACACCAAAAAAAGTAAAAAAAAAAAGTAAAATCAAAAATCTTTTTCCAAATTTTCTATTCTCTAATCGGAATTCCGGTATGATACTGGATCCAATCAAGATATGATGAAACTCTTATGTAACTCACAGGATAACCACTTTCACATCCATTATAATGTCCATACGAGGTAAGACCAACTTGTGTAAGATATCCATCCTCTTTATCTACAATAACTGCTGCACCACCTGAATCTCCAGGGCAGGCTGATTGTCCAGCTCCTTCGATACAAATGTTTGATGGATGATAGTATCTTGTATAGAACCTTGAGCAAATGTCATCTGGCAATATTCTTAGTTGCGCATATCGTAGAAATTCTGAACTACCATATTTATTTCCCATTTGTCCCCATCCAGTGATAATGGTTCCGAAATAATCCAGGTTAGTTTGACTGCGTCGTGGTAATCTTACTGGTCGAATTTCACCTGGAATATAATTAATTATTAGTTTTACAATAAATTTGATTCAGTAATTCATATCTCACTTGTGAATTGAACTCTTTGTGGAAGCCTTATTAAAGCAATGTCATGCAAGTGTATCGATCCATCGTAATATTCATGAATGATCAGTCCTTCTTGTCCAATCACAAACTCTAATCGATTTGGATCTGATTCAACAAGAATTGAATGAGCGCCTAAATACACTTTTGCTGTAGTAGCTCTGGAAGATTTATTTAAGAAAATTGTTTTTTTTTAATAAACAATAATACAATAAAAGTATAAAATTAAGTATTACCCATATAAACAATGTGCTGCTGTTAAGACGAATGCATCTGAAATCAATGAACCTCCGCAAAGACCCCCACCATTCGGTTTCGATGTAAACATTGCTACCATATAGGGAAATGAACCAAAATTCGCAACTACTCCCCCATGAATGCGAGATTGTATCGATGATAGTGGAACCAATTCATCATTATTACTCCATTCAGCTCCGATAGATGCTGATAATAGAAAAGTTAGTGCAACTACAACCTTCATTCTCAGTTCATTCAATGGTGCGCAAAGTTTAGAACTAAACTGCAATTAATGAAAATGTCTCAATTTATATCGTAAACTGCACTCAAGAATTGTTTCGATAAAATATTTCAATTACGTACCTATGTACATAGTTAGTGCAATAAATAAAAAAAACTGTAATCGAAATGTATTTACCTTTACTCTTGAGAGCTAATAATATTATTGTTGAACATGAAAACGTCATAAATGAATCTTACTACAGGGATTTTTTCAATTAATAAAATTAATTAATTCAATAAAAGTCGCGGTTTCTGCACTAATGTTAAAACTAATTTATTTACTAATCTCGATTATAAATTTTTGATTATTAGTTGGAGCAGATATTTCATCGCAATTAACTGATAATAGAAAAATATTGCAATGATAGTGCAAAGATTAGAAAAGTGTGTAGCTGTAATCTAATGCTCTCATGGACTATAACCATATACTAACAGAAAACAAAAACTTAAAAATAGAGTTACATGATGACTACTTAAATTAAGTACATGAAGCTATTTTTCCAGCATACTTTAAACAGCATTAATTCAGGTATTTTAGATAATAAATTAAAACCGTGCACATATTTTCATACAGTACATTTTACTTTTAATAAATATTAAGAAAATTCAATGTCTATTCAAAATTAGAACTTTCGTCGATCATTTAACAGAAGTCGAGTTAGTTTTGATAATACTAGGTTAATTACGAAACTCGCATAATACCGTCTCACCCCCGTTCTATTCTAACAATTCGTCCTAATATTTATTACATGATTGAATGTTGTTATAACTAAATCGTTGATTTGTAGACTTCAGTTCTTAGTAGATGCCCATTTAGTTCTCTGGACCAACGAACAATTTTTGTCCTATACAGGGTATCCCGTATGTGGTGTGGCACCCGAAGGCTACGGATAGGTCATACTTAGACAAAAAAATTGTAGGGTTTGGGGGGGGGGGGGGGTAATCGTAACGATTACCAAGATAACGGGAATTTAAGATATTTGGGTATGTTTTTATAGATCACCCTGTAACTTCTGAACGGTAAACCCTATGATGATGACTTAAATTTTGATAGATAGATAATCGTTGGACGACCTTTCCAATGGTCTATAAATGTTTCCCTCACCCTTTCCGTTCCCAAAAGCTTAGCTTTAAAATGACCTATCACATTGATTTTCTATATAAATAGATGTGCCCAAACTGGAATAAAATGTTGGACGGCTTTCATGTTTGGCGGCGCTACCGTCTTAAATAATAGTTGCAGTCACAAATAGCAGCACTTCTAGCCGTAAACCTGAAGTGATGCATTGCGCGTGTACATTTTCTGATTGGAATTGGTTTACAATAATGTTTGAGTGACTCATTGTACTCACGAAATACGCGAGCTGCGGGCCAATAAAGACAAAACGCTATGATTTTATGAACATACGCAAAATGGATATTAGAAGTTAATTGTTACATTTAAAATAGGCTCTTTTCTACTCAAAGAGTGTTAATTTTCTGCGTTGTTTGGTTTCAATGTTTTTCATTTGAAATTCAATTCAATTCTTTGGACACTGAATTCGGCCTTTTTATATTTTATTGGAGTAATAACGTTCTTATTTGATTTTTTTTCCTCAATTTCGGTTAAGTTGCATTATTTGGTTTGCTTTTTCATTGGACGTAATTTTTAATTTCTGACTAATTGAATTACTCATTAATTTTTTTAATTTTTCATGTATTTCTGTGGTGTGCGTAGATTTAGGTAAAGTTTTTGCTCTGAATTCTTTCAGGCGTGAGAGGAAAGTTTTATATTGTACTTTTAGAGTCTAGGTGGGATTAAATTTAAATGTTCATAATAATTTTGAACAAAAATGAATTTTTCCTGCAGTTATAAAAACTACAACAATAAACATACACCAGGCGATTTTCTCTCGTTTTTCCGAGCTCCCAATGATTACCGGAGAGAAATTTGGTTAAAGCATTCTGGTGAATATACCTTCAAATTGACAAGATATCCTCCCGAAGTATAAATTTATGTGAAAATCACTTTAAAGAAGGAATATTCAAGTAAAAAAATATTCGCTGTTGATAGTATTCCGAAGTCGTTTGACCCTCTCATTTGTTCATATTCTGAAAATAGAACTGATCATTTTTGTCAATTATATTTGCAAAGCTCTAGACTGCAAACTATTAAAAATCCTTTAAGAAATACTGCCCAATGACCGCGAACGTGTAATTCTCATGAAAATTAATACTAGTGCAAATTTTATTGAAGTCTCTCCAATTGATTCTTATCAATCTGGAGATGAATTAATAGTTACGAAGGGACAAAATGATCGCACTTATTAAAAAAATTATAAGATTCCTAAAACACCTGAAATGGATGAAATACATCAGTGGCAGTTTCCTTCATCCCAAAGGGAAGTACAATTGAAAAGAGAATATGAAGGGTCGAGGGGCCATTTGGGCTAATACATTTTATTTCCCTTCGGCTTCCACGTATAGAGTTGCTCTTGCTCCTGCTTGGTCGAATATTTCTCCTTGTAAGCAAAACATATCAAGAAGCACCAAAAGTAAAAATCGAAGGGACCGGGATTAGATGATGTTGAAGGTGATAATACCGTCTCATTCCATTCTACTTCCAATTCATTAATTTGGATATTTTGTGACCAAAAGAGCCCTCACTGTTCTACTATAATGAGCAGGAGCCACATCGAACTGGAACTAAATGTCTCTCCTTGTAGGTCTATCTTCAATTGAATTCTGGACGGCGATAAGAAATTCTAAAATACGAGTATATCTTATATTACATTACTAAAATAATACAGCGGACCCATTTAATAATATTAAGTTTGATGCTCTCATTGTCACACAAAATAAATTTCTGTGCAAAATTCTTTATTTTTAAAATCAATCAATATAATCCAAAACTCATTTTGACTTTAATTTTACATCCATCATACTGTAATTTTTTTAAAATCAAAGATAATTATAAACAAGTATAAAAGCTAGAAATCGATAAGACCAATTTCTATGATACCCTAGATGAATGCCCGTATGGTCTCCTCTCTGTGAAAATTTGATTGCGGTTTTTCGCATATATTTCTAGAACGCTTCGTCGGACAGATTTCATCAAAAACATCTAGGATTGATCATTTTTATCATAGTATACGTAAAAAACTAAAATTGTTATATGGCAACACCTAGAATGGGTTACCCGATTTAATCCATTTTTGAAATTACATTTACAATTTCTATGAAAACGCTGTGTACAAAATTTCACCTCTCTACGTTGACGCGCTCTCAGGCATTGTCCAAATATATAGTGAAATGCAAAATTTTTGTATGGCAACCCCACGAAGGAATTACCCGATTTGTCCCATTCTCGAATTTAAATTTACTCTTTTTTTGTTTTTAAAATGTTCGTGCGCAAAACTTCAGCAATCTAAGTGAACGCGTACTCGAGGACGGCAGACAGACATACAGACGAACAGACGGACGAACGGACAAATGGACATGCAAAAATCAAAATAAGTTTTAATAATATGCGTGGGTGTCCAAACTCCATTTTGCTATATCATGGTATTTCTATGAGTTACAAACGAAATGACAAAATAATAAAATCATCTAGGCTAGGGTATAATAATGGGAGCGGAGAAATGAGTTTAAAAGTTATTATTAAATAAATAACGCAGGAAACTTAATTTTATTTATGTAATTTTACTCCAAAATTCATGTATGTAGATACCATAATATTGTGCATAACACATAATAATAATTAACAAACTCATCACTAAAATTTCCTAATCTAGTATTACAATAAATTCTCTAACCGAAAGTAAAATATTCGCTACGTCGAAGAATGTAAGTATAAAATCTTGAATTTTCTCTATTTTGCTCATCTGTTCAAAACGGTACATAGTGCGGCATCTATTGAGAAAACCGTACACATTTTTGGGCACATCTATTGATAAATAAAATCAATGCCTATCACTCTCTGTACCCAGAATGTAACCCTTTCTGCTTTTTTGCACTTTTTCTTAAGCATCTCCAGCGAAAATGGCTGAAAAATTCAATAAGTGCCAAAAAGTAGGCAATTGTCTTTTGGAAATGACCTTTTTGAGCCATTTTCTATAAAAACGTACCCAAATATCTTAAAGTCCCGTTACCCCCCCCCCCCCCAACATTTTTTTGTTTGCTTAAGCATAACCTATCCGTAGCCTTCGGGTGCCACACTACATACAGGACACCTCTGCTAGGGAATAAATCTTGCGAACTTAGAGGAGTCAGTACCAAGATTTGCAAGTTTCATACATTTTTCAATGCGAATTTCTGGCGAACTATTTGTAGCAGATTAATGATTTATATCTTAAATTAAAGGTAATGAAGAAGTCTAGTAAATAACGTCGACAAAAATAAAAAAAAGTTGCATTAGAACGGAGATATTAGCTCGGAAACTTGGAAAAAATGGTAAAAATTGAAGTTTTTTAAATCAAATTCCTCTTAGTAGGTATTCTCATTTCTTTAGATTGTGACTAATTCATAATAAAGTACAACAGCTTTAGAACCAAAAATAATAATAATTGTCACGGAAAATTATTTTGAAATATGTTTTACCTAATTTTGAAAAGAATGTATAAATAGCCATATTGCCAACACGGTATTGATAATATGGCCATAATATGAAAAGGGTTGCAATTATAAAAAAATGATCTCTAGCAAGTGAAATATTTATTTTTAATATAAGTAGTACATTACGTAAGAATAAAAAAGTGAAGAATTTACATGCTGACAATAGGAGCATAACGTGATAGCAATATGCCCATGGGCTATTGCCAACTCCGCATGGTGGGCATATTGTTGCATATGAAGTAGAATTCAAGTAAGGTTTTGTTTTTATCTAATGTTTTACTGCAAATCAATAATCTAAGCTTCAATACGAATGTATTGAATACAAGATATTGCAGGACAATAACACTTTTTTTTCTTACTTTTTTAATAAAATACTTAACTCGTAAATATTAGGACCACGTTTAAAAAAAACAATTTTCGCTGACACTATTCGCTTTGCGTCACCTACTAATCCGATTTAAAATTCATGTACTACATCATCTTTCGTGAAATAACCAAACTACGGCTAGTGGGCATATTACCAACATGCGCATATTATATTCACATACCTTACTTGATTTTTCTCGCGATATTTCAATATTCAATATTGCAATATTCCGTGAAGAGTTGTTGAAATACAAAGCAAAATAGTATATTTAACAATTATGCCAAAAAAAATTTAGGAGAGTTAATTCTTGTTAAAAATTTTCATTTTATTTGAACTGCAAATATTCATTTTTCATTTTAAAATGTCGCATGTTGGATTTCTGTATTTTACGCTAGATGTCTCTAAAATCGTCTTAGACCACAGAGCACACTAGAGACATCTACCGCAAAAGACAGAAAACCAACATCCGACAAAACCATACAATTTAAGACGAAAAATTATAATTTGCAGTTCACATAAATTGAAAATTTTTAACGGGAATTAACTCTCCTAAATTGTTTTTGACCATAATTGTTAAATATCCTACTTTGCTTTGTATTTAAAAAACTTTCAAATAAATATTACAATTTCTCATCGGTGAAATGTCAGGAGAAAAAACAAGTACTATTAGAGTCAAATAAGTATAAAAAGCGCCAATAAAAATAAAAAAAACTCGACGTTATTTGCTAGATCTAGGCCTTTTCTTTCTAAAACAGTCACAATTTAAAGAAATGACAATACCTACTCACAGGAATTTGATTTAAAAGACTTCAATTTTTACCATTTTTTACAAGTTTCCGAGCTAATATCTCCATTTCAATACACATTTTTTTTTTTTATTTTTGCCGACGGTTTTTACTAGACTTCTTCATTACCTTTAAGTTAAGTAAGAATTGCCGGCCGAAAACGGTTCAATTGAGTTGAATTGATTTATGCGGCTATGCCCTATAAGATGTTTATGAGCGTTAGTCAAGCACAGCAGTCATTTAAATTTTTTAGAAATTTACTTGAAAATTACACTTTCGAATTTTTTAACCCCATAATTGCTGACTGGGCAGATAATAGTAGATTAAAGGTGAAGAAGTACGTATTAATTTTTCTAAGGAATTTACTCGCACATTTTTCTATAGAATTTTTGTGCAATTTGGCAATACATACTAATCTGTGAATGTGACATAAGTTTTGCTTTCAGACTCGGGGTCGCAATGTCAACGTCCTAGAGCAGAAAATTTTGTAACACAATTTGTGCTTTGGATGTGAGTCCTTCTTTTTCTTCTTCGACGGCTTCCCAGGCTAGAGGGATTTATAAACCCTTCCTAAAAACACATTTCTTAATAAATACTATTTTAAAATATAAGTGAAGTATATAAACCTGAAACCAATCTCTCTAATCAAAAATATGTCTCCCTCATATATCAGGGTACTAAATACTTAAGGCGAAAGTTTTACTTCATAATTTTGATACGTAGATAGTATTGGCGGCTGGCAACAATCCTTTTCCTAAGTTGGATGACTACTTTGCTCTACCTCGTTCTTAATTTCTCTGATATTGCCCTTCCGTTTTACCCATTTATCTTCAAATAATTTCGGTTTGTGTCTATGATTTCATGCTATATTATAATTTATCTGTGGAGAAAGGTTATGTATGACTTACCACTGCATCTGCTGCACAGATAAATTGAAATTCTCTTTAAAAATATTTCTCTGATAAGAGCATTTTTGAAAATATTGTTATGGAATGTGAGAGTTTGGTAGTGTTTTACGAAACTATCACATACAGGGTGTTTCCCACTAGGAGGTCAATAGAGCGGGAGGTGATAGTACTTACCTAGATGAACCAAAAATTGTATGGCAGCGGGGGCATATCTGCCGTTTAGGAGTTACAGGGTGATTATGAAAAAAGCTAGTTTTTCACAAAACACCCTGTATCGTACACACTACAGGCCGTCCGGTCACAGTTAAGAGCTCATTGTATACAGAGCTTCATGGCCTTTCCAACGACTGCTCAATCTGCCCCATACCCCTCTCCCATCAAGAATTATGGTTGTCTAAACTAAAAATTTCTGATTTTCTTACCTTTTTTTTTTAAATATAACCTCTATTATTTTTGCAAAATGGTCATTAACATAACTTTTTTTTATAAAAACTGTAAACTGTAGGCTTTCCTCTTAAAGTTGACCTATTACACGCAATGTGCTATCTGAAGCCCTTTAAGAGTTATTAGCTCTAAAGTTATTCTCAAACCTATTTTCAAACCTATCCTCAACGATAATTAGTTCCCTTAGTACGTCATTTTAAAAAATATCGTCTAATTTCGGTGTGACCGGAATAGGTTATGAGCTAATAACTGTTTAACGGCTACAGTTAACACATAGGGTGTAATAGGTCACATTAAAGAGGAGAGTCTACAGCTTACAGTTTTTATAAAAACAAGTTATATTAATGACCTTGTTGCAAAAATAAGTTCTGCATACAATGAGCTCTTAACTGTGACCGTACGCCCTGTAGTGTCTACAATACTGTGAAAAACTAGCTTTTTTTCATAATCACCCTGTAACTCCTAAACGGTTGATATATACCCCGCACCCCCTGCCATACAATTTTTGGTTCGTCTAGATGAGTACTATCACCTCCCGCTCTATTGACCTCCTAGTGGGAAACACCCTGTATAATAACAACACCATTAATATTTCAAATAGAATAAGTTTCAAAATTTCACGAGCAATAACCTAATTCAAAAATATGCTTGAATATAATGGCACGCTACAGTCATGTTTATTTAATACTTCTCATACCCAATCTTCTCTATATGAGAAATTCTAAGCAGTATTCAAGATTATCCAAACAGACACACGGCCTTATCAATATTAAACAAAAGAAATATATTTACTTATTTATTGCAACATTTTACGAACACTCACAAACCAAACAAAGTAAAATCAAAAATCTTTTTCCAAATTTTCTATTTTATAATCGGAATTCCGGTATGTTTTTGAATCCAATCAAGATATGATGAAACTCTTGTGTAACCCACAGGATAACCACTTTCACATCCATTTTGGTGAATAAACGAGCCAACACCAACTTGTGTAAAATGTCTTTCCTCTCTATCTACAATAACTGCTGGGCCACCTGTATCTCCAAGGCATGGTGCTTGTCCAGCTCCATCGATACATATATTTGACGGATGATAGTATGTTCCATAAACCTTCGAACAAATATCATTTGGCAATATCCTGCTTTGTGCATAACGTAGAAATTCTGAAGTACTCTCTCTATTTCCTGTCCGCCCCCATCCAGTGATAAAAGTTCCGAAATTATCTAGATTAGTTTGACTGCGTCGTGGTAATCTTACTGGTTGAATTTCACCTAGAATATATTTAGTTATAAGTTTTACAATAAATTTGATTCAGTAATTAATATGTCACTTGTAAATTGAACTCTTTGTGGAAGCCTTATTAAAGCAATGTCATTCACGTATGCCTGTCCATCATAATATTCGTGAACGATCAGTCCTTCTTGTCCAACGACAAACTCTAATCGATTTGGATCGAATTCAGCAAAAATTGAACGAGCTCCCAAATACACTTTTGTTTTAGTAGCTCTAGAAGATTTAAGAAAATTGCGTTTTTTTTAATATACAATAATACAATAGAATACAAAAATAAAATTAAGTACTTACCCATGTAAACAATTTGCTGCTGTTAAGACGAATGCATCTGAAATCAATGAACCTCCGTAAAGATACTCAACATTCGGTTTCGATATAAACCCCGCTACCATATAGGGGAATGTACCAAAATTTGCAACTACTCCCCTATGAATGCGAAACCGTTTCGATGATATTGGAACCAAATCATCATTATTACTCCAGTCAGCTCCGATAGATGCTGATAATAGAAAAGTTAGTGCAACTACTGCCTTCATTCTCAGTTCACTGTATGCACTGTCTAGAATTAAACTGCAATTAATGGAAAATATATTGTTGTGATAAAATATTTCAATTAACTGCCTATGTAGTTACATAGTTAGTGCAATAAATGTGAAAAAAAAACTGTAATCGAAATGTATTTACCTTTACTCTTGAGAGCTAATATTATTGTTGAACATGAAAACGTCATAAATGAATTTTACTACAGGGATTTTTTCAATTAATAAAATTAATTAATTCAATAAAAGTCGCGGTTTCTGCACTAATGTTAAAACTAATTTATTTGCTAATCTCGATTATAAATTTTTGATTATTAGTCGGAGCAGATATTTCACTGCAATTAACTGATAATAGAAAAATATTGCAATGATAGTGCAAAGATTAGAAGAGTGCGTAGCTGTAATCGAATGCTCTCACAGTTGTCTATATTCTACAGACAATAACCATGTATACAGACTAACAGAAAAGAGTACTTAAAGTACATGAAGCTATCTTTCCAACATAACAGCATTAATACAGGTATTTTACATAGTAAATTAAAACCGTGCACATATTTTCATACAGTAAATTTTAATTTTAATAAAAATTATATAAATATTTGGAAAGAGAGAGGTTCAACTGGGTGTTGAAACAAGATAGGTTTGAATCATCAATATAATATAATATCAAAATTTCAGCTGTAGAGCACCCCCCCCCCCCACCACCCCTGGGAGGTACAGTTTTTTTCGAATCTTTAGGGCTATAGCTTTATAGCATTTTTACCAAAAATTTTGAAATTTTTGTTTTGGAATCCTTAAAGGTAGTCCTTTGAAACAATACCCCACAAGATATATAAAAAATAATAATTTTTTTATGGGACCCATTCCACCCCCATTAAAAAATATTTTTTATAATCTTTGACTGTCGAGAAAAACGTCCGTGATAGACAGATGAACGGGTTCCGTTTTTAAATAACTTTTATCCACTCACTATCCCTTGACTAAATATCTTGGTGCGTAAGGGTACAAAGTAATAAAGGATAAGACAAAATTAACTTTGCTTTGCTAACCAATATTTTATAGCTCAGTCTGAAAGGTTGGATGCAATCGTAAAAGCTTTTCTTACAGAGCTTGCATCTCTGCTCACTGTACCATCAGGCAACACATCAGTTGTGTTCTTTTGTGTACCTTGTTCTAGAACTACCATATACTGGAGATAACAAATTATTCTGTCGATTGAATTATTTGTACATTTGTACTGTTCGCTTCATTTAAATCTTTCTATGAAATTGTATGAGGCGTTCTTTTGTGTATCTTTTGTTCTATTCTGTTCTGCGAACACAAAAGAATACAGCTATCAAGTCAAGGTACGATATACTGAATGTAGTAAATGCAACCATAGATGGCATCTATAACGCCATCTATGATGCAACACAAACAAATCTTACCATGGAAAAAAACTTTTGCTATGTGATATAAAACTGATATGGAGGTATTAGCTGTGTTTTCAAAGATGAAATCATAGATGAAATCTAAAGTGTATACTAAGTTTGTCCTTACGTTTGTAACACCTCGATATAACGATGGTAGAGTAAAATGGATTGGACAACCACGCATAATATTAAAAGTTATTTTGATATTTGCATGTTCGTTCGTCTGTCCGTCCGTCTGTCTGTCCGTCTGTGCGTACGATAACTCCAGAACGCGTTCACTTCGAAAGCTGAAATTTGTAGACGGGCTTAAAAAATAAAAAGTGAAGTCCGAAAATGAGAACAAATTGGGCAACCCTTCGTGGACTTGCCATACAAAAATTTCGTTTTCCACTATATATGTGTACACTGTCTAAGAACGCGACAAGAAGATAATAGGGACAAAAAAAAAAATAGAAAATGGACTAAATCGGGCAACCCCTTCTTGGTGTTGTCATATAAAAATTTAGGTTTTTTACATATACTGTGAAAACGATCAGTCCTAGACATTTTTATTTCACTAAAAACTTGTTTAGAATATGAAATTCTAAAAAAATTGTTATAATCAGTTTTTCTCTCCGACGAATCCTTCTAGAAATATATGCGAAAAACCACTTCAAAAATCAAAATGGGTGACCATACAAAATTTCATAAGTGTATTCATCTATCATAAGAATTGGTACTAGCCGAATTCTAGCTTTTTTGAGGCCATTCCCTTTAATTCGTACACGAATTTGTCTGTATATTTCTTTTTTACTATTTTCGACACTCTTGTAGACCCACTTTTCACCATCACAGCGAGCTGAAATTTGGCACACAAGTTCATGTCGCGTGACAATTGAATCTATCAAAATTTGAACCGGAAATTTCCATGGAAAACCCGGAAATTCAGGAAAAATCATTTGAAAATTTGGTATAAATCTGATTAGTGATAAATCCGTTTCAGGAAAAATGCAGAGTTTTCCGAAAAAAATTTCGGGAATTTTCCGATTTTTCCGGTAAAAAAGTTTTCTAAATTATGCAGGATTAAGTTCCCTATCAACTGGCATCATTACTTTATCTCCGACAATGGTGAAAACTTGCAGAAAAAATCGAGGAAAATTCATGTAAAACGCTTTTCCGGAGTTTTTTCCGACCAAGGAAGCGTTTGAGCGTTTTGCAACCTAAGACAAAGTTGTAGAGCGAAATGAGTTGCATAAAGTTGCTTTCATGGAAAACCCGGAAAAGCTGGAAAATCATCGGAAAAATGTTCATCGATATGATTAGTGATAAATCTGTTTCAAGAAAAATGCAGAATTTTCCAATTTTTCTGGAAAATTTTCCGACCTTTCCGGAAAATTTTCTGACAAAAAAGTTTTATAAGCTATGCGGAATCATTTTTTTTCCGTCCTACTGGCATCTATACTTTCTCTTCAACAATCATAAAACTTGCATGAAAAATCGAGGAAAATTCCTGTAAATTAAAAAAAAAAAATTCATAGTAATAGAAAAAGTCTGTGGGAAACACGGAAAATCGGGAAAATTCATGTTATATGGGATCAAGTTGGAATTCAGCTAAAAAGCGCTGTTTAAAACATAATTTGAATTTCAGAAAACCGTTGCAATACTTCAACTATTTCATACTCGAATAAATTTTTTGAAAAACTGGTAAATCAGTGTCTTTTCAGCCGTCATAAAATTATTTTAAAATATCTCCATGCAGCACGTAATAAAAATTTAGTTAACGTGAAAAAGGCAGAAAATAAAATAAGTAAAAAACGAGTTTTCAAACAAAACTGAGGCCAAGCCGCATGAAAACGTAGAAAATAAACTTTTCTTTACACACAGAGGTGGACTCAGATTTTATTCGCTGACAATCACCGATATATTTCAGTATGATCAATCAGAGGTAATAAATGATTTGATTCATGAAGAGAAAGAATATTCAAGAGAAATGTCACAATCAAAAAAATCTGAGTCCACCTCTGTGTGTGAAGAAAAGTTTATTTTCTACTTTTTCATGCGGCTTGGCCTCAGTTTTGTTTGAAAACTCGTTTTTTACTTATTTTATTACTTGTTTTATACTGAACTGGGTCATTGGAAATTTCAAATTGATTTAATTCTATAATACAGGGTGGGCCAAAAGTCACCATGGGATTTAAAAATTAAATTGGTAACATATGGTAGGATGAAAAAAAGGAGGGGTAAGGTGGGGTGGTGAAACATGAACAAGAACAGACAGTTGGCTATCATGTAAAAAAGGAATGAAGAGAAACGGTCAACAGGGTGTGGAGCAATGTACAAACGAAAAAGTTAGTTATTTTTAAACCCCATGGTGACTTTTGGCCCACCCTGTACGTCTATAGGTGCCATGGGGGCAAATTACCAAAATTTTAATTTTCACAAAATGCCAAAATAGATCTAAGAATTATTTGGTTCTAATTCTGAAGTTTTTATTCTTCAAAATTTGATGATTTTTTATTCATTTAAATCTGTGTATTTCCTCTTATAATTATTATAATCGTAATTGTATTGCAAATGATGTCCAAGAATAATTCTTAGACGGCGATGTTTTTCCTTTTTTCAATTGTATAATTTTCATAGGGATTTAGTATTGTCGTATATTTCTATCTCCTTCTACAGTTTTTCTCTTACGGATATAAATATAATGGAATTGTTGATCAATAACTAATGAATATTTCTAACAACTCGAAATGAGAACAATATTTTTACAAATTTATCAATTATTTTTTCCCATACGTCGATATACTTCATATTGTGATCGTTTGATATTCAAATTGTCTGTTCTATAGCCGATTGAGAGCGAACTAGAAATCAATTTATTATACTTTTTAGTTTGCTATTTTTGATTGATGAAGCTGAAAATTTGAATATAATAAAATTTTCTAAATCTCCATCGATTTGCGTTCCAAAGATATTTTAACAAATTTTTGAATTTTATAAACTCATGATTTTTATACCTTATAGATGAGGTCTCATGGGGTACCTATGCTAAGATTATCATTCCATTTTTGTAACGCACAGAAATAATGCTGGTTGAACCAAATTGATTGGACACACATAGGTATATCTATCATCACAATAACTTGAGAACACATTCATGTTTGTTTTTTTCATACAAAAATGGTGTCATTTTGCTTATACCAATTGAGACAGCAGTCAGCTGAGAACTTTTTGATATACTGAAAAAGTTTTCAGAATGTAAAATCCTATGAAATTTGTTATAACGATTTTTACTGTCCGATAAACCGTTCTAGAAATAGATGCGTAAAACTACCTTAGCGAACTGCCTAGAGGCTGAGACTATATCTTACGGGATTCACATACGGCATCGAAAGAAACAATTAGTCTTAAGCCACTTATAGCTTTTTCCTTTTTAACTAAATTAATTTTCGACTGAAATTTCAATAAACAATGTACAATATTTAGCATATTCTCTATATTTAATGTAAAGAACATTTAAATTTAAATCTTCTGACATTAAAAAAATTTTAATTTCGAAAAACAGAAGGTAAAATTCTTGAATAAAATAGACTATTCTTTGCGGGGATTCCTTATGCAAATAACTACATGTATATAAGTCGGAGCGAGCTTTGGTAAATGGAAATCCTTATCGAATAAATCGATTAACTGTAGAAGGAGAAATATAGAGCAAACTTCACTTTTTATTTCTTTGAAAAACTTTATGCTAAATATCGTCCAGAAATGAAACATAAAATTTTCAATTTACATTCCTTATATAATGCAGGCACTTAGAAACATTTTTTTCATATTCTACTCGAAAATGGGTTAAAGGACGTTTGCGTAATAACCCAAAATATCAAATCAAATTTTATGATTTTATTATTGTTTGTTTATTATTTTGTTTTTCTGTTTAAAGAATTTCTGGGTTTCCCACCACATGCAGTGCTTTTTAATTAAAATATCAATAAAACAATCGAATATTTCTGCACGATATTTACAACAAATATTATCGTCTACAAACCAATCGCTAAATTCGCTGATTTATCTTGTGTTCTCAATGCACGTATTTTTTATGACTTATTCTTTTATCGATTTCATATTTTGACTGGCGGAAATAATTTTGAAAAAAATATTTAAAATAATTTTCATTGGCTGAAGAAATTGAATTTTCTGTAGGAGCCTTTAGTTACCGAAATCCGAATTTGTGTCAAACAGAAAGTGCGCAAATTGCTCTTCAAAACATATAATATACTAGCCCGTCGGCGTTGCGTGGCGTTAATATAAATACCTAGATGGGTGGGGGTGGGGATGGGGTGGTTAGAGCTGCATAATATCTAAGCTATTATCTGACTCCATCGCGCGATTCCGTACTCCAGGGTTTCATTCTGTGTCTGTGTTTGAGAGTGTGTGTGCATGTGTGTATGAGCATCCGTACATGCATTCATATGCGTTGGAGAGTGTTGCTCTCTACGTCGACGCATTCTCAGACGGTGCCAAAATATACAGTAAAACACGAAATTTTTGTAGGGCAACCCTACGAAAGTGTAGGCCGATTGGTGACATTTTCGAGCTATATTTGCAATTTTTTTGAAAACGGCACGTTCAAAAATGAGATCTCCATCTCGACGCAGCTTGCAAGTATACATATAGTGAAAAACTAAAGTTTCGTATGGCAACACCAAGAAGGGGTAACCCAATTTAGTTCATTTTTGAAATTTTATTTACCGTTGCTATGAAAACACTACGTACCAAATTTTTTGTATGGCAACCCAACGAAGGAGTTGCCCGATTGATCCCATTATTGAATTTAATTCACATTATTTTTTTAAAAAGCCCGTGTAAAAAATTGTAGCACTCTATGTCGACGTGTGAGGCAGTGTCCAAATACATAGTGAAAAACTAAAGTTTTGTATGGCAAAATCAGGAAGGGGTTGTCCGATTTAGACAATAATTTTTGTAATTTCATTTACTATTGTTGCTATGAAAACACCATGTTCCAAATTTTCGTTCTCCAGGTCTACAAAAATATAGTTAAAAACGAAATTTTTTGTATGGCAACCCTACGAAGGAGATATGCGATTTGTCGCATATTTAAACTTAAATTTGCATTTTTTTTAAAAAAACGCCGTGTACGAAATTTGCTTTCTATGTGTCAGACAGTGCTCAAATATATATTAAAATATTTGTATGACAGCCCTACATAGTAGTTGGCCGATTTAGTGCATTTTTGAACTTTTTCTTGCAATTTTTATGAAAACACCGTGAACAATTTTTCAGCTTTCCATGTCGACGTGTTTTCAAGCAATTTTTTATATCTCGACAATAGCGCCATTTATCGTGTCTAAAAGTATCCTAACTTTCAAGCTGGAGCCAATCAAATGCGTCTACAAACACAGTTACACCTGATTTTTATATATTAATATTTTCATAGAACCTTCGAAAAATTTGCAGTTGATCTTCGGTAATATTAAAATATTAAAGAGAATATACCCCAGAAAATATCGCAAAGTAGAGTCCCCGAGGGGTTTATCATTATTATTGATAACATCAAAACTATATCTTTCGAGAATATCAATTTCGAAATTATTACTGTCTATATATTGGAAGCAGGTAAATTATCCGCTTGCACTACTTGACTTTCAGTATTTTGAAGGGTTGAATTTTCAAATATAAATTTTTCATTATCATCTTCACAATTGCTGCTTTTTGATTTGAGTGCCAAAATTGTGCTAGACAAAAAATTCATATACGGAGAGATTTTGATTATTTCCAACCTTGTACCTTATCATACAAAATAAATTTTCTGCAACATTTTGGTTGAATATGTCAAAATAATTTTTTTTTCTGGGCATTGTTCAAAGAGATCAGTTGATAAAGAAATTATACCTCTAGTTGATTGAATTAACCCATCAAAACAATAATTTTGCCTAGAAGAAGAAAAATGGAATAATGCCTTCGAGATATTGTTTAACGACTCTTTTGTTTCCAAATTTCACATTTATATATATTTTTACTAGACGCGGTGACTTGCTATTAAGACAATCAAAAGTATTGTTGGGTTTTTTTTTTTAAAATTGGCAGTTGATTTGATTTCATAGCCAAATTTCCGCAAAGTCTGTACTGTGCGAATAGCACCACTGCACATATGACAAAAAGCTTGCACTACAAGAGAAATTTTCATTTTTTGCCAAGTATTTGGATGCACATGCTTGTCAGATAACTTTGGGCACAGTTTTTTCTGGCTGGTGTTTCTCCATATTATATAATTCTTCCAAAACTTTCTAATTAGTGACCCCATCTTGATATTTTATTTCTAATTTAATCAAAGCATTCCGAATTGATTTAACAATATGAGGAACATCATGTTAAGCATATACTTTTTCAAAATTGTAAAAAAAAAACAAATCTGACTTTTCTGAGATAGGTAACACCAAGATTTTTTAGTCAACTTCGATTATTAGAGCCTTGTTCGCAAACTATATGTACCTTTTATATCAACACCAATAGTACAATAATGTAGAATGACAAATCTGAGGAAATAATAAAAAAAAAATGACACAATACTTCGACCGACTGCGATGGCTTTATTGACTTGACTTGACGATAGAACTTAACTGACTGACTGACTGACTCTGTACATCGATAATTCTCTTTTGAAAAATACGATCCGTTTAATACCTACGTATGTACATAAAATTACTGAAATATTTTCAAATATGTCTACAATAGCTAATATTTTCTTTTATCTTGTCTGTTAAACACTATTCTGTGGCAATAACATTTTTAATGGGAAAATAGTTTATAATGGCATATTTTCTAATATTTTCTATAATTTATAACTATTTTCCTATTAGATAGTATGACACGTATCATAAATAAACAGATATGCTTTGTCATCTCAGAAATTTTTTTTTTCATCCATATTTATATATCCAACTATTTCGTCCCTGGAATTATCATATGTTAAACTCCTTCGAATGATGAAGTAGACATTAAATACAAGCACTGCCTGCCTGACCAGATTTTGTGTTCCACAATGATATTAAATATTTTAAATTCGAAGTGAGGACAGAATTAAAACTAGGATGGATATCTCTAAAAGGAAACCAACGGGATATTGATCGGACGGAAGGAAGACACATTTTTAAACCTTCTTACAGATATCTGTAGCCAGCAGGAGACTTGTAATGAAGATTTTCCGCAAAGACTTTAGCATCATCAAACCATTTTTGCTATTTGGATTTAGAAAATGTCAGCATTTTTGCAAATGTCTTCGCTTCCTTATTAATGTTAGGAAGAAAACAATTACATTTTTAAGGATATCTTCGTTCCCTTTTTCAATTTTTTTTTAGATTCAATGATCTTGTTCTTTAAGACAAATGCCCTTATTTTATACTTGCAACAGATCTTGCCATTAATTTTTCTTGCGATTTTTTAAATTCGTTTAATAAATGTAAATATTTTGTGCGATAATGATACAAATTTCTTTCTGATTTCAAGGAACAAGATTCTATAAATATAATCTACTGCTTATATATAGTCAAATCATCCTACAAAAAAATAATAATAAGCATAGCACAGTTATGCTGCTAAGTTCTTTCGATTCTAATCACAACGGAATTATTCAAACAAGTCGATCCGGAGGTTCTGACTTTCACAGGAGAGCAATTCTTCATCGCCTTATATGGCGATAATAAGCAGAAAAATCTATAAATGTTTTACGATTCCAATGGTTCGCTAAATCAGTGACTAAAACTAAGTCCACCTCTCACTACTCCCGCAAACAAAGAGCGCATTACGCCAGCATATATTCCGTACGTATCAGCAGATGCAAATGAGGCTCGGATTTTACAAGGATTCTCTGGAATAGGGTTGGAAACGAACAAATCATGTACTTGAAACAGTTATCAGCACAGCTGAACCCCTGCCATCTGAGTTCCTAAAGTTTATATCGTGCAAGTGCAAGGGAAAATGTGAAGCTACCTGTCGTTGCAGAAAAGCAGGAATTGCATGTTCTATCATTTGCTTCAAATGTAGCGGGCAAATATGTAACAATGTCGCTAAATTCGACATCCTTCTCAACAAGGATGATGAGGATAATTAGACCATCGAAGAATCATATAATGTGGTTGAAGGATCTCCACAATTCGATCAGTATTCGGAGCAGGAGGACTGTGAACTAGGACCATCAAAACGAAGAAAAATATAGATACTAAAAACTGACCTCAATTCATATTCATCTTCTACAACACAAAAACAAATATTTGCTAATAAATTTCATGCGTGTGATTCATAATTTTCCTGTTACAAACTACTATACTTGCCTACTTCAATAAATTCTTTACAAGTACAAGTATTTAGAATATAAGAGAAGCTTGTAATCAATTTGTGCTTTCCTCTATTCACAAGTGTGTGTGTCCTCATATATGTATAAGGGTACTTAATTTTTCTTCATAATTTTGATACTTAGATAGTATTGGTGGATGGCAACAATCCTTTTTCTATGTTTGATGGCTAGTTTTCCCTCCGTCGATCTTAAATTTTCTTATATTGCCCTTCCTTTTTATCCATTTGTCTTCAAAAAATTTTCGTTTGTGTCTATGATTCAGACTAACGAAATTTCATGCTACAGCATCTGCTGGCTATATTTGTTTATAATTTATCTTTGGAGAAAGGTTTTGATTTACTACTGTATTTGCTGCACAGATCACTTGAAATTCTCTTTATACAGGGTGTCCCATAAGTCGACGTCAAGCCGGAACCGGGTGATAGACCAAATCGTAACAGTTACCAGAAAAATATAAAAAAAAATCTAAGTCATGTATTTTTCAAATTAAAGGCATTTTTTTTTGTTTTCGAGAAAATGTACACCTTGTGATGGTTTTTTAGCTCCTGTTGCTACAAATCTTTACTTTTTTTCAATTTTATTTTTATTATGTAATCCCGAGTAGTGCTTATGTAACCTGTTGCTTTAAGTTCTAGCCAACTGCTCCAGCTTGGAAGAAAATGTCACATTTTGCCGAACCAACAATATAAAATTAATAATTCGTTGAACTTTAACTGACTGTAGTGAAAAACAAAAAGTGTACTACGCCAGTCTGGCAAGTAACTTTAAAAGTTGACGCATTTAATAAGGAGTCTAAAATGGTACAACACTTGCTATATTATTTCTTAGATTATGGAAAAAAAAAATTTTTCCTTCAAGAAACCCAGTTCTGTGTTAACAAATGATATAATCGTTACTTGTCAGTATTGCTCATAAAAAGGTAGGCCGATGCATTTAGTTTGCTTAAAAATGCCTTCGAGTGAAGATCAAGTCAGAAAAGAAATTATGCGGAAGAATTGCGAAAATCGAATTACTTCAACATTGTCTGTCTTTAAAAGTTGTAAAACAACACGGAGGACAGTTAATCGTGTCATAAAGCGTTTTCTGGAGTGTGGTGCAACTAATCGCAAAGCTTGAACAGGACAAAATAAAAAAATACAGTACAGTACTGCAACAAAAAATTACTCGTTCTTTGAGGAGAAATCCATGTTTGTCAGTCTGTGCTCTTGCAAAGAAATTTAATACTAACAAAAATAAAGTGCGAAAAATAAAATAAAAATTTATCCTGAATACTTACAAAAAATTCGAAGTGCCTAGATGAGAAGATATGCAACAGGATAAAGCAATTACCTGCAGTCGAAAACTTTATTCTTTCTTGCTGAACAATCCCTGCGTCTGCATAGTTCTCGACGATGAAACATATTGCCAAGTAAATTTCCAGTGCCTACCAGGTAACCAATTTTATAGTAGTGATAAAGGTGGTAATGTTGACCCAAAATATAAAACGATTCCGGTTGAAAATTCTCAAAGAAGTTTATGATTTGGCAAGCAATCTGTCAGTGCGGTAAAAGGTCAAAACCGTATATCACATCGTCTACTATGAAAGTAGATAATTATAAGACAGAATGTTTGGAGAAAATCCTTTTACCGTTTATCCGACAACACAAGGATCCAACAATATTCTGGCCAGATTTGGCTTCTTGTCATTATTCTCGAAGCACTATAGAATGGTACAGGGCCAATCAGATCAATTTTCTCCTTATAGACATTAAACCGCCCAACTGCCCTGAACTACGGCCGATTCAGAGGTATTGGGGAATTATAAAAACATAATTAAGAATGACTACCAAGGAAGCCAAAGGGATACAAGATTTCAGAAAAAAGCGGAATAAGGTTACAAAGAGAAAAATTTATAATTTTTTTTATTTTCTACTTTTAATTAAATTGTTATTCTTATATTAAAAATGAATTTAAAGAAAAAAAAAAAAATCGTTTTATTTTGAAAATATTTGCATTTTCTACTGGTACAATTTTAAGTGGGACACGTCTTAGTAAGTTTTGTTTTATTTAAAATTTGAATAAAAAAACATCCATAAGACAACTTGCGTGTTAATTCAAAAAAGTAACTTTAATAAATAAAATATGTTTTTGAGCGAGCTCCAGTAATTTTAACGATTACTATATGTTTTGTTTTGTTTTAATTAAAATTAAAACTATAAAACTGCCACTAGAGAAAGTAATTGTTTATTAAATATATATTATTTTGAAAATAGTTGAAAAATTGTAGAAAGAAAAAATATGCAGAAAAATATCCGAATTATCAGACAATTGTCGAAAAATATCCAGATTAAAAAATAGTCAAAATTGGTCGGATAATCCGGATAATTCGATATCCGGATATCCAGATTGGAACTCTACTCATATCATATCCCTAGTAACCAAGTCCTAGAACGTTCAACAGATGTTCATAGGAAATTTTCCTGTCCGAAGAATCAGTTCCGTGGAGTATTCCCAAGAATGTCAACAGAATTTTATGGGATTGTCACGGGGCAAAAGTTACGCTGACCGAGGAAAGTATGCCGTCATTATTCTAAGGAATTTCTTCAGAAATAATAAGGACAATGTCTTTGTAACACGAAAGTGTTACTAGTCTTAAAAGTAATAAAATAACTAAATTTATATCTTACTTTATTCTTTTCCTGTTTACTTCTTTCCTTATGGAGTCTTTTAGCCTACACAACATTAAATGCAAATGATTTCACGTCTCACGACACCATTCAGTTCCATACCAAAACCCTAAATAATTTTTTCTAGAAACAAATCAGTGGAATTTCATTGGATAACGCCTGGATATAGTGCAGATTCATTCTAAAGAATATCCATGGCTTGTCTAAATTTTTCAGTTCCACTGTTACATTGGAATTTGAATGGATAAAGCCTGAATACAGTGCAGACTCATTCTGAAGAATATCCATAACATTTCCATAGCATGTCAAGAATTTTCAATTCTACTGTTAATCCACACTTTTCCATCAAATAAAAAAAAAATTGATAAAGTTTATAAAATAAAAAGAACGGCAAATTTATCAAAAATTTTATCCAGTAGTTGTCCGCTGTTTTTTCAATGAAGTAAACAGTATGGACATTTCTTCGGACAAAGTGAAGATTTCAATTTCTACTTTTTCTGCAGTATGTCCACACTTTCTCCATATATTTTCATATACGGAATTTTTCAGAAAAATAATAGACAAATCAAAGAACAGTTTAAAATATTGTCCACAATTGTCCACTGATTTTCCAGTTCTTATCTTAAATAAAATTTTTATGGAAATTCGCTAGATTTTCCTAGGAATGGCAAAATAGAGCATGGTATAATATCGGAATACGTAAAGACATCGTTCTGTGTTGGAATTTTTTGGATAAATATTGGAATTCTGTCCAATATTTTTGTAGTATAGTTTGGAAAATGTGAGGACATCGGAATTGTGGTATCCCTACCCAATCTTCTATATGAGAAATTCTAAGCACAATTCAAGTTTATCCAAACTAACACATGACCTTACTATTACTATTACTATTATTAAACAAAAGAAATATATTTATTTATTTATTGCAACATTTTACGAACACTTACAAACCAAACAAAGCAAAATCAAAAATCTTTTTCCAAATTTTCTATTCTCTAATCGGAATTCCGGTATGTTTTTGAATCCAATCAAGATATGATGAAACTCTTGTGTAACTCACAGGATAACCATTTTCACATCCACTATTATGAACATACGCGGCAACACCAACTTGTGTAAGATATCTTTCCTCTCTATCTACAATAACTGCTGGACCACCTGAATCTCCAGGGCATGGTGATTGACCATCTCCATCAATACAGATATTTGACGGATGATAGTATCTTCCATAAACCTTCGAACAAATACCATCTGGCAATATTCTGCGTTGTGCATAACGTAGAAATTCGGAAGTACTCTCTCTATTTCCTGTCCGCCCCCATCCAGTGATAAAAGTTCCGAAATTATCCAGATTACTTTGACTGCGTCGGACTAATTTTACAGGTCGCATTTCACCTGGAGTATATTTAATTGTTAGGTTTACAAGAAATTTAATTCAATAATTAATATCTCACTTGAAAATTGAACTTTTTGTGGAAGCCTTATTAAGGCAATGTCATTCACGTATGCCTGTCCATCATAATATTCGTGAACGATCAGTCCTTCTTGTCCAACGACAAACTCTAATCGATTTGGATCGGATTCAGCAAAAATTGAACGAGCGCCCAAATACACTTTTGCTTTAGTAGCTCTGGAAGATTTAATAAAATTGCGTTTTTTTTTTATTAATAAACAATAATACAATAAAAATATAAAATTAAGTATTTACCCATATAAACAATGTGCTGCTGTTAAGACGAATTCATCTGAAATCAATGAACCTCCGCAAAAACCCCCACCGTTTGGTTTCGATATGAACAACGCTACCATGTAGGGGAATGTACCAAAATTCGCAACTACTCCCCCATGAATGCGAGATTGTATCGATGATAATGGAACCAAATCATCATTATTACTCCATTCAGCTCCGATAGATGCTGATAATAGAAAAGTTAGTGCAACTACTGCCTTCATTCTCAGTTCATTCAAAGGTGCACACAGTTTAGAACTAAACTGCAATTAATGAAAATGTCTCAATTTATATCGTAAACTGCACTCAAGAATTGTTTCGATAAAATATTTCAAGTACGTACCTATGTACATAGTTAGTGCAATAAAAAAAAAAAAAACTAATCAAAATTTATTTACCTTTACTCTTGAGAGCTAATAATATTATTGTTGAACATGACAACGTCATAAATGAATCTTACTACAGGGATTTTTTCAATTAATAAAATTAATTAATTCAATAAAAGTCGCGGTTTCTGCACTAATGTTAAAACTAATTTATTTGCTAATCTCGATTATAAATTTTTGATTATTAGTTGGAGCAGATATTTCATCGCAATTAACTGATAATAGAAAAATATTGTAATGAATGTGCTGAGATTAGAAGAGTGTGTAGCTGTAATCTAATGCTCTCACAGTTGCTTATATTCTACAGACTATAACCATATACTAACAGAAAAAAAAAAACTAAAAAATAGAGTTACATGATGACTACTTAAATTAAGTACATGAAGCTATCTTTCCAACATACTTTAAACAGCATTAATTCAGGTATTTTACATAGTAAATTAAAACCGTGCACATATTTTCGTACAGTAAATCTTACTTTTAATAAAAATTGTACAAATATTATGAAATTTTATGTTTACTAAAAATTCGTGAATATTCATTACAAGTTACAATGTTTATGAAAAATTCAACTGTCTGTTAAATCACGATAGGCTTGAGTCATCAATATAGTATTATATCAAAATTGTAGCATACAGCCACCCACTCCTCTCCCCCTGGGATGCACGGTTTTTAATAATTTTCTATCAACTTACAGACCCCTGTCTGAGTGCCTGAACGCCTGAGCGCCTGAGAGTGCCGTTCGGGACGAAAGAGTTTGGGTAATAAACATAGATGGATTTACATGGGGTATCTTCATTTAAGGAGTGGTCCAGAAAAAATTGACCCATTAAGTTATTTTTATACCTGCAAAATTACAATAATCCAGGTCTGTATTTTTTTGTTAAAATATTCCATAAATACTAAACTCTGAGTTTATATGAATCATGCGTGTATTGGAAGTGAAATAGTTAAAATGCCTCGAAGCGAAAAAGAAGTGCGTCAAATGATTTTGTCCAAATATTTGGAAAATCCCACAATTTCATTGTTAAAAATTTCAAAGACCTGAATACAAGTTATTCCACGATAAAAAGGACAATAGCCAAGAATAGGCGAGGCTTGTCAATAGAAAGGATACGTGGATCAGGTAAAAAACCAGGGCCATCCCGTCCAGACGTCATAATACAGATGAAGGGTACTTATTCTCGGAAACCGGGAACTTCGGAAAAGAGATATGGCGACATTGGCAGGAACATCAAAGTCTACAGTGCACAGATATAAAAAAATCTGTGGATTAAGGAGCTATAAGGTTCAAAAAGTGCCGCTGAGGAAGGAAGAAGAAGAGAAAACGATTGTGTCGTAATGGATGATGAAACCTATTGCAAAGCTGCCTTTTCGCAGATACCAGGTGACGAATATTTTACTGCAAAAAGTCGGAGTGGAGTATCCAGAAAATTTTCAACAAAAGGAATGACAAAATTTCGTAAGAAGTACATGATTTGGCAGGCGATCTGCTCTTGCGATTTACGAAGCAGTGAATTTATCATCAAAGGAACAATAAACTCAGATGTGTACATCAAAGAGTGCCTTCAAAAAAGACTTCTACCTTTTATTCAACAGCATCAAGGGTCTGTTATTTTCTGGCCAGATTTGGCCACCAGTCATTACGCAAAAGCAACGATGGAATGGTACAGAGCCAATGAGGTCAATATCGTGCCAAGGGAAGCCAATCCAGCAAACTACCCCCAACTTCGTCCAGTAGAGAGGTACTGGGCATTAATGAAAAAGGAGCTTAGAACAACAAAGAAATTTGCCAAAAATGATGTTGATTTTAGAGATAAATGGAAAAGAGCATATAGAAATGTTACTAATATAACTGTTCTAAATATAATGCGCGGCTTGAATAACAAAGTTAAAACATTCTTCCAAAACAAATAATGTCTTAGAAATAACTTTCGTATTTTAAAGTTTAAGTTGTAAGAAACAAAATATAGAAATTTTATTAAAAAATTGCCATTAGTGTTTTTACTGCAAACAAAAATAAATGGGTCAATTTTTTCTGGACCACTCCTTAGAATGAGTGAATGGGGGCTTTCCGATGGGGTAAAATGTTCTTACATTTTGGGGCGTTTTGGGGTGGTGGTTGTAACTACCACCCTTCAAGATTCGAGAGTCGACTTTCGAGAGCCGAATTTCGCAAGTTGCTTTTCGAGAGTCAAGTTTTGAGATTCGAATTTCGAGAGTATGACTAAAAAGTAGAAAATATAATATCTCAAAAAAACTTTTAAAATAAATAAGTTTGTAAATAAAATGGACTAAAAAATAGAAAATAATTTTTTTTTTCTCAGTGATATAACCAAGAAAAGTTTAATGCAAATTAAGGAGAGATATACTCCTAGGAGCCGGCAAAACGGTCATTTTTGTGTATTTTTTCAAGGAAAACTATTTAAAATTTCGAATTGGGGTTTTAATTATCTAAAAGTATATACATACGTTCAAAAATATGTTTAATTTTCTTTATTTAAAAATATCGAAAATATACAAGGATATTGCATGATCGTTAGAGCGTAGTAAAAAAATCTGCGTATACGGTACCCACTGGCGTTTCTTCAAAAAATCATAAAAAAAAACAAAAAGATTATTAAATTAGATACTATAATCTAGTACTTCTCATAGCCGATTTTGAAAATATCGATTTATGACAAAATGGCAGACGTTTGAACATAAATAGTGATTTTGGGCCAAAAATTAGTTATAAGTAACTGAAAAAAAAAAATCTTATCACAAGTACTAGATAATGGTATATAGAATAACCACAAGAAACCTCAATGCAATCGGTTCATTGGTTTTCGAGAAATTTTGGGTACCGATTTGAAAAACGTTGTTTTGAGGAAAACGCGTTTAAAAAATTTGGGAATTAATAAATTATGAGAATTCACTGTAACGCACAGTTACATGAACGGCAAGCTACTGACAAAACGTGTCTGTTTCTGGCAATGAATAACAGTCTTATGCTTTTTCCGTTTCCCAAAAACACAATAGAATCACAAAATAGGTCTAGACACGCTTTGTTCGAAGCGTCGCTTGGCGCTACCTGCCTGTTGGCTCGGCACCGCAAAACACGTTCCACTTTCTCTGCTGTAACTGGCTTATTTATCGAAATATTAACTTACCGTTTTCACCAGATATTCTGGAGACCTCAACCTTCAAGGAAGTGTAAAACTGAAAAAAATCGGGTTTTCAACCATCTAGGTGTATATCTCTCCTTAAGAAATGCTACAACTCAATTTTCTAACTGCATATCATGCCCAAACTTTAAAGATTTAATCTGAGTTGTAGAATTTCTAATTTTGCATTAAACTTTTCTTGTTTATATCTCTGAGAAAGAAAAAAATTAGTCCATTTTATTTACAAAAGTTATTTATTTTAAAAGTTTTTTTAAGATATTTTATTTCGAATATTTTGGGCTATATTTTTATAATATTTTTACCAAAAATTTGAAATTTCTGTTTTGGAATCCTTAGAAGTAGTCCTTTTAAACGATACCCCACAAGATATAAAAAATAATAATTTTGTTTGGGACCCAATCCAACCCCATTAAAAAAAATTCTTATAACCGTTGTCTATCGATATACCAGAGCAGTTTGATAAGTCAGTGACTTTTTAAATAAAAGATATTTTTTTCGGCAAAAATGGTTCAATTTCCCAACATAGTCTCCTTTAAGGGCAATACATTTAGTCCAGCGTTAATCCAATTATTATTCCTTCTAAATAACAGGTTTGCTCAAAGCCCTCAAAATAGGCGTTTATTTCAGTGATGACTTCTTCGTTAGGCCCAAATCTCTTACCGCATAACTATTTCTTCAGGTTTAGAAACAGGAAATAGTCGCAGGGGGCTAGATATGAAGAATATGCTGGATAAGGTAACAATTCGTAGTCCAAGTTACGCATTTTTGGCATGGTGACTACACACGCGTACACCGGTGCATTGTTTTGATAAAACAGCAAAAACAGCAAATGCGGTCGTTTTTATTTCAAATCAATATCGAATCAGTACAAAAGCTCTGAATAATATTCATCGGTGATCGTCATAGCGTTTTCAAGGAAATCGATGTGAATGATACCACCACGTGCATCCCAATAAACTTTCGTCCACGGTTACGAAATGACGTAAAAGCTCGTTTGAATTGCAGCGGAACATTGCCAAACACTCATTTGAAGTGGTCACATGGTTGCGCTTATGGTACAGTGTGAGCAATCATGGCACCCATTGCGCTAATAGCTTTTTCGTGTGATGTATCCGCTCAGTTGAGATACCTACAGACTTTTCCAGCATTTTGATTCCCCGATCGTCCAATATCATTACATGAATTTTATCGACTACATCTAGCGTGACGATCTCTTTTGGGTGACTTGAACGTTTGGCGTTACTTCTGCTGGTACGACCACAACGGTACCCAGTAAACCACTTCTTTACCATTGAAATTGATGGTACAGAGTCTCCAATAGTATTTATCAAGCCTTTTCCTGTTTTCGGTGTTGGTTGTTTTACGCAAAAAATAGTGCTTAATCAGCACACGAAATTCACTTTATTCCATTTTCGTTAAAATTCACGAAGCTGTCAGACTAAACGACGCAGCTTGCTCAAAATTTGGCAGTAGCCCACAGTTGAATGGAGAAATGTTGCATGTAAAGTTGCAATGCGGGAAATTCACAATGTCACTGACTTCTCAAACTGTCTTCGTATGCATGTATGCGTCGCGAAGTTCTAATATTCGCAAAATTTAAAATTTCTACGTTACTTCTGTCTCGATAAAAACGTCCACGACAGACAGGCGAACGGGCGAACTGACGAACGAGCGATCTTAGAATGGTTCCATTTTTAAATAACTTTTATCCGCTCACTATCCCCTGACTAAATAATTTTGTGCATAAGGACGACGTTCGTGACGAAAATGTGAAATTTTAGGAATAGTTTTAGGGTAGCAAACTTATTGATTTAGAATAATTCCGATGAGGTACAAAAAATTTACTTTTCCGTTTTTTTTTTAGTTGGATGGGAGGGTGAGGTAACTAGCCCCTTGGGGTTATCCAATTTGGTCTCCATGTGGTGTGATATAAAATTAAACCTCTTGCTGAGCAGGTTAGGTACTATTAAATGGCGTATTGTCTTTTCTTCTGTAAGAAACTTTACAACCGACTTTTTTTTTTCACCCGAATATCGTTAAAATGGGTGATTTCCAAATTTGTGTACAGAAGAGTGTAGGTTGGCATGTTTTTCCCGAAAATGTAATGACTAAAAAGTTGAAACTTTTCTTGTGCATATCACTGAGAACGAAAAACAATATTTTCTACTTTCTAGCGCAATTTATTTATGAAAGATATTTATTTTAAAAGATTTTTTAATATATTTTATTTGCTTTTGCTGAACGGAACGCTAAAAATGTAAAATAATCGGAATAAATTTATTAACATCTGATAGGAAGGAGCGTTTATAGTCCATTAATTCTGGAATCTTGGGATATGCAATACGAAAAACTTGAATCCCTGAATATACGAAGTTAAGTTCTTAGATTTTAATGGATTTTGAGTGCAGACTATTTTGCTGAATATATTTCAGTGTATTTAATTTTCGCACATTTGTAATTTCAAGTATGCGATTGAAATTTCGATTTTATTTATTACTCATAACTGGAATATTTTTTGAATGAAAGCAAACATTTTTCAAATGCAGTCTACCTATACTCTCATAACTTTTAATAAAAAATAACATTAAAATAATTTTTTTTTTCTTAATATTATTTTCAGAATTTTCCGAATACTATATGAATTCAATGAAAACTGCTTATGAAACGGATGTTTTTAAAATAATCAAAGATTTTCTAATCCAAACGAATGCTGTAAAGGAAATCCACAAAGGCTGGAAGCAGCTTTATGAAGATATCATTCACTCGTCAAATTTCATAATACAAGATAGGCTCAATGAGCTAAAGAAAACATTCCATGAGAAAAAGACGGATATAATCGATACAAATATCGAAAATCGATACAATCTGAGAGATACAACAGTGGATAAAATGGCACAAATGTACAATACATTGTTAAGTATTGTCCGAAATCTTCAGCAAGATGCACTCGATCCTAAAAGGCAGACTCGCTACAATCAATACATGGAAAAACAGCAAGCTGCGCAAGCTGATTTCATTGTTATGAAACAGGCTGCGAATAAAGGACAATCTGTGATTTATTCGTTGAATAATCGACTGACTAAATACGAAAATTTGGGCAATGTAAAAGTTCTGGAACTAAAGAATGAGCGAAAGTACTTTGTCGAGTACTATTGGAATTTGAAGGAGAACTATAAGAAAGATGTACAATTCGCAGAACATCAGTTGAGCATTTTAGCAGGTGAAAGCCATAAGGCTTTAACGGTATATTGTTTTTTTTTTTTATTACAAAAAATTTGTTTACTTTTGGCTTATTTTAACTGCGTTTTTTTAATAGCCTAGATGAAATCTCTAAGGTATACTAGGTTTGTCAACGTATAGAAATAATGATGGTAGAGTAAAATGGATTGGTTGGACACCCACGCATAATATTATTAAATTCTTTGGATTTTTGCATATCCGTCTGTCTGTCTGTCTTTTCACCTATCAGTCTATCTGTCCGGCTGTATGTCCGGCTGTATGTCCAACTATCTGTCCGTCTGTCCGTTTATCCGTCTATTCGTTTGTCTATCTGTCCGTCTGCCCGTCTGTCCGTCTATGCGTCTGTCCGTTTTCTGTCTGTCCGTCTATCCATCTGTCCGTCCTCTGTCTGTCCGTCTGCCTGTTCGTGCGTTTGTCTATCCGTCTGTCTGTCTGTTTGTTTATCCGTCTGTCCGTCTGTCTGTCTGTGCGTTTGTCAATTCGTCTGTCTGTCCGTCTGTCTGTGCTTCTGTCCGTTCGCTTAGAGTGCCGAAACTTTACGTACCGATTTTTTTTAAAAAGTAAATTTAAGTTCGAAATGGGACCAATCGGGCAACTACTTCGTAGGGTTACCATACAAAAATTTCGTTTTGCACTATATAATTGCACATTGCCTGAGAACGCATCGACGCACGTAGAGACCTGAAAATTTGTACAAAGCGTTTTCATAAAAATAGTAAATAAAATTTCAAAAATAAACTAAATCGTGCAACCCTTTCTTGGTGCTGCCATATAGAGCTTTGGGTTTTTACTTTATTTAACTTTTATGTTCATCTAGGTTATAATATTATTGGTCTTAGACCAATTATACTTTCTTATCTTACTTTTTCAGGATTTAAAGATGCAACAAAGATATGGTGAGCTGCTACTAGGATTGGCTCAGTGCTGCCGTAAATTACAAACAGAAAGGGAAAAGGTTATTCCGTGGCCTACACCATCTGAAATTGAAGAGATGATGAAACATTTTGATGACAATGATAAGGTAAATTATAGTAGATTATTATTACATAAATATGGGTGGGGACCGAAAATCCAACCTTTAAGCACTGCGACCTAAAAATTATTTTGTGCTATGATATACCGGTTGTATTAGGTCCATTCTACGTTCGCCGATTTTAGGAAGATTGCTACCTCATTTTGGTTACTTTTTCGGACTTCTAATGGGTTACGAAACCCTTACCCAGACATTGGAATTCTTTGGCGGGCAAGCTTGCGCATTCCCAGCGTACGTGCTCTGCAATTTCTACCTCTTCGTAACAGAATTGTAGTTATCGTTTGTAGTTCTGCTCATTTTCTTAAGAATATACTAAGTGAGTAATGGCCAGTTATTATACCAGTGAATAGCCTGTTTTGGTACTTACCAAAGTTGATGACATTTTAAACTTTTTGTATTGTAAGTTAATGAACGTGTTCTTCGACTACCAATTCAAAATCACTACCTGAAAAACGCGTCGACGTGGAAGGGCAAAATTTGTACACGGCATTTTTAGAAAAAAATGCAAATACAAAATCAAAAATGGAAGAAGTCTAGTAACCTTTTCTTGATGTTGCCATACAAATCTTGGGTTTTTCACTTCGAGCACTGCGTCGACGTAGAGTGCTGAAATTTTGTACAAAGCGTTTTCAAAAAAATTTTAAAAGCAAACTAAACCGGCAATCCATTGGTGTTGCCATATAAAACTTTTAGTTTTAACTTTATTTAACTTTTATTTTCATTTACGGTTACTATATTATTGATCTTAGAACAATTAGAACTTTTTCTCTTGTTTTTCGAAGGAAATTCATGCTCATGGTGAAACAAGCCAGCGAAAAATAGGAGCACAATTAAATGCATCCGAGAGGACTCTTAAAGGAGGTGAGGAGTGCTCCTTTTTGGCTCGGTTTTCATTAACACGCCGATGTCAGTAGAAAGAAACAATACTGAAATTTTCTATTGCCCTCCTAGCCCTTTTCAGATAAGTATAAAGCGAGCATTGTATATTTTTATTCTAAAAATATTGCTCCCTTATGCCTCTCTCAGGGAACCTTCGGCCAATATTTCCCGCTAGGAATTTTCGTGTCGCTCTTTCTGTGCAATTAAAAGGCAAGAGCTTCGAAGTTTCATGAGATTATTGAAAAAAAAAGGCAGAATGCAGTCTTATTTAAGCCAGTATTGTTTCTGCTGGTACCTGAAAAGAGCCTAGTAATTGTTTTAAGTTCTGGTCACATGCGAAAGTGTGTGTTTTTTCACTAGGGCTGGGTGGTGAGTACTAATTGGTACGTCGGGGACTGATTTTGTAACACTCTTTAGTGATTTGATTTTCGAAGAGCATAAAGTACAGATCGAAGTAAATCATTTTTGAGATTGAGAACCAGCTGAAAAAGTGTTTTCTGTGTTATGAAGGATGAAAGTTACTGACTTCAAAGATGCGACCATAACGAAATCTTATCGGATTTCGACGAATGAAACATTTTGAATACGGTGATTTTAAACTACTGCCTGCAATGCTACAAACATGTGACAACATATTTTATAAGAATGCACCAACGATTGAGGATATTGATAAGTAGCTATTTTAATTTTACAAAGCAATAAAGCAATTTATTGTTGATTTTCTGCTTTGAAATAAAACTGTTCTCGTAAGAAAAAGATCTTTAAAAAAACAAAAACACATTCCTCTCGAATAAACCAGTAAATCCGTTTTCTGAAGGGCCGGAAATTTATTCTGGGCGTGACAATATTTCGCCGCAAACCTTTACTGTTCGGGTTAAGCTGAGATTACGTATACATCGTTTCGTCAACTGGTCCCATTGGGTAAAGCCATAAGCCCAATAATGGCTGAGTCAGCTGGCGTTACATCTGAAACTCATCCTATAAATTCCGGTGTACCTCAGGGCTCCGTTATCTCTTCTCTCTTCTTAATTTTCAATATTGATCTGGTTTCCCTTACTTTCAATTGCATTCATAGTTTTGCCGATGACAGTGTACCCTTGATTTCGCTTACTTCTTTCACACGCTTCACTTCCCTTTCACGATGTGATTTTTCAATCCACCGGCGGAGCTCCAACATTCATGAATCAGGACTCAATTCATTTGTTTTTAATAATTAAGGGAAACTTGATGCCAAATTCGGATACTTAGTTCTTCCGGCGGATTCAGCAATAGGGGCCAAATATCTTCGCTTGGGACAAAGCAAATCGTGTAGAATTAAATGTGTCTATTTTCAGTAAGTTAAGCTAGACAGATCACATCTTTTTTATTGCATAAGGAGCATCGGAAAACGGAAACGGAAACGAAGAAGGGAAAACGGAAAACGAAGAATGGAATTTGTCTTGAATATCTGAAAAGGTGTAAGAAATATTTCCGCCTATCAAATTTTGCGCTTCTCTACAAGTCCTACATCACACCCAGAATGGAATTCAATTCCCATATCTGGGCCGGGGCTTATCATACATCCTTAGTTTTGTTGGATAGTATCCACAAGAGAGCCTTCAAACTCATTGGCGATGTGGCAATAATTTGTCATATTGAATCACTCGAGAACCGCCGCAATATCGGATGCCTTTCGCTCTGTTATTGTCACATGCATGGTCAATGTTCGGATAAAATATCTAGTCTGATCTCTTGTAGAATGATCCCTGAACGCAATAGTCGCGCTGCAAACTACGCACATCCTTTTACCCTTCAAACTACTTTCGACCGTACAGTAATATTCCCGAACAGTGCGGATGTGGAACAGTTTACCATATCCTTTTTTTCCTCCGACATAGTATATCCTGCACCTCCGCCACTCTCCTCACGTTCCCCTTCTCCTTTCCTTATCTGCTTCCTGCCATGTTGTGCTTTGTTTTATAGGATATCCCCTGAGCTTGGCTTAATACAACATTAAAAAAAGAAAATTTACAGTTACCAGTTACAAGTAATGACTTACGGCCCTTATTAATATCAACGAAAACGAATTATCTATTTCCAGGGTTTGGAACACACTCACAGAATGGAGTTATTTTGGTATCGGGTCTGTCGCGCCCAAACTCATGTACTTTGTCTGAAAGAAGAAAAACGAAGACTTGAAGAAGAAAATGCTAGATATTGTGAACAACTAAAATCATGTTTCGAAGTAGAGACCTACGAGCAAGTAATCAACTCTCTAAACGTCAATCCTTTGTCAGTAAATCAATTATCTTGTTTCCAATGTAATGAGCAAACAATGAAATTCGGGGACCAATAAATTACAAACTTTATTTTCAAATTGTACAATTTTGAATGTTTCCATATTAAAATTTCACAGTGCAAAAAAAAAAAAACAAGTAGAAAAACAGCTAAACAATTTCGTTATTCGAATGCAAGAACTTCAAAGGATACGATTTTGTAAAATGATACGAACCAATTGGCCGGTACATCTGTAGTATATTCTCTATAGAACCGCGTAAAAATCTCAGCGAAGACAACTTTACTTGCAGAATTCCCTGCTCTTCGCAGAAGTTCTTCTTCAACTGGACTCCGAGGCTCTCGACTTTCATGCATAGTAGTTTCGTACTTCCTCAGGAATTCTCTCATCTGAGAATTGTCTAGAGCTGATTCAAAATCATTAACATTTCGCATACCAACGAAAAACATGTCAATGATGCAATGTTTTCGATCTGTTTGAAAATCTTAAATGAATTGAAGTTGGGCACACCACAAATTGGTAAATTGAATTCTGTTGATTATAATTACCTTGACGCGTCAGAAATTTCACTCTCACGGGAATCGCTTTTTTAATGTCGTTTCGTCGAAAACGCACCAATTTCAATCTAGGATCCTCTTTGGATAAGACCATATCACGGGTAATCTGTTGAAAACCCATTGGTGTTGTAATGCTGCTAATTTCTAATGCTTCTTGTTTGCGAATTAGATCAGTCATCAACACCACTGCCTAAAATGATTCAAGTGTTATACACACGTACAAAACTTTTATATCAAAAGGTCTTTTATACTAAAACCTAAATTTTGAAATTCGATTTATCCAACCGAGGGCGCCAGGCAATTTTGAGTGTCGAAAATCGTCGTCCGGATTTCGCATGGCGCCCTCATTCGGGAAAAGCTCACAAACCTGTTTTGTCCCATGAATGAATTCTTTTTCTCTGAAAGTTTTGTCCCATGAAAGCTTTAGTCGAAGAAGCTGAAACTTTGTCTTCAAGTATTTCCATGGATGTTGAATATACAGTAGTCTAGGCAATTTGTGTTTTTCATTTCCATCCGCATTTGTATGCTGCCGTTTATTTGGTGGAGCATGTCGAATTCGATTACGATTAAAAAATTCATTTGGCGGTGCCAGCGGTATCGCATTTAAATTATTTCTACAGACTACGAAATACCGAATAGATTCACTTACGAAGAGTTGTCGTTGTGGCGAACTTTTCGCATAGATAAAAGGCCTACGATGAAAACTACTATAAATTGAATTTCGATTTCTAAAGACATTCCGAAGCATGATTTTCAAGTGCACATTTAATTTTTATTTTTTAATAAAAATTTTTTCTTATATTAAAATAAGATTTTTTTTAAAAAAAAAAGAATTTGTTTAGAAACCTAACGCGGGTAAAAAATTTTAACTAAAAAATTGACATTTCCTTGAGTTATGGAATTTATTTTAAATTGGACTGCGCCAACTGTGATGATATAAAATGTAAAAAGTCGAATTGTTGAGGTGATTAGATTAGATTGCAACTTTTAGGCCGTGTCTGCAAGATAATTGTATTAACAAATATCTGTGTCTGAAAATAATAATCCCTTAATGGTGCGTATCCATCAAAAGTTTTGTCTACGCACTATCCCCACACATTATCTGCCGAAATGTCTCCACCAAAATTAATTTGCGGAGATAAGAAATGTCTTGTCTTCGTATTTTGTGGAGATTACACAGGTAAACCGATATGAAACGTATCCATTAGAAAATTTCTTGCGTCGGTGCGGTGAACTTCTGCGGGAACTGTACGCGGATAAGTGAAGCCAGTGGATACGCGTGAAAAGTCTTGATTTAGCCTGTTGGGGCAGATCTTTTGTTTTCCAGTTAATACACTGAGAAAAAAAGTCACATAAACTGGAACAAAAGTAAAAAGAAATCCCTACGGTTTTCATCCAAAATGACCATCTGCTTAAAGCAAAATGGATTCCCATCTTAAACTTTTGTGAAACAATTCAAGTAGATATCCATTCAAATTTATATGATGTTGTAACTGGACGTCTTCTTATTTCAAGATGATCACATATTTTAATTAAAAGGAAATCTCTTTGAAATAATAAGGAAATCATGATAAAATAAATAAGCAATGTGAATCCTTTTTAAAATAATAAGAAGTCATAACTGACCTTTTAATATGAAATAGCATATTGAACTAACGTTTTTAATATGGTTTAATATTATTTTATTTTGAAATATTCTTTTTATAATTATGAACTTAACCAATATATATGATTATCTCTAAATAAAAGAAGATTTCTAGACTTCATTTAAAATCTATTATACTTTTTATAATTGTACATATTTTCATAAGTTATTGCAAATGTATAAAAAAACTAAAAAAATAAAAACAATCGGTCAAATTCAACAAAACAATAATAAATCAATTCCATTCAATGTATTATACTACAAAATGTCTTATACTTACTGTATTTTGGTAATCGTAATCTTAAACTGCTATAAATATATACTTTATTGCCAATATTTCTTCATCCTAATGACTTTAATTCCATTATTTAAGTAGTATAAGTGTATTGGGGTCCCGTCAAACAGATTTGATGTAAAATTTATAACTCATTACTTATTATAAAACACTTGGAAGCTCTTTGTCTTTGACTTTCTAAAAGTTTAATAAATTTATATTCTGTTTCCATTTCAGAAAAAGGATTTTTCGAAATTTTGAAGAATACCATCGTTCATAATTTCAGGTTTTAATAAATTTGAAAATCAAATTAGAGATTGGCTTCTATATAAGCTCTGTAATATTTTCAATTATGTAGATTACATCTCTTCTGATAAATTCTGATTTTTCATGTTATTTTAAAATAAACATTACAATGGACTCATCTAATTCAGAAGATTTCATAATACCCTGATTTATTTGTTCAACAGTACATAGTCGATTTTCTAAACTTTTATAATTAATATCAGTTTCTTTATTATTATTCTAATAAGAGGAACTAAATTTTTGAGATTACTGGAAAGTGTATTATCGACAAGGGTTTCGTGCTTTTTCAAATGTTTTTAAATGCATACACGTATTTTGAAATATTTGGTTACAGTTTTCTTGTTTCCATAAAAATTTATAATTTGTTGGAATTCCGTGTACCAATTTAAAATGATTCATTAGCTGTTCAGCTATTTTAAAGCTAGTGTCATACATAAAGTAAATTAGTTCTGACATATTGGTATCAATACTTCAATATTAGCGTTTTAATCTGTTTACTAAATTTAAAACTGCTGAGGATTTCTATTCCAAAAATCTCCAAAGTAATTTACTTATGTATGAATAATGTGGTATAAATAACAAAATTTTATAATTACATATAATTTATTTAGTAAAAGTAGCCAATTTATACCAAGGGCGGATCCAGACCTTTGCTCTAGGGGGGGCGATCGCCCCCATCGCCCCCTATAACCGCACTTGATATCAGTTGTGGACCGCTCTATATAGCTTTCTCTTTTCGTTTCAGTATGAAAATTTCATTAGCATTCTGATATCACAGGAGTTCTTTTATTTATATAATATAAGTTTTTGACCCCGTAAGCATAGAAAAATTTACTCTCACGTAAAATAGACATTTTTCGATCACAAAAAAGTGCAAAAATTTTGCTTATACTGAAAATTCCTTAGTGGTATAGTTTTAAATTTTTTGAGAATAATTGATGACTAAAAAAGAAAAAAATAATAAATATAACAAATAACTTTTTAAAAAACTATCCAGAGTTTTCCATTTAAATAAATATTAAAATTAAATAACATTTGTGTATAAATTTTAAAATTTTCATGGTACACAAAGAAGCAAAATCAAAGCAAAGTAATTTAATTAAGTATTTTGATAAGCATTAGGAGTTTCAAATTTCATTGTTATTCACTGTAGTGTTAAAACTGAAACTGCCCAGGGGATAGATTCCGTAACTGTGAAAAATTTGCCAGTGCACACGATTTAAAAAACTCACCGTGAGGGAAAGTGTACACTTAAATGCTGAATGAAAACTTTTCTGTGCTGAACGTTGTTTGAGTGAAAAAATAGTCTTTTTGAAGAAGTTCAGTTCAGTTATAAGAAATGAGTTACATGAATTCGCTAGTATTGAAGCGACTACGGCTTAGAAAAGGTAAAATAAATAATATAACAAATAATTTTGAAAATACTGGCTGACAAAAACTCGCAGGTACCTCTTCAAAATTCACGGCCAAAGTGGCAGGGAGAAAATATCAGTTAAAGTGTACAAAATTTTGACACAAAATCATTTCCATTTTTGCGGAATCGGAATAAGGTCATGTACCTGCACAAAATTTTTTGTGCACGCGTAAACTCATAGTTCCCGAGGTCTTGCTTTCTTTGTATACCCTGAAAATTTTAAAATGTATACACAATTGTAATATAATTTTATTGTTTAATTAAATGCAAAATAAAGGAAAGCTCTAGAGAACTTTTATGATACATTCATTAAGTGAAGGGAGAAAATTTTCTCTATTTTTTAATGCGAATTTAGAAGGTTTAAAAAGATTTTTTTTTATTTTCTATTTCATTTGATTAGAGTATAAATTATAATTTATTCAAGCTCTAGGGGGGGGGGGCGATCGCCCCGATCGCCCCCCCCGCTGTATCCGCGCTTGATTTATACTTAACACTATCACAGAAAATATAAAATTCCTTTAAATCGTCTAATTTCTGTCCAACAACGTTAACTTTCGGCTGTAATGTTTTTTCTCCTTAGCATATTTGGACCTTACTGTCTCCAGTTTGGGTTGACGATCATTTATTTCACATATATGCAGCATAAAATCTTCCTGCGCATCAACTATTGTAGGCTTATGTGCTTTACTTTTTCTTTGCAGTTGCAGAACAGAAAAAAGCAATAATGCAATCTCTAGAGCCTGTAAGTGATAAATGTTAATAAAAAACTAAAAAATTAAATATTTTTAACTTATTTTTGTCAATGACTTGATTATTTAGAAGAGCTAGCTGCTTGCTCCCTGCATAATTTCGCTTTTATTTCCTCGTTATAATTGATTCTTTGATTCTACTGTCAAAGTCTATTTCCACCTGTAAGACGAAAATCAAAAATTTTATTTCAGTCAGTTAATAAATATAAATAATTCTTACCAATTGATATCCGTCCTTATCATTAAACCTTGGCCATTCTTTCAAAAATGCTTTTAGGCTCTTTTCAGCTCTTTGGAACTCAGTTATTCTCAGCTTTCTCATTCGGAAAATATTCCTGAATAGCCCATTTTTGCCCATTTGCTCATATCTACATAGCTCATATAACTATTCTTTGTGAGGAAATAATTAACAATACAGTGGGTTAAATCAGCATTATGTCTTCGAAAAATCCAGAACTATCGAAATTTGAAAAGAAATCCTGGATATCATTACTTTTCATCGATTCTAAATGTATTTTTTTGTTTATTCCGTACGTATTCCATAATGGCACTTTTGACCCGCATGATTTACCTATTGTGGTCTTGGATGGTACAATCTTGGATTTGGTGCCTAAAGTTAAAAATCTAGGCATTATTTTGAACCAACATATGAAATGCTGCGACAATACAAAATTAATTATCGGTAAGGTTTACGCTGTACTTCGTAGGCTCTGGCTCTCTGCTGACTCATTATCGGTCGAAATCCGATCAAAACTGGTTAAAACCTTAATTCTACCATACTTTACCTTTGGCAGTTTGATATACCCTAGACTCGATAGCGTCTGTCTTCGCAAGATGGAAGTTACCTTTAACGATTGTATTCGCTTCATTTATGGACTTCGTAGGTTCGACCATGTTTCACCTTACCGTACAAAATTACTAGGTTGCTCAATACGAGATTATCTTAAGCAGAGAGGACTGATTCACTTTTATAGCTTATTACGTGCAAACAAGCCGTATTATTTGCGTGAATTTTTCCAGTACACAGCTTCGGAACGCAATCGGAATGTGATAATACCTCGTTTTCACAAATTAGTTATGGAGGCCTCTTATCCTGTCCAATTATCCCGTCTCTGGAATAGTCTTCCCCCTAGTCATCAAAACGAGCGATCTGTCGGTGCATTTAAGGATCTAATCAGGATCCACACTTTCAATTAATCCTCCCCTTTTTCTATTTTTCTGTTTTCCTATTCTCTTGTTCTCACGGCGTAGCACACTTTCAGATTCTTTAAAATTTTCATAATTTTATCATTTCTAAAATTTTATAATTTTCAATTCTCAATTATTTTCAGTTATGCTTAATATTTTCTTGTATTTCGTGTACATTGGCAATAATTTCTTAATTTTCTTTTTATTTAATTTTTAATCTTTAGTTTCTTCTTAGTTTCTTTTGTTTGTTTTTTTTTTTTAGCAGTAGGTACTTATACTTTTTCTATTTATTTTATGTTTATTTCCAAATTTTTACTTAATTTCAGTAGGTTTTTATTCTTGATTTTTAATTTTTAATTTTATTTTAGTTTTTGTATAGTTAGGATATTTTTATTTAGATTTCTAAAATGTACCCAAAAGTATTCCCAAAAGTTTTTGTGCTAAAAAGATTGTAAAATCTTGTGTACTTTTCATGAATAATAATAATATGGAATATGGAATATTCAACAGTATGCACGCTTCACTTACATCACACTCTGGTGCATCCAAAATTATTTGAAAAACAACTGCACTTGTTTGAGTTTCAACCATTTTTAAAAGTTCACTAAATTTTCACTTTCACTACAAATTGACTTTAAAAATCCGAAAATCACTAAATTCGACAGCTTGAATGCTCAACATCAAATGAACTCGCACAGACATGATCTATCATTTTTCAACAATAGGGATTCAACTACTGTTAATGTGATTTCCCTATTGATAAATTAACTCAATAGGAATAACTTATAAAATTAAATGGGATCGCAACATTGTTTTAATATCAAACATCCCCGTTAGTGCAACTGATTTCTAAATTTCTCATATTCAATGTGAATTCACATATTTTCAATATGAGTCACATACAACAATGTGGTCTCTTTTTATATTAAAATGCGTTCTAATAAAATGACGCAATAAATTACAAGAAGATATATCATCTTATTGTAAAGAGAGTTCGTGTTAAATTTTAAATGTACTTGTTATTAATTTCGTAATTTCTATGTGAAATTTCGATATTTTGGATTAATAAGTGAATCCTTTTAATAATATGTGGAATATTTTTCTCAGTGTATGGAAAACAGAAAACATACTTAGTACAGACAATTAAAGATATGGTAGTTTTTCGAGAGATAGTTTTCAAACACGGTTACTTTTAAGCGTAGATTGCCCCAAGTGAAAAACTTTTTTCTTCGAGAACATAAATAAGGGCTTCGCAAACCGCAGGTACAATTCTGGATATCAGTTGTTTTTAAATCTTGAATAAATATGATTAAGAACCTCGGGGTTATAGCTAACCGCCATTAACAGAAACGCATTGAAAATTCGTGTTTTGTTTCTTAACTTTATTACACAGATTAAATGTTCAAAGTCTGCAAACGAAATTTTCGCGAGATTTTGAAATACACTGAGCGGATCTATTTTTAAATTGTTTATTAAATTTATTTCACCTTGTTCACGCCTGCTTTTTAAATATGGTTTCATCCAACACCGTGGTGGCTTTTGCGTTTTTTTTACTAGCTAAAATAATAAATGCTGCGGAGCAAATTACTATATTTTTTTGTCGTCAAAATTCACTTTTACTATTTACTTCAACTATCAAATAGCATCTGCTGAGACGTGTAATACAAAGTATTTAGACTAAAATCGAAAAACATAAAACATTAGGCGTTTTCGGCAAGCACAATCTCAGTGAGACTAGTAAGATATTTTCAGTTGGCTCACTGAGACTGCACTTTTGGTGAACTGTCTTAGTTCCATATTGAGCTACAAAAATCGAACGCAACCACTGAGCAACTGAGACAAATGAAACTGAATTTTCTTGTCTCAGTTGACTCAGTTTCTTTAATTTGTGATTTTAATTACTAAATAAAGTTTAGTGAGCTATTTGAATAAACTAAGAACACTTTTCTCAATTTATTACTATCCATTTTCTGTGGTTAAAATTATTTAAATTTCAAAATTGGCAAATCAGCTGATTGGTTTGAGCTGAGACAATTGAGACTATTGCTCAAAGTTTTGTCTCAGTTGTCTCACTGGGATAGTGCTTGCCGAAAGCCCCTATTGTGCGCATACAAGAATTTTAGCATTCAAACGTCGTATCCACCTAAAGTCTTGTCTCTGTACAGTGCGCGTACAGTCTTTCAGCACACAGTTTGATACTTTTCAATTGTTTTCTGAAAGATTTTAGTAGATACGCAAAGAAAACTTTGACTCCGTACATTTTCAAAAATATTTTGTTTTTTTTGCTCTATTTCTGTAAATTTTTGTGTGCCCGCACTGTCTGAAGGCCGCAGTGGAAACAGGCCTTGGAGCGTATTCTTGAATAACGAAGGCACATTCCGTATTCGTTATACTGTGAAAACCATTCGGAATCGACACGAGTGGTATTCCTGAAATCTGTATTCGTTATATACCGAACGCAAACCCTTCGTTATTTAACGAGTGGGTTCAACTGTTCGTTATGCCAAACGAAGAGTGAATCAGCTGCTATTTTACGGATGATAATGGGAGATAAAAGATGTGCGAAAATTTCGTATGCTCAAAAAACTAAAATAATTCAGTTTTTAGAGGCAAATCCGAAACTGAAATTTGGTAAATATGATAATTCTTTCAGTTCAAAAGATGCCAAGGAGTTGTGGCAAAAGCTATCATCAGTATTAAATTCCATACCCGGAGCGCAAAAGGACTGGAAAAGTTGGAGAACGGAATGTACATAAATTCATATTAATTTTTTTTATGATATTATATTCAAAACAAAGCTAATAGAAAATGTCCAGAGTTATCAAGAATTAAAATGTTTGGTGAAACGAAAATCTGCGGTGGCAAAAAAATATTTGCATGGCACTGGTGGAAGTCCTCCTGCAAAATTTTTCCTATTAAGCGATGAATTAAGGCTGTAGAAACTGATTAACGATTGACGTAATTCATTTTCCATAAATTCTACAACAATTTCAGACGCAAACAATAATGACAATTCACTGAAACTGGCTATTATTTACAAATTATATTTTAAAACATGAAACAGTGGACAATGTTCAATTTGTAAATTGACAGATTTAATCCTACCACACTCGTTATGTTGAACAACTTTCTCACCACTTCGACTTTATAACGATGAGGTTCAAGAATACGAACGGGGTATTCGATTCGTTATCAACCATTCATCATTATATAACGAATTCGTAAAAACCATTCGTAATTCAAGAATAGGCCCCCTTAAGGCTTAAGTGTTTTCGTTCCCCGATTAAATTTTCCGTAACCTATTTTAAGATATAGACTTGAAACTTCCGTCAGTAATTTAGAAATAGCCCAGTCGATTTGTATAAAAACAGGCTTTACCTTGGAAAAATTTCCATCAGAAATTTTATTGTTCTAACCTTTTGGGGGGGGGGGGGGGGTCACTGGTAGTTTAAATTCAAAATGGTGACCGAATTTCGCCGATACGTTAGCCGCCATCTTGAATTTAAGGGGAAATAGTTTTTGCTCAATATATCGGTCATTATAAGCTTTTCAACAAAAATGATAATGTTATAAATTTGATTCTCTAAAACTTTAGTTCTAAAAAATTTTATCGTGCGATCGATATTTTTCAAATTAAGAGGGGGAAAAGTGGTAAAGTATAATTATCGAATTATCTCGTTTATTATTAGCTTTAGGACATAAATGTACAGGAACAAAGTTGTATAGAATTACATTTCCTACGACAATTTTGAATGAAGAAATCCCAGATCGAGGACGAGCTGCGGATATAATTGCATGCGTAAAAGAAATGCATTTCCTTTTCCACGAACGAAACAATCCCTTTTTAGATTTTAAAATTTCACAAGAAACCGGCCTTCCTGATGTCTCACGAAACGTGTAATAATGTAAGTTTTTCCAGCAAGTGCAATTATACCACATTTTAACAACAGTTAGATCAACATTCTTGATGTGTGCTATTATTTCTTGTGCCAATTCGTGGTTGCGTTTATTCAAATCGTTCAAAAAATAGAATCCCGAAATTGACGATTTTAAACCACCGAAATGTGACAAGGCACGTTTATGGTACGTTTTTTCCCATCACTGGATCGACGTTTTCTTTACATATTAAGCAACAGTTTTTGAAATCGAATGTTGATAAAAGCTGCATTTTAACTGGTGATGGCGTTGTTGATGCTTTTGTTGATGATTTTGTTCCCGTAACTCTTTTCGCACGCTGGGTGCAAGACAACGCTGTCAACAGTTTCGAGTATACGCTTATGTATGTTCATTACCGCGAATAATGCTTGCTGATAAAAGTGATTGAACACCACGATTTTCACTGTATTATTTTCGCTTGTAGCTTCTCCATGCAAAAAACAATTCTCCATTTTGCTTGCAATACGTCTACTCCGTAGAGTATCGGCCGACACTCTATCCCTTTTAGGTCGAAGGGACGCTGCAGGCTCAAGGCGGAAATACATCCAGGCCTCGAGGTTACCTCGAGGCGTTGTCAAAATTTTCAACACGCGTTTTTAAATGATGCAACACAAAACCAAGCCAGCAGTCTAGTCACAAGGCGCGCTGGAAATTTTTCTCTCTCAGGCCTACTTCTGTCAACAGATATACTATCAAAATCACATAGCCCGGTAGTATCATTTTGTTTTTAATTCTCTGAATCAAGCAATGAGGTGAGATACGAGGAAGCCTGAGAGGGACTAGGCCTGAGGCTTGCTTGGATGTGTTTCTGCCTTCAATCTTGTTCGTTGCCCATCTACTGGTGATGTGCGTCTAGAGTACGCTGGTCGCTTAAGTTCCGTTGGGCTTTGCCATAGGCGTAGGACCTTAAAATTGGTTCTAGGAAAAAAGTCGTTCAGATCAAAATTTATGTCCTAAAGTTAATAATAAACGAGATAATTCGAAATCATACTTTACCACTTTTTTCCCGCTTAACTCGAAAAATATCGATCGCATGATAAAAGATGTGAGGACTAAAGTTGTAGAGAATAAAGTTGAAGGTGAAAATGACAGAGATACTTATATTGAGCAAAAACAATTCCCTCTTAAATTCAAGATGGTGGCTAACACACCGGGCGGAATTTAGTCGCCATTTTGAATTTAGACTATCAGTGACCACCCTAAAAGGTGAGAGCAATAAAATTTCTGATGGGAATTTTTCCAAGGTCATATACTAACCTGTCTGAGCTAAAGCTATTCAATTCAAATGCAAGTGAAACAATTTTTTTTTATTATTAAACCAAGCTCAGGGGATATCCTATGGGGCACAGCACAAAATGGCACGAAGAAGATATAGGGAAACGATTAGCTGATACGAGGAGAATTGCGGATATGGTGAAGTATGTCACTCTTGAACCTTTGCATATTGTAAGTTGAAGGAAACGCAGTTGATGGCAGACTGTTTCACATCCGCATAGTTTGGAATAAATAAGCATCACGGAATTTTACTTCACGGCCGAAACTATTTTAATGAGTAAAAAGATGTGCGCGGCTCGCAGTGCGAATATGCGCCTTACGCATTGAATGGGACGCGATCTGCTTTTCCCTAACCGATGGTGTTGTAAAAGTCAAGGATCCAATCAAGCAATCTCGTTTGGAACATGCCACATTCTTTCTAGGTGTGTAGCAGACTTAGAAATATCATAAATAAATACGAAATTAAATATATGCAAAGAAAGTTCGTTGTGTGTAAATTAGTTTGCAATCCGACGAAATTTCTTCTATGCAAAGGAATGGATTACCTCACTATAGTTCACAGACTGCATTATTTCTCACTCTATCAACAGCATAGAGAGTGAATTGAGTTTTATCTACTTAGTGGTGGATCTTAAATAGCTCTTTACTCATTTTTCGCTGAAAAGGACCCGAGTAGCTTGACCCTGGTATACAAAACAATATCCGGAGCGCTATTTCCATATTTGGATAAATGTCCAAAAAAATTTTTCCAGGATGTATACCTGTATAACTCCAGGGTCGATAATTGTTTTACCCATGTATCCTCAGCGGACAACAAGTGAGTTCGCAGGTGTTTCCCAAAATCGCGTCTAATTCTCCTCCTTTCAAGTTCCATGCGACCTCGCGGATATCTTGAGACTCCAAGCTATGTAGTTTTATGAGAAAGTCAAACTTTTTATTCACGTTTTCGTAAGAAGCAGAACTATCTTGAAGTTTGTAGTTATACAATCAACGTGGCGATAATGATGTTGATGTTGATGTTGCCGCTCCCAAAAATTTGTCGGCCTGCTCTGTCTATTGGTAAATCGTCCGGAACAATAAAGTGAATTAATTTTTTTTTAATATCCGGTGTCTTATGTTCTCCATGTATAATATTTTGTTCTCTAGATGGCCCCCATAAAGGTTGGGCCCCTAGGCATTTTCCTAGTTTGCCTAGGCAAAAGTTTTCCATTGAATATATAGCTAATTTTGTGCGAAACGGTTTAATTATATCAAGGAGAAAATGCAATTATTCTTTCATTTGCCGTTGACATCTGAAGCGAGGTTAATTTTCACATCACTATGAACCACTATTAACCATTATTTTTACATGTTTGCTAAGATATTCACTATTCCGTGTATAACATGTGCAACAAGCTCTCATACCACTCAAATCATGTTTTTTTCTTTCTGTTTTTAATGATTGTCTTTAATTAGTAGATCTCTATGGTCTTTGGCTAGAAGAATATTAATTTTTTTTTTAATTATTAATTAGCAGTTGCTGGGCATTTAGATTTGAAAAATGAACTCTTCTGGTCGAATGCTACTTAACTAGCAATTCACCAATATTTTCAATAAACAAGCGTCTTCTTTATGGTGTTTTAAAATATTCATCTGTGGGCACATATTAAGGCCTGAGCACAATGCAACGCGACGGAGCGCAGCGCAGCGCACCGAAATGTCAAATTGGTTTTCATAACATGAATTTCAAATATGATTGAACACAATGAACGGTTCAGGTCGCAGATGGTTGGATCTGAACGCTGCAAGTTTATTAAAATCTAAAATCGACGGACCCAAACGGATTGACATAACCTCAAATTGTTATCTGACAGTTTATTTAATGTGCAATTTATATTGAGCCTGTTAAGACATTGTTCTTTATATTCGCAAAAAAAATAAAAATGGAAAATTTTGAAGAGCGGCTAATATTGGCTGTGAGGGAAAATGACGTGCTGTATAATAAGTCGAAGACTGGTTATAAGAATACTCATTTAAAAGCAGAGGTGTGGAGAAAAATAGCCACTGATCTTGGCACTAGCGGTAATATATATTAAATATTTTTAATCCTGGAAATTATATATTGGGTTTTCAGATGAAATATGTATGAAAAGATGGAAAGGATTGCGGGATAGATTTGTTCGCGAAACTCGGAAGCTTTCTGCTCCATCTGGCAGTGCTTATTCTGAGCATTCCATATGGGAGTTATATGAATCTCTAAAATTTTTAAAAGATCATATGCTTCCACGAAAGTGAGTACTGTTTTCTTTAAAGTGATTATGGTATGAGTATTTCTTTATAGAACTAGAGGTAGACACAGGAGTGAAAGTATGGGTGCTACTAGTTCTGTTGTTATGGAGCTTAACGACACAACAACAAGCAGTGCAGATATATTTTATCCGGAAACTTCCTCTTCCCAATCTCAGATGGCTTCTACACCTAAGCCTAAAAGAAAAAAAGTTGAAAGCGGCACCACAGAAGAGTTTACTCAAACTTTTCAAAGTGCAGTCGAGGCTTTTAAAAAGGCGTGCGATACGGATACTACTGCAAGTTTCATGCAAACATATATGAAGTCGATGGCACTGAAATTAGAAAAATTACCTACGGTACTTCAAAACAATGCAGTTTTGGAAATAACCGAGTACGTTATAAAACTTGAAAATTTACAAATGGACCAGACGGAAGAATTGCCTCGATTAACTTAGTTTTTAACAGATTTCTATGTGTTTTAGTTTTAGTTCTAGTTTTTCGTTTTAAAAATTGAAGTGCATTATTTGTTTTTTTTTTTCAAGAGTTTCAAACACAATGACAAATACCAAATCATGTGATATAAGAATTTTTATTTCATTAAACAATTATTATTTAAATAAAAATATTATTGCTTTAAATTGTTTCCTGAAATGGTACACTTCCTTCTCCTATAAAGTAATATGCCAACGTATCCCTTAAATTGAAGGCACTAACAGAAGCATTGCGATATCGCACATTAAGTGGACGGAAATTGCCGTCATTGCCTTCAATTTCTTTTCTCCACTCACCAGAATGTAAAACTTTTTCTTCGTCTTCCCAATCAACAAAAGTAGGAGAACAATAAGAAAACTTATCTTGATGCATAATGAAATTATGTAATGCTAATGTTGCTAAGGTTATCCGCTCGGCGTTTGAAGGAGAACATTCCAATGATGTTCGAAGACATCTCCATCTTGCGACCAAGATCCCAAAAGTGTTCTCTATAACTCTTCGAGCCCTTGACAATCGGTAATTGAAGATTGTTTTTCGTCTGTTCAACAGCTTCCCTGGAAATGGCTTCATTAAATTATTTTTTAGCGGAAAGGCTGCGTCTCCAACAAAGTAATGTGGGAATACAGTATTGCTGTTGTGTAGTTGTATTGGCTCTGGTATAGGAAGCATTTTCCTCAACAGATATTTCCCAAATTCTGATTCTCTTAAAACGCCTTTTAAAAAAAACGGTGAAGTTAAGATAATAAATTATATTAGTTCAGAAAGTTTACCTCCATCACTTTGACTCTCATAAGCACCAACATCAACTTGCGTACATTTATATTTCGCATCGCACGTTGCTAGTAGTACAATACTGAAAAGGTGCTTATAATTAAAGAACTGCGTTCCAGAATTAGGGGGGCATTTAATGGTAATATGTTTTCCATCTAATGCTCCGATACAATTTGGCATATTCCATAATTCCGAAAATTCTTTTCCTATTTCCGCGTAATCATCCTGCCTTGGCTCCGACAAGTAAACTGGTGACAGAGTTTCCCAAATAGCATCGCAGGTCTCTAAAATTACTTTCCGTACTGTAGACTTGCCCATTTGAAAAGACCAAGCCAAAAATTGATGTGAGGTTCCCTATGATAAGAAACTACAAATGGTGGGAATAGAGCAACAATTCTATATTTTCAAATTACCTTAACGTCAAAGCCAGGCGGCATTAAGGATCAATTGCTTTACGAATTGAAGTTTTTGTAAGCTTCGATTTTAATAAGCTTAGCAGTAATTCGTAAACTGGTTTTCTCATTCTCGTGTGGATAAAAAACTGTTCAGGATCTTGCTCCTTCATATTTCTGAACACGACATTGTAATATCCCGTTATATCCCTATTTTTGTTAATCTCACGGACCCACCATCTTCTTCTATTTCCTCGTCTTCTACTTTTCATTTTTAATACAATACGATACATAGTGTATAATGAATTTAACATTAAAAAGAGTTTTTTCGTATCTTTCATAATGTTGACACTTCTTTTGACACATAACGCAACTGGTGCTTAGAGCATTGTGCGCAATCAACGTTTATCTCCGTTTGGTTGCATTTTTTGACATTTCTGTGCGCTGCGCTGCGCTCCGTCGCGTTGGATTGTGCTCAGGCCTTTAGTAAAGAGGACGAAAGCATTTAGTAATGATATGCCTGACATATTAGAGAAGATAACTATTTGCCCCACATATTTCTTTTCCTACGAGAGCGGTAGCTTCAATCAACCTCCTTTTGTGACATTCTAATCCATAATAATTTTAATTTTTGTCTTTTGGTAAGCTTCAATCACTTTCGCTTTCTGAAATATGTTTTGTAAAAGCAAGCAGTTATATTTTCTTGGAATGTAAGAGCAACTGTTATATTCTAGGTAATTGCCTATATAAACGCTTTCCTTTCACACCAAGAACACTAGGTTGGATTGATATGTTATTTTTATGAAGAACTCCGATCATTGTAATGTTTCTTCCTTGCAACTTTTGTCTGTAACGTAAAAAAAAATATTCAACTGTTACGTTTCTATTTCTAAGCACTATTTGTGAATAAATCCATATGTATATGAATACCTTGATTTCTTTCAGGCGTCACATTAGCTTCTGAGTAATCCATACGAAACTATTTTTACAATACCAAATTTAATTCATACTATTTAACGTCGTGTTGAGGTCAATTCTCTGTTACGGGGCGCATGTATGGGGTTTCGAACAGCATGATATGATTGAAAAGTTACTGCGATTTTTTGTTAAAAGGTTATATCGCCTACCTCAAAATACGCCGAATTATATGTTGGAATATATGTAGAAATGCCATTTTAATAACATGTTAAAGTTACTGTATAAGTATCCTCCACACAGGCTTTCCCATCAGCTAGCCTGGGAGGCTGTACGGAAGAATGTCTACTGGTATGAGGTCTGGCAAGAAATAGCTGAGTCACACAACCATGAACTGAATTTGTTTGAAAATTCGTGTTCTGATATGAAAGAAATTTTATTAGATCTAGTTGAAAAAGAAAATGTGAAACTTAGGCAAATAGCTATCGAGAGAGCTGGAGGATCGTTGAGACATGACCTATATCCAAGACTTAAGTATTTTAGGGAAGAAGATACTTAAGTTCGAGATGATAACTCCATAAAGAAAATTAGCCTTATCTGTAAGTATAGAGGAGGTTGTCGTGTATTTAGGGACAGAAACTAATATACCAATGAAAAGTAAAAGTAAAAGTTAGACTATGATTTATTAGTTCAGCAATTAAGAAGACTTGGCTTTATTCTAGTGCACTATTCAGAAGCTGATAAAAGACTAACTGCTCTGGGGCAGAGTACTTTATCGTCCCATGTGTACAAACTCTCAGCTGGTTGCGGTTCTCGTTGTCGGATGCTGTTGTTGTGTTGAGTGATGGTGTAAGTACTCAACACTTTCCCCCTTGTTGAGAAAAAGTTACGTACGTTAAGCACTCAGGTGCATGTCGTGTACGATATGAGCGTCGTAGATCTGGCTGACTATCTGCCTGCTGCACCAGGGGTGCGTCGCTGTTCCTGGTAACTCTAGATTCGCCTTCGGCGGATATGTCATCTTGCGAAATGGGCTGTTCTCGAACATCCTTTGTTGTTGTACAATCTTTAGGGCTTGTAGAAGGCTTTGGTAGGTCATTAGGTAGTAAAAGTTTTCTGTCAGTTCTGTCAATATGTCTATCATTAGTGTTATCGGCTAGAGTGTTTTTTGACGAATTCATATCTGAATATTTTTCAACTTCATTCACAGGATCACATCCCGTTTTACGTATTTGATCAACATGTCTAAAATGTGTTTGTTCATTTACCAAAATCTCGTAGTGGAGATCTCCCCTGCGAGCTAAAATTATACCGAATTTCCATTTATTCGCTGGATTATTATATACTCTTGTTTGTACTCGATCTCCAATTTCAAAATCATCATGTCAATCATGTCTATTCTGAGATTTCTTTTGACTAAATCTATCTTGGTTCTCATCGGATGTTTTAATAATATTTCTGATGGGCTTATTCCTGTAACGCGTTAGGAGTTTTTCTAGCTTGCATCACATATCTGCATATCTTTTCATTTAAATTGCCCGGCTCATCCTTCATCGCGCGTAGACTATGTTTAACGGTTTGGACGAATCGTTCGGCTTGTCCGTTAGTTGCCGGGTGATAGGGTGCTGTCACTTTATGTGTAATTCCATTAGCCTTCATGAAATGTTCAAATTCGTATGATTTAAATTGAGGTCCATTGTCTGTTACTACTGTCATAGGTAGGCCAAATCGCGCAAATATTTCTCGTAATGCCTCTATAGTTTTACTGCTCGATGTGTTGTTCCGTGGAATTACTTCAATCCATTTGCTGTATGCGTCAACCACAATCAAAAGGTTCGTATTCATGAAGGGCCCAGCATAGTCCAGATGAATGCGTTGCCAAGATTCTCTAGGATATTCCCAAGGATGATCAGACACTTTCCAAGGATTTGTTTTTATTAGGGCGCAACTACGACACTGTTGACATAATGACTCTATGTCACGGTCAATATTTTTCCACCATACATAGCTACGTGCTAACGCCTTCATTCGTACAATTCCTGTGTGCGCTGTATGTAGCTCGTATAAGATTTGCTTCCGTAGATTTTTTGGGATCATTACCCTAATGCCTCTGAAAATGCACCCTTCTTGTAATGAAAAATTTACAAGATCTTCACCTGAAGGTAATGGATGTCCGGATTGCAGGGCATTGTAATATTGTAGACACTCGGCATCTTTTTTTGTTTCCCTCTGAATTTCTTTAAGTGTAACAGGCAATGTATCTATTTGGTTTATGAGGAAAACTGTATCGCAGTCAACTTCAGAATCGTTCGCAGGTTTTTCAACTGGGAAACGTGACAAAAAGTCCGCATTGGCGTGCTGTTTCGTATTCCTGTATCGTATTTCGTAATCAAAACCAGACATAAAACTTGCGTAATATAAAAGGCGAAGTGCCGAAGTTGGAGGCAAATCCTTGCTTGGGTGTAATATTCGAGTCAAAGGCTTATGGTCTGTTAACAGAATGATTTTTCGTCCATAACAATATTTGAAGAATTTCCTAAGTCCCCAATAAATAGCAGTTGCTTCTTTGTCGAGTTGTGAATAGTTTGCTTCTGCTTTAGATACTGATCTTGATGCAAACGCAATTGGTCTTTCCTTACCCCCTGGCAAAATATGTGAAATAACTGCGCCAAGACCTGAGGGTGAAGCATCGGTTGCCAAAACTAAAGGTAAATCGGGTTCATACTTTACTAAAGTTGTCGGGCTAATAATTTCCTCCTTCAATTTTCTGTATGATTTCTCAGCATCCTTATTCCAAACATATTCTTCTCCTTTCCTCAGAAGTTTATTTAACGGAGCTAGTTTGCTTACTAATTTCGGAAGAAATTTTTGGTAATAGTTTACCAATCCGAGAAATGTTTGTAGTTCTGAGACATTTGCTGGCCTTTTACTTTTTATAATAGCTTCTATTTTACATTGCATTGGTCTTATTCCTTTTCTATCAATAACATGTCCAAGATATGTAATTTCATTCAGAAGAAATTGTAGGTCCAAATGACAACCCATTTAGGCATGAAGGCAGGTCGGTATGTTCGATGTGTAACTTGGACGAGGATGAAAATATACTTCATTTTGTAGGAATATGTCCCATTCTAATGAAGTTGAGATTAGTGGCGGTTGTGAAAAAAATTCTGACCGAAGAGGAAGTAATAGAAGTGTTGAATGGTAAAGATAATATTAAAGACCTAATTATTTACGCTAGAGGGTCCTGGAAGTATCGGGATTTTTTGGTAAAAGAGTTTAATTATTAATCTACATATATTTAGTTTCATTTATATTTTGTATATAAGTATAATTATATTTCATTTCTCTCTTGCCATACGGCCAAAACAAGAAGGAACAGGAAATTTATCTTTTGTTTTTTCTTTTATTTATAAATATATTGCGTTATATGTGCTACTAACCTCGGCAGACGGCCTCGGGACCATAGTCGTCGTTTATTTATTTTTTTCTCTTGTTTTTTTTTTTATATTTTCGTTTCTTTATATGTTGAATTATAACTACCTTAATCCATATGAATTTAATTATTTTATTTTATCTCATTCTTTTTTGTTCAGCTTAGAATAAGTCGAATAACTAAGAGAATTACATTGTAAACTTATGCATTATTATTATTATAATTAGTGCAAGAAAGTCATTCCTGTGTGCTAGATAAATTTTATGATTGTCATCTGAAGACAAAATGTGACTTCCGATATATAACTTTGAATGAAACTGTATATGGAAGGCACACTAATCATTAAAAACACCTGGCTATACAGAACTAAAAAAGCCAAAATTACTGCAATAGTATACAAGGGTGCAAGGCAGGAACTATTGTTAAATCTGATCGGCATCATCTATATCAATGACGATTGCTACATAAAAACTAAGGAAATGATTCTGAAACCAGCTCTGGATAAAACCAGAAACATTATCACAATTAGAAAGCGTTTCTTTCCAAATCAATCAATCTTCATTTCGACAAGCCATCTTCAATGATTCAAACCGGAATGCGGATACAACTCTACGAACAAATACTTAACCACAGTATGAAACCAGAAAATTCTTCAGACATCTTCAAGAAGACAATAGTTTTACACTCAACTGGCGCTACATGCACCTATATTGGCGTTACTCTGTTATAAGTACTAAACCTATATCAAGACAACTATCCTGCGATTTTGCCTCAAATCTCAAGGAAAGTATTAAAGACCATGAAAACCAACCATCCTTAGACAGTTTTCTTCCTTTGTTAAAGCTTTCTGAATAATGATCATGAATTCCTGTATTAAGGTTCATAATCTTTGGAGTATGTTAGATGAATCACCACTTGGGTTTCTTTTATAAGGAGATAAGATAGATAAGTGGCACTTGGATAATAATCCTAAGATTACATTTAGGACTGGACTTGCAAAGACGCTCCTCATTTTTTAGGTGTGAGCCATCTAAAGACACCTTTCGGCCTATACTTTTCTTTGTTTTTTATAGTCTCTTTTATCAACAATATAATTAGAAGTACACCAGATATAACTTTTATGTCTAGTTAATTGTTAATTCTATAGTTAATTCAATGTAGGATGTTCCTATAACCCGCCGGCCAGCATACCACTTCATGCGATGGTATCAGAGCTTCGTATTGGGCATCTCTTCCTTGTGAGCTTTCCTGTATGGGAATCGTGGATTGAGAGAAGTGCCTTATTGAGCCTTCTCCGATCCACTCTAAAAAATTTTACCGACAACTCTCTCACTAATTAGGGAGCCGAAGCGGGCGTTTACATTTCTGAACTTGATACTGTCTTCCACGCTGAAGTCTTGGCCATCGAAATGGCAGCAAAGATAGCGCTTGATATGAAGATCAACGGAAAGGACATTGCTATCCTTTCGGATAGTCAGGCAGCCTTGATGGCTCTAAGTGGCCCTCGGGACTACAAGTCATGTGTGAGTAAGTTGTGTATATGTTAGGCCCGAAGACCGAAAACGCTCAGTGGCCGGAAAAAACGGCCACATCGCGTTCTGGCTGCCTTCGAACGCACAGAACGCGTTTTGGCTGTTTTTAAACGCTCGCAACGCGTTCTGGTAACTGTTAAACAGCCGGAACGCGTTTTGTCAATTGTTGAACGCTCACAACGTGAGATTTATATTGTACTTATAAAACAAATGAATTTCAATCCATTTTTCAGTTTTTAGGAAACAATTCAATTATTGACAACTATAATTGGATACCAAAGATGGGTTCGGTTTTTCTTGCCGAATCATTTCAATAATATTAAATTTCTTATAATTGTTTTTCAGTTCTAGGAAGAAAGTTACACTAAACACTTATATTGTCGAGCATATAATATATAAATGAATGAATGAAAAAGCGAAAAGTTATTCCTTAAACAAATGAATTTCAATTTATTTTCTACACATTTAACTTATTGTAACTTATTCGAACTTTCAAATACTTTACATAGGTACATTACTTATTTTAGAAGTGTGAATTTAGTCAGGTGATCTTGGTAATTCAAGATGAAGCGGAAAGGGCCATCTGGTTCCGACTGCATATCTATAAGATCCACTTGGCAACGACAATTCATGTAATTGGAAAGAATTGGACGAATCACTAATCCTTTCTTTGGCATCTGACATTGTTCACAGGTTGACAGGAACAGATCAATGACTTCTCTGGTAATGTTGCAGTACTTCTTTTTCAGTTCAGTTTCCATAACTACAACAAACAAAATTTTACATAAAATTATAAATCAGTATCACATTACAGCTTCAGATTTTAATTTTACTACTGCTTTTGCTGTTTTTGCTTATATTATTTTCTCACCTCTTGTTCTCTTATGACCAACATCAATATGAGCTTTTTTCAGTGCATCGTACAACTCATCGTATCTGCAATAATATATGATCTGTCTGTCTCGTTCATCTTCATGATGTCAAAACGTTTAAGTCGTCTGTAGTCCTTTGAAGTCAAAGACTCCTGATTTTTGCGCGCATTTTAAACATGCTCAACTTCTCGTACAAGCAATTTGTATCTTTCCTCAGACAGCAACATAGATCTCTCGTCACAGCTATCAATAATTGGTTTTACTTTATCATAAAAAATTTCTTTCGCTGATTTATCAGACATTTTAATGAAAGTGTAACTTTTCAAACGACTTTAGTAAGTTGTTTAGTAAGTTGTTTAGTCAATGACAGACTGATGCTACACTGACGAGAATTGTACTGATTTTTCATGAAGTCAAGTTATTTATTATATACTCAAAACAAAACGCGTTCCGGCTGTTTAACAGTTACCAGAACGCGTTGCGAGCGTTTAAAAACAGTCAAAACGCGTTCTGTGCGTTAAAAACAGCCAAAACGCGTTCTGTGCGTTCGAAGGCAGCCAGAACGCGATGTGGCCGTTTTTTCCGGCCACTGAGTGTTTTCGGTCTTCGGGCCAGACATATACACAACAAGGTGTCCCTTCAGTAGATTCCTGGTCACATGAGGGCCATTGGGAATAAAAAGGCGGACCTTTTAGCCAGGGCTGGCTGTGATTCTCCGTTTCTCGGACTGGAATCCGCCGTTGGTGTTGCCACCTCGAGTATCGGGTATATCATCAAAGCTGATGTTCATAGGAAGCATCAGCAGAGATGGGTGAACCTGAGTACTTGCAGGTGAACAAAACTTTTTCTTGATGGAAGGGCCCAATAGGATCATTTCCGATTTTCTCTTGAGACTCGAATGGAAACAGAATTGTGGTTGGTATCATCATCGGCCACAGTTCGCTTCACGCTCATCTAACAAAGGTGGCAGCTGTTAACAGCACTGAGTGTCTGTCCTGCCTAGAAGGAGAACCTGAGACAACCAAACAGTTTTTGAGTGCTTATGTCTGATCTTCGCCCCGTCGCTCGAAGCAGGCTGGATACTCTAGGCTCTGCCCTCTTATCCATAGAAGAGTTGAAAAACCTTCCTCACGACGATCTGATGCGCTTTATTAAGAGGACGGGAAGGTTGTGTTGATAGGAATTCTCGCAGTAGAGTACAATGGGCCAGTCTGACCTCCCTGCGTGAGATCTCTCGTCCCCCTGACTTTAATAAAAAAAACAAAAACAAAAAAACCGTTCAAGTTAAATAAGTAAATCAAAAGCTCTGCAATTGAAAGGATCTCTGCCGAGAAATGAAAAGATTAGAAAAGCTTTAACATTATTTGAAAGCATCTAAAAACTATTCAAATCACCTGCTCAAAACTCCGTAACAACACAAAAAAAAACCAAAAATTCCACCGTTAAGTTTTCAGCAAATTCCAAATTACCTTGTTGGAACCAGTTAAGAGAAAATGCAGTTATATCAGGGTGCAACAAATATAATCAAGCAAAATCGACAGAAATTGGTTAAAAATTGTTCATGAAATTCCAATTATACAATCGTTCTCGGCACATGCATATACACACACACATTCATATTTATATGCGCAAACATGATGCGCACGTTTTCTTCATATTAATTTCGCAGCTCAAAAAGCGCCTACTTATTTGAAACTTATTTAAATCTGTACTGCTTCCCCTTTATCAGATTTATTTACCGCTCTGACGCATCCTCCGCGCAGTACGTTTATAATGTTCGATGGAGCCAGATAGGTAAAAAAAATAAAATAAAAAATACAAAAAAAAAAAAAACGCAAAAACAAAGAAGAAAAAAACAACAAGACAGCACAACTCCAAGATGTTCCATCTTCGAAAAGTGAGAAATAAAACATCCTGGCCTGAGTGCCTAAGAGTTGAATCAGTCAGGTTTCAGGTGCTGACCAGGTATAGCAAGTTATTTTAGCCTCGTGAAATTTTTGATGTTCCCACCAAGGAAGCGGAGCGAAAAATCTGTCTGGGAGGAATGAAAGGGCTACTAAAGGCGAGCAAAGCACCATGCCCAGGCAAAGAACTGGAACTTGTATTCTTGTGTAGCGTGTAGCGGGCAGAGAGAATACAGAAAGAACCAGTCTTGGGGGGCCAATGTCAGGCGGCTCTTATTGGATTTTTTTTTCTTCAACTCCTCTCGTCGAAGACTGGCTGGACTGGGGATATATCTTTGACTTTACTTTGACTATATTTTGTTGGATTTATTGGTTTGTAAATTCCAATAGAATTCGCAAGTCCTGTGAACTCATCTTCACTATCTATCTAGATGATGCGTAGGTATAGGAAGCTACCTATTTGTTTTTTTTGTTGCTGTTGTGGACATATTGGTGGCGGCTAAGCTTATCCTCCCTCGAAAAGGGTGAAAGGAAGAAAATGTGATCTTGCCAGTCAGTCATAAATTTATGATCGTAAAAGATTCAGAAGACTTTTGCCTGTCAGTAAAATACTCTTAGTGGTCTTCTTAGTAAGTTTATTCAACTTCGGTGATCGGTTCGTAGGTGAGTTTTTAATTCCCATGGGCTAAAATTAGCAAAGAGTTATTTATTTTTCTTCTTCTTATTTTCTTGTAAAAAAAAAAAAAAAAAAAAACAACTGCAAGGAATTCCGATTGTCTAGATAGATTGGTTCTCAGTTATTTGGATTCAGAATGTTGAATGGGAAATATACAATCGAAATTCTGTGTTAGATTTATTACTATGACACAATTACTATGTGCAGCTTGTACCAATATGGCAGCACTGTTAATATCACTCTTTCTGAAGATTGTTTTAGTTTTTATAGATGCAATTAGATGGTTTTCAATTGGAAAATGAAAGTATCGTAATCGTATCGTAATATAAAACCTATGAAGTGCTAAAGAAACGGAGGGTTGGCTTGAATCTACACGGTATTGACGAAATCTTATTAAAATAAAAAGAAAAGGTCATAACTGGTCTATAACTATTCTAACGGAAAATAATAGGGAAATAAAGTGACAAACCAAATTTTCCTATGGCAACACAAAGCAGAGGTTGCCCGATTTGGTCCTTTTTATACCCTTGATGAAATCATAGGGTATTACTAAGTTTGTCATTCCGTTTGTAACGCACAGAAATAATAATAGTAGAAGAAAATGGATTGGACATCCATGCATAAAATTAAAAGTTATTTTGATTTTTGTATGTCCATCTGTCTGTCCGTCCTCACGATAACTCGAGGAGGTGTGTACATAGAGAGCTGAAATTTTCTAAGCGGACTTTAAAAAAAAAAAGTAAATTTAAGATTGAAAATCAAACAGATCGGGCAATTCCTTCGTGGGGTTGCCATACAATAATTTCGTTTTCCACTATATATTTGAATACTGCCTGAGAACGCGTTGATATAGAGAGCTGAAATTTTAGTACATGGTGTTCTCATAGTAATAGAAAATAAAATTTCAAAATTGGACTAAATCGGGCAATTCCCTCTTGGTGTTGCCATACAAAAATATGGAATTTTTACGTATACTGTGAAAACGATCCGTCTTAGACGTTTTTATTGTACTGAAAATTTCTTCAGAATATGAAATCCTATGAAATTGGTTATATAGTAATTATTTGTTCTGTTCGACGAACCGTTATAGAAATATATGCGAAAAACCTCTCCAAAAATCCAATTTGCACAGTTAGGTGACCATATGAAATGATATACGAGTATTCATCTCAGTGTTGCTACTTGAAAAATTTCTAGCGTAGCTTTTTACCGTAGCTCAAATGTGGTTTCGGTAGCCACAGGCGAAAAAAATTATAGAAAACTTAAAATCTTACATAAAAACCTATAGAGAAGTAATTAACTGAAACTTTGTTTTAATAAATTTATTGAAACAAAAATATAACAAAAACAAAAACCGTAATATTCTTTTGGCTTAAAAATTAAATAAATAACTTTTATTTATAATATAGGTAAAGGGTTATCCAATAAGAGGTGTTATTTTAATTAGCCCGCTATTTCGGTAGATGTCACTTTTGGAGCTGTCATTTTTTGACATTTGACAAGTAAAAACTACGCCTGTAATAAAAATGGAATGATACATGATTCAACAACGCATTGAAATTATTAAAATTCACTATAAAAATGGTGAAAATGTGGCAGAGGCGGATTTTTGGGTCATCGTGAAGCACCTTGTCGGACCGCAATACAGAAATTGGTAGAAAAATTCGAGCTGTCGGGACAAGTTAGTGATGTGAAGAATAAAACCCGTGCACGTCGCTCAAGAACAGCCGAGAATATTGCTGCTGTAGCCGAAAGTGTTGAAGAAAACCCAGGTTTGTCCATTCCTCGTCGTTCTTTGGAATTAGGCATTCCACAAACGTCATTAGACCGTATTTTGCATAAAGATTTGGGTCTTAAGGCTTATAAAGTTCAGTTAACACAAGAACTCAAGCCGGCCGATCATCAACAACGTCGAGTCTTTGCTGATTGGGTCCTTGAAATGCATGAAAATGATCCGGAATTCCATCGAAAACTCATCTTGAGTGATGAGGCCCATTTCCACCTCGATTCGTTAACAAGCAAAATTATCGCATCTGGGGCTCGGAAAACCCAAGAGTTATTGTTGAAAAGCCTCTCTATCCTCAACGTGTGACTGTTTGGTGCGGTTTATGGTCCCGCGGGGTCATTGGACCTTACTTTTTCGAAAGTTAGGCTGGAGCAACAGTTACGGTGAATGGATTGCGCTATCGACAGATGATTAATGATTTTTTATGGCCGGAATTGGATGGTATTGATCTGGACAACGTTTACTTTCAACAAGACTGCGATACGTGCCATACAAGCAACGAAACCATTGATCTTTTACGGGAAAAGTTTCCGGACCGTGTTATCTCTCGAAGAGGTGATCACAATTGGCCACCGAGATCTTGTGACTTAACACCTTGCGACTTCTTCCTTTGGGGCCACGTGAAAGAGATGGTCTACGCCAACAGCCCAGCGTCGATGCAAGACCTCAAAGATGGAATTCGTGAGGTTATCGAGGCATAGGGCAGCCACTTTGCGATTTGGTTATGGAAAATTTCAGGATATGGTCCTGTAGGCGTGGTCGTGGTGGTCATTTGGCTGATGTTATTTTCCATTATTAACGGCATACCTTCCTCTTTATAATGAAATAAAGATCCGATCATTTATCTCAAAAAATGGCATTTTTCTTTGAATATCAAAATAACACCTCTTATTGGAAAACCCTTTATATTCATAATGTACACGTAAGATGACAACAGAGGAATTGTACATGGATGTAATTAATTAAATTTCACTCGAAAACTTACGTCTATTATCTACTCACGATAAAATTAGTTTATAAACTTTTCAGTGGGTCCAAAAATTGTACAGTTTAAGTGTTTTTCTTTGATATATTGTTTAAGTAGAATAGAATTATTAATCACGTCGTTACTTAATCGACTCCTTTTTTCACTTTTTTACATAATTTAAAAGAGAGAAAAATCTTTCAGCACCTGTGCTGTGCTATGGGGCAGTTTTAATAAATAAAAAGCCAAAGTCGACAATATCCTAAACATATATTACATTTTTTTTTTTTAATTATATAAATAAGCCAAGAAATGTGAGCAACTTTCAAATCGCTTCTCATTTAAAATATTAAATTCTAGTAATATTTTCATTTCAGTAAATAATCATTGAATGTCTTCAGTTGGTGTTGCTTTTTTAAATCGATTATAGTGGAAAGATAAATCTGGTAAGATATCAGAAATTTTTTTTGTCTTTTACATATTCGTAATCTAAAAAGCTATTAAAATATGATAATTAAAAATTTTTTGTTTTTTATCGAATTGTGTGTACAATTTCCTGATAATATTCTCTGACATTATTTAAAAAAAATTTCAGATTCTGAAGAATTAAACTTTTCTAATTCTATATAAACGTTTGCTCCATAATATAAGAATTTGAAATCTTTAGTTGAGTCGATATAGGCATCTTTGAGAAAGTTTTTCATTAATATCTTTAATTTGCATTTAAAATCTCTACCCAATATATAAATTTTATGTTATTTAGATTGGAAACTTAATTTAATTCTACTAATTAGCTTTAAAGTGTATTGCAAAAATAAAAAATTGATTTTAATATTAGTTAAAAGTCAGCTTATTGAGAATTGATTTTGCAGCTTCTGTTCTATTTTCAAATACGCATACAGAAAATTATAAAATGAAAGCATCCCAGCTGTTTAATAAACATTGAACTACCTGATACATTGAAAGCCATCTGGTATCTGACAATATTAAAATTTCATATGTCTTTATGGCTAATTTTACTTGAAATTCCTTCAGTTCCTGTTGTCGTTTACTACTATATTTAAAAAAAGTGTAAATACATTTTTAGTAAGTGTTTCAATATCGTTTGGCAGCTTCCTGGATGCGTATGATACCAGCCTTGTGCATTCAATTGCATATATATCAAGTACTACTGAGCGTAATTTAGTGAATACGCTGTTATGTTTTACTAAGATTGTATTGGTAAGGTCCGCACCTAAAGATAATATTTGGGAATGTTTTTCTTCACAAAACAAAAAAAAAATCGCACGGCATGGAATCTGCTGTTGTAACTCAGTTTCAATAAAGCACAGAAAATAAGTAATTTTTTTGTTAAGCAATATAAAAATATATCGCCAACAAAAGAAAGCATTTCAGAGACGATATATCCGTACATTCGTCAATAATTATAGAAAAACATTGATTTTGTAATTCTGCGTATATTTTATTCAGGATGTATTCATCTACTTTTTGCCAAAGGAGTTTGGTGCCTTTGGTTCTTGCACAATTAATTTTCCTTGCTAAAATAGAATCTGTCAGGTGGTCCTGTAGTTTAAATGACAAATTATGTTCTACTATAAATGCTAAGCAATTCATTTAATAGACAGATTTGGACAATTCAGAATAACCTTCTTTCATTAAATCTCTAACGTTCAGATTACCTAGTATTGATTTCATATTAAATTTATGAACTTGGCTATTTTCATGCATAGAAAGATGCATTTTACAATTCGTAAGCTTCACAAAGCACACTTTACGCATTAATATATTTATCGACTTTAATTCAAGGAAATTTCTGGTTTCATTCGACTAAGACTCACCTTTTTTCTTTTCATTGTAGTTAAAGTAGACAAACTCTTATTTGGTTTTTAAGTTTTACCCAAATCCGCCTGTAGACTTATTACTTAATGATATATTTACTTAAGTTTCTGTTACACCAATTTCATTCTGTATATCAAAATGGTTTGTAAAATTCTTTTCATATTCCTTCTGGATGGGATCTTTCGAACCCTTTTTAATCAAATACCTTATAATTTAAGCTATACCTATGGCTTACAATGAATAGTGAGTTCAATCAGTTAAATGGTAATGTTTCATTTACACTGCAGTTCTGAGAATTATATGAAATATAAGTTATTAAAAATATTTTGCCCACATACCTATTCAAAAATTTTGTAGCGTAGTGAAAATCCTCGGGGGGTATCCCGGTAGCCAAACGTTGCTACGATCGTAGACAAAGTGGCAACACTGATCTAGGGTATCATAAGCATTGGTCTTAGACCAATTCTAGCTTTTTTACTTGTTTGCAATTGTATTTACTATTTTTATGAAAACGTGGTGAACAAAATTTCAGCTCTCTACGTCGATGCATTCTCAGGTAGTTTTCAAATATGACAAGACAACCCTATGAAGGAGTAACCTGATTTGTCCCATTATCCAACTTATGTCTAAAAATTCTTTAAGAAAGCCATGTGTAAAATTTCAGCCCTCTAAGTGAACACGTTTTGTAATTATTGAGAAGACGGACGGACGGACAGACAGACAAATGGACAAACAGATGGACAGGCAGACAATTAAAGAAACGGATGGACGGACGGACAGATGGATATGCAAAAATCAAAATAACTTTGAATATTAGTATATTCCTTAGGAGATTTGATCTATGGTATAAAAATGGTGTATAAACTGAATATTCGCACAGAATGATGCATATCCGTGAAGTGAACTTAAATGTAATCCCTATTTATCTTACACATTCTCTTCTTCTTCTTTCCTTCTAATCCTTCTCTCACTTGTGGACTTTAGCTGGACCGTAACAAATTTAGAACTGATCTTTTAGTTAAACATCTCATGTAATTCTGTACGCATGGGATTTATCGAGAACGTCAGTGTCTCCTTTATGCAACATAATCCTCACGATTATCTTCGTCAACACGTTCGGATCCTCTATACAATTACGAATCAGATCCGTGGAATTTTCAGAGCTATTAAGGAAATAGTAGTCAAGATTTAAGGGCAAAGAATTCGATGTTCCTCGGACATATTCAGGTTGGCACTTTCTCAAGATTTTAAATTTTCAACTTCAACTATCTTCTCACATCCCTTACAGAAATTTAGGCAGCTTTTTAGTATCTTGTTCATGGTTCCTGCAAATTTCGATGCAGTTTCCTAAAATAGTAAGTTGAGGTACAGGCTGTAAGACGATCACCTCTTCGAGAGATAACACGGTCCGGAAACTTTTCCCGTAAAAGATCAATGGTTTCGTTGCTTGTATGGCACATAGCGCCGTCTTGTTGAAAGTAAACGTTGTCCAGATCAATACCATCCAATTCCGGCCATAAAAAATCATTAATCATCTGTCGATAGCGCAATCCATTCACCGTAACTGTTGCTCCAACCTAATTTTCGAAAAAGTAAGGTCCCCGCGGGGCCATAAACCGCACCAAACAGTCACACGTTGAGGATAGAGAGGCTTTTCAACAATAACTCTTGGGTTTTCCGAGCCCCAGATGCGACAATTTTGCTTGTTGACGAAGCCATCTAGGTGGAAATGGGCCTCATCACTCAAGATGAGTTTTCAATGGAATTCCGGATCATTTTCATGCATTTCAAGGACCCAATCAGCAAAGACTGACTCGACGTTGTTGATGATCGGCCGGCTTGAGTTCTTGTGTTAACTGAACTTTATAAGCCTTAAGACCCAAATCTTTCTGCAAAATACGGTGTAATGACATTTGACCCAAAAATGTTCGAGTTTTACGAACCGTCTCTGCCACATTTTCACCATTTTTATAGTGAATTTTAATAATTTCAATGCATTGTTGAATCGTGTATCGTTCCATTTTTATTAATGGCGTAGATTCTACTTGTCAAATGTCAAAAAATGATAGCTCCAAAAGTGACATCTACCGAAATAGCGGGCTAATTAATATAACACCTCTTATTGGAAAACCCTTTATATTTTTGTAGAATTCTTTGTTTTTGATCTACTTCACTTAAAACTGGGTTGCATTTCATTAGGACTCCAGTCAGGAGTGAGAAATTTTTTAATTTTGTGACCTTGATGAATTATTCTTTTAAGTATTTTTTTTTACATTGTTTTGCTTAGAGTATTTTAACATAGAAACAGACTTATTTCGAGTAAGTTGAGGAAGTCGTTCTAATACTCAAGATGGACTTTCATCTTCTTTTATATACTAGAAGAATTTCAGATAAACTTAGTAGTATCCTTATGAGCCAAGCTAATCATAATCTTCTAAATATGTAAAAATCTCTTGTCACTGTGTTTGTTTGTTTGGTTAGCTCCAGCTTGAATGATAGGATACTTTTGGACACGATAGATGGCGCTGTTGTCGAGATCTATGAGAACCCGTCGACGTGGAAATCTGAAATTTTGTGCACGGCGTTTTCATAAAAATTACAAATACAAGTTCAAAAATGGACTAAATCGGGCATCTCCTTCGTAGGTAGGTTTTCCATACAAATATTTCGATTTTTAGTATATATTTGAACACTGCTTGACAACAAGTCCACGTAGAAAGCTGAAATTTGTTACGTGGTGTTTTCATAGCGATAGTAAATAAAATTTAAACAAATGGACTAAATCAGGCAATCCCTTCTTGGTGATGCCATACAAAATTTTGGTTTTGCACTATACTATATTTGGCAACTACCTGAGAACGCATCAACGTGGGGAGCTCAAATTTTATACACGGCGTTTTTAAAAATAATATAAATTTAAGTTCGAAAATTGGAAAAAGTCGGGCAACTCCTTCGTAGGGTTGCATTCAAAAAATTCCGTTTGTAACTATATATATTTGGGCACTGTCTGAGAACTAAAATTTGGTGTATGGTGCTTTCATGGCAATAGTAAATAAATTTAAAATTTCATTTTTTACTATATACTTTATAGCTGTCTGAGAAAGCGTCGACGTGGAGAGCTTATATTTTTACACGGCGTTTTCATAAAAATTGCAAATACAGTTCGAAAATGGGACCAATCGGGCAACTCCTTCGTAAGGTTGCCTTACTCTCCCACCCATATGAATGTATGCCCACACTCTCATACTCGCACACACGTCCGCACACTCTCTCACAGATATCCGGTCACAGAAACGTCGACGGTCTCCCACTAGTAACTAATATATTTAGAGGTATCTCTTCCTAGAAAGTTTTAGAATGGTCCTCGAGTTTCAATTTAATTCCATCCATCGTTATAAAACGCAATTGTTTATATCCAGTTTTCTTCATCTTAGCCGTATTTTGTCAAACAATGCTTCCGCCGTTGTTTGACTATTCGTTCAGGAATACCTCGATATGATGTGGTTCACGTATGGACTGTCTATGTCATCTATCTAGCTCTATGTCTATAGCACTTTCATTATAGCAAGGTGATAAGAATCTTTTTTCGGATATAGTAAAAGATGTTTTTGTTGATCACCCTGGAACCCGACCACCTCTGATTTGAATGGAACTTTCACAGTTTTTTTTTTTTGTTTTGGGGATATAAATTTTTAAAGTCACCATATACGCAAACTAATGCAGTATGGAAGTACTAAATTTAAGAGAATGTAGTGTTTTTATTTCTACTGGGGACTAGTAGCACCTTTTTTTTACATTTTTATTTTAGAGATCTGATCTTATCCATAGTCTTATCTATATACGAGTACGTACCAAAAATTGCGCAGATCTCAGACTTTGTTCTGGAGAAATTTAAGCTTAGAACATAACTAAAAGAAGCGGAATATCGTGCAAAAGCGCTGTCAGTGAATGGAAGCTCGGTTCTTAGCAAAGGGGTGAAAAAGAAAGAAGAGTTTAACTTATGTTAACTTGCTAATGTCAATTAGATATAAATATCAGATTCATTTTTTTTTGTAAGTTTTTTAATAAAAAATGAGTGATTTAACTTAATTTTGATTAAAAACATTTCAAGTGACAATTTTGCAGTTAAGTCTGGGACTTAAATTAATAAATGTGTGAATATCTTAATAGTGAGTTCTGCTGTGCTGTGTTGTTGCAATAATTGCCAAAATAGTCTCGCACAGATATATTTCAAGCAAGTTCAAGTCCTGAAATTAAGCTAGAAAGTTTCTTTTTTGCAAATACAGACAAAAGAAGCGAAAAAAAAGAAAGAAAATCAAAAATATCAAGAAAAGTTTAAAATATTACTTTGTTTTCATTTTTGTGTTCTCAAATTTTTTTTTTTTTGTTGTTCTTCAAAATATCAGTGGCAGTTCAGAATTTTGTTTTATTTTAAATAATTACGCCAAACCCCTCTTCAAAAATGTTTCAGACTTACTACTTCCCTGGGCATAACGAATACATAAACACAATTCTATCTACCACATAGTGAGAAATGCCGCAATTTTTCGGCCTTATTACTTTAGATATTTGTATGTTCTAAGAGCTCAGTATTTTACCATCAATTTATTTTCAAAAACTGTACGAAAACCTTAATGAACTTTTCATTTGTTATAAATTGGACGAACAAAATGTGCCAAAAACTCAAAATTATGCAGAAACATAGCATATTTATCAAATTATAAATGTAGACGATATTAGTGTTTACAGGTAATTTGAAGTTCTATGTAAAGAATTTGGGGATAGGTTAAAGTATTAGAAACATATGGGGAGGGAATATCTTAACGGTGTTCCAGTTAGGATAGGTCAGGATAGATAATGAGAAATTCACATTAAAAGGAGTACATATAGCAGTCTATTCTTGGACCTTTACTATTTTGTCTGTTCATCTATGATCATCCGGACGGACTTCATAATGTTAACATGTATCTTTACGCTGATGATGTTCAGATTTAATTATCCCGACCAATAGGATTAAGATTAAAGTAAACTGTGGCATGTTGAGCATATCTGTTTGGGCGTGTAGTAATCAATTAACACTAAATTCTTTAAAACCTATCTGTATATTGCTTTTTTTTCTGATCTTCCTTCCGTATATCTTAATGGAATTCTTTTCCCCTATACGAGAGAAGATAAAAGCCTGGGAGTACGAATATATTGTAAGCTGACTTGCTGTGACCATATAAAACAATCTCTTGGCAAGATTTATAGTGGTCTAGGCAACTGTGGTTATCCGCTAAGCTACTTTCTCCTAATATAAAGTTGAGTATTGTGAAATCACTATTGATGCCACATTTCATTTATTCTAGTACTATCTACCATGTCTTGGATTCTGAATTTTAACGCAAAATTAATACTGCCTTTAGTGGTTGTGTAAGATTTACATATGGCCTGAATTGTTGTAATCAAATTAGCAAATTCAATGATACTGCCTTGGGATCCTCATTGGGAACTCATTTGAATAGTGGGACATTGGTGTTTTTACACAAATTAGTTATTGCAAGTTCTTCTGAATTGATTCGTAGGGTGCATAGACGTAGAAAAAGTTTTGAAAGTATACAGAAAATAATCAAATTTCCATGGATCCCTGCAAATGTCAAAATAGAACTTATTAATTTCGGGTTTAACTACTCTATTCCGTTGAACTTCAAATAATAAGCTCTATACAAAATCCACCATAGTCCAGTTTCAGTTCAGTAGTTTTCTAAATGAATATATAGAATAGAAATAGATGGCAATACAATATTTGTAATCCTTTCTCTGTCCCCCATACCTGTTTCTAGGCACATGCAGACAAAAATTGAAATTCCAACAAAAGTTGACCCATATGAAATAGAAAATCAGACATATAAGCAAATGATCGGCTGAGTTTCAGAAATTGAATTTTAAAATTAAAATAAGAAAAATAAAAATAAAATTTATTACTCACCAAGAGAGAACCGATTTGAACCGATTTGGAAAACTACCAGAGATATAGGTTAGAAGCGCAAAATAGAGGGGTTTTTCTTATAAAAGTTTTGGTAGTTGATGCGGGCAGCTCTCTTTAAAATGTCAAGTGTCGTAGTGTCAGGTGTACTGACTAGGTCATAGCAGAAAAAAGATTAAAAAAAAAGAGAAACAGTGAAGAAGTTTTAACAAATGGAAGAAGCACCAGGAAGAAAATAGATTGAGCAAGTGGTGTAAGGACAGGAAAAAGAGAAAAAGGAAAATCTGTAAACAAGGGAGATTAAAGAAAACGTCATTTGTGGGGAGTCACTTGGTTAAAAGTGGCAAATCTAAAAGAGAAAACATATTGGTCTATGCTATGGCAACCCCTCTGTACAAGTTTGATTTTTGAAGTGGTTTTTCGCATTTATTTCTAAAATGATTCGTCGGACAGTAAAAACGATTATAATCAATTTTATAGAATTTTATATTCTGAATAACTTTTCAATACAGTAAAACCGTCAGGACTCATCATTTTCACAGCATACATAAAAAACTTAAATTTTTATATGGCAATATCAAAAAAGGATTGCCCGATTAAACCAATTTTTTGAATTTATATTTACTATTTTTATCAAAACGTCGTGTACAACATCTTTGCTCTCTACGTTGACGCGATCTCAGGCTGTGTCAAAATTTATAGTGAAAAACGAATTTTTTGTACGGCAACCCCACAAAGCAGTTTTCAGATTTTTCGCATTTGCGAACTTAATTTTTTTTTTTAAGTCCGTGTACAAAATATGAGCTCTCTAAAAATAGCCGTTTTCGAGTTATCTTGGGGACTGACGGACAGACTGATGAACGGATGAACAGACGGACATGAAAAAAAGAAAAACAAAATCAACTTTTAATATTATGCGTGGTGTCTAACCCATTTTTCTCTACTAGCATTTAGGAATGTAACATGCCATCCAATATCGCTATATCTGATATATCGTACGATATTTTTAATTTTTATCGATACAGTAATAATATCGTACGAGAAATATCGATATATCGGATTTCAATTGTGTAACTGAAAATTTGAAATTTCAGTATATACACAATGAAAAAAATCCCAAACTGAGACTGAAATTTGTTTTAAAACTGCTCTATATGTCTTAAACGATGCATTATGATACTCTGAGCATATTTTATTAACAATGTTTTTACTATTAAGCTGGGGAAACCTTTGGCGATCGCATGTATTTTGAGCACTTTCTTGGATGAAAAAGTGGACTTTTTTCCGCTCGTGATTGTGCGAAATTGATGCGTCGTAGAAAATGACTTCCTATTAGATAAATGCTCACAACAAAGCACTAATGTCCCTGAAAGAAAGAACGGAAAAAACATATTCGAAATGCAGTAACTGGGGTGTATGTGACCAAAGTGCATGAAAATGGATTTTCCGGCGACAAAAACGTCCCGAGAAAGTCATATTTTATTAAAACATGTTTTTCTATTAGGCGGGGAAAGCTGTTAGCAATCGAATGTATTTTGAGCGACTTTCTTGGATGAAAAAATGGACTTTTTTCCGCTCGTGATTGTGCGAAATCGATGCGTCGTGGAAAATGCCTTCCTATGAGATAAATGTTCACAACAGAGCACTAATGTCCCTGAAAGAAAGTACGGAAAAAATATATGCGAAATGTAGTAACTGGGGTGTATGTGACCAAAGTGCATGAAAATGGGTTTTCCGGCGACAAAAACCTCCCGAGAAAGTTTTTTGAATCAGGAAAGGAGTACACCACTTGATAGTACCTACTCGACCTGACCTTTAATTTGATTTGCAATAACATAGCATGCATTGCCAATTTTTGAGATGCCAACAGCCCTGGCAACATACCAATGCTAGCGCAGGCAAATACTTTCGGCCATTTTAGATATTGTCAGTTTTCTGATCGGAGGGCTGTGCAGTTCTTTACCTGAGATTTGAGGTGATTATATAATAATTTAGTTCTCAATAGGTGCTGTGAATTTGTGATACAAATATTATTTATTATTAGTGGATTTTAAGAAAATTTTAGTCGAAATTTAACTGAGTTTTTATGTAGATCTAGCCTGATCTAAAAAAAATAGAGTCACCAGCACTGATGGGCTGACAGAAATACGTATTGGTTTTGATTTGCGTTCCGAAAATTTCCAGAAATTGAAATATTAAATTCGGGCTTCGGGTGGAAAATATCGATATAAATCGATCACAGAACTTCCAAAAGTAATTTGTAACTGTAATTTACAATCAGAATCAATATAAATTAATTTGATGCGGCAATATGAAAAATTTAAAAATGTTTTTTGGCTTATGTCTCAAATAAAATGCTTAATGAATGAGAGTTCAAATATCCTAAATGGCTTGTGTCTAAACTAAAATACTTTCACTTTATTGGAAAGCTTCTCACATAAGGAACACAACATAAAACACGTTTGCGTGATGAAATTTATCTCATTTTGTATAAAATAAATAAAATAACTTGATTTAAATGGAAAAATTACAAAATTTTGTTGGATAATTGTTGCATTGTCTCTTTATACTTCTCTCTCTTTCTACATCAAATTTAACTTTGCCCCATAGGAAAATAAGCTGAGAATGTATCATTTTAGGTGATTACTGAGATCTGATTCTATACTAATACAAACGTTGTTTAGTCACTGACGTGATATTGTTCAGCTTTATTTATATGCAAAGCAATAACAAGGCAAGTGGCTACTTTAGCTCTCACTAAAAAAAAAAGCACGACTTTTACATGATATGTTTCTGTGTATATTTAGGTATGCTCAGCCATATTCAAAGTTATGAAATATTAACGACCAGTATCTAAATATGTGTATTGAAGTAGTAATATTTTTCTTAATGCATTATATGTATATGAAAGTTTTCATACAGATATTCCGCTGTTCGACAATGGAATAGTCAATCGATGAAGAAGCAATTGTTATATTAAAAGTACCAAATTAGAGGTATCCTAAGAATATGTTAGGAATACATAGAAACCTTAGACCCTATGTTGTTGATCCTCTTTATGTAAAAAACAATATCGGAGCCAAGTTTAAAAGAAATACAAAGGTATCGCCGTTGTCCTTTCATATTACTATTATACGGAATTTGTGAGCGTTTATCGATAAGAAAGATCAAAATATTTGGATAAAAATGGTTAATTGATAATATCGCGATCATTTCTACCAGCATTATTTCTGTGCGTTACAAACGGAAATTCATTTTATAACGTTTGATCAATTAAGTGAAAAAAAGAAGTGATATACTACAGATAGTTTTATTTTTTTTTATTTGTGAGTTCGTGGACGACTCAAAAAAAAAGACATGTGGCGCACAAGAGGTGTTAAGGTCTAGCGCATAACCCCATCATTCTCCAGCCCTAGTCAGGTGGACACCTTATATCATTTCACAACATAAAACTGCTGTTCGGTTTTGAAATAACGAGAAAGAGGATTATTTAAGTCCATAGCACACCGAATACAAACTTTTTTTTTTTACTTTCATGTAATTACACTGAATCCTAAAACTTCACTATAGAACGAGATAGCCTAAAAAAATATATCTGAAATAAAATCAGATCAAAAATAAAATGATAATGTAGAATTATATGTATTGGTCAATACCCATATTACGCAATCACAATAAAATTAACAAAGTCCATAGCAATGAAATTGTCATTTCACACAAAGAGACTCACTCAAAATCATCATTTTAGTATAACAATTAATTAATAGTTATGATGGAAAAACAACCTATAGAAAATCATAAGGTGAAAGGTTTTAAGAGAAATTTCTTACAAAATTAAATTACACCATAAGAGACTAAAATTAATTATTATCATTATTAATAAGATAAGATAAGAAAACTGTATAAATCTCTGGTGGTAACCTTAAGTAAACTTTTTGCATCCAGACATCAGCAGGCACTTATTAGGTGTTTCAAATGCTTCCATTCAGAGCAGATTATACCACCACCCATCCGAAAGATTTTATCTGACAAAGAAAAATGAAAGCATTCTCCTCTATTTTGTGGAATTACTATCACAAAATTCGTAACGTAGCAACCAAGTGTGAATTTGTTTAATTAAAACAAGATGAAAAAAATATTTTAATAATAAAAATGTTTTTTTTTTCGTTTTTTATGAAAAAAATTGTTTTTTTTCATTTTTTGCCTACGAAATCCTTATTCTTTAATTAGTGTAATTTTTGGCACAAAAATTTCCTTTAAACAATTTTTTTTCCAGCGCGGCGGCGGCCTCTTATCGAATCACATACGGCTTAAATTGAATTAATTAATACGCGTAAAAGAAATAAATAAAAATTTAGAAACATGATGAAACTGAAAACGGTTTTAATTTCCTTAAAAAATAAAGCAAAAAAAAATTAAAAACAACAACAACTAATAAGCTCCATTAAGTTGCGTTGCGTGCGCATGCGATCATGTGTTTCCGTCAATATTCCGTTTCCACTCAACAACAACAACAACAACATTAAAAATATCAGGTGAGGTTAGATCCGATCAAATCAATCTCGTTCGAATCGTGTAAATATTGTTTGAAGAACTACGGGGCAAATCGGATTTTTCCTCCTTACTAACTTTAGCTTAGGCTAGCTGTGCTTAGCTTCTTAGCGGTTCTTGTGCTCGAGTCAGTTTGTCTCGAATGAGAAGAATCAAGAAAAAAGTCAATGGCACTTTGTCACCTATAGAGAAAAATTTTTGCCCGGACATTAGCATCTTTTGTGGTATGACTAGATTTTTCCCATCCTATAGAGTAGCACAGCCACAGCATAACCCCATGTAGCCGGTCACACCTGATAATGGAATTCTTTGGTTCATTCAGCAGAGCATACAAGATCAAAGACGAAGACGAAGAAATACCCATCTTCATTGGAAGTTGCAGCAGCCAGCATCAGTTCTTTCGTGGAGCATTGGAAATGTTAAATTCCATTTTGAGAGAAATAATTGCAGCTGAGTGAAATCAAGTTTTCTCTATGCACTCACAACTCTACACCAGAGATGTGCCTTTAGCATGAACCAAAGTTAGTAAAACTTAAAAATAAGTGAAGCAAATCCGTTGAATTAGTAGTAGATTTCGATTTTGCCCATTTGCTTACTGATATTATATTACAATTATAAAAAATATGATTTTGTATAAAAAAATTCACCTTTATTGCAAAGAATATTCAAATAAAGTAACACAAATATTTTCTTTAAAAAAAAACAAAACGATTAAGTAACACAAATATTTTCTTTAAAAATAACAAAACAAATTTTTAAACTAAAGCAAAAATATATTTAGTATAGTTATATATGTATTTAAATAAAGAAAATAGCCTCTTGTTTTTTTTTCAACATCTTTAAGAACTTCGGAAATTATTATGAAATGCGTATGCCTTCAACATTTAAATTTTTGAAAATTTTCCGTCCACATATTTATATAGAAAGCAGTGCTTTACTAGATTTTGAGGCGGTTGATAAGTTTTATTGCTGTCAATTTTAACAGCTTCTTTACATAATAGGATGCAAGATGCACTTTCAATCGTCAATCTATTTCTTTTGTCTGTTTTGACATTCCTGAAATCAGAAAACTTTCTTTCCGCCGCAGCGCTACTATGAGGAAGAGCTACAAGCTTAAGCATATAGCTTGATAAGCTTGGAAACATTGGTTCTTCCAAAATATTTTCTCTTTTAGTTAAATTAAACCAAAACTGAACAACGTCTGTTTCTGATAAATCGTTAATCATAATATCACTCTCTTTCATACTGATAAATAATCTCCATTCGGCATTAAGAGCTTCAAGATCCATCCCATCAAGATAAGGAAATGACTTTATTAAAGGAGCTATTGTCATCATTTCTCCTCTCAAAATCTTCTTTGGATCTATATATTGAAGATTTGAAACTTTTACATCATTAAAGTCAAAACGCATTTTAATTTGTGTACATAGTTCGATATAGAAGGAAAGAATATTACTTTTAACTTTTAAAAGAACTGCGCTCGGCAATTTTTCTTCCAATTCATAATTCAAAAATGATATACCAAAAAACATATTAGTTAAAGGTAAGTGAATACAAGTATCGATAAAATTAGCAAATACACTAACGTATTCCGCGATTACAAAATTTTGTAAGATTACTTTAAAATTTTCTTCCACCAGGGTTTTAAGTAGATGAATTTTAGTTGACTCACATTGAAATATTTTATTTAATTTATTAATGATATTTAATATATAAGATAAGAATAGTATGTATAATTTAATTTCGGGATTTTTCAAATTTTGCAAAATATTGTCTGCCTTTGAGTCGTTCACTTCGAAAACAAAAATAGTAAAATAGTGTATTAGGGGGTTCCATTGTTCTAATATTCGATTTATAACAGTTTCTAGTTCGAGCCACCTTGTTCCACTAATTTTCAAAATTTTATGAATATCAGTCTCGAAATAAGCTTGAAAATCTTTTAACTCTTCTTGCCTTTTAACACTATGAGAAAAGTGGTAGTAAATATTATGAATTAACGTTTCAATAAATGAGGGAATTTTTTTCATAGCAGCGGCTGCGCAAAGGTGTAAGCTATGACATGTGCAACCTAAATAGAAAATTCGATCATTCAACCTTAGTAGTCTAGTTTTCACTCCTGAAATATCACCCTTCATCACAGACGCGTTGTCAGTAGCCAAGCCAATTAAATTGTTCACTGGAATTTTAAATTTTCCAAAGTACTCAATAATTGAATTATATATAGCTTCTGCAGTTGATTCTCGAAGCTTAACAAGCCCTAAAAATCTATCCATCACCTTGTGAATATTATTATCGAAATAGCGAGCTACGAGTACCAAACTTTTTTCGGAACTAACATCTGTGGTTTCATCAATGATTAACGAGAAAGAACATATCCTTAAAATCTTGCAAATTTCTTCAACTACATATGGAGCAATTACATCAACAATCAGCCCTGTAGCTTTTTTACGTCCACATCTCAGTACTTTTAGTTCCGAATTTTGGCATAAATCAATAATTAAATGTGGTAAAGTATCCATTATAGTAAATGGCAAGTTGTTTTGAATCATAAACATAACGCATTTAATTTCTGCTTCAACCCTCTGGCAAGCAGAATTAAAATTTTTACCTTTAACCAGGGCTTCTTTGACGTCTACAGAGTTTTTTAAATCTTTAAATTTTGCTCGGTGAAGAAAACTAGCTGAATGTCTGTCTAGCAGCGTAATGTTATTAGATAATGTTTTAAAGCAAATTTTGCAAAATGCTTTATTTCTCATTGCTTTTAGCCATGGCCTATTTTCTTCCCATGATTTTTTGTACAATTGTTTGTACTTAGCTTTTTTAATTTCTTTTTCCTATAAATTGAATAATTATTCAAATTATAAATATAAACATAAATAAACAAAACAACCGTAAGTAAAGTTCCTTCAGATCCAGCTGGAGTTGTTAAAATGTTGTTGTCCTTATTTTTTTTAATTAGGTTAGATTGTCTGCTGAATTGTAAAATAATTTATTTTTAAGAAAATTTTGCATAAAGAAAATTTTGTGATACCTACTCTTCAATTTCTTGCTCATTTTCTTGTCTTTTTTTTAAAAATTTTAGGATTGTTGTTTGATTTTCCATTATATATGCATTAAATTTAACCGCAAGAAACAAAATTTTTGTAGAAGGCGGGAAGTTAACTAGAAGCCAAATTGATGAAATGTCACATGAACATTCTACGTGCTGTCATGAAAACGTCTAAATTAAATATTCTGAGACGAATTCTTTATAAAAGATTGGGTAGGATATAGAGTCTGAAATATAAAGCAGGAAACACAGTGCAAACTTTTCCAACCTCAACCTCACCCTCAACTTTGATACTTTTGTAGAAAATTATGAGATCAGGTTACTAGCACCAGCGCCAGCTCAGCTTGTATGTAAGTGCTGATCATAAAAAGTAGTGAATTAATAAGGTAGAGTAGTAGGGTATTAAATGGAGTGAAAATGTAGCAGATCTACTTCAATTGTAGTAAAGGCACAACACTGCTCTACACACGCCGCATGAAGCCATTCACTTTCGTCTGCCTGCCTACCTAAAGTTTGAAGCTTTTATTAAGCTCAAAGTTCTCTCTGCCTGCAGCAGAGAATGTCTGGACTGGAAATTGATGGTGGCTTTTTTCATTACATTGCAAGCGAATTATGCTTATTTCCCCATGGTCCGAGACCCCATCAAGTTTTACCTACTACCTGCAGTAGGTAAAGCTGTTGTACCGTAACCAACCAAAAGTTGTACGCTTCGCCTTCGCTTCTAGCTGTCTTCTATAAAGTCGCATTTTCCAGAGCTTCCCAATTCCAATGCCAATTGCCGGTTCGGTTCGGGTGTAAACATTTTATCTCAACTCAACCAGCCAGCTTCATTCATAGAGTTGCGGCAGTCTTGCTTGATCTTTCGAATGAATCGTGTGTTGGGATATTGCTGGCGCTCATCTAGCAGTTTCCAGTTAATTTTGTTCGTGGTGTAAAGTGCAGGACCTGAAGTAGGTCCTTCCGCATTATCATCCTCACCCACCCTCTCTATTCGGTAATCAATTCTCTGGGGAGCGTGCTCTTATTCTTCTGCTGTTTAGTGCGGTACATGTGCTTACTGTTAACTATCTCAAGTTAAGGTCAATGTGGGTGGATGTACCCTTCTGGAGAGGGTTAGCAATATTTTTTTACTTTGCTTTGTGAGGAATAATATTTCCGTGTATTGTGTGTGCTGCTGCTCCTATTATATTTTGAGTAAAAAAAAAAAAAAAAAATTATACTCCGAAGGAGTTTGTCTTGTAGTAGAAAAAGTGTATGCCAACAAAAGAAAGTGAGACAGGGTAGTGTCGGTTTTTTTTTCTTCTGTTAATTAAATGTGCGTGAAATGCACGTAGTGAATTTCCTTACAATAATAATAGTCTTGAGATAACAAAAAGTCTTGTGAATTATTAAAAAAAAAAAAAAAAAAATATCCCAATCAAACTTGAAAATTTCTAAACAAGGTAAAGCAACAAACGTTACGAGCATTACCCGACGACACGACACCGACGACAATGTCAAGTCAAAACGACAACGACGACATAAGTAGAATCGTGTGAATTGCATACAAAGCGTCAACATAGATTCGTGAAGACAGTTTGGATTGGCAGCAGCATATTTAGCAGCAAGCAGCAGCAGTAGCAGCAGCATAGCAAAGATAAGGTGGTTATCTATTTGCAAGGAGTATATGAAACTGGGTAAGTGTTACAGCGTTAAGAATTGAAGAAGAAGCTGAATTGATAACCATCTGTGAGATATCATCTGTGTAGACATGTATGTAGCGGAGATGTGGTTGATGATGGCACTACCCATCAACCGTATGACATGTCCGCTGTTTGTAAGATTTGCTAGTTTGTAAGTAGGAAGTATTGTGACAGGATGATGGCATGATAGTGCGTATGTCACTGAGATAAGCTATCCATAGATGTTGGATAAGAAGAGATTTCGCACGTATGCATTAAAGTTGTGGTTATGAATTTGCATACAGAGCTACCTAGTACTACAGCTCAGGAGAAATGAATGGTGTAACTAAATTCATGATGATGAAGATCCCGTTATTATGGATATTTGTGATATTTTTATACCCTACAAGATGAAATCTGGGTATACTAAGTTTGCCATTTCGTTTGTAATGCATAGAAATAATTAGGGTAGAGCAAAGTGGATTGGATACCCACGCAGAATTTTAAAAGTTATTTTGATTTTTGTATGTCCGTCTGGCTGTCCGCACGATAACTCGAGAATGAGTGTACTTAGAGAGCTGAAATATTGCTCACGGGCTTCTTAAAAAAAAGTAACTTCAAGTTCAAAAATGGGAAAAATCGGGTAAATCCTTCGTAGGGTTGCCATACCAAAAAAATTCGTTTTTTACTATATATTTGGACAGTGCCTGACAATGCGTCGACGTAGAGAACTAAAATTTTTTAAACGGTGTTTTCATAGTAATAGGAAATAAAATTTTAAAAAGTGCACTAAATTGGGAAACCACTTTTTGGTATTGCCATATAAAAATTTAGAATTTTTTACGTATACTGTGAAAACGATCAATCCTAGACATTTTTATTGAAGTATAGACTTCTTCATAATACGAAATCCTATAAAATTGGTTATAATAATTTTTTCTGTCCGACGAACCGTTCCAGAAATATATGCCAAAAACCACTTCAAAATAATTGAAAATTGCACAGATGGATGACCCTATGAAATTTCATACGGGCATTCATCTAGCTAGGGTATCATAAGAATTGGTATTACAAGGATATACTCCCTACTCGTCATCGCCGATTTTGTCCATATTCACAGTATATATAAATAGGACTTTAGTAGAAATGAAAGTCACGCAAGTAGGAGGTCCAGATGACAAAAACGAAACCGAAATAATGCATAATATAGGGTAGCCTGAGGTTTTGTAGGCTCCACCCCTCGGACAATGCTCAAATTTGCATATTTTGGAGGGTTAAATTGTAACAAAATTTGAAGGAAAGTGCCAAATACATTCGGGTGAAATTCCAACCACAGAGGTGGTATGTAGAATTTTGATTCTGTAAGTGGCATTTCCGTGCGTTTCCAAAGATCGCCGGTAAATGGCGAGAAGTTGGTATCCAAATTTTATAGATTTAATTTTTTTTTTAAATAGGTGGTAAATGACATCCGATCTTCCTGAGATTTGGTGCAGATAATTTCTTAGAAAAACTGCATCCATAAAAAAAATGGATTAATCGATAAGTTGTAGAAAAATATTTTGAAATGAATTTTTCAAACAGAATTTTGGCTGTCGAAAATTAAATTTCACAACTTTTATCAGAAGGGTAGGAAAAATATGTTCAAAAAATCTGAAAAAACTAGCAAATGGAATATTGCAAATCGGATAATATTTACCCTACCTAACTTCAGAACACCCGAATTCGGGAAATGAGAAACTTATTTCCATTGGTGTATATGAATGACCTTTTGACGTTGAATTTTCATCCGATTCTTATGAAATTATGTACGAACATTCTACACAGATGGTAGAATATGAAATAAATACCCTCACCCTTGGAAAAGTAATTAATTTTTTTTTATTTATTTATTTTGTTTTATTATAATAATATATAACTAACCCACCACGGGTTACTACTCTGTGACCCACATACAAATCTCGTAATAGTTTCAAAAAATGATAAAAAATCACAATGAACTTAGCAAAAAGATTTTTGAAAATCGGTTAGAAATTCGCCGAGAAATACAGGTGATAGCTTTATAGTATAGGTATGCTGCTAATTAATGTAAGTTGTAAGCAGTTTAGTACACCTAGCAATCTTAATTTGGAAAATGCTCCTAGACTAATTGGGGTATGACTTCTGGTTTTCTGTATATGAAAGATAACAGATTATAGATAATTGTAACGAAAATAAAGTTGCTTAAATGTTGCGAATATACCAGCAAGTTGGTAATTTTCAAAGTTTTCCCAAAAGTGTTAATTTAACCCCAATATATGTAGACTGTGAACTTGGACGAAATCGGTGATGACGAGTAGGGACCCTGTCCTTGGTCTAATTCTAGCTTTTTTACTTGTTCTCCTTAGGAGGGCTACGGCAGCGAAATTCTTATAAAATTAATTTAAAAATTTTAAATTTTATTTATCTTATTTCGTGAATAATGAAATAATAATTGGGTGTACTTTAAAAAGCATTTAATAAAATTGGAGAGATCTAATTGTAAGTAGGTGATTCAAGTTTAAATACCAAATGCACAAAATTTTAAAGCGAAATTCCTATAAAATCATAATAAATGAAATAAGATATAAGTGAAAATATCAAATTAAAAAAAAAAACTTATTAACTTCCTCCTTAATTGTAAAAATTCTTTTGCGCATTGAGTTAATCAATTTTGTTTTCTTTTTGTATAAATATCCGTAGAAATGTTATTCCATGCTGTCTTAATTCCCATTTTCAATTCCCCATAAGTTTTAAATCAGGTTCAGATCTGGGCTTCTTGTAGGACACTCCAACACATTAATATTTTTCTCGTTGAAAACACTCTTTTAACTTTGTTTCTGTATATATCGCAGCGTTATCTTGCTGAAATATGAAGTTTTGTCCATACAATTCCTCAGTTTTTTTCATAACACACTCTAACAGATCTACAAACACTTGTGCATTCATTTTCTATGGTACTCATTCTATTTCGGTTATTCCTATTGAACAAAATCCTACCCAAATTGTAACACTGCCTCCTCCAATTAGAATTTCTGCTCATTTTGTCTGACCTCCTCCTGAATTTTTTTGTCATGCGCCAATAACATGAGAAATCGTCAGGACCATCCAAATTAAAAATTTTTTTTCGTCACTAAAGAGCACACTGTCCCATTCCTTAGTCCAACTCATATACTTTTTAGCAAATTCTAACCTTTTAGTCCTGTATAATGCAGCAAGAGGCGGTTTCTTTTCTTTAAAGGTTGTTTTTTTTTAAACAATGTTTTCATCCTGACTCAAAATCTGCTGGATTCGTCTTTTGGTGACTGGAAGATTGAAATAACTTATTTCCCCCTTTTGTTTCCTCACTTCATGGAAAATGGCAGTTCTTTGCCTATCAGTCAATCATCATAACGCCGAATCTTTTTTTGATAATTTTGACTATGGTTCAGATAATTTCGAACCACTGAAAAGAAGCGATTAATTTTATTAGAAATTTGTCGCTTCGACAATCCGGAATCATGAAATGCCGTTATTTGCCCCTTCTCTTCATCTAAAAGCACCTTACCACGGGCATATTACTATTAGACTATTAAAATTAAACATAAGGAATAAGTGTAAAAAACTCATAAAGGAATGCTATGCTAAATAAATTAATTCTACTGAATCTTCTATAAAAGAAAACCCTAAGGCCTTATGGGCTTATAGTAAAAATTTAAAAAAATTGAACCTCTATCCCAAAGAAATGGAGTATGATAACGTTAAGTCAACTAAGGAGTGGTCCAGAAAAAATTGACCCATATATTTTTGTTTGCAGTAAAAATTCTAATCGCAATTTTTTTATAAAATTTCTATATTTTGTTTCGTACAACTTAAACTTTAAAATACAAAAGTTATTTCTAATACATTTTTTGTTTTAGAGGAATGTTTTAACTTTGCTCTTCAAGCCGCGCATTAGATTTAGAACAGTTATATTAGTAACATTTCTATATGCTCTTTTCCATTTATTTTTGAAATCAACATCATTTTTGGCAAATTTCTTTGTTGTTCTAAGCTCCTTTTTCATTAATGCCCAGTACCTCTCTACTGGACGAAGTAGGAGGCAGTTTGCTGGATTGGTTTCCCTTGGCACGATATTGACCTCATTAGTTCTGTACCATTCCATCGTTGCTTTTGCGTAATGACTGGTGGCCAAATCTGGCCAGAAAATAACAGACCCTTGATGCTGTTGAATAAAAGGTAGAAGTCTTTTTTGAAGGCACTCTTTGATGTACACATCTGAGTTTATTGTTCCTTTGATGTTAAATTCACTGCTTCGTAAACCGCAAGAACAGATCGCCTGTAAAATCATGTACTTCTTGGGAAATACTGTCATTCCTTTTGTTGAAAATTTTCTAGATACTCCACTCCGACTTTTTGCAGTAAAATATTCGTCACCTGGTATCTGCGAAAAGTCAGCTTTGCAATAGATTTCATCACCCATAACGACACAATCGTATTTCGTCAGGTAGTTCTCATAAAGTTTTCTCGCTCTTCTTCTTGCTATTTTCTCTTCTTCTTTCTTCCTCAGCGGCACTTTTTGAACCTTATAGCTCCTTAATCCACAGATTTTTTTATATCTGTGCACTGTAGACTTTGATGTTCCTGCCAATGTCGCCATATCTCTTTCCGAAGTTCCCGGTTTCCGAGAATAAGTACCCTTCATCTGTTTTATGACGTCTGGACGGGATGGCCCTGGTTTTCTACCTTACCCACGTATCCTTTCTATTGACAAGCCTCGCCTATACTTGGCTATTGTCCTTTTTATCGTGGAATAACTTGTATTCAGTTCTTTGAAATTTTTAACATTGAAATTTTGGGATTTTCCAAATATTTGGACAAAATCATTTCACGCACTTCTTTTTCGCTTCGAGACATTTTAACTATTTCACTTCCAATACACGAATGATTCATATAAACTCAGAGTTCAGTATTTATGGAATATTTTAACAAAAAAAAACCAGACCTGGATTATTGTAATTTTGCAGATATAAAAATAACTTAATGGGTCAATTTTTTCTGGACCACTCCTTAGTCACAGTCAAATATGTCAACTATTCTCTGCATACTTTGCATCAGTCTATTCGCGGCAGGATCATTCATTGGACTTATCTTCACTCAGTTCCCTACAAAATAATAGTTTTTTTTTTATCATATTCACAATGTCTTCTGTAGTGGTCTGAAATATACTAAATAAATTAGATTGTAATAAGAATCCCGGTCCTGTTGGGGTGTCTAATTTGATCTTCAAGAAATATTCTCGCACGCTTTCTGAACCAATCTTAAAGAATAGCTTTGTTACCGCGATTTATAAATCTGGTAACCCTCGACTTTTTACTAACTATCGCCCTATATCAATATCTAACAGCCTAGCTCTCATCTTCGAAAGAATTGCCTATTGTCAAATATTCTATCAATTTAAGGCGCATATCTCTGACCAGCAGTATGGATTTTTTCCTGGACGTTCAACCAATACAAATCTTGTCCTCTTCACTGAAATTATAGCTAGCGCTCTTGATGAATGTGCACAAGTTGATGCCACCGATTTTTCGAAGGCATTTGAAAAAATTTCATCTAAAAGTGTTCTTTTCAAAATGGCGCACAAGTAGGATTCTATACAAATACAATTTTTTGGTTTCTCTCCTTCCTAATTAATCGAAGCAGCTTCGTTGTTCTTAATGGTTTCCGATCTGTACCTTATAAACAACTGTCTGGCGTTCCCCAAGGCACAATCCTCGGTCCTCTTATTTTCTCGATCTACATTAATGATCTACCCACGTTTATTGATAGTGGGACTGTCTACTTTATGCCGACGATGCTAAAGTATTTAGGAGAATTACAAATATCAATGACTGTTTTTGCCTTCAAAGGGACATCAAGAAGCTCGAAGCTTGGTGTAATGTGAATTCTCTAGAAATTGACATCAATAAATGTAATTTTATGTCTTTCTCTAGGAAACGTGATTTCATTAATTTCGATTATAAAATTAAAAATATTTCTATCTATCGCGGAATAAAATAAATGACTTGGGGGTTATATTTCATTCAAAGCTTACATTTGTCTCCCATATTACAGCCATAACTTCCAAAATTTTTAGGTTAATCGGGTTTATTTTTCGTACATTCAGGTCTTTTAAATGCTCCGATTCTTATATTACTCTTTTTAATTCTATAATTAGAAGTATCCTCGAATACTCATGTCAAAGCGTTTTACACTTCTTATTCTCACAAAATCGAGTCAATTCAGAGAAAATTTTCCAAACTCTTGTTATTTAAATTCAATAATATTTCGCTTGAATATCCCGAAAGGCTCAGTCATTTTAATTTGTTATCCTTGGTTGGTCAATCGCAAAGCCTACCTGGATAATGTCTGTCTTTTTAAGACGGTAAACTGTCTATTTGATTGTCCTATCATACTGTCTAGAATTGACTTTAACGCTCCCACTCACACACCAAGAAATATACCTTGCTTCAGATTGCCCTCTCGCAGATCAGAATTCAGATTCAGAATTCTTAAATCGTATAATTTAAATTTCATTTTAATTGATATCTTTAACACCGACCTCCCGACATTTAAAAGACTGACACTCAATGAGATCAGACTTTCTAGCTAAGCATTTCACCCTTCTACCAAGCCTTGTTTCATTTTGACTTTTTTTTTTATTTTTGTTTTTATATCTTCACATAGATGTATTATTATTTATTAAACATATTCATTTCTTTTTTAGTTAGTTTTAGTTAGCTTTATTTTTATTTTCTTTACTTTTCGTTTTCTTATTTTATATATTTTTTTTTCTCATGATTTATGTATTTTATTTTTATTTTATATTATTATTAATATTTTCTTCTTCTTACTTTTTTATTTAATATTATTGTTTAATCTGTACGGTTTTACTGGACTTTGTCTGTTCATTATAGTATTAATTTTTCAAATAAATAAATAAAAATAAAAAAATAAAATAACTAGATGAATTTAGGAATTAAAACTTGAAAATAATTTTTTTATTTTAAATTTGATTTAATTGCAAGCAAAACAGTAAAAAATACTTTGAAATTTATTGGTGATTTCTTAGAGTTTCGTACTTTGACGGAACACTTTCAGCAGCTATCAAAGAATACTTCGTTGCTGCGACTGACACTTGCATGGGGATCTAGAAAATATTCGCAACAGTAAATTTTTATGCCTACATCGGATAATTTGCAATAAAGAAGGAAAAGTTTAGAATATAAAGGACGACAAAAAAAATTCTTGGAAAGTAGACAGAATGAACTCCTTTTATAAGAATTTCGGTGACTGTAAGCGAACTTAGAGCCTCTAGGAAAGATAATGCTAAGGTAAAGGTTAAATCATCAAAATTTGACGAAGGGTGGGTTTGAAAGCTTCATTCATGACTTTAATCATCGGTCGAACAAATTTTCTTACTTTCTTATAACTCCTTCCTAGTCCTTCGAAATGAACGTGTTCTTTCCGTTTTCCAGTCTATTAATAAAAGAAAAAAAAACTGTTTACTAGTTGAAATGGCAGTAAGTAGTTGGTTTCTGATGGTTTTTTTTTCCTCTGTGTTCTTTCTTGTATTTTTTATTCTACCTCTTTTGTGCTTCCAGCACGATTTTGTCCATCTTTTTTTCCTCCTTGATCTTTGTCCAGTTGTTCTTCTAAGCTTTTTGTTCTTTTTTGCATGACTATTTTACTCTGTTAGTTAGAGTTATACGAAGGAAAATTAAGATTGAAAAGGTTAGGAGATATGAGTGAGTTTAAAATGCTAAGATACGACATTGATTGATTAGGTTACTATTATATGGTTATCCTCGGGATACTAGTTTCCTTTTGAGAATCGCCATGTATACTTAAAATTTTGTAGGGCATTTCATAAAATATGAAGGAGAAATATGTAATTCCTTGTACCTCCTAATTGATGTTTTTACCATCCCCGTTACCCCTTAAAACAAATTTTTTTTTGCATATCTCGACTCCCACTATTTACCTGTGACTCTGTCTGGGTGACACTCAGTACAACTCTGAATTGGTGATTTTTAGAAAGAAATTCTTAATTTATTAAAGGAAATATTTTGCAACATAACTTAACTAATAATTTTTCAATAAAATAATGAAACATATATTTTTATTTTTATAAATAAATACACTTTTTACATATGTCTGGTTTCTCCGTCATGCATTTTCTGCAGAATTTTTTTTTGCAAATTACGCAAAATTGAGTATTTTTATTACTCGTACATAACCTTGTTGGCGTTTTCTTCGTGATTGGGAATTATTACTTGCTCTGCTTGGGGTATTTAGGGTGAATAAAATTTTGCCGGAACATGTTCTGTAAATTTCTATGAGGAAATGAGGATTTCCTCGTTGATTTTATATTGGAGGGAGGCATTGCTGGCATGGTTGAGGCTGCGTAGATACCTGGATATTTATTGTTTGTGCTATTTCGTCTAGCTATAGAGAACTCATAGGTGGGAGGTTGTCTTGTAAATCTTCGATAAGAGTCCTTTCTATTCAGAGCTGGGCAAGTACCAAAGAAAAAGTACTTAAGTACAAGTACAAGTACCGAAAGCCTGAGTACTTCAGCGTAAGTACAAGTACCGCATGTATGAAAAGTACTTATAACTAAGTACTAAGTCTATAGAAAGTACTGAGTACTTTTCGAAGTACTTTTTAAAGTACTTTTTTAAAATCTTTGTACGTTGGCAGTAATATAATGAAGTTTATCGAGTTCAGTTAATAGATATTAAAATAAATCAACACCTTTTGAAAACTATAGTATGTACAGTAACCAATGGGTACTATTTATAGTTTTTCATAGTTTTCGGCGCTGAAAGTAGAGCAAAACTTTCACCTCTTCTTGCTACACTCACAGAAACTACTTACGTTTCTATCTCACGTGGGCACAATTGCTTGTGCCAAAAAGAGTTCTTACGTCGGTGCAAATATTGAAAAAATCATTGGCGGGAAGTTGAAAAAGTGAGCACGCAGCTCGGGAAGCGTATCTAATGAATACATTGTCTTTGATAAAACAGTTTTTGTCAGTAATAACCCTAAATGATTAATTTAAAAACTTTTATTTCGACGAATCCACTAATTTATTTGTTGTTTTCAGTTCTCTCTCAGTTGGTACATGGTGCTTAGCCCGAAAGAGTCAGCAATATAGAAGTATGTAAGCCCAATCCATATTATACATGTTAGTTGTTATGTCATCAAGTCGAGGCATCGTCGATTTTATTTTCGAGCGAGACGTTACTGGTTTTTGTTCTATTTGCCCAGTCTTGTGTGTATGTTATTAGTTTATCTAAGGTTCTGTCTTGATGCGTGAGTGCGGCACATTCTTTGATAGTTCTTTGCGTGCTTTAAAACTCAACAAAAAAATAAGTTGCGCTAGAGATTGTGTTTGCTTTTCTACGAAGAGCTAGATACTTGTAGGTACTTAATAAACTCAGAAATACTTTAGTAAAAATCTCGGTACTTAAGTACAAAACTAAGCCTTAAGTACAAGTAAATAGAAGCAAGTACTTATGTTCAAGTACTAAGTAGGGGCATTTCAAAAGTATTGAGTAATAAGCTTTAAGTAACGAAAATATACTTTAGGTAGTACTTAAGTCTTTTTCTACTTAACTATTGCCCAGCTCCTATTCTATTTATGCGTTACGTCGTATGGACCCGATCGGGTCATTCATGTGCTTACGCCGAAACCAAACACACATATCACATTCAGATCAATGAAACTATAACTTGATAAGTGTATCCGAGTCCAGAGCTAAGGTTCCAGTTAAGGAACAAGAGAAAAATTCGTAAATTTCTTAAGGGGTCAAATGACCCGCTACCGTACATAAGGTATGCAAAAAAATTTTCTCTGTAAAAAATAAGCTTTGAGAAAAACGGAAAGTGAGAAATTGCATAATCGGATAATATAAGAATTTACATAAAGTCAGATGAGCGAAAGAAATAACAATGAATGTACGATTTTAATCTAAATTTTGAAAAGGGTCACTTGACTCCGCTTGATGGGTTGAAATTGCTTTTCGGATTTCCGTTTTTTTTTATGGTCTATTCCAGTCGAAATCCGACATTCCATTCTCCACAAATTAACAAATTTTTTGTATAATTTTGCATTTTTAATTTTTTTAAGGTTCCGTGCCTCAAAAGAACAAAAAAAACGGAACCCTTATAAAATCTGTCTTGCATAAGTCCGTCTGTCTGTCTGTCTGTCACAGACGTTTCTATCGACAACGACGTGACTTAAGAATATGAAATTTGGCAGAATGTCAGATCTTTGCTACGCGCACACATTTTGACAGTCAGAGAATATAAAAATATTATTTTTAGGGGGATGAATGTGCACCCTTATAAAAAATATGGTTTTTTATTGTATTGGATATACGGGCTACTTACTGAATGTTTTTTTCCAAATCTCGGGTGACTTGGTTATAAAGATAAAGCACAAAATTTTGCAAAAACACAAAATTCTCTCTCCCCCTGATCTTCTAGGGGTCTAAGGCTAAAATTTTGATATTGCCAGGGTTAGTAGGCATTGAAAACTGGCGCTTTTTCGTGATTCTCAAATTTGTTAAAAAAAAAAAACTTTTTTTGTTTTTGTGTTAATTTCTAAGACAATTTTTACAAATAAAACCAACTTTTATAAGATCACTCTTACATCCGCCTCTTTGAATATTATTTAGTTATCATAGGAAAATTTTTATTATATTTAATCATAGTACTTAAATTCGGTCAATCGACTGGTGGTCGTTAATAAAGTTCTGTTACAGAACCTTGATTGCGAAAGCCCGATTTGCTCTTGACCGAATTTTTTGGTATATAATTTTTCTGATATGTGTGCAATTTCGTGCATTATATGGATTGATATCTTTATAGGCACAGAATCCAAACAAAGATTTTCGTATTAAATGGAAGAACACCAAAAATAGCAGCTTGCTTCTGGCCATTTATAATTGGTAAAAATCGACTTTCTAAATTTTCTTACGCGTAGGTCCATGGCCACTTCTTTAAAAAAAAATTTGCTGTCTGATGCCCACATTGGCAAATTTTACGTCAAATTAATTCTGTGGACTTAATATTTTTTATACATATTCTAGGATTTCGACAATTTTTGCAGGCCAAGAATGTTAAATTCACTGATATGAATTTTTCAAGAAATTTTCCACAATTTTCTCCCGGATGATGACATTTTAAAAGTTGAAAATGTTTTCGCTAGAGTTACTTCTTTCTATTAAAATATGACACAAGCGATTATGCGTATTTATTAATTTATGTGATTTATTTTATTTTGAATTAATTATAGAAAGGTTTTGAAAATGAATAATAAAGTTGTTTTTTTTTCGATCTAATAAAATTTGTTTGGATATAAGGATGCAGTAAACTTTCATAAAAAAAAAAAAAATTGCAGTCAAACTTTTTGCAGTATTTTAAATTGTGGCTTGTGACGAAAAGTTTTATTGGTCAAAATTAATTTTTGTTGTTTATTTTTTCTTGTTTAAATGCATAAAATCTATAAAAACGTCGCAGGTGTTGTATATGAAATTAGTTTTGGCTAATTTTATGGAGGTTTTTTTCCATTCCTACAATGTGGGAAAAATGTCTGCCATGGAATTTTTTTTAACTTTTCCAATTGAGTATTCCATAAAAATTTTAATAACTTTTGATGGACTGAAGATATTGTCATGGTTCTTTTTTATTTGAAAGATATCTTAACGGCCCATTTTTTTTTAAACGATATCCTTATTCAGGAAATTTTTAAGATCGAAAGATAAAAGGTACATTTTAAAAATTTTTTTTTAAAATTTTTAAGTTTTTACACTCATGCTTGCCACATTTGGAACCAGATCGAGACATATTTATAAGGTACTGTTAAAAAGTCCATAATGCATCTACTATGTTTCGAACAGAAGTTATTACGTTTTATATGAGCTCATCTCCTTGTATATACGCGAAAATATTTCAGCCGTTCAGAAAAAGGTGAAGTAGGGGTTTTACGAAAAAATTACTAATCGTGAACGCTGATTACAACAATGTAAGGAATGGATTGGCACATGTTGGAATACTTCTTTGCGAATCACCCTGTATATATGTATGTATAGTAGGAAAATATTGTTTTTAGAGACATAATTCATATTTAATTATGCAATTATAAAGGTGTTTGATTGAGCTCTATGTGATTGCCGAAGAAGGATAAAAATTACTAGATTTCCCGTATTTGCAGTTTGAGCACTTACAAGCTCGCTAATTCGCTATCCAATGAATATTCAGAACGAGATGGTAGGATGGTTGTTTAGAAAACTTTCTTCAAAGGTTGTGCGAAGCGATTACGTTGATTGTTTAAATTATTTAAATTCAGTGTATTGTTATTTCATCTGAAAAAATTAGTAAGATCATATTGTGCAGGCCTCTCTCTTGTGGAGGCCCCTCTCTTGTGGAGGCCCTGGGGCTTCTTGCCCTCCCCTAAATCCGGCCAAATATAGCAATCACCTTTAGGATCTAAGCATAAGTCTGTATATCCTTATTTTATGATGTTGCCATTTTTACTCTTAGAATTCTGAGAATTTGGACAATAAATAAATATATCAAGGATATTAAGCACTTGCATACTTTTATATTAAAATGCACTAAAGAATAACTATGAAAATCATAAAATTTACCATCACCACAATTCTGTTCTTAATTAAATGTAAATGATTTTGTAAGCATACAGATAAAGATATCTTAAAATCATCTACATTCATATATAGTGCCAAACGAAATTTCCAATTGCTGTAAACGATGATGAAATTAAGGGCAAGATTTTCTGTTCATTAGGGCCGGATGAGAGGTTGATACTAGAGATGAAAATTGGATCCGGATTTGCTAATATCCGGATATACGGATACCTGGATCTGGGAACTATCCGATTCTTGAGATCCAGATCCGAACACTATCCGAATCCAGACTAAGCAAAAAAGATCAAAATTATTTTATTTCATTGAGAAAATGAAAATATCATGAAATTTATATTTTCCCAATAAAACAATGTAATCTGGAGGAAATTTTGACCGTTTTTTTGTTTAGTTTGGATCCGGATAGTTCGGATCCGGATAGTTTGGATTTGGTTTCTAGGATCTTGATTATCAGGATACACGGATTTGACGAATCGGATCCCAACTATCTCGGATAATCCGGATAATAAATTACCCTCTACAACAAGCATGTCAAACTCAAATCCTAACACGGGACAAATAAAGAATATAAAAGTTTATGTGGGCCACAAAAAAAATAAAAGACTTAAATGTTTATAGTAAACTAGGTTTATTTTGAAAAGTATGAAAAAAAAGTAAAATTAATATTTTTTCCCAGATATTTGGCATCTTTTCTCTGCAACCATCTTTCCGACTTCGGGGGAAATCTTGTTTGCAGTGATTAATTTTAAAACTGACCCGAGATGACCGTCAGTAATTCTTGATCTGATTGGAGACTTATTTCCTTTCATAAGAGAAAATAACTGTTCGCACCGATAAGTACTTCCAAACATGGACATAATTTCATATGCGAATCTTCGAGTATTTTAAAATCTGGCTGGCAAATATTTGTAAAATTCAGGCACTCCAACTTCAATGAATTTTGCCTTCAAATTAGAATCACACTGGATATCGATAACCTCCATTTGCATATGGCTAGGTACAGATTCTATATTTATTGAGAAAATTGAAGAAAACAAAGAAAATTTGTCTTCCAACGATTTGAAATCAGCAAATCTTGTTTCAAATTCAGTTCTTAAGCTTAAAATTTTTTCCGCGTATTTTTCATATGTTGCAGTTTTACCTAAACTGGATTTATACATATTGCATGTTTGAAAATGCATTAAATTTTCATTTTTCAACTGCTTTTCCGAAAGAACTAGCTTACATTTGAATGCATTAACTTGGTCACACATGTTGGTAATGATCTGATCCTTTCCTTGCAGTTACAAATTTAAATCGGATAAGTGCCACGATTATTTTCATAGTAAGTTACGCATTGTTCGGTTATAAACAACTACCATAACTAAAATTACCCCATATATATTTTTTATACCTGACATATAACGAAAAATATTTCTACATATGTCGAATGTCAGATATAATGATAATCAACATCAACGCCATCTGTTGGATCAGAACACAAACAAAAATTAATATCCTGAAATTTCGAATTTCTGAAAGTCTGAATTTTGTATGAGCGGTAGCCGTCGTAATATGATTTGAAGAACCAACAAGTTCTGCATATTAATTCCACTTATGAGTGATATCCGCAGATTGTGTTTTCAAAAAAAAAAAAACAAAAAAAAAATCTCCCACGGTTTTGGATCCAACTGCTAATAATACAAATTTCAAGCTTCAAATTCCATTTCTACGCATACGTTTCACACCATTCTAAGTTAACGAAAAATTACTATGCTCAGCTTATAATCAAAGTCAGTGTATCACCAGAACTGCGGCTATTGAAAATATTTCTCTTAATTCCATGTAAAAACGTGGGTAAAATTTTGGCAAAAAAAAAATCAAAAAACAAAATCTTTTTCAACAAAATATAAATTACAAAAGTTAAAAACTGTAAAAAAAAAATTTTTAATTAATTTCTTTTGCATGAACCCAGCATGAATGGTATACCTTCGGTATATGTACATATGTAGGTATATAGAAAGGTACATAAGTAGAGCTATACGTACATATGTAATGGTCTGTGAGTATAGTTACATAGTTAGTTCCCCTAATATAAAACATTTCGAATTCACATCAAAAACATCCACGCGAAGATAATTTTCTCTGAGGACCTGTTTTCGCCTGAAGGCCTCTGTTTAAAATGTCTGCGTCGATTGCGTTTGCGCGTTATTGATGTGGGTTGATTAGTTTACTCATGCTGGTCATTTATACAGACATACTGGCGATTGAATACGTTCTAATTGACTGAGAATGACATGATTTACCGGCCGTAACAAGTATTAACATTTTTGAAAGTATATTTATAGCTGCAGTAAAAAGTTGTTATGCAAATTCTCGTCTTTGTAACGTAACCAATGAAAATATTTTTGGTCTAAAATTGTGTTCCTGATTTGTGTAGATGCAGTCCAAATATTTCAAATATATTTATGTAGTTTGCAACAATTGCATTGACAATTTTTTTTTCTTTCCATATTTATGGCAATATGATTACACATTTTCTATACTACACCTGGCTCCTTGATTAATAAAACATGTAACAACAAATGTTATACGATTTCGGGAAGCTCAAAGTCAATTAAATTAATGAAGTCTTCTTTCCGGCTATTGTTGCAAATATTTATTCCAAAGCGCAACAAAGAAGGTGTCGATTTAATTAATGGAAGACGGAAATTACTGAGAATCGCGCTCCTATTAATTACCTACTTACCGCCTATGCCTTTTAATGAAGCAACTTAGATGCGAACCATCTGAATCTATATATTCTATTCGATTAGGCTTAATTTGCAATAAACTTCGGCTACATTAGTCTGAGTTGTCTTAATGTGAATTACGATTCAGATGAATTGTGCTAAATATGTATAAAGGAACGCCAGCGGAAAATGAAGTTTGGCATAATGCATGGATAGAATCTAACATTGCTTGCTACCTATACCTGTCAGCTTCAAGTCTCAGTTTTGATTGAGTTGACGACGTGATTATTATGAAGATATTTTGCCTTATACGATTTATTCAGCTTTTAGAACAATGGAGTAGAAAACGAAATGAATTTGTTCTGGAGTTTGTTTCGTCCGAGAGTTATTTGAAGAGCTGATAAATTTTTAATGAACTTTCCATTCTCATTGAATGAAGATTTGCTCATTCAAAAGGGTATTCTACATTTTTTGAATGAGATTTTCATTTATTTAGTGTGGACCTAATTAAGTGTCTATTAGTAAATAGTGTTGGATAAGAATGAATCTTTGACAGCCGTTAAGTACCTACTTAGCTTACTTCGGTTTATGCCAGTTTTGTAATTAAAGACTTGATAGACTTGTTACTTGAGGTATCTAGGAGGAATATGCTTGATAGTTACTTTCTTCGAGAATGTAGTAGAGACAGAGTTGGGGGACCTTGGAAAGTTCATTAAATCTCGTGCACCCCCTAAATTGAGCAATTATCTCCTGGTAAGGTTTCGATGAAGTCAATCGATGGTCTAATTGTGGCTGATTGTAAGTATTTCAGCATAGCGACAACATTGTAGTAACGTTGGTGAATAGTTGAAACAGAGTATCACATTGGATTGCATAACGTGGGTACTGTAGTACCTAGGTATGCAGGAGCATACATGGATGTTAGGCTACGTGCACAACGAGGCGAGGTGATGCGAGGCTAGGCGAGGCGAAGTTATATTAAGAGTTGAAGAAATAAAACGATTGCACGCTGTACTATGAAGTGTTCATAACAACGCTGTATCAGCGCAAGATATTGCGAGGTATCTCGTTCGAGAATGAAATTTTTCATTTTTTTCGTGTGGTGCAGCGCGCTAATTTTGATAACTGGCATATTCTTATAGGTTTTTTTCTTTGATATAATCGAAGGGTTCTTAACTCATTGTCATATACTGGAAGAATATATGAGGATCAGTATTTAAATATTCATGTATAGTACATATGTGAATGACGAATTCCCCCAATTTTAATCGCTTGTTATTTATCGGGTCACAAGCAAAACTGCGGAAAGTACTCTTATGTGAAAAGTGCTATATAGTTGCACTAATTGACAAGCACAAAATTTCTTCTTCAGAATCTGATGACATAATTTATATGCTCTAATTTCACGATTTACCATGAAACTGAACGCCTTGTTGTAAACACTACACCTCGAGGTGTATCTTCACCTCGCCTCGCTCAAGTGCCTAGCCTATCCTCGCCTCGTTGTGTACGTACCCTCAAGCTGGTGTCAGATTGAAAATTTCAAAAGCGTAGCTCGCGTAGCACGCGTTGACAGATAATATCGAATGTACGCTTGTTGTATAGGGAGTGCTAGATTACCATCGCACGCGATGCTCGCGACACAAAAATCGGACGAATTTCTATTTTTCGTCGCGTACGCGTTCAATTTAACCTAACACTTGTGTAATTGTACTGCTGCCTGATTTGTTTTAGATTGTTTTTTTTTTTTTATTTCTGAAGGCAAAAAAGAAATTGGAGAAATATTTATTGTGTAATTTGTATAAATGTGAGCTAATTTATATCAAAAAGTTCAAAGTAAATTTAGCGAAACTCAAATTTGAATGCGTTCAATCTAACAGCATATTTTTTCCAACTTGTCGCACGTGACGCTAGACTTGCGTCCAAAATTTCAATTTATCTCTACCTTTAGGTCCTCGTGCATGTTGATTCTCGGCCAGAGATCTTTGATTTAGTGGGTGCTGTAGTAGGTACAGAGCACAATATGACGGAATTTATTTGCTCACAGAAATAAAAATAAGATCTCACACTCACACAATTGAATTGAATTGAATTGAATTGGAAGATGATAAGTAATGTATGAATATTAGTAGTTTTATACAATTAAGTAATCACTTTGGCTCCTCTAGACATAAAGGGTGAATCCAACCTCCTAATAGTCCCTACTGGAAGGCTGCCTATTTATAGACAGCTGCCTGAATAGGGTAACTAGTCGCATTTATAAAGGATTATGCGTAGAGAATATACTGGGAGTAGGAATTCATGATCTTTGGTCTTGGTTTACAAAGCCTGACCAAAAGTAGGTAATTGCCTAATCTTGTACCACCGGGTCGGGTGATCGTGGAAAACTTATGTTTTCTACCCCGACATGGTGAGGCTCCTTTATGGGAGCAACTTGGTAGCTGATGGTAGTCCATATCGCGGGTAGAGTGAGGTAACGAGTAACTAATCTGTTTGAGATAGATCGCCATATTCAGGGCATGGTTCAATATGGGTCTTCTCGTTTTCTAGAATCATGCAACAGAGGATCGATAGCAAAGGATCCTAAAATCATAGCCGACGACAGCCCCCCCAAAAAATTAGTTACTAGTAAAACCTACTTTTATCTTTGCAATACATACACACCATGCCATTTCGAGAACTTGTTATTGTGGAATATGCAAAAAATTACCATATTATGGTTCACAGATGAGATTTTTAAATATCGTATTTTTAGTTGATACTTCGGGAAACCATGCTATGTGATGTATCGATTTCTCTCCTATAAATACAGATAGCGTTGCATTTCGTGACAAAGTAAAAATAAATTTTGTTTGTATTATCCAAATAGCGATGCAGTTAAAATCTTTGTCAAGTCAGTGTAACGCATCTTTTATCAATCCCAAAGGTATTAAAGTATAAATCTGGATGAACACTTCATATGGGAACATGAAAAAATCCAGAGGTATAAAATCCAGAACGTACAAAATCCAGCAAAATTGAAAAAATCATGAAATGAGAAAATTCAGAAGTGACAAAATCTAAAAGTGACAAAATTCAGAAACAATAAAATACATAAATGTCAAAATCCAGAAATTGTAACAATTATTATATTTATATTCTATACAAGTATATAATTTATTTAATATTCGCATGAGTGAGACAAATTCGTTAAATATACTGGTTGGTACATTGCCAATTGATGATGGTAGATTTACAACTGATGGAAATTAGTGTCATCCAAGTTGAAGCTCTAGTGCAACCCAACTGAGCCCAGTTTATTTGCATATGAAGAAAGGTGTGGCTCAAAAATTAGTTTTACAACTTAGCAATCGTTAGTCGCGGACACATTTAACGGGTCCTTGAGCCACACCTTTCTTCATATGCATATAAACTGGCCAGAAGACAATAAACTCCAGAAAATATATCTTTTCTGGATATTTTTTCTAGATTTCCTATCAATTTTATTACTTCTGGATTTTGTCACTTCTAGATTTTGTCTCTTCCAGATTTTGTCACTTCCGGATTTTGTCTTTTCTGGATATTGTCTTTTCTGGATTTTGTCTTTCTGAATTTTGTCCTTTCTGGATTTTGTACCCAAGCCATTGTATACAATTGAAAACTAGAATTTTGAATAGTTGAAATAAGATCACTAATATATATATTTGTTTAAAATAAAAGTGGTCCGAGAATCGAGCCTTGTAGAACACCACTATAGACTAATGTATAAAGAACTTCTCTCTTTTGTTTACGATTTCTGTGATAAGATCTCATAAGCATACCTAATACGATCTATTCCGTCTACTTTAGTCACTCTTAGCAAATAAAAACTCATACATGAGTTAGAAGTAGACTGTAATAGTTAGTATAAGAATTTGGCAGTAATTCCACAAAATTAGGATGATAAGTGTCATTTAGCTATTCGTGATCAATATATATATAGTAAACCTTCTTATTGGTTTTAATATTCAACAATTTTTAGTTAATTTTCCAGGGAGGTCTTCGAAATCTTAGTTACCCGTTTCAATTTAGTAATTTTTAGAAGAATCTCCTTATTGCAACATTCTGCGATCTTTGGTCCCCAAATTTGAAGGTTTGTTTCTATTAGTTGCCTTATAGAATGACCGCTTGTAGCTCTAAGCATAGTTTTTTGAAATCGTTGTATGGCTGGCAGAGCTGGGCAATACTTAAGTAAAAAAAGACTTAAGTACTACTTAAAGTACATTTTCGTTACTTTAGACTTATTACTCAATACTTTTGAAATGCAACTACTTAGTACTTGAACATAAGTACTAGCGTCTATTTACTTGTACTTAAGACTTAGTTTTGTACTTAAGTACCTAGATTTTTACTTAAGTATTCCTGACTCTATTAAGTACCTACAAATATTAAACTCTACGTAGAAAATCAAACACAATCTCAAGCGCAACTGCTTTTTTGTTGAGTTTTAAAGCACGCAAAGAACTGTCAAGGCAGAATTTTAGACAAACTAATAACATACAAATAAGACTGGGCAAGTAGAACAAAAACCAGTAACGTCTCGCTCGAATATAAAATCGACGATGCCTCAACTTGATGACATAACCACTGACATGTATAATATGGACTGACTGTATTCATAGAAATACACTGCAGAAAGTGGGATCACTTCTATATTGCTGACTTTCGGTCTAAGCACCAAGTACCAACTGAGAGAGAACTGAAAACAACAACAAAATAAATGGATTCGTCGAAATACATGATTTTTAATTAATTATTTAGGGATATTACTGCGATAAAAACTGGCTTACCAAAGACAATATATTCTAAATTCTAAATGTTTTATTAAAATCACTTTTCCAGCTGCGTGCTCACTTTTTCAACTTCCAGCCAATGATTTTTTCAATGTTGGCACCGAAGTAAGAACTCTTTTTGACTCAAGCAATTGTGCCCACGTGACATAGAAAAGTAAGCAGTCCATATTATATTCGTCAGTGAACTTAACCAAGGGTAAGCCAGCGATGCCTTGCTCCAATATGAAATCAACGATGCCTCGACCTGATGTAGGCAAGGCCTTAATTTTTTCTTAAAAATTGACTGGACATTTTTTCTTGAATTTTTATGCATTATTGGAGGCGATAATTGGTGCTTGGTCGGACCTCTAATAGTTTTTATGAATGTAGCAATGAAAGGTGAAAGTTTTACTCTACATGCAGTGCCGGAAACTATAAAAACTATAAATGGTAGCCACTCGTTACTATACATATTATTGTTTTCAAAAGTTATTTATTTATTAATATCTATTAACTGAACTCGATAAACTTCATTATAATATTGCCAACGTACAAAGATTCTAAAAAAGTACTTTAAAAAGTACTTCAAAAAGTACTCAGTACTTTTTATAGACTTAGTACTTAGTTACAAATACTTTTCATACATGCGGTACTTGTACTTACGCTGAAGTACTCAGGCCTTCGGTACTTGTACTTGTACTTAAGTACTTCTTCTTTGGTACTTGCCCAGCTCTGATGGCTGGTAAAGGATAATGCAGATTTCCTAGGAGAGATTACGATAGTACATCGATCATCATTAGACCTTGCCTTTTTAACAACGTTAACCTCTTCTTCTCTTGTTAGTCAAAAAAATTTCTCTCCTATGATAAGTCTCTCCAAGGGTCGATCAGAAGGCGTTTTTGGCAGAAATGCAATATGGTATGGATTATAAGGAGGGAAAATATTTTTGAGAATTTCAAGGTCTCCCTTTCCATATCTCTATGTAGCAGAGTATCTTTGCCCCGGCTTTCTAACTTTTCAACAAGAAAACTTTCTCTTCCATATTCTTCTTCATCACTCCGGAGATATTTTTCTGCTGAGGTCTATTGCAGTCAGTTAAGCCTCATTTCTTCTTTCTCATCTTTTTTCCTTTTCTCCCCTTTTTCCTTCTTTCTCCGCTTTTTTTGACCGTATATATAAGGACCTCCGCTTGCTTCTTGTTCAGGCTTACCATATTTGCTTGTTAGCTATTTTCAATAGTCATATCATTCAATGTATAACAGCTGTTGATGTTTTCCTCCTGCATATTGCTATTGGTCATTAGATAAATGTATATCTTGACAATACCTCATATTTTCTACTTTATATCATCCTTTTGCATTATGATGTGGGTAGTGCCCACAATAATATCCTCCTTTCAGTTCGCATGAGTTTCGGAAAATCAACAGTTACCCGTAGCATAAATCAAAATTACCACAGGAAACTGAATTAATTAAAACCGGAAGTCGATTGATATCCGGAGATTTCGTATACTTACCCATCACAGCCTTTGGCGTTATCTGTTGCACATTGGCTTGCGAAATATCTGTTTCGGAATTTCTTTTTTCGATTTTCAAATCTATCCTGTTTAAGAATTGATTATAAATCGTATCTCACTATAAACCACCTGTGGACTTGATTAATAGATTTTCAATGTTTATTTTAATATGTTCAGAAAATAAAACTCGTAAATTAAATAACCAAATCCATACCTGAGAGGCATTTTCAAATCTCAAAGATTTTTTTCTTTGAAAATTATCCAAACCAACACCGGAAGCCTAAAATTAAGGAATAATCAAAATTAAGAAACAAAAAAAAAAAATAAAAACAAATATGGAATAAAGTCTACCAACCATGGTAAAAGTTTATCATCGATTAATTGTGTTGTATGTATATTGTACATATGTATACAATGCACCTATGTATGCAACTATGTAAAAAAAAAACATGTTATTTTAAATTCACAGGTAAAATCGATGAACAGTAAACTTACTGTGAAAGTACCCAAATATGTACGTACATAGTGTACACATTCATTTCAAAGTGAAGAGTAATGAAGGCCGAAATTTGGCTACAAAAATTCGCTGCAGGTGGTGAACCCATGTTTCGGCAAATCTTTAATAATTTCACTTGACCGTCAAATTCTCTCTGACCATGTCAGCTTGTCGTTTCCTTTAATTCGTTGTGATTGGTCAGTAGTTAGTGTAATAATTATCGAGCAAAATATGTATACAAGGATGAATCTTTTAAAAAATCTATCGCAAATGCTCAGTTCGCGAAAATAAATTCGAAAGTTTTCTTAATTTCTAAAAGGAAATGAACACGACTAAATATTCATAAAGTATAAAAGTAATTGTTGTCCCGCTTAATTCTAGCTTAGTAGGTAATACGGATTATTGAAATGATTAGTTAAATTCTAGCTGTAAACACGTCTATCTTATGATGGTATGTATATATGTATAAGGGCAAACATGATAATAGGTAAATCTACGCCCGTTCAAATAAAAAAAAAAAACAAAAAAAAAAAAAAATTCTAGACTCACTTTGAGTGTGCACAGGTGTTTTTCTTTATAATGGAAATAAATTGCATTGAGCCACAACAACCTGTTGTTGATAACGTCAATACAATTTTTTTTTTTTTTTTATTTTTTATCTTAGTTCGATAGAGGTACAATGAAAGCCTGCGAAACACTTGAATGACTTTGAAAAGTATCTAAGTAATATGTAAAAGCTTTTGCGTGTTATTTAATCACCTGACCAAATTACACTTTATGTGTACGTAAAAGTAGCGATTTTCTACAATAAAAAAGAAATAGAAAAATATCTTTTGCAAGCGTATATGGAAAATACATATGCATGTATGTACAAATTCATACATATAAATATGTATATGCATGCCTGCAATATAGATGATTAGATAAAAGGCTTAAAGCGAAAAACCTGCAATTTACTGATAACTCTATGATTCCTAATGAGATAAAAACCCATTCAAATTTTCACAATAAAAATACTTTCCCACAGCTGTTCGTTTTATGTTATTTTTAGTTAACTAACAAAAGCACTGACTTACGGAGAGTATTATATGCGCAAAGTTATTTTACAGCCCACAAATTTCCGCTGATTTTATGCTCGTACCATATGCGAGTAAAATTAATTTCCTCATCAAACGAGGAGATTCATAAGACAGAAGAAGAAGTTGCATATTGCAACGTTAGCCATTCTAACACAAGATTAAGCTTGCTACAATATTAAAATAAAAAAATAAAAAATATAAAAAAAAAACAATAAGTGAATATCCGAGATTGCAGCATCGGACATAAATCTTGAAGCATTTCCTTTACACCACACTAGTTAGCCAGCCAGTCAGCCAGCTAGCCAGCTAGCCAAGTTAGCATCACTCTTGAAGATCGCTAGAGCTGAACAAGTGTCCGAAATTCTTTCTTACATCAGCAATAATAAAAGTGAGCTTGACCTCTGCGCATTGAGCGGTTCTTCTTTCTTAAAGTGGTTTCTAGCGGCCAGCTAGAGTCAGTCAACAAGAACAAATGAGGCGCGCATACTCCAGGCGCTAACTATTAGATTTTAGATTTTTTTGTTGTATTTTTTGTTTTTTTTATTTATTTATTTTTTAGTTATGAGAAAGACAACAACTTTCCCAAAAGAGAAGGAGTCCATCTATACACTGCTACCAATATACATATATATGTATGTATGACCCTTTTTCGGAAGATATTTGAATCCATTCATTTCATGTAGGTTGACTTTAATTGCGATTCTCAGTTTAAAACGCCGGCGCGGAATTGTGGCGTAAACTGGACACCGTTGCGTCTTTTATATTTATAAAAGCGCAAACTCTGTACCCCTGAGTCTCTGTTGTATATACATATATATATATATTTGTGTCTGGTGTCAATTCCCTTATACATTTATATACGTTAGTTAGTGACCGCAACTTAAGTTGATAATCATCGATCCATGACTATACGATTTTTTGTCTGAGAAACAGTTCAAACCTATATTTATTTACTGAGAACGTTATAGCAATGCAACAACATAAAATTCTGAAGTGTAAACACACCTGCTTGGTGTTTTCTTTTATTATCACGATCATATTTTAGCACCTCGGAACTGTTTTATTCTTTATTCGGACACTGCTTTCGGTTGGTTAATGAAGTCATGGTCATTATTTGGATAATGTCTTGGCGTGTGCTTGTGAACAAGAGAAAAAAGACCACCAACAAAATGTTGTCGTTTTTCTTACCAATCGGGTCAGTGACTTACTACTCGCGGAAACAATTTGCACGAGATCTATAATTTCACAAACAACAATAAAACAGATGATCGTAAGTAGGAGGGTTTTTTTTTTATTTTTTTTTGTTTTAATTGGTAAAAAGTGATCTACATTTTTACGTGTTTTTGGAAATTATAACACATAAATACCGATAGCTGTCTATATTTAGTATTTATATAGAAACGGTATTGAATTTGATATGGTGAAGGTGAAAATATTTCAAATACTTTTGAAGTTTTTGGCGATTTTTATGCAATTTTTTTTTTATGGAAATATCAAGGAACTCGACGTGGGTTATTGGAAACGCCCAAATTTTATTAAATAATTCATATACCCACACAGATTTAACTGTTTAGTGTAATTCAACCTTGTATGTATTTACATAATATGTTTCCTAGCTGTTGGTTGCATAAATATTGAATAATTTAAGCGATTTATTTGCAATTATTGGTGAAGTAGGTTGGAGAAATATTTATTTTTATTAATAATGGACGAAAAACTAACGTAATATTCTCACTTGAGGTGAATGGATATTACCATAGATGACACAAGAACTATAGATGTCGGATGCAGTGCGAAAAAAAATATACAAACTTTATATGATATTATTTATATATGATTAATATTTTTTTTGTATCTGAAGGGTTGAGGAAGTCGATCAAATGTATGTATATAAAAAACTGCTATTATAAAAACATTTGTTTTCGGTACGCTCTAAAACATGTTATGGTCCATTCCAGAATGCACTATCCCTTTCACAATCTGTATATACTCCGCCATACGACATCTAGTTATTGTGCCATCTATGATATTACCTACACCAGCTACAGTTATGAATCTGAAATTTAAAAAATATTAAATTTTGCATATTTTCGCTAAAAAAATATATTAAAAATCTCTTTGAAAATGTGAAGTTAAGCGGATATTAAAACCAAGGGCAGAAGTATAAATTCGAAAAATCGTGGTTCGATTTTCAATCTCTTCGATGATCCCTTAAAGTGGGGTCTCAATCGGAATGCGTAATACATTATACACCGGAATATTTAATCTAACAATGACGAGCATCTGGTGGTAGATGCTGTTTTAGGATAGCTAAGCTGTGAGACCAAGATTTACAGTCTGTTTGACAAGAGCGAGTACGGCAAAAATTTTTTCTTAGAAGCCATTAGATGGCTGAGAAATGAGTAGTTAGCTAGCGTCTTCCCATGAGATGCTTTGTATATAGAGTCTTAGTTGTTGTTCGATATTTGTTAGAGAATGGCGCATTTCGTCATGATTGCCGCGTACGCATCCTGTTACGAAGCCGTGTTTTTATGTTTGCATTAAAAAGGACTGAAAATGTCATACGTGGCGGCTGACAAATACATGAAGAAGTCAAAGACATTTCTTAATAAATGGGTGAAATGCTATTCTGAAGTAAAAAATTTCGATGATCTGCCGAATCGTGGCTCTACACAAAAAACAACGTAAAAGGAAGACAAGATCATTATCATTAGGTGATGGGCAAGCGGTTTTGCTTAAAAAGGGTCTTAATGTGTCATGTGGAGTATAGTAATAAGAAGATGTTTACTGGTTCATGATGTGAAAATTCGTAGCACAATAAAGAAACCGTTACTGTCTGCAAACCACGTTAAAAAGAGACTCGTTTGGGCGGAGAAAAATTTGGACCGCGATTGAAACAACGTAATTTTTTCGGGCGAAGCTTCTTCTTTGGCACGTTCTTATGTCACTAATATTTGGTGTACGCGCATCAATAAATTCAAAGATTCAGTAAAGGTGAACCTTTGGGGCTGCTTTTCAAAACAGGGATTTGGTACCTTGCACATATATTTGCAAACAATTTAAATGCTGCTAAAATGGTCACAATATACCAAAAGGCCTTATTACCATCTGCATAAAAGCAGTTTACACAAAAAAAAAAAAAATCATATATTGGCTACTGCAAGAAGAGAATGACCCGAAACACCCGAGTCATCTTTGTACTGTGTGGAAACAAGAAAATGAAGTTGATCTTACTAGATTGGCCATGGCCATCGCAGTCGCCAGATGCAAATCTCATAGAAAATGTTTGGGCACTTATATACAAAGTTGAATCTTCGAGGAAAGAAGTTTTGGACTCTCAAACAATTAGTTCGTAAAATTTGACATATATGGAAGTCTTTGTGTGCGGACCATCCTGGGATTAAGATTCCATACGTAGTTAACTGGAGGAAAATCATGTTAGAGGTGAAGTAATCTGCACCTGGCTAACACTGCAATTGTAGAGCAGGTGCTCTGAGGTCTTATGAGCATCCTGGCAGGAGCGGCAGAATAAAGTCTCAGCCAAAGACATCTTGTTTAAATGATACTGCAAGGGGCGGTGGTCTGAGGATTGTTCTGTCATCATTTTAAGCTCAATTCTTCCAAGGAATAGGACAAAGAACGACGAGGAATGGACAAACCTGGGTTTTCTTCAACACTTTCGGCTACACCAGCAATATTCTCGGCTGTTCTTGAGCGACGTGCACGGGTTTTATTCTTCAGATCACTAACTTGTCCCGACAGCTCGAATTTTTCTACCAATTTCTGTATTGCGGTCCGACAAGGTGCTTCACGACGACCCAAAAATGTTCGAGCTTTACGAACCGTCTCTGCCACATTTTCACCATTTTTATAGTAAATTTTAATAATTTCAATGCGTTGTTTAATCGTGTTCGTTCCATTTTTATTAATGGCGTAGTTTCTACTTGTCAAATGTGAAAAAATGACAGCTCCAAAAGTGACATCTACCGAAATAGCGGGCTAATTAAAATAACACCTCTTATTGGAAAGCCCGTTATTTGGTGAAATAAACTGGAGAAAAAACATATATGATAGTTGATAAAGAACCCGTTCATTTCGACAAGGGATTAAGTAAGAAAAACTTCAACAATGGTTCAGCGAATGAAAAAGAGACACAAAGCCCCAAGGAAGCATTTCAAGATAAAAGTGACAAAACATGCCAAAATACGATTTAATACAGTTAAAAAAAACAAAACGTACCTGTGTAAATAAAAAGATTTTGCGGCATTGCCAGATGATTCTCTTAATTCTATGCAAGATAGAAAGGAAATAAATAAATGGATTAAAGTAGAAAAATACGTCTAAAAAATGTGACAATCAATTTGTTCATGTGACAGCTCTTTTTCTACGAAAATGATTGTCTGAGAGATTTATTTATTTTTTTAATTATAATTTTTATCATTTTTATTATTATTAAGCCAAGCTCAGGGGTTACCCTATGATTCGAAGCGCAGCATGGCAGGAAGGAGATAAGGAAAGGAATTAGGGAATGTGAGGAAAGTGGCGAAGGTGCCGATGTATGTCACCTTGAACGTTCGCAGGTTGTATGTCAGAGGAAAGACAGAAGATGGTAAACTGTTCCACATTCGCACAGATCGAGATAAAAAAGCATCACAGAATTTTATGGCATGGTTGAAAGTAATTTGAAGGGTTACATGATGTGCGCGGTTGCAGTGCGTTTATTTCGTGCTGACCGAGCACATCCTTTATACCCTTTAAATTACTTTCAACTGTACAATAAAATTCTGTGATGCTTTTTTATCTCGAACTACTGTGCGAATGTGGAACAGTCTACCCATCTTCTGTCTTTCTTCCGAACATACAACTTGCGAGCGTTTAAGGTGACATAGTATTTCGTTCAACAAGGGATCAGACTAGATATTTTATCAGAATATTGACCATGCATGTAGCGATAAAGAAGCGAAAGGCATCCAACATTGCGACGGCATTGCCAAATCTGAAATGAGCTTAAAGGGTCTCTTTTGGAAAATATCCAATTAAGCTAAGGCTGTGCGACCAGTCCCGTCATAAATATGGGGATTGTATTCCATTTTAGGTCTAATGTAGGATTTGTAGGGGAGCGCTAGATTCTATGTGCTGAAATATTTCCTATACCGTTTTAGAAATCCAAAATTTTTTTTTGGCAACAGAAAAGATGTGTGGTTGTCCAGCTTAACTTATTGGATATATTAATGTCAAGAATGCATAAAGACGATGTTTCGTAAATCAGTACTCCATCAAAAGAAATGGGAGTGGAAAAATTATGATCTTGCTTTAAAGAAATGAGACAGCTTTGGGTCTTAGATGCATTTAATTCGTCGCAATTCGCTTTGTCCCAAGCGAGAATATTAATAAGGTCGTTATTCAATGATCTAATTATGCAATCTCGGCTGACAGATGTGGAATTCTTTCTGGATTCCACAAGAGTGTCAAAGAGTAAACGAAATCAACGGTACTGTCATCGGCAAAACTATGAATGGAATTACGGAAAAAGTGGATCATTAATGAAAATTAAGAAGAGAGAACGAGAGATAACATTCGTAGCTATATTTGATGGATGCGACAATATGGTGGTGTTTTTCATGAATGACATTTTTATCATAGAATGTCTCACTTTTGTGGCTATATTTGCGGCGAGAAAATTTAATGAATAAGATTAATTTAGTACAAAAAAACAAAAAGTGAAAAGCTTAATCATCACATCACTAACGGATGAAGCTAAGAGTAAGTGAAGTTCACCTTATTTATAATCACTAAAACTATTTATGATATTTTACTTTTGTTAGAAGAACTCTTCCCAGAAATATATTCACCAAGGTACCCTAATTAGAAGTAATTGACTGGTAGAACATTATTGTCATGAAAGGTAGTCTGAGGATAATTAGTAGCAAAAAAGATTAGACCATTTCAACTGTAGATCTTCTCACTAGATGATAAATTCCCACATTTATTAGCCATAAATATTCTAAATTATTCTCTTAAAGAATGAATTTGACAATGGAAGAAGGAATAAAAAAAAAAAAAAATATAATAAATTTCTCAGAAATAAAAAATATTTCAGCATCAAGTCAAAACTACACGAACATCTTTTCATAGAAGTAATAAATAATTTTAAAATGCAAAACTTATTCTGATTTTGTTTTGTTTATCCAAATTATTCTATTTCCATATCTATGTGTATGTAAATCGAGCTGACTTTTAATGTCCATTCTTTCTAGAGAAATTAACATCCTCTGAAAGTTATTCTCCCACCTAAATAAAAATATCCCCAGGAATAGATCTGAATACAAAGTCCTCATCAAAGTGAAACAAACAAAATTGAATTGTTCTCTTCCACGAAATACTTCTGGAGTTTGCAACAGAAAATTTAATAAAGCACAAAAGTTTTATTTTTTTCTCGTTGCGGATATTAAAAGGTTTTTCATTCCACATTTCTCACTAAATGAAAATGAATCACGTAAAAATACTTTATGTACCTACTCGAAAGTTTCTTTATTATATTTTTAAGAGGATTAGGCAAATGAGTTCAATTAAAACGGGGTAAGTGCGCATGGGGTTGCTCTGGTTATAGTTCTGGCGGTCAGATCTCATTTTAATTATTCATACACGGTGAATACCTAACCAAAAGGTGCGCTTTAAGATGGTTTTTGACATCTCAGATAAAAGGGGACATTGAATTTGCATTATTTACATTGAATGGATATGGCTGCAATGAATATTTAATCCTAAAGAATTCCTGATAAGTATGAGTTGATTGATGACCGCTTATAGGTATAGCATTGCAGAAGATGAAGTAGAGAGTGTATTCATAATTTTTATCCATATATAGTCACTTATAATGTCTTATTTAAGTTTATTTAAATTACATGCATCTCTGACAGTATTTATTAGTGCTTGACATATCAAGGACATACAATGTATGAAGGTAATGCGTGGCACTCCTTATAAGAAAGTACCAACGAAGTGAGGTGAGTCTCTAATCAAGTATTACTTGAGATATCGAATTTATTCAACGATATTCCAGCAACATTTTACTGTCTGCTATATAAATTTTCAGTATAAAGCTTTTGCTCCTCTTAAGTATATGAAAGTGAAGCATGTCTTGTCTAGAAAACCAGTATGAACAAAATTCAAGTATTCTTAAACAAATGCCTGAGAATTATATGCAATATATATTCTGCATAAAAAGTATCACTGCCACAGAATTCTGGCTAATTACGCACTAAGCCCCTAAATTTGTATTGTGATAAGACGAATATAATGGAAATGTATAGGCCACACTCAACGGCGAAGATCTGCCTAAGAAATCATCCCGACAGGGATTTGAATGGATTCCGAATGGTAAACAACTGGCGGGAGGATTAAAAATGGGGGAAAAACAATGTATAAAAAAATAAATAGATGAGAGTACAAAGGCTTTGGCAGAAATCAAGAGATAGGCTTAGAACTCCCAAGGGGAGTGAAGAATAGACAACCAAAAATAAAGCCAATCTTGTTCATTTTGTCATTCCTAGCATTCTAAGGAAAAAGGGCGTGCAGCACTTTTCCACTGTCGAGAAAATCGAGTTATTCTGCATAGTGAAATAATCTAAAATGTTGTAACGTCTTTTCCTAAATGAGTTATTCTAAGAAAAGTTAAAGTACAAAAAATTTTTTGCTGTCATTAGTATAGCTCAGTCTTGTTCTTTTGAGCCTAAATATATAATTAATTCAAAGATTAAAATTTTTCTATTACGCCTTTTTTCTTCGGATGAATATGTTCGGTTCGACTAATACAGCTGTGCAGCGTTAGATTTAACACAAACTGCTCTCTCATAAGTGGTAAAAATTTTTAACTAGTTATTTTACAGGATAAGACGTCACTTTCACTATCAGGTTTGATATAGGCCAGAGCATGAAAAGAGAAGATCTCCCAAACTTGTATATTTTTCAGAAGCAACTCAATACGGGGTTAGAGGACTTGAAGAAATCATACTTGTCGTCAGTATGGCTTCCTTACATCTTCAAAGCCTCGTACTAACATCAATATGACAAAAGCGTTTATTAAACACTTTTTCCCTATCAGATAAACTTGTTTTCGTTTTATAAATGATAGCAAAAATTTGCATTAATTCAGAATTCAGTGTTGGGCAAAATGCAATCTGATTGATGATTAATGATTACGATTACAATCTGTAATCTGTAATCATGATTACAGATTGATAATATTAATCAGAAAAGTAATCATTTATGGCGATTAATGATTGATCAATCGTAACCGTAATCATGATTACATGATTACATTTTTTGATTACAAATTTGCAAAAGGTTTAAAATTGTAGTTAAAAAGAAAACAAACATTGTTATATTTTTATCCCGAAGTCGGTAGTGAATAACTCGCATTGCCTTATTCCACAACAGCTGCATTCTGCCCTTGAATTCATTCGAACTAGCATATAACAATGTGGAGCAATATGAAAAGTGTAGCAAAATCAAAGCGTTAAAAGGCATTATTGCATTTTCCATGCTCAACGACTTTCTTATACGCCCCAGAAATCTAATCTTTTTCGCTATCTTTTTTCACATATAATCAAGATCCTCGAATTTAAGCTGATGATCAGATATGTTTGAGTCTCTATCAATAGAAGCTCTTACATTTTTTACACTGACTTCAATTAATACATAATTCAACAGTGCCTTGGAGTTTTCTACAATAAAAATTCTTACGATCACAGATTGTTTGTTTTCTTAGAACTAAATTTTAAAATCTCTTGAAAAGTTTCATTTGTAATCAAAAAAATGTAATCATGTAATCATGATTACGGTTACATTTTCCTAAGATTACTCGATGTAATCATGATTAATGATTGATGGGTAATCATGATTGATGTAATCATGATTGATGTAATCATGATTGATGTAATCATGATTGATGTAATCATGATTGATTTAATCATGATTATTAATCTGATTACAAATGTAGTTGATTACGCCCAACACTGATTCAGATATTTTTACATACTATACAAAATTTCTCTTCATGTAATTCACACTTAGACTTTGAACAAATTTCCTGCAAATTTAAGATTTTTCTTGACCTAGCTAATATATAGCCAGAATTTCTTAGAACTAAATTGTATTGGTTTTCATGGAAAATTAAAATTATTCTATTACCTGAGAAAAATTACATCTAGATAAGAAAATCTCACAAAAACTTGCTAATGGCCCTCTAATAGAAAGCTCTATACATTCTGTCTCTCTCTGCTGTATTATGCCATATAAATTCTTCGTAACATTTATAACCGATAAGTTTCTGTAGTTGAATATAAAGTTAAAGAGTTTTGAAAAAGTGATCCGGGTTTATACCGAGATTTTCTTATCTAGTTGTATATTTTCTGTGCTATTACCAAGAAGTTATATAGTGAGCATATGAAGTGGGAATCTGCCTCTCTCCTAGTTTCGTAGATGTTATGAGTGGGAACACAAACGTCCCAGCTTAAATGAATTAAATTTAGTTCAGCTTCTAGATATCAGATTCCAAATACAAGTACCAGTACCAGGACTTAAAATCTTTAAGTGCAAGTACCAGTACTGGTATTTAAAAATTTTCAAGTACAAGTTCCGATAATTCTTTTTAAATACATGTCCATGAACTGGTATTTATAAGTCTCATATGTAAGCTTATGTACCAAAGTACGCACTTACTACAAATACTGGCATAACGAGAAGTACTTCAGCATTGTCCCAGTTATTAAAAGGCATATTTAAATAATCTATACGAGCTGAGGTACTTCAAGTTATGGCGGCATTTGTATTAAGTGCGTACGTTGGCATTTATACGTTACTTAAACTTATATATCGGACTTATAAATACCAGTACCTGGACTTGTACTAAACAAATTTTTAAGTAGAACTTGTACTTGAATTTTTTTAAAGTACCAGTACCGGTACTTTTACTTAAAAATAATTGAAGTCCAGATCCTGGTATTGGTACTACAACTTAAGTACCAATGTCCTTAAGTACTTTACAGGTCTGCCAGATAGAAACCGGCTTAGTTTCTTTTCGTTTTCTTATACAAATTAGAATAAATTCAAATTAGTCATATCCAACAAGTTTTCTTGTGGAAACCATGTCTCCAATGAGTTATTTCCAGATAGATTAGGGATTTTGTGTTGATCGACCAAGAGTAATGTTGGCGACTGAGTACTAAACTTAACCGAGTCAATCCTACCATCATCAACGGATAGTTACCTGTAGAAACGAAGAGAGAAGCAGACACATAAGAATGTGACTTAGTCTAAGAAGAAGTTAGAGTAGTTATCATGAGAATAGGTGTTCCGAAGCTCATTAAAATAGACTTGGCTAAGTGCATAGATAATAAGTAGTCGGTAGTATCCTCCGGTTGAAAAAATTCATTCAAAGATTATCGAAACAAATTTGGTTTTCTCTTCACCAAAATATAGGTGGAGAATGTGAAAGTATAGAGAGAAGTTAATATCGCAATCATTGCAAAAATTGAAAGGCAATCTAGAAATCAGGCGTAATTTTAAGGCCCATGTCATTTCATTTTGTTAAATGCTGCAACATGGTCTTTTTGAAATGAGACAATGTCGTATTCGAATCTTATATCCTCGGCAATAAGTCTACTGTCTTTCAAAGGAATCTGTTGATAGTCCCTGTTCTGTAGTGGTTGATAATGGATGCAATAAGTAAAACAGAAATTTTTTTGACTTTTATTGTGTTAATTGGCAAATACACTAAACGAAATGAAACGATTAGATGTGTACAGAGAGTTGTCGGGGTTTTACGTGAGCACCTATAATTAAACCTTAATCTCACGGCAGTCTTAATGCGCGGATTAGTATAGACAAGCGACAATCAGCGCCCTCAAGGGGTAGAATATATTATATTCTGTCTCAAGAGCACCAGTTTATGTCAGTGCATGCTTGACTTTGGACTTACTGGTCGAAACGAGACCTATCTACAATTACTACCGATCTTCGGGTTACAACACCCGGTTAATTTAGTGCATATCCATGCCGAAAACGAATCCTCTAAACATACATTAATAAACGACCATCCTTTAAAACCTCGGACGCAGTATGCAGTTATACAGCAGAGGACATACTCTTCTGTTCAAAAAAGATTGTCCGCCTAAGTCATGCAGACTCAGATAATCTCTCTCTGTCCGCACATGTGAGCCACCACAACCACCACAATGCTCCCTCAAGGGGTCTTCTCAATGTTGAGGCGAATACTACTATCCGGGGCTCCATAACCCCATGGTACCAAGTTAGCAATGTCGGCTACCCAATTGGTATGGCTTCGTAGCACATGACCATAAGGTCATGAGTACACCCATTCATACTAGGTATATAAGCGCTACTAACATGCATACTCGATTTCCGACATTTATTAACTTTCGTAACTTCGTTTCTTCTTTTTTCGCCCCGTGCCATTTTGATTAGATGTGTACAATAATTCTTTACATTTTACATATTTAGAAAACACTGAACAAATTACGTGGCTAGAATAAGATATTTGCCCATAGTGCAGGAGAAGCCTTAGCTGCATATTGTGTATGAAACCGCATGCACCGGCTGTGCAGCTTGATAATATGTCTTTTTGTATGTGGTGCTCGAGGACGCGTTCTGAAGCGAAATCTGGCGCGCCAACTAAGGCTAACAGGCTTCACGCGGTTTACGGCTACTATCGCTCTTGACATTTTAGTAAGCCTGCCTACCTTACTAAGTACCACCTCTAGATCCTCTCATTCAAGCAGAAGCCAAAAAGCCTTATGCTCGTTTCCCTCATAGGCATGTTGGAGTGGTTACGGCTATTGGTCATTAGTGTACGGGTTACAACAAGACAACCCTCTGGTTGGCATGCAATATGATGCGCGGAACTCCGGAACCACGATATGGATGTCGATGGCGATTCTCTATGAGAATTCCTGATAGGTAGACGTGTATTTAGGTAGCAGAGACTGTAGCAGACAAAGAGACTCTTCGTATGAAAATCAAGGGAATGGACATAGCTTTCAGCAGCCTTCGTATAATATCTATATAAGTAAATTTTTCGGAATGTCAGGAAGTCTTTTGATAAGTTGTGTATTCATGGTCTCTTTACAATAGGTCTCTGTGCACACTAGTATTAGAGATACTAATAGGGTGAACTCCCTACCTAGCCTCTTCCGTAACACTCGCTTTTTTTGGATCAGACCTTGCTATTAGCGTTGCCATTTCAGCGATCGGGTCTGTCATGACAGTAGATGCTCGCTTTTGCAGCAATAGACGAATCTGAACAGTTCGAGATGTACCAAACTGATTTTAGATGGGTCGAAAAAGAAGTGCACGAGCTATGAGCTTTATCTTGGGGTTTGGAAGAGAATAATATAGAACTATGGTCGGTATCGTTACTGGCCACATCCAACTTAACAAAACTAACCTAGAAAATTGGGAGTCGTTGATGGTCCCTAGTTCCTGCCTGGAAGGAGAACTTGATGCAACTGAACAATTCTTGTACGATCTTTTACTGGTGCAGGATAGATTTGGGTCTACCCTTCTATTTGTGGGTCAGATGAAAAGCTTACCTCACCTGAACCTTTTGCTCTTCATGAAATGCACTGTAAAAAATATTAGGACTACTCCCTAAAATGTAGGGAATATTCCTTACAATTTAGGGAATATTCCTTACATTTTAGAGAATATTCCCTAATCCTATCGAAAAATACCTGAAAGTTTTGGTAAGCGGTTTTGTTAAGCAGGACAGTACAATCTGCCTCCTTGAGCTGCATGCATGGGACTTTTTCCGTTATTGCTGTTTTATAAAAAAAAAAACAAAAAAAAAATAGAGACATTGATGGAAATATTTGAATAATTGTTTACACTATCAAATTCTTTCGGAAATCGTAAACCAAAATAGTGACGACACAGAATATGCAAACCTTCAGTTTCACTTGAGTTACACTCGATTAAGTTAAAAGGAATTTTGAGCAAAACGTAATTACTTACGATCATTACGTCTCATTAGTCATAAATCATTATTTATTACTAACAGAAGAAGGCATGTAAAATAGAAATGTCTTTACTTTTACTAAAAAAAAAGAAAAAAGAAAAAAAAAAACCAAAGAATTCTAACATTTGAATCCCCGTTCAATAGTATACAGCTGCGCATAAACTTTCTAAACACTCAGTATATGCAAGCAAATCAGCATAAATTGAAATTGATAAATTGTCTGGACATTAATTAGTATTAAGCATATAAACATAAATCAGAAAATAGTTTTTAACCATAGAACACGTCAAACAGAAATTTAATCCTTCTTAATGCAACGGAAATGAATGTCGTCTTCTACAACACTTTATCTAAGTAGGTCCTCTACCTATACATCTATAAAATAGCGCTCGAATCGGAATGATTTTCTAATGAGACGATTACCAGAAATTAATTGAGTACGCTAATTAAGAATATTAGGCGTAGACTGTTGGCACTTTGTGATAGTGAAAAAAAAAGAAACAAAAAAAAACAATATCCAGAAATATATAGTATAAAAAACTTTTAAGAGAGAAATCTTTGGAGCATATCTGACAGTTGTCTAAATTTTTTTTTAAGGTTTCTATGGTACAAAAAAAAAAACACAAAAAACAAAACAACTTACAACCAGTCACGTGAGTTGCAAACTTGCTCAAAATTACGACTTTATTATTATTAAGGGCAAGCAAAGAAAGACTTAGAACCGAAATTTCAGTGGCAGGAAAGTGAAGGTGAACTATTTATTTTCATATAAAACTGGTTCGATTTAAAGAAGTTTTCATAAAACTGGACTGCCGCTGTGGGTCATTAAATACACATTTTTTTTTTTGCCAAAATTTGCCGGTATAGTTAAAAAAAAAATGAAAAAAAAATTGTTTTTACTTACATTTCATGGGCTATTAATTTTCCCTTGCTTCAAAGGAAATTATATATACAGAATCGTCTTTGGAAGAGTTGATTTTCTGTGAAATATGTCCTCTCGCTTTTTGTGAGTGATGAAAAACGAGAAATGCACCTAACCCATGATGACCTATAGTGTAGGAAATACTTGTGAATACACTTTCCTGGATTGCGTTACGCATTCATGTTAAATTTCCTGGGGTTGGATGTATTTCAGTTTGTAACTGTCTGTAAGTAAGTAAGTAAGTGAAAGAACCATTACGCTTTTTCACCTGTCCCCACTATCATTAATCACTGCGTCATTTCTTTCTATATAGCTCTGCAGCAAGTCATTAAAATTTTAAAACATTTTATAAGAGGCCTATAATAAACCATCATCTCTGAGGGCAGTAAAGAAAGCAACTTGTCGAGACTTAAGACTTTAAGATCATTATACCAGCAGCAAAACTGTCCGGTTGGCTATTAGTTAATGTCCATCATATTAACACGTCAAGATACCCTAATTTGACATAGTTAGAAAATTAAAACACCTGAACATGACAAAATGATTATCAAATTTACGGAATGTAAAATGTAAATTATCCGGGACCATAGAAATACCGTTAAATCGCTGATTGTGTGTGCATATGGCGCCACCCGCCCCAAGTACTTTGTTACTTGACTTAGCATAAAGTATAGTTGAGGTATGTATAAGTCGAAGTGAACGAAGTAAACTTGTAAAGGAAAGTGCGCCGGCGTTATACACCTACTCACTATAACTACCTTGCTGCAAGCCTGGCGATATAACATGAAGTGGGCTTGTCAATAACCAGGTGAACTGCATGAATTCTGTGTTTACAACGGTGATGATAACCTGAGAGTTTTTCGATCATCTCAAGGTAATCGGCCTGATGATTATGAATGAATGAATGAATTAAGAAAAGTAATAATCAGTTTTAGTTAATTTCGTGTTTGGTGGTCCTACTATGGTGGTTGAAGGAACACCTCTGTAGTTATGGCCAATCTTAAGATGTGGAAGAAAAAGCAAAATTTTTTTTTCATCTTAGTTTTGGTGAAAATTTAAATTTTGTTGTTTTTTTTTTTTTACCTGTATTTTAACTTCATTCTCACATTTAAGGTTGGTTGCGCTCTGTGACCTAATGATTTCGGTTGAAAATGTTTATTTTTTTTCTGCGGGTTGTCTGATGGACTGTCAATTAATGGCCAGCAAGTTCAGGTTGAGATAATTATAAATTATGCAGGCGGGAATGTTTTCCCACATTTTATTTGCATTCTTGTTCTAGATCTGAGTGTCTATAGCCAGGGGGCTGAGAAGAATGGGAGTTTAAGTAGATTTTTGTTTCCTCTATTTTAGCACATGCAGAGAAATATTTGCATATGTTTGCTCGAGAATTTGTAATTTTGTAGAAAAAAAAAAACAAAAAAAAACACCAACAATGTTGTAATTTGAAGATCCGTTACTTTGGCGGTTCAATTCTTTTGAAACGGGATTGATATCTATTATGTATATGACCCAACACTATTTGGAATGAGCTTTAAGAAGTATTTTACTTAATATTATTTGTTTGTTTTCTTGAGCAATAAACACACACAATTGTTGATCGGAAAATATAAAGGCTTACGATTTTTATTCTTTTTATATCTTTTGTTATCTTATCATGGAAGTGTTCATATCTCTTTAAATATTGAAGTATCTTTGATTTTTTAGAATTTGGTTTGTTTGACATACACAATCTGTTTTATGTTCTTTTCAAAATTTTCAAGTTTTTTGTTTTGTTTTGCAAAATTTTGCTAGAAGCGATAGAGAGAAGAAATAAAAGCTACCCATTTACTTAACTTTTTTAGATCGATTCAATGTTTCTTATCAGGATGATAAGCTCTAGCACACGCGATATAGTAATGATAAGGGCCATATTCAGAGAAGCCCAGCAGGAGGAGTATTCATTTCAATTCATTTCAATTTAATTCGATTCAATTAGGCTTTATTTAAATAATTGTACACAAGAATCGATGCATCTTTTATAGAATACAATAGAATAGAATAGAATTTATTAATGCAAAGACGTACACAAGATATTACAATCTTTTTTAGTACATTGTTATGTGGTAAATGAACTAAGAAACTCAAAAACAAAAGCAAATTAAAAAGATTAACTTATAAAAGAATAATAAAATACTAAAAACAAAAATAAAAGAGATACTAATAAATAAGCAATAAAAAAATAAATAAAAATAAAAAATATAAAGTTAAAATATAAATGAGTAAACAAGCAATGTTATACAGGTAATAAGATAGAAAAAAAAAAAGACAATAAATGTGTACAGATGAAAGACGATAATTAAAAACAAGTTAAAATAATAATAAATAAAATAATAATAATAAAAATAATTGTTAAGTTTTTAAGGAAACAATAAAACAGTGAAAGAACCAAACATCGAAATTGTTGTCAGCGCTCAGGGAGCTTAGGTCACTGGGCAGTAGCCCAGACAGAGAAATGGCACCTCAGTAACCCCTTGAATATGCCGAAGCAACCGGCGTTTTGAATATTAGCTGGTAAGTTATTCCATAGACGAAAGATCTGAACATAGTAAGAATCCTCAAAGATGGCTCTGCGAAACCGTGGCATGACCAAATTTCGATTCCTGGCTGATTGAAAGAACTGAATATTATCAAGCAAATATTTTGGGGTGTTCGTGCGTAATAAATTAAACAAAAAGTAAAGCGCTTTTAGGTTGAGATACGTGGACAGTGAGTAACCAAGTCCAAGAAGCTGTAATTTATAGGGCGTCACATGGTCGAATCTGCGTAGGGCAAAGATAAATCTGATGCAGTCGTTGAAGGCAACTTCAAGCTTACGTCTACATATGCTGTTAAGCTTAGGAAACACTAAGCTACCAAACGTGAAGTGTGGCAAAAGAAGAATTTTAACTAGCCGTAGTCGCATTTCTTTGATTAATATATCGGCGGCCAGCCAAAGCTGCCGAAGTCCATAATAAATCTTACGTATAGAAGCATTAACATGATCACAGCATTTCATATTGGAGTTGATAATAATGCCTAGGTTTCTAACTCTATTCACTAATGTAAGATTAGTTCCGTTGAGCTCAGCTGCTGGAAGTTCATCAGTATGAAGACTATTATTGTGGACTATCATATATTGCGATTTTGATGGATTCAACTTAAGCTGATTGTTTACTGACCATTTGTGTATATTTTTGAGGTCGTTATTTAAGCTAGCAAAACAGTCCTCTATTAGCCCAATAGGCATATCTAGGTATATTTGAACATCGTCAGCCAGCCTACATATGAATTTTTGCATCCTTTACAACGTCCGGTAGGTCGTTAATAAATATACTGAACAAAAGAGGTCCAAGTACTGATCCCTAAGGAACTCCGCAATAGAGCAGTAGAAGACAAGATAGAGTACTTTCCACTTTAACTTGCTGCCACCTATCACTTAGGTAATTCCGGATCAGTTGAACAGCAGAAGAACAAAAACCAATATTTGAAGACAGCTTATCCAAAAGCATATGATGGCTAATACTGTCGAATGCCTTAGAAAAATCCAAGAGCACAAGAGCGTGAATGTGATCTTTATCAAGTGAACATCGTAGATCATTGGTCACTTTTAGTACAACTGATTCACAGCTATGGTGAGAACGGAAACCTGACTGCCACTCAGAGAGAAAGCTCATATCCTCCAAGTACTCCTGATGCTAATCGGCCGCAGATCATTCATATCCTTCGCAGATATCTCTTTTGGAAGTGCCAGCACCGTGGCAGTCCTCCATAAGCGCGGAAAAGTGTCAGGCAGGAATTAAAGACATGTAATAAATGTCTAATAATGAAAGGCAGAACAATTTTAATGAATCGCGGAGAAACTTCATCTGCTCCCACCGCATCTGATCGTATCGCATGGATAGCCCTTAATACCTCACTTGCATCAACACAACGGAAAGAGAAAGTTATTTCGTGTTCAGTTAAAGGAGAAGAGTGGTAAGAGAGATCTGCTTGATTTTGAGTAGCTGGGTACTTCACTAAAAGAGTGGTTAATTTTTAAATTACACAAGGAGAGTACCTGACATTAATAATGGTAAGAAAAAGAAAGTTTCAGAATAACAGAAATATCGAAATTACACTTTAAATTCACAAATTTACACCCTGTAAGATAAGATATAATATTATTCGATCAGCCTTTCAAAAGATCCAAACCCATAACGAACTCAATAGATTCAGATTAAATCAACCAATTAACCATATATTTATCATTAGAAGAAATGAGAAGTGCTTTCAATCTGATCGCCAAGCCAGTATGCTGGATATTAATTGGTAATCGATTTCATGAGCGAATAGCATGGACAAATTAAGAATCTTCTTGAATATAATATTGAAATCTAGGAATTATTCAATTATTATGACGCAGAGAATTTTAAAATCTAAGTTTGATTTAAAGGTACGTTGGTTTACTAGAGTATATAATTGTGTGAAGATATATGAGTAATCATCGATGTAGGAACTTCGTGGGGGAACACCCCAGTAGATTATTTGTATACGAGGAAATGTGCTCATATGGTTAAGTCCATAAATAAATCTAATACAGTCATTGAAAGCCACATTTCGCCCTCCTGAATAAACGCACTCCCAGTGAGAGAACAACAATCTATTATTAATAAAATGAGGAAGAAGAAGAGATCTAACCGAAATCATTCGAATCTTTATAGACAGAATATTAGCAAAAATCCAAAGGCAACGTAAGCCACAAGAAGGAATTAGTAGAAGTGTAATGGGAAGGAGATCCAGGCCAGTAAGATCATTTCAATAAAAATGAATATCCTGAGACTTGTGAGAATTTAAACTCAAACAGCTCAAATTAGCCCAAATAGAGACCTTCTTTAAGTCTGAATTCCTACGATCAAAGCAGTCTTCAGACAGGATAATAGGTCGACTAACGTAGAGCTGTACATCATCAGCATACAGGTATATGTTACAATTCTCAACAACATCGGGCAAGTAATTGATGTACAAGTTGAATAGCAGTGGACCAAGATCGAGCCCTGGGGCACACCACGGTCAAGTTGCAGAATACGAGATTTAGTATTACCTAATTTTGATGTATTGATTACGGTTTGATAAGAAGCTATCAATAAGTGCTATAGAAGACGGGAGGAAGTTAAATTGTGATTCCACCTTCGAGAGCAAATTCGAATTATTAACTCAGTCGAATGCTTTTGAAAAGTAAAATTGAATTAGAATAGAATACACATGAGATTCATATCGAGATATTTCCGAATATGTGACGTAACGCCAATAAGAGCAGTCTTAAAACTATGAGACTTCTGGAAGCCAGACTGGAAGGGACTAAATCGACTATGTTCGTCCAAGTAATATATTATTTGTGGTGACATTAATTTTTCGAATACTTTTCCTAAGTGACATAACAAACTAATTGGCCGATAGTCAATAAAGATCTTTGGGCTTATTGTGAAAAAGTGTGACAACTATTATGAATATGTAGGAATAGCTTAGTTATCGAGGGCAGCAAAATTTTAATAAACTGTTGGGGAAATCCGATCGGTTCCAGTAGCCTCCGATATTGCACTTATGAGCTCAAAATTATCAATGAAGAACGAGAATCGGCTCTATATATAGTAACAGAATTGACTGATGCGAAATGAGAGTTTAACAAATCAGAATTTAGATCATATTCATCTCTACCAAAAATACCCGACCTCTTAAGATTAGCCCATAATTTTTTCGGAGACAGGTTGGAAGTAAACTTGACTACATTGAAATGGTTATTTACAGATTGGATTTTGGTATGAATTATATTGCGAACTATCTTATTATAATGAGTGGGGGTATCAGATACCTCCTAAATAAAAATTCCCGTTCAGCAATAAGAGATCTTATCTCATTAGTAAACCAAGGGCAGGTGTCATATATAATTCTACGGAAACAAATCGGACAATATTGATCATCCAAATAATTTATATGATCGTTAAAAATTTTAACTTGACCACCCACTGAAGGGAAAGCATACATCCATTTCCAAGACAGAGATTCACAATCCTCAGCGAGCAAAGACGAATTTATATTACAGTACTTCCGATATGAAATTACTTTGGTTTGGTCATAAGTAACAAAGTTAAATTTATAAATAAGAAATAGGAAGTCGTGTATTGCCGAGTATTGTCATCATTCCTTTGGTTACTAGTAATGAATGAATCCTATATTAGAGGGAAGGGACTTATAGTAGTGGCATATGTAGATGTTTTATCGATTCTGTTAGCAGGCAAGTTTTGTGTCCACGATTATTGAGAGGCTCGAAGGAGAAGCTAAAATTTTTGTACGTCTGAAACTGTGAAGATTTTAATAACAGAATTAGTAATCTTCACTAGGAGAAAGAATATATCAGAGTTTATGATCCGGTTGATGGGAGAAAAACCTCTCTCATTCCAGAGTGAAGCCAAGTAGGTACCTAATCGAATATAATCCTAGACTCTAAGCTTAATTGGAGGAGCAGCATAAAAGAAAGGCCGGAAATACTTTGGCATTAAATGGGTTCTAAGATCGAAAGATTTATGTATACCACTATAGATAGGCCAAGTCTTTGCTATGGGACCCTTGTCTGGTAAACGCTAATAGAGAGAAAATGACTGGTCATGCTGAAGGCTACAGAATATGGTAAAGTTGTGACAAGGCATATGAACTGGCAAAAAAAGATTGTGAAATGGACACCCCCGTAGTAGTCGATTACGTGAAGGTTCCAATCGATACTCTAAGGGGGGAATCACAATTCCACCGTTTCGATCCAATTCGTACAAATGTCAAATTTTCTTATATGAGACATATATGTGCAATTGGAGACATTACAGGGAAATGGATCGAATTGGATCGAATCGAAACGGAGAAGTTGAGCAAATTTCAACTTTTACGGATGACATAATCTAGAAAAATCATCTGTAAAGATTTGTTTAGACTCAAAGATGCATGAAAAGGCTTTTGTTGAGGATATAAAAAAATACATGAATTATATGACAAAAAATGATTGTTTCCATGGAGAAATGTAAAACGGAAAGATAAAATCTGGCAAAATTTTAAAGTCAAGTGTTTAAAACCGAACGGAACAATTGTGCTCATGCATCCCTTAGATCGAAATGGGTTGGATCGAATCGGATCGAAACGTCGGAATTGTGTTTGGCACTTAAAGGTGAACATCATTAGCGATGTTCACAAAAATGCTGGTCGTAGGCGAAAATATAGTCACTTGTGCCGCGGCAAGACAAATGTGATCAGTTTTTGATAAAAGAGAACAGAGATACTCTTCAGGCGTAGTGCCAAATATACCAGAGACCGAGTAGAGGTTAGAACGGACCACACGACTATAGGTAACCATTCTGGAAGGCTGATCTTCTTCCACTGTACATGATTTTTGTCGGAGCTGTATAGAATCCTGAAGAAATCAAATCAGTTTATCCTGTGCTCTGTAAATGCCAATCCGCATCAAAGAAAACTCGGCAATATTGTTTGGATTAACCAGTTTGAGGGTAGTTTTATGAACACACTTGAATATTGGATCTGGTTGTTGGAAATAAGTTCCTCGTACTCTTTTTCAGCTGTCTTATGTTTATGACTGAGTGCAGGATACCTAGATTGGTATTCGAGTTATAGTTTGAGACTGAATGGCTGATTCATGATTTCTCTGTCAAGATTTTAATTGGAGAATTAGAAGCCATCTAGCTCAAGATAATAGGAGTAAAACAGTTATTAAATAAAATTAAGCCAGAAGTGTGGAACACTTTATAGTTTAAATAAAAAAACTATTATAATATTAAGATTGTAGAAAAACTCGCTCGGTGAACAATTTCAATGTGGTCAGACATGTGATTAATAGCTGCATTAGTTTAAGTAACTCGAACAACTCAAGTTAAAAATACTGTAATCATACAGATTGAGGAATAATCGCAGCTATAATTAACTATACATTTGCATAAGTTACTATAATTGGAACAGTTTAACGTTTTCAACAGATTAAATCAATTAATGTGCATTATAAAGTTATTTGAATCTTTGAGGTGACTGCGGATAGAGTATGTGTATAAGTTCGGCCTTAAGCTAATATCTTACGTAGATATCAAAAGATTGATTAGAAAATTATTCGCACATATATATGACGTGATCATAGATAAGGTATCGCAATTAATTAAATAATTAGATTTATTATAGTCTTGTTAGATAAGAAAATTACGTTTGTAATGAATCATGATATAGCAGAAAATACAAATAATGTTATTAAAAAGAATGATGGAAGTAGACGACCATCGATATAACCTTGTGGAACAGAAAAGTTTATTGATCAATTTATTGATATTTCTGTGGCCATGTATAAGTAAGATACAAAAATAATATTTAATTAATATTCATGTAATTCTGAAGATTTTAAATATTCAAAGTTGAATTGTTTCATTGAAGAGACTAAGACTGTCTACATAGATCGTTTAATAGATACAGGTAAAGAGTTCGAAAGATCAATGAACGTAGTACAGGCACTGAAAATGAAATTTGGTAAGAAAATCTGCGCAATGCTACAGCTTCTATTGGAATTGGCAAAACTAAAATATTAGAATAGTGAAAATTTTATTAATTTGACTTAAGTAATAAGACGTCGATAATTTACCTACCACGAAAGGTTACAACTAAGTACAGAGACAATAAACAGAAATATATGCGCAAGTTAAATAAAATAATCAAAAATATGATTTATGGTGAATGAAAAAACAACGGACCAAAAATCGAGCCTTGTTGGATGCCATATTAGCTGGTAGAAAATCAGAAGAAGAAATTTAAGTAACGAGCAAATCTTGGGACATTCCTTCAACATGACAGCGCTAAATCGCAGTCATAATAGCCCACATGAAAGTTTTAATAAATACAATTAGTATTTTTAATAATAGAAGATTTTTTTTATATATATTATTATGCCCAGCTGAGGGAATACCTTATCATGTAAAGCACAGTATGGCATGAAGGAGATATCGAAATTATTAGGAAATATGAGGAGAGTGGCGGAGGTGCCGATGTATGTCGCTCTTAAACTTTCGCAGCTTATATGCCGGAGGAAAGACAAAAGATGGTAGACTTTTCCATATTTTCAAGCTCATTATTCAATGATCTAATTATGCGATCTCGTTTAACACATTCGGTATTCCCTTTCGAGTCCGCAATAGTGTCAAAGGAGTAAGTGAAATCAAGGGTACTCTGTCATCATCGAACCTATGGATGGGATTGAAAGTAAGGAAAAGGAGATCATTAATGAAATTTAAAAAAAGAAAAAAAAAAGACGGAGAGATAACAAAGCCCTGAGGCACACAGGCATCAACAGGATAAGGTTCATATATAACGCCATCTAATACAACGAGTATTTGGCAACTAATAATAATAATCTGCACGTACGGGTCATTATATAAAAAAAAAAGACAACCATTAATACTGTCAAAAAAATTTCAAGAAGACTCCTGAAAGTGCCGAACGACTTAGCCTTCTGGATGTTGTGTGGTAATGAATTCCACATTCGAGTAATTTGAACAATATACGATCTATCAAAAACCGAGATCTGAAAACGTGGAATTAACAGCTTGTAACCTCTGGTAGAGTTCAAGGGTTGAAACATATGATTCTCAAGTAAGCGGGCTGAGAGTTGTGAAGTAAGTTGAATAGGAAGAGAAATGCTCTGTGATTTAGATATATGTACTTCAATAAAGCAACCGAGGAGTGCAAAATTCAGGTGAAACACATGTTCGAATCTTCGTAACCCGAAAACAAACCTTACACAATCGTTAAATGCAACATGTAGTTTTCTGAAGTGTATGAATCTGGCATCGGGAAAACAAGTGAACCGTGTGTGAAATGCTGTAATATTAGATACTTAACCAGATGACAGCGTTCCTTGGGGGAAAGCATTCTAGCAGACAACCATAGGCAACGGAGGGTTGCGTAGATCTATGATAGGTTAGATTTGACGAGATCACATCACTTCATGTTAGAGTTTAAGGTGACCTCGAGGTTACCGACTTTATCCACATAGGGAATTGAAAAACCATTTTAAAGAATAGGAGAAAGTGATGAAGAGTCAAAAGTACAAAAAAAAAAAAACTATACATATGTGACTTACTTGGATTTAGTTTAAGATTATTGTCAATCGACCAGGTGTACATGCTATGTAAATCACAGTTCAGCCGAGCCCACAGTTTTCGATAAGACCTGGAAGATGCCTGAATAGACCTGAACGTCGTCAGCATAAATATGAATGTTGACATCTTGTATTATTTCAGGCAAATCATTAATGTATAGGCTGAAAAGTAGAGGACCAAGAATGGAACCTTGTGGTACTCCACAAGATAGAGGAAGAAAATTTGAATAATTATTGTCCCCAAGGGTAACGTTTTGCGATCACTCGTTCCTTGATTAAATGAACAGCTCCACACGAAAAATGGAATTTATTAAACAATTTGTCTAGCAAGTTTACATGGCAAGCACTGTTGAAAGCTTTGTAGAAGTCTAAAAGCGCGAGAATATAAATCTCGCTTCTATCAAGTGCAAAGCGTATGTCTTTGTGACTTTAACGAGAGCAATTTCGCAACTATGCTTGGATCGAAACCCAGATTGACAGCTACTTATGAGGTTGTTTTGTAGTGTGTACTGTTGAACCTGCCAATATAGTGGCTTCTCCAATGCTTTCGAAAGAAAACAAAGTAAGCTGATGAGTCTATAATCAGCAGAGCGCTGTTTTATTTTTCGGAACACCGATTTCGTAATGCAGGCATTGAAGATATATAAAAGTAGGCCCATAATGAGCGGTGCAGTTAGCTTCACAAAACAGGGTGACATATTGTCAGGGCCGACAGCATTAGATTTAATATCGCATTCAAGGCTTCAGTTCGATCCACTCCATCTATTCTCTTTCTATTTTGTTCATATGTTTTGGGACTCCATCTTGCTGGAAGTACACTTTTTCAATTGCTATAGACAAATTGGCCTTCAAAATATTTAAATAATTTTCCATTTTCATTATCCCTTTTCGGGTAATGCATTTACAAAGAAGAGTGGATAAATCTTCATATTTCATTGATTACTTCACTGCTTCAGGTTGGATATGAATTGAATTTTTGTTTCAGTACCACGAACGGTCATCTGTCTCCGAAATTTTGTAAAAATATTTCTTTCCAAAAGAGAAGTTCTAAGAGAAAGGAATTTAAGGTATACAGATTTCAATGAATCAATATTTAGCGGTATGAAGACCTAGGTGAATCGTAAGCCCAGTACCCACCAATGAGTTTGGAAGCTAGGAGTCGCTGAACGACTACAGCTGATAGTTTCTATACGAGAGCTCAGTAAGTCTTTACCTCCTCAGTAATCTATAGACACCTTGAGACAGCTTGTAGTGAAAGCGTGAAGGGCTAAGGACGATAGCATCGACTGTGCGCACCAGTCTTGAGACCATGACACACTCTAAATATCTGACGAGGGAGGCCTCAGACAGAGGAGTCTCTGAGTATAAATTGGGCAGCGCAGATCATGTCTGTAAAACACGTAGCAGCGCCTAAAAATGCAACTATAAAATAAAACAATATATAAAATGTGTTCTGATACACAGATGTTTCTTGAAGGAGATCAGAAGAGAACTCAGCTTGTAATTGCCGTGATAGACCAGCCGATCCTATGTCGAACTGTACAGGACGAGTTTATAGAGACGACTCATTAATGTAGATAAGCCAGATCCAGTGACAGACTAAATTGCTTAGCACCTTATATCCCTAGTGCAGATGCAATCAGCTATCGGGCTCTTCAGAGATATTTGATATACTAAATCCGTATTAGCGTTGCTACATAGATTAAATGGGGTCTGCTGCTTTGCAACGTGTAAGAAATCAAGAGCCTTTTGATTGCTGGGTATTCCATTAGAGTTTTCTTTATTATTATGGTTTATCAGCAAATAAGAAAAACGTTCCGAAAAATCTGACATAACAATGATTTTCTTATTTTCTGTTTTTCTGTCTTCAAATGGAAGCCTGGCTTTTCGCTGTACCCTACAAATGTGGTTTTGTCGCCCAAGTTAGTTCGCAACGCGTCGCCAAGCCGCCACAAATCTAGTTTAGTTATCATCTCAACTATCAAGACTTGGAAGGTGTTCAGAACAAACCTAACATGAGACACATAATCGATCAAACCTTCATAATCCAACCTGAGTGCGACATTTCATTTTCTGTAACAGTAGGAATCCAACTTTGTTAAAATGATAGCTGATAAACGATGGAGATTTGTATAAATTTAGTAAAGACAGGCTTAAATATGGGCGTAGAATTTCATATCCACATTAAGTGTAACACGCAAATTGTGTACCCTGTTCACATACAGAATTACAACAACATCCAAAGTGACAGCTGGTAATATCAAAGAATTAATTAAACTAGCCGAAAATACAATATATTAAGTCTTATAAGGATTAATTTTTGTGCAAATATTCTCTTACTAATTCCAAGTAAATCGCTTGTTAATTCTATCCATGCAGTCCTCCATAATGAGACCCATGGGTCGACTAAGATAAATTTAAAATTTATCAGCATAAATATGAATGTTAACATCGCGAGTTATAAACGGCATGTAATAATTGCTATAAATACAGGGTAAAAAGTAGAGGTCCAAGAATGGATCCTTGTGGAACCCTACAGGCTAAGGTAAAAATATGGAGAAAAATTGTCCTCTCTCAAGCATAGACGTTGTAATCTGCTTTCGAAAAATCAAGAAGAACCAAAAAGGTAATTTCCTTGTTTTCATGCGATGACTGAATGCCAGTGTTGCCCTTCAGGACGGCAGTTGCACAACTAGCCCAGTATGGAAACTTAACTGCCATATTCACTTATGAGATTATTCTGTAATATGAAATGTTGAACTTATTTATTTATCTAACAGAGCCAAAAATTTCCACTTAACTATTACAAAGGAAAAAAATATTTCTAAAACAATAAAAAAAGCAAACTAGCAACTTTTCTAGCACTTTGGAAAGTAAACAGAGCCTCGTGTTTTTTTTTTTTTGTTTTTATCGGATCTACATTGGAAGTCTTTCAGATTGACTTATATACATAAATACAGATATTACAGACCAATAGAGAAAGGATAGTAGCAGCGATAATCTTCAAGAATCTTGGTGACAACATAACATCAGGACCGACAGCATTTGATTTGATGGCAAAAATTACGTTAAGTATAGCTCGGTCCTATCCACACTATGAAAACAGAAACATGTCATGTTACCTTGGGTCGTGCCGAATATTGGCGTATATTGATTGGAATCTGCTGCCAATTGCTAATTTCCAAAAAAGGACATACTTGCGACACAGACAAGATTTGATAGTCTCGTTACCGTATATACACCAGCATTTTGTAGATTACGTAAAAACATTTACGAGGTCATGACAGTGTACAATTTCCATCCACAGTAGGATCATTTAGCTGTTCATACCTTTAAGTTGATTTAATTTCTTAAAACGTTATATAAACTGTGACTTTCAGTTAATAGACCACTGTAGACAGGCAAATTTATTACTGGAAGATTTAATATAAACGTGTGAATTAAAAAAAATGTAGCTGCCATACAAGCCAGGGTTCCATAGATATGCACTGTACTATATACCTTGACGGATTAAAGACTAATTAAGAAAACATAAATTTAATGAAATTTCAATTAAGTCACAAATCGAGGCCTATTACATACTTCCATACATCATTCTTCTTACATTCCTTCAGCTATCTTGATTCCTTCCTGCATTGCTATACTTTTATATCAGAAAATGTCTATATTTCCAGGGACTGGCTTTCTTAAGTAGACCAGTACACAGTGACCTAATTCTTAGCTAGAATTATTAAAAAGGCGGTGATATTACTTTTTATTTTTAGATATATTTCAGATTGATTTTTTTTTCCCACAAAAGTAAAGATGTTTCTCATAAATATTTCGTCAATCATAAAATAAGGAATGTCAGGAATGCACTCACATATCTAAAATTATCCAAGAAAATTGACTACTTGTAGTTATAGCTAAGAATGTAGGGCACATAATTAACTAAAATTAAAAAAAAAAAAGTAATCAACGTTTTTGTTTTTATTTTTATCTTGGCAAGCAAAATACCATGATCGAAGATGTGAAGCGTAAACTTAGAGAATTATCATTCAATTACGTTAGTGCCCGCCAAAATAGCAAAAATCATTTGCGGGACAATCAAATTCTGCCGGTCATTCGATGTAATTAATTTGTTCATTGGATAGCAATTAAGTCCGGTAATTATAAATGACACTTTTTTCTGCGTAAATAAAGGAGTGCAATTTTTTTTTTGTGCGTGAATACCCTCTTCAGATATCACACCACACTATTTAGCGTCCAGTCGTCAAATGACAGCTTTTGTAATTTTTTATTAACTTTCCCCTGAATATCGAGATGATGAAACTTTTCTTTTGGGTAATTGGCATTTATACTTTGGTCATTTGAAAAAAAAAAAAGAAAAAAAAGTAATTTGATTGTAAAATAGCAGGATATGAAATGAAGGTAGCAATTTGCTTGTTCCTTAGTGGAAAAAATTGATAAAATAAATTTTATTAATATCAGTCACGGGATGACCTCCTCGCGCTATTATCAAGATTCTTCAGAAAGCGGTGACGAGATAAAATTACCTGAATCAATCAGAGAAAGTGATAAGACGTGACTTAATCAGATTGTTATTGTTTTTGTAAACTGAAATGAGGTTTTTTGTGCACGTGCATAATTGTGTTGAAATTTGCATCTGCATTCATAACCTTTTCCTTATTATTTCATTTCAATTTTGGACACTTGTTGCAGTAAGTAGAATTGAAAATGCTAAATCCGTCTAAAATCTGGTCATATGCGGTAACTCATAACCCTTTTCTTCTATATACATGCACACAAACATATTTTCCACTTATGCTTTCCGTACCATAACATTGTGTGAAGCTGTGATGAATTCTTAGATACTTCTGGATAATATCTTTAATCTGTTTCAAACATTTTTTTTTTTTATTACTCACCATAACAAATTACCTAATTGCCTCCGGTTTATGGAACATTGTTCTACCCCTGTAACGCCTTCTGTCCTACTACTGCGGGTACTGCAATATTGTGCATAGAATTTCATGAATTTTTAATCATTCTGGCATGCATTTTACGTAATCATTGAATGTTGCAATTAATTTGCATTCAAAGTGTTGTCGACTGTGGGACGAATTTGCATTCTCAGAAGATACAATGCCGGCGGGGCGATGAAACTTCAAATAATTCTAAATGGATACGAACTTTTGCGTACTCTTTCGAGGTGAATTTATAAGTTCCTTCTACAGCAATTTTTCTACGTTCTAATTGGCATCAGTATGTAATCGGTGTTTGCTCTGGTGACAATAATTTTGATTGATAAGTCAGAATGGCACATAAATTCTTGCTGATAGTTTTTGTTTTGCACTATACTTTAGTATTGTTTGGTTTGGTAGCTATAAAAATAGGTTCATATAGCAGTTTTTTCATTTACAAATATTTACAATAAAAAGTATGCCACAAGGATCAAGTTTTAGTCAAAATTATTTTTATTTTATTCTAATACTGTTTTTTAGCCAAATTGAAAAAAAAAAACGAAAAAAAGGAGCTTAATTTAGAAGGCGAACAAGTTTTTACACTATGATTGATGCCGTCAAGGTACTTGGGAGTACCTTTACATTAGGACCACTCACAATTTATCAAGTTTCTCGATACTTCAACCTGCAACGCTATAAAAATGCAGTTTACCCAAGTAAAATCCTTTTGTGTTTTTGCTGTTAGAGTAACGAACAAAATACAAGGTACAGAAAATCCGGCTCCCTTACCATTTTCCTGGAAAATTCTTTTACCTGCCGCTTCGCATGTAGTCGGTGATGTTCACATGCACTTTATAAACTAATTCGTAAAATGCAAAATTAGTCGAGATTTGGCTGCTATTTCAGAAGGATTTACTTATGTTAGGTGAATTGTGCTCAGTTATTTTTTGGAAAACGTGAGAGATTTATTATGTGAAAGTGCAGAAATTTTAAAAGTGGTGTGAGCTTTGCAAAAATATTTTTAATTGGACTTCTTCAAATGGGAGGTGTAAGGACTTTAATACTGAAAAAAAAAAATCCGCTATAATTGCTTTGCTAAAAACAGTAATATTTTTCTTTCGTGAAATTGCTAGAACAGAGAAGGTACACGGAAAAAAGGAAATTGTAGCTGTTAACAACGACGATGGTTCTCGCTAACACTTTTATGGTTAAATATCAACTAACCATCATTTTCTGTACTATACACATTTCTCGTAGTATTTATCGGATTGTTCCATGAACACTGTAATAGTTCTGAATACAATATTTTCGGTAAATATTACCTTACGGTAATATGTTAATTTTACATGATCGTTGTATTTATTACATATATGAAGTAACTAATCGTAAACAAGCATATGTTACTGCTACATATTAGTTGTTGATAAAACATTTTGTTGTTTGCATAAAAATGTAAGATCCACATTTTCGGAGTAATATTTGCAATTTTTGAGTTATATTCACAAATAATCTCTTTCATAAAATCTACGACTTCATTGTTCTTGAAACTATGAAATTGTTGCCTGCTGTAAAAATCAAAAAATATTATTTTCGTTTTTATTTCAAATTAAAAATTTTTTTTTGAGTTTTACAAAAATTTTATTCATTTCCTCATTACAATAGTATCGTATTAATTACTAGCGCATATGTTACAAGATACATATATTTTTGTTTGTACATTGAACAAAAAAAGAATAACATTACAAGCTGCTAAATAAAGATTTTGCAGTTTTCTGGCGTAACGTAAACTAAAATAAATAATAACTCATGAGCAATCCAAAAATGGTTTTATTCTGGTCGCTAGTTCTCCATTAGGAAGCTTGTGCAAATTTGTAGGCAATGAATTGATATCTTTTAAAGAAAAGCACTCCCAATTATTACCGTCAACTTCATCATTAATACTATAATATTGATTAAAATTAATGTCTGTATGTCTAATAGAAACACATAATACGAAAAAGTCTTTGGAATTAGCAAGAACTAAATATTTAATTTTAAAAAAGTTAAATTTCTTCAATGACTTAGAGAAAATTTTTATTATCTGATTTGTAGAAAATTTTATACCGTTAAATTCAATCCAATTGTATACTAAGATCTCCTTGTCTAAAGATTTAAAGCATTCAAAATGAAAGTCGGTTGGTAGATTTAAGTCAGACAAATGTAAAGAATATTCTGGACCAGTACTAATATTAACTTGCAATCCTTTTCTGGAAGCTATTCTAAATGAAAGCTTTAATTGACTTTTAATTGATATTTATTTGCATATATTCTTTCTTGAGGTAGTAACGTTAGCATACAATTTAGATTCTCTATGCTTCGCTTCCATTCTCATATTATCATAGTCCTTACCACTGATATCGGATTTCAAAAGTTTCAGTAGATTCTTGGAATTTTGATTTTGTATATGCTTTCCGAAATATTCACTTATTTTAGGAATAAACTCTTCCCAGTGGGAGAGGAGGAGGAGATCTTTCCCAGCATAAATAAGTTCGCTTAAAATCGAGCTCTATCTGTAATGAAAAATATAATTATACATAGAATAAAAGTTTGTTAATAGAGCGTGTTTGAGTTTTACCAAAGTGTATCCCTTTTTTAGGGATATTGATGACCAATCCCCAATAATAGTCTTTATATTTACTCCAGATCTCCTGAAACAAATCTGCCTGTATTCAAAAGATTCTGACTAGCCTTTCTATTGTGTTTTAGAGAACATTCAATTCTTTTCCCTTCTTCTTCTGATACTGAAATTTATTTTATATCAACTTGAAGCAAGATTATTGCTTAAATAAATATAAACTAGAAGAAAAAAATTCATCTAAGCTCAATATTTTTTCAACATGATGAATTGTTCGGATTGAAATTTGGAAACTCTGCAGCTCTTTTTCCACACAATGTGTATTTTTTTTTTCCACCTGTAATAATTTCGATTTCGGCAGCACTTTATGTCTTACATGCTTCACTGTCCAAAACTGATTAACAAAAACAAACGATATAATGTGCTACACGCTCTGTATATCGTGCGGATTAACTTTTAAATTGTATATGCTACATTTTCGGTAGTAAATAGAACATATTTTTTGTTTAAGGTCGCGTCCGGAACAACGAAATTGTAAATAGCACATTTTCAATTGTAACTTCCACATTTTCGGTGTAAGATATAAAAAAAAAAGCAGTGGCGTATCTTGGTTGAAACATTTGCTCACTATATCTTAAAAAAGGCGTCACTGCCAAAGTCAAAGGAATTTTTTTCAGATGTTGAATAAAAATCTTCTGAAAATGGTAGGCCTTAACAAACTGATTATGGAGACAATTTTTATACTCTAGATGAAATCTATAGGGTACACTTAGTTAGACATTCCACTTGTAACACCTCGAAATAATGATGGTAGAGCAAAATGGATTGGACGCCCACGCATAATATTAAAAGTTTGTGTGCACGATAACTCGAGAACACATTCACTTAGAAAGCTTAAATTTTGTACGCGGACTTTAAAAAATAAAAGTAAAATTAAGTTCGAAAATGAGACAAATCGGGCAACTCCCTCGTTAGGTTACCGCATACAAAAATTTCGTTTTCACTATATATTTGGACACTGTCTGAGAACGCGTCGACGTATAGAGCTGAAATTTAGTACGTGGTGTTTTCATTGTACTAGCAAATAAAATTTCAAAAATGGACTAAATCGGGCAACTCCTTCTTGGTGTTGCCATATAAAAATTTAAGCTATTTACGTATACTGTGAAAACCATCATTCGAAGACATTTTTATTGTACTAAGAACTTCTTCAGAATACGAAATCTTATAAAACTGGTTGTAATCATTTTTTCTGTCCGACAAACCGTTCTAGAAATATATGCGAAGAACCACTTCAAAAACTAAACTTGCACAGAAGGGTGACAATACCAAATTTCATAAGGGCATTCATTTAGGGTATCATAAGAATTGGTCTTAGACCAATTCTAGCTTTTTTACGTGTTGTTAAATGGAGTGAAATTCCAGTGCGTCACACGAATTAGGTGAATTAAGGAACCTTCCGCAATAATTTCGATTTTAAATGAACACAATTTTACTTCATATTATGATGATTTTCATTGATTACTTACCTGGCTGGCTGACTTATTCAATAGAAATCGTAAATGTAGTACTTTAATGTAATTAATAATTTCAAAAGCACTTAATAGGTATACGTGGTTGTTACAATTTTATAAAATAATAGAATAAAATGTATACCTAACATTTGCATTGTAAAAAGACAAATAGCATGAAAAAGTTTTAAAAACAATTTTGTTGCTTCAATTACAATTTTCGTGTATAAGAAACAATTCTTCAGTACATTTTTTATACGTTGATTATACAATTCCGTTGTTGATAAAACCGTTAAATGCACAACGTCGATTTTGTTATGTATTCAAGACATTTGCATAATGTTATATTTACAATTACTTTTTTTCCGTGTATTTCACCAAACGGTTATAAGAATATCGAAAAATCAAGAGCAAGCAAGTAACAAGCGTCTAAATTGCTGTGGTAGAAGATAAACAACACCACGAATAGACCGTAGAATAGTCGTAAAGACTTGCGAAAGGCGTTTCGCATTTCAGAGAAGCTTGCATGAAGATCTGCAATAAGAAGAGATTTAAATATCGAGAATGACCTTAAGGAGACATTTATACGAGGTTAACCTTAAATCATGGTAGCCAGTGAAGAATCCTACGATCACAAAGAAAATGCGACGAGTCAGAATGCAATGACCAAGAACTCATCGTAATTATTCAGTGGTTGACTGGAAAAAAGTATAATTAACATTTCTTAAGCATTTTCATGCATTTATTTTTGCTTACCGGTACAATATTTATACATATACACTTCTCGATATTATTCCCCATAAATTCTCTATGGGGTTCAAGTCAGGACTACAAGCTGGCCATTCTAAAACTGGTATATCCTTTGAGTTAAACCAAGCTTTTGCCTCTCGGGATACATGTATGGTAGCATTGTCTTGTTGAAAGACAAAATCTGGTCCAACAATTGACTCTGCGTGATCAATAAGCAAGTCTTCGAGGAGTTCAATATACTTTTCCGAATTCATTCTTGTGGATATTGTAGCCAAAGGAAGCTTCCCATGGTAACAGAAGCATCCCCAAACCATAACCGAACCGCCACCGAAATTGCGGGAGAGTCGTAATTTCTTATCTCTTTTTAGATCGTGCCAGTTGTGTTGAAATCCGTACGGTCCGTCTAAATCAAACTTATTTTTATCACTGAAAAGAACCTTTTTCCACTCATCTTTTTAAGAAATGTAGGTTTCCGCAAACAGTAATCTTGCACTTTTATGTCGCTCCATTAATTGTGGTTTAGGCTTCCTTTTTGTCCATATTGAATTGTCGCTGCTACTCAGAATTCTTCTTACGTGTCTCACCGTTACATTCAAGTCTAAATCTGCTCGAACTTGAGACGCATTCATACTTTTGTTTATGGCTTTCTGCCAGATTAACCGTTTTTGACATTCATTTATGGTAGGTTTTCTGCCTGTTCGTCTGATAGTGTTGTACCTGTCTTTTAATTTTATGTAATTATTAATTACACATACAGATCTATTAAGACGTCTTGCAATTTCCCGGTTGGAGAAACAGCCTTCTTTGTAGGCATCAATTTTTGCCCTTTCCTCCATCGAGAATACCACTCCTTGTGGCATTTTTATATAGAAAACAGTAAATTTAATTTATTAAAAAAAAAAATGAGCTCCTCACAGTGCAATTAATTCACTTACTTCAAAAATTTTCATTTAGTTGCTCCAAATTTCACAAATACAAGTTTCTAATTTACTGAACTTATAAATTTGTCCGCTTGAAATGCATGAAATATACTGACTGAGTAAATTATAAGCAGAAGAAGTAAAGCTTATGACATAACAGTATTTCTTGGAATTGTATTTTACAATACGCACAAAATAAAAAAGTATTCAAACTTGCATCCACATTTTAAGTGCAAAACGAAATTTTTGAATGGCAACCCTATGAAGGACTTACCCGATTTGTTCCATTTTCGAACTTAAATTTTAGCTTTCTAATTATACTCGCGTTCTCGAGTTATCACGCTGGCGGACGAACGGACTGACTGACGGACATGCAAAAATCAAAATAACTTTTATTAATATTATGCGTGGGTATCAAATCTATTTGGCTCTACCATCATTATTTCTCTGCATTACAAACAGAATGACAAATTTTGTATACCCTATAGATTTCATCTAGGGTATAACAATGAACTGTGATAGGGACAAGAAGCGCTGCGAGCTTCCAGGGAAGCGCTTCAGGAGGTTTCATACAGCGCTCTTTTTCCCAGTGGATTCGGTCATGCACGCATACATACTAAAATCCAACTAAGTAATTTGGATTTGTTTTATCGATTTGCAATTTTCATATCCTTTTCTGTGTTATTTAGTCACAGAAATGAATTGAAATAGATTGAAAAAAAAAAAAAACAAAAAAAAAACAAATTTCTGCAACACTGAAGTCTAATTGAATCATTCAGAGAATGCAGATATTTTTCATTTGCTAAATGATTGCTTTAAAGCCAACCAACCGGGTTGCCATGCCATGCCACAGTTCAGCAGTTGTGCAGTTACAAAAGGCACAATTTTAATTGTGATTACTTAATACGCAGTGATATATCAGTCGCGAATGGTTGCAAAATTGATAAACTATACGCACTTTTAGCTTTAAGCCCTGACGTAAACGATTCGATGAGATCGATAATTTTAGGGTATTAGATGATTATTCCCAACTGACTTAAATGACCCAAATGACCGAATTTTTTGCATGAGTCACTTATACTAAAAGACTCGTATGACCTGATGAGTCACAAAAATGAACGATTTTGAACATAACTAGTTTGAAACAAGTAAAAAAGCTGTATTGCGGTACATGTACGGCCAGCCTCTGGTGATCCAGATAGAGTATCGCCGTACATGTACGTCCAGCCATAGTCCAGCCCATTTTGGGTGGGTTTTTCTTTTTTTTTTACATAATTCTAACAATGATGTTTGTACGTATATTATTTCATATTTTTTTGTTTCCCTCTACCACCCCCCCCCCCCTGCTGTGGGTAAGAAATTTCGTGATTTTACGATGAAACGTCATTTTCAAAAAATCATATCTCGGGAACGGAGTAACCGATTTTTTGATTCAAATGCCGAATGAAGCTTAATGCTTTATATTTTTCATAAAAAAATATAGCAGCACCGAACGAAAAATTTTTTTGTTATTAATTGTTTTTTTTTTTCAAAAAAATAGTATGATTTACTATTGAGGACTTCTAGCACTTTTTTTTTACATTTTTATTTTGAAGTTAGAAGTTTTATCTATCTATGTATAAAAAATTGAGATGAAGTTCGGCTTCGTTTTTGAGAGAAAAAAATATGGGTGAGCTGTACATTATTCCGAGAAAAATATTCATCTCTGCATTTGTGCGACCGTCGAAACCCTTCCTGAAATTATTACGATTCCGAAACTCGGAACACATGGAACACATATTCTTTTATTCCAATGAAATGCACATGCACAAATCAGAGTTGCGATTGGATGTAATCCTACAGAGTTAGTGTCGATATAAGGTGCAAAAAATCTAGTACCTACATCAGTTAGAATATAAATAAGGGAAGTACTAAAAAAGTGCGTATAGGGAAAAAAGGCAAAAATAAAGAATGATGTCGTTTTAAAAACAAATCAAATAATACTGCGCCACCAGGGAGGGGGGTTTCAAAGTTTGTTCTGGTACGTTTTGGAAAATCTAGTACAGATTCCAATATATTTTTTTCTGAGAAGAAGTTTGAACAGCTACACCCCTATAGTCCGATGTCAAATGGCTGAGTTATTATTGGAAAACCAAATATCCCTCTAATTTCCCTCCGCCCTCCCCCTACCCACCCAGTGACCAGATTAATATTATCTTTAGCCTAGGATCGCAGCTCTCATTTAAGACATCAATGAACTGTCTGCGACTCTTTGTTCAGGAGATATAACCAAAACATTCCAAACTTTTCCCCCTTTAGCCCCTACCCCACGCAAAGCCGACTTGACCAAAAGATGCGCGGCGTCGAGACGAACATGCAAACTAAATTTTGAGAGAAACCGTTCCCTCCACCACAAAAAAGATCACTCCGTTCAATTTGCGAAATCTATCGAAAAATGCAAAAATATTGTCACCCTTCTGTGCAAGTTTGATATATTCCTAGAACGGTTTGTCGGACAGAAAAAATGATTCCCAATTTTATAGGATTTCGTATTCTGAAGAAGTTTTTGGTACAATAAAAATGTCTTGGACTGATCGTTTTCACAGTATACGTAAAAAACCTAAATTTTTATATGGCAACACCAACAAGGAGTTGCCCGATTGAGTCTCTATGTCAATGTATTCTCAGGCAGTGTCCAAATATATAGTGGAAAACGAAAGTTTTGTATGGCAACCCCACGAAGGAGCTGCCCGATTGTCTCATTTTCGAACTTGATTTTACTTTTTTTTTGTAAAGTGCGTGTACAAAATTTCAGCTCTCTGAGTATACGCGCTCTCGAATTATCGTGCGGACGGATGGACGGACGGACAGACAGACGGGCGGACATGCAAAAATCAAAATAACTTTTAATATTATGCGTGGGTGTCCAATCCATTTTGCTCTACCATCATTATTTCGAGGTGTTACAAACGGAATGACAAACTTAGTTTACCCAGATTTCATCTAGGGTATAAAAAGGGCTTAGAAATGGTCAAACCGAAACAGAAACATCGCCACAGATGTGTTTTCATGTAATAAAAGATAATTCGTATTTGTGGGGCTTATTGACGAACTGGTCATCACTCCAGTTAGGTCAACTTCATAAGGATGCTTGACGGTAATTATTTATATCACATTTTGTCCCTGATTAACCCTATTTGGTATTTTTAGTATATTTAAAGCTTCAATGATTTAAGAAAAATCTAGTGAAAAATCGTTCGTCATTATGACCCGGCTCCCATACTTATTCCTATAAAATATAACATGTTTCATCAAACCACACTTCACCGTTACATAAAGGATCAATTACAAAAAAATTGTTAGTTGGCCGATAATAGATACGTACTTTCACCACCCTACATGTGGCAGGCCTTGCTCGTGCTGGGTTCTGATCTAGAGAACAAGTTTAGTAAGGAAATGACATTGAAAGGATGCACATGTACCACAAATTGGGAGCCAGAGTAAGTGATATGTAACCCTACGTGGGACATAGGACGGTTCAGTGAATTAACTGTCAAAATTTGACTACGTACGTAATACCTTCTCAATCGACTTGTATACAACTAAGTCTAGTCTAAAAATTCGAATTAAAAAACAAAAAAACAAAATAATATTTCATCTTGAATTACAATCAAAAAGCTCATTGGATACAGTCTTTGAGCGTTTCTTAAAATTTTATAAGATCTATACGCGGTGTAATTTTTCACACACTAGAAAATTTTCTGTCTTGTAATGCAATTAGGCAAGAGAATACCTTCGATAGCATGAATTCCTCTATTATAAGCGCGATATGACAGTCTAATTGGAGCGCATCTAGTTCACATACATCACCTATCCAACCATAGAGCATTACAAAAAAAAAAAACATATGATATTGCACCGACAAAATAAACGTCGCATGCATGAGACCACATAATACCTATATAGCTAGAGTAGAGAATCCAGTTGAGTTTAGGTATATGAACTGAACTGAGTTGGACTTATGTAGTTAATGCTGCAACGAGTACCTACGTCTTATATGCAAATGTCGAATGGATTTAAGTTAGTAACTTGAGACATTTTTCATGATCTCAAGTTGGAACTGGTTTTTTCGCTGATATCTGCATTCCTATGTGAAAGAACATTCTTCAAGATTCGGTCGTGGGTACATTGCTTATAATACATAGTATAAGGAACACACGCTGAGGGATTAGCCAACTGTGAATTTACGATTTTGCTAAGCAAATCAATCGTTTTTAAGTTTAAAAGACTTAAGTTAAGTGGCAATAGTAGTAGTAGTAGTAGTCTATAGTCTATAGTCTACCAGTGTGTGTTATTATGTAACACATATGTATAACGCTATTTAGTGCGTATCGGACCAAAGGCGTTCTCATGTTACCATTATACCATTGGAATGGACCTAGTAAATATGTCAAGTATTATTTAAGATAGATTTCATGCATAATCTCAGCACCATTCAACCACCAAGCTGCATTTCTCCAGCTGAGACAGAGTAATGTGTCAGTTTTTTTTTTTTTTTCCGATGCTGTCAAATAACGCCAACAGGTTAAATCACCCGGAAATTATGAAGCGAAAGAAATAAGTGAACTCCGCTCAATAAGAAACAAAGTGACTCATTATTAAGAAATTGAATTGATAAGAATCGTAGCAGTCGATTAGACTTGGGCCCATAGAATTATGCATTGCAGCATGAAGCCTAATCTAAAAATGTGTGGTCGTCAACTGACAGATTTACGACCGAATGAAACCGACACCGAAACTTTGTTTTGAAAATCTCTCTACATACACGTGTATACTCTAAAACCCAACATGAGATTTTTCACTTCACACTCTTTATTGTAACCAATCAAGTCTTTAAGGGTCTATGGATTTCATAACCGCTAATGTGCGGTTGCAGAATTAAGTTCCTCGCGCACGCATTCGAGACTGAGCTGAGGAGGAGACTCATTGAATTTTGACGTCTTGCTGCTTCATGCATGCTGTGTGTGTATGGACATATGCGCGTGCACTAAGCTTATCTTTTCACTGTTTGGATAAATCGTGTTTTTTTTTGTTTTTTTTTACTACTGCGAGAAAAGTAAAACCGCAGACGACTATTGTTGTCAACGCCGATCATGTCCCTTTTTGTTCCCATCTATATCGATTGATTTATCCACTTAACGTGCGCAGGAGGTGGTAGTTTATACAGCAACATAATTATATGTATGTCTATAAGTTTGCTGTGGTTTGCGCAGCTTACTGATGCAGGAAAGGGATATCGTATACTATACATACATGGATGCGTAATCAATTTCTAAGTTAAAAAAAAAAATTTTTTTTTTTCACCTTAACGATTTGCAGACATAATCGAACAAAATGTGCAACACAAATGATGGCAATCGTTGTGTACAATGAAGAAATTTATTTGCAATAATTTTCGCACCGTTTGCTAGTACCGCATTGCAGCCGCTAAACAGAGACTCTCTATACGTAGAGTAAAATAATAATGACAGCATGAAGCTGCAAAAGTTGAAGAGGAGACTAATGTAACTTGGCTGTTGTTGGAAGTTGGTAGAAAAAAAAAACAAAAAAACGCCAATTGATTGGCGATAGAAAATGCAAAAACTATCAACATCCAAAGCACGACAATGGAATTATGAGGAGAGTACCTACCTATACTATAGAGGAAATAAATATTCTGTCAGGCTGCATCTATTGTAGTGTCAACTATGCATGACAGATACAAGAGATTTTTTGGTTTGACAAAAGTTTTGATATATGTCTTCAAAATTGGGAAGGATTGGTAGTTAGATGGATCAGTGGACATATTCACATGAACATATTATAGTAGAATCTCAGTTAATAAGACTTTTGTGATTAATAAGACTCACGTTATAATGGGGGTTGAGAAATATTTAAAGTATTGTATATAGTCGAACTTCCAATGAATCACTGTCGAACAGATCTGAGTCAAGGTTTGTCGAAAAATTCATTTTTTGTTTGTTAATTTGAAGGTCCATTTTTACAATTTTAACTGAATTTATGTTGGCAATATTCAGATTATTGGAGCATATTTAAGGACTGCTCGATGCATTATATAACGCATCTCAGGATAAATTAACAACATACAGTGTAGGTCAGGGAAAAACTTAAATAGCTTTTCCATATAATTTTTTTATTTACTGTAATGAATGTTATATAAATTATAAAATTTCCGTGTATTAGGACGGTCAGGAGGAAAAACATATCTTTAGTTTGTGAGAATTTTATTTGTTCTCCGACATTTCGGCTGATGTCTCGAACCGTTCTCCAAGGACGCAGTCTAATTATAAACATTAATGTATCTATTGCTTGATATAAAAATTAAAAAATTAGAAAACAAAGGCTATTTACGGATTAAACAACTTTGTAAAAATATTAACAGGTAAAAACAGCAAACACTAATTAAAAACCATAGTATCAAAAATAAATAAATAAATGACAAAACATGGTAAAAGAAACTATAGGAGTTGTAGAAGGTTATCCAACCACTCGTCAAAAACAACTGGTGCTAGACGTAGAGGTTACATGGATTTCGAAGGTTAAAAAAGCATTGTTTGTTTTTAATTTTCTTATCTATAGGACAATACGTCTAAAATATTTTCCCAAAGTTTCATGTCAATCCGATAAAAATCGAGTAGTGAGAGAGAGAGGGGCTTTGGAAATTATCCTCAGCGACGCAAGTATATTGAGGCAACTGCTTAACTATTGTTTGTCTGCTTCTCGCGCTCGCTTCCCTCATTTTCTAAGGGTCACCTATTTTAAATATTTTATTTTAATATGCCCTCGTAATTAGAACTGTAGCATGATCTTTGCTTTATAGAGTTGGAATCGACGATTCTATGTAAGTTAAAAAAAAAAAACAATTGTTTTTCTTTTGTTTTATTCGTACTTAAAACTCTATTTTTTCTAAAAATACTATTTTTGAACTCGGTGGACACAATTTCTCAAAAACTAATGGCACCGATCTTATTGAAATTTTGCACACTTTTTCAAAATAGAATTGACTAGTAGTGACTGAACGAAAGTTTTTTTTTTTACGATTACAACTAATTTTACAAGACTATACGTAGTTTAAATTGCACCAAAAATTGTACTGTTTTTGCATATAACTCTGCCAAAAATTCAAATTTCATTTTTTTTTAATTTCTGATAAGGCTATCATGAGTTATCCTGACCATCGTGAACAGGTCCCACCGGCTGAATTTTCGAAATTTTTACAAAACATTCATTAGATGTTGCTCTTTTATATGCTTATAATTTTGAATAAAATTATTTTTTTATTATATAAACAAAAATAAAGAAAATATGCTTTTTTTGCCTTCGAAACCCATGTAATCCCTTAAAATACTTGGACTCCATGATTCCCATAGTTGTAATTATTTCGTGAAAACTGTAAGCTGTATTAGGTGAAATTTTCTGGCACTTTTGAAGTTATTAAGGCAATTTCGTTGTTATTTCTAGTAGTTAGCTCTGCTCAAAATGTCTCCCGGATTTTAAAAAAACGGAGTGTCCTTGTCAGTCAAATTTAAAAGGTTGATACCTATTAGTGGTTCAGATACGATAAAACTTTTTTGTGCAATCCTGCGTGATTATCTAGAATCCCCTTAGAATCAGATCAATTAGAATAAAATAAAATAAGTAAAAAACGAGTTTTCAAACAAAACTGAGGCCAAGCCGCATGAAAAAGTAGAAAATAAACTTTTCTTTACACACAGAGGTGGACTCAGATTTTTTGATTGGGACATTTTTCTTGAATATTCTTTCTCTTCATGAATCAAATCACTTATTACCTCTGATTGATCATACTGAAATATATCGGTGATTGTCAGCGAATAAAATCTAAGTCCAGCTCTGTGTGTGAAGAAAAGTTTATTTTCTACTTTTTCATTTTGTTTGAAAACTCGTTTTTTACTTATTTTATATTTTCTGCCTTTTTTACGTTAACTAAATTGTTATTACGTGCTGCATGGAGATATTTTAAAACAATTTTATGACGGCTGAAAAGGCACCAGTTTTTCAAAAAATTTATTCGAGTATCAAATCGTTGAAGTACTGCAACGGTTTTCTGAAATTCAAATTATGTTTTAAACAGCGCTTTTTAGCTGTATTCCCATATAACATGAATTTTCCCGATTGTCCATGTTTTCCACAGACTTTACCTATTACCAGAAATTTTTTTTTTAAAAATTTACATGAATTTTCCTCGATTTTTCATGCAAGTTTTTATGATTGTTGAGGAGAAAGTATTGACGGAAAAAAATGATTTTGCATAGCTTATAACACTTTTTTGTCGGAAAATTTTCCCGAAAAGTCGGAAAATTCCGGAATTTTTCGAAAAATTTTCCAGAAAAATTGAAAATTCGGCATTTTTCCTGAAACAGATTTATCACTAATCATATCAATGAAAATTTTTCCGATGATTTTCCCGCTTTTCCGGGTTTTCCATGGAGTTTTCCACAAAAGCAACTTTATGCAACTCATTTCGCTCTACAACTTTGTCTTAGGTTGCAAAACGCTCAAATGCTTCCTTGGTCGGAAAAACTCCGGAAAAGCGTTTTACATGAATTTTCCTCGTATTTTTCTGCAAATTTTCACAATTGTCGGAGAGAAAGTAATGATATCAGTTGATAGGGAACTTGATCCTGCATAATTTAGAAAACTTTTTTACCGGAAAATTCCGGAATTTTTTTTTCGTAAAAATCGGAAAACTGCATTTTTCCTGACACGGATTTATCACTAATCAAATTTGTACCAAATTTTCAAATGATTTTTCCCGATTTTCCGGGTTTTCCATGGAAATTTCCGGTTCACGCAACATGAACCTGTGTGCCAAATTTCACCACGCTGTGATGACGAAAAGTGGGTCTACGAGATTGTCAAAAGTAGTAAAAAAGAAATATATAAATATACAGACAGACAAATTCGTGTACGAGTTAAAGGAACGGGCTGGCCTCAAAAACTGGATAACTTAGATTTTTTTTTTATATTACAAGAATTCTTTTTATATTATTCGATTAAATAATTTCTTTATTAAGCTAATTTTGTTTTCTTTTTTCTTCTAGGTAAGTACTGAATAACACCCGCTGGAAGGTGAATTAAAATCTCACATTAAGGTAACTTTAGCAAAGAATGTAATTACATTTTCTCTAATGAATGTTGTGAACTTTTGCTTGGATAATGTTTCTTCGTTTCCTGAAGAAATAAAATTCTAGAAACGAAGTTCAAATGTTTTTTTTGTAATTGTGTGCAGTTGTTGAATTATTGCTGCTTCAATTATTTTGTTAACCCAGTGAGATATCAAAAAATTGTTTAGTATTATTATTATTTATTTGACTGGCAAAGTACAAAAGATTTGTTACTCTTTTTAGTACAAAATAGTTCCGGAAATTTATACATATGATAAAAAAAAACAAATATATATAAAATCTAAATTTAATTTAGAATTAAAAATCAAAAATCTACTATAAAGATTAAAGCGAAAATCAGAAATAACTACTACTATAAAAAGAACAAAATATTTATACTACTCAGGGACAGAAAAAATGAAAAAGAAAATTGAAATGAAATAATAAAAAAGGTGACTAAAATTTAGAAATTATAACTAAAATACTCAAAATAATTATTATGCTTTATTTGAGTAAATTGAAAATTATAAAATTATAAAAAGTTAGCTACGCTGTGAGACAGAAGAATAAAATGAAATAAGGAAGATTAATTAAAAACGTGGATCTTCATGATGCCCTTAAATGAACCGAAAGATCGCGTGTTATGTTCACTTTGGGGGAAGACTATTCTGTAGATATGCTATTTGGAGAGGATAAGAGATTTCCATAATTCATTTATAAAAAAACGTGGTATTATCATATTCATATTACTTTCCGAACCTGTGCGCTAGATAAATCCCGTTTGTTTGTAGGTACGTAATAGGTTGTAAATGGGAATCTGTCCACTCTGCTGCTTGAGATAATTTCGAATTCAGCAACCTTACAATTTTGTTTGGTAAGGTAAAACATGGTCGTGCCTAAAAAGCCCTGAAATGAAGCGGATATAATATAATAATATAAAAGTAAAGTAAGCTAGAATTAGGGTTTCGATTAATTTTAAGCGAATTTCTATTGATAATGATAATGTACCATCCAAGACTACAAAGCTAAATGATGTAGATCGAAAGTGCCATTATGAAATACAATACATTGGAACCTTGCAGGGTTTAGCTTTAGGCCGTTGGGATATCGTTTATGAATAAACTAAATAACAAAGAGCCCCCAATATTGAACCCTGGAAAATGTTAGAAAAATAAGGGAAGGTACTGGAATATTAGCATACAGTTTTACCACTTGCTTTCGATGGGTTAGAAAATATCAGATAAGTGCTACAGCGGAGGGACTGAAATCATAGGAACAATAGAGTTTCTGAAGCAAGATCGTAAGATTAACCGCTGACAAGATCTTTCGAAAAATCGAGCAGTTCCCCGGTAACTAAATTTTTATGGTCTAGGGCAGCTCTAATATTAGTGGGCATTCCCAGTACTGCGGTTTCAATGCTAGGGTTCCAACAGAAGTCAGACTGCCATTTGCTTAAAAGCTCCATGGAATCTAGATGCTCAGTTATTTTCCTATTCATCAGTTTCCATGTAGGAATTTAGAAGATGAGCTCTTTCCGTTTTTGTTTGATTTTCCAGCCTCGACATTGGTAATAGTTTTTTGAGGCAAAACAATTAAATTGTCGTTTAAAGCTGTGATAGACAAGAAATGATCTACATATATTTGAACTGTTCTGGGTTCTAGTTCTAGTCGTGATAATTTATGAAATTTATGCCTCTTGGTGGATGCTTGAGGCTATTATAAAGCTATCTGTACTCATAGGCTATTGAGTTAGAATAGTAGTTTCGTCTGAGCTTGCAATAAAGTTTACTTCAGTAAAACTATTCCTATCCATGGCACAAATTTCCGATTTTCGGAAGTCACATATAGCGATAGCCTTTGTTTGGCACTTTAGATATGCTCATCCATGTAATTCTGTAATATCACATGGAGTTAATGTCAGAATGAAGCAACTGCTGTCTGATTTCTTCAATAGAGTATCTTTTTATTGAACCCATAAAAGACCTATCTAATGGCTGCAATTTGTGTATTTATATTCAACACAGGATAGACTAATTGTCCTTATAATTTTTTGTGGCTATGAGGACATCTAACATAAATTCCGTTTATGGGAATAATGCCTATCCGGAATAAGCAGAACAGTCGAAGCTACAATTGGTTTTATCTGCTCGTTCGTTTTATCAACGAATTGCTCGATCCATTCCGTGAAGAGGTTGGATTGGATTTATCCAAATGCATGAGCTCGTTCTATAGAGCCTATTCAAATATTCCTTTTTTTTAAAGTTTGACTCTTATTTTTACGAGGAAGATTAGCCATAGTGGAATAGACTAGCACTAATTGCATACACCACTGTCACCAATGAACAACTTTCTGTAGAAGTCACTGCAGCCATTTACGTCGAACCCCAATTACTATTGGTCATTTTACTTAGTATGATGGAAAGACCGGTTTCGTCCACATTGCAAATTCTGTCTGGTGGGTAATTAAATATTTCTTAAATTGCTCTACCAGAATATTAAGGAACTGGTGTACTGCTCTCTATTTTTTAATAACTTTCTATCAACTTACAGACCCAAAACGTTTTTGTCTGAGCGCCTGAGAGTGCCGTTCGTGATGAAAGAGTTTTAGGGTAGTAAACGTGGATGGATTTACATGGGTTTTTTTGATTTAGAATGAGTGAATGGGAAGCTTTCTGATAGGGTTAGATTTTCTTACGTGTTGGGGCCTTTAGGATGGGAATGGTAATTACCATCCCTGGGGTTGTACAATTCGGGCCGTATGTGATATGAGTCGAGCGTCGAGATTCAAGCGTCGAAATTCGAGAGTTGATATTCGAGAGTCGAGATTCGATAGTCGATATTCGAGAGTCGAGATTCGTGAGTCCAGAGGCGATATTCGAGAATCCAGAGTCGAGATTCGAGATTCCAGAGTCGAGAGTCGCGACTGGATAGTCGATATTCGACAGTCGAGGTTCGTGAGCCGACATTCGGGAGTCGAGATTCCAAGGTCGAGATTCGAGATTCCAGAGTCGAGATTCGAGAGTCGATATTAGAGAGTCGAGATTCGAGAGTCGATATTAGAGAGTCGAGATTCGAGAGTCGAGAGTCGAGATTCTAGAGTAGAGTTTCGAGAGTCGAGAGGGTGTATTGAATTATGACCAAACAGTAGAAAATAAAATATATTAAAAAACTTTTAAAATAAATAACTTTTGTAAATAAAATGCACTAAAACGTAAAAAATAATTTTTTTCTTTTCCAGTGATATACACAAGAAAATTTTAATTGCAAATTAAGAAATGCTAGAACTCAGATTAAATCTTAAAAGTTTGGGCATGAATTGCTGTAAGACAATTCTGATTATAGTTATGGATGCCTAAAGTTTTACCATTTAATCTGAGTTCTAGCATTTTAAATTTTTCAGTTAAAATTTTCTTGTATATATCATTGAGAAAGAAAAAAAATATTTTTTTACTTTTTAGAGCATTTTATTTACAAAAGTTATTTATTTTAAAAGTTTTTTTTTTTAATATATTTTATTAAATAAGGTCCTTTTTCGAAAAAAATATCAGAGACATCCACTTAATCTCTTTGCATCAAAACGAATGTTAACAGAAGCACGTGCTGTTCAAATATCATAAGATTGCAGCAACAACATGGGTCCATTAAAGCAACAACATGGGACCAAACTCTCTCAATATTTCAGAAAAAAACGTGTTTTCATAAAAGCGCGGGAACATTTTATGATAGTAAAATCTGAAAACTTGTTTTATTCGTATAACTTTTAAAGAGAATACATTTTAAATGGAAAACAGTTGAAAATCTCGACTGCTTCTTAACTTTTTATTAAGTTAACTTTGCTAGTGGATTCCATAGTTTAGGTACTATCACTACTTCTCTGTTTTTTCACGTAACTGGCGATAGGATAGCTTTCCGTTGCACAAATACCAATTAAAGGGTTATACGTACAATCAATAGCCTTTCGTTTTTCACGTACTGGCGGATAACTATGTAGGTAGAGGCGGATATTCTAGATTACCCTGAAAAGCCAGTTCAACTTCTAGAATCTTGGGATAAAATGTTTAGGTCGGAGGTTGGAGGTGCCTATAGTGAATCATATGGATTCAAAAAGTACCTAAGCGGCGGAAAATTTCCTTTGGAAAGACTTCACAAATAGATCTATAAACGTCTCGCTATATACAGGTTCGTTGCACATCAACAGCAGCTGTATTTTACAAATATTATTGGAAATTAAATTAAATCTAATTACGAACAAACAAGTTTTTCAAACGAAAACGAATGTTGTATTTCATGTAGTTACACAATTTTCAAACAGATGACGGTGTATGTCTCTGATATTAGTGTAGAGATGCAAATACCTACAGGATTCCAAATTATCACCTTTTTGCGCTGTACTGTGCATGTAGCACTATGCATGTCGAAATCAAAATAAAATAAATCGCTTAAGGATGGAAGTGAATTTAATTTTTTTTTTTGTAGACCGTGTTAAATCAAAATTGCCCTGTAAAAACATGGCAATTGATCAGCAAATATCATCAAATTTTGAAGTTAAGAAATAATTTAGTTGTTGAAAATTTTAAATTGATTGCTTATTAAAACAAAAACGATGGACTTGACGTAAGGAGTATAAATTTTCACTTTATTTGCAACTATCTAAAAAATAATCCTCGTTAAAATTTATTGCTTAATACAAAATTTTGTACCAAATGTCATTAGTAGAATAGACATTGATTGATGAATGCAGAAAAAATGAATTTTCTAGTTTATATTAAACTTTCACAATTGTTTTAATTTTTTCTTGAAAATGAATATATTAATTGTAAATTACACTTAATTATACTTTTATACACTACTTTCTGCAATTTGAATAAATATTATTAATTAGGTAATTAGCACTCACTACCCAAGCAAGGGAAGTCTTTCTATTGGTGAAAGTTCAAGTGAAAATATTCATAAGATTTGTTAAAAACTTTTCACAAGCAAAAAAAAAAAGAAAAAAAAGTATAAACATTAAAATTAAATCCAAGATCAAATCAAGGAAACAAACATCATTTCATAACGTATATTATCTGAGAAAAATAATTTTCAATTAACATTTCTATACCTACCTACATACAAAATTTTTCACAAAGACTCTGATATAATCTGATAATCACTTCCGGAATATATTATTTATCTTTTTCTGTTGACCTGTGAACCTCCCGCGAACATTTCCCTAAGTGATGGGTAATAACAAACAAATTTTAAATATTATTAACCGTCCAGTTATGTCATTAATTCCCAATTTTCTTATTTAGAAATTATCATACAAATTAATCTTCAACACCAACAACATTTTGTTTCTTCTACTATATGCACCAAACTATCTGCGCCTATATGGCAACGAACCTATGTAAGAAGTTCCCATAAAGTTTGAATAGAAAAAAAATAGACAAAAAAAAAACATTGTGGCTGGGTCTTATCTTCTCATCCCATTAGCACAGACAGTCAGTCCCATCTTCGTCGTCTGCAAGCAGCAGCACGCTAGACTTGTTTTAAATTGGTTTCATTCATTTATTCTCATCTTAATCAAAAGAAGATCTAGGACAAATCGCCATAAAAATTGGCAAAAATCTACATAAAGGCGCCCGCAATTGCAAAAGAATTCAACTAGCTTATAATTCTCGTCCGGTCTTAGATACAGTATGGTCTGGCTGGACAAGCATCAAGCTGGGTCAAGTCAGAGAAGATTCATTAATCAGGTAAGGTTGATGTGGCCAACAACACGAACCTCCCTCATTCAAATACCATCGCGATTGCAAGTGAGGTAAAAGTGATTTCCCACACTCTTTGGACAATAAAGTAAAAAAAAAAAAGAAAAAAAAACGAAAAACCTGATCGCAAATAAAATTAATTCCATTTGGCAAAGTAGGTACTCATGGTGAACTGCGCTGGACCCCAGACTTAACTGGCTAACTTTGACTAACTTTGACTTAGGACATAGGAGTCCGAGAAAAATTCTATACCGCTGTTCCAGGCATTGTGTGCGGTGTGTGGATTTTATCTACTGATAAGTGGAAATGGCGTCTCGAAGTAGATGGAAAGGAATGAAAAACGCAACCAGGTGAGGAAAATGATTCATTTCTATGGAAAACAGAAATATTAATAACGAACGATGTTGACGCATATTCATGGTTTATGTGACCGGCAGGAGTCCCTGACCATTTAGTAGACGATACGAAACGGTGCGCCTGCAAATCACCATGAAATGAAACGTCTTCCTGGCTTTGTTTAGTCTTACTTCATATTGCCACACGGTGGAGCTGTTTCCATTTTTTTTTTTTCTTAATTGTTCATTGAGATGAATGCATAGGGCAGCCGCATTTTTATTTTTATGCACGTTACATACCAAACTAGGCTTAAGAAATAATTATGTTTATGTACATATGTATTTGGTCTAAGTTAAACTATAGCTCAGAGTAATGATCGCGATACCAACCATGGACCAATAAATGTCATTAGAGGTCATTCTTCTCCCGATGGTATGCCATATGTATACCTATATTCGTATAACCTACCCATTCAATATGGCGTAAAAAAAAAATCACTAACTCTTGCCTAACTCCTATCCGCACAAAGTCAAAGAATTTAATTGTTTTCCAGCACCTACAATAGGTTCCTTGTTTTTCTGAGTCATGATTCGCTTAGGAATCTGGAACTATAGTCGGAAACGAGAACAAACCAAACCGCACGAATGAAATGTTTTCCGTGCCCGAATACCATGATGCTGCTGGCCTGTAATGGATATAAAACCACAAGATATCCATGGACATATATATGTATATATTGTATGTGGGCAATCGCTTTTATATTATTGTTATTGTTATTATTATAACTATTATTGAGCAGAGGCTATGGGGTCATTTGGTAATCGTCATGTCATTACTGAACCTGTGGGAATTGATCGCAAATACAAGATTGTTGAGAAAAGAAATTGCAAGTTGAATTGAAGTTGGAGTGATTTCGCTTTTATTATGTTTTTGCGAAATTTTCCTCCAAGTAGGTATTTTGTCGTGTCCTTTTGCTTTCATTTTGGGTAGATATTATTTGATAGAAATTGAAATTATTTATATATTTGTTGGTCGTGACATCATTTCATTTTTTATAACTGGGTATGGTTTAGAAAAGATTTAAACGAGCAGTTATTTCTAATAACAAAAAATACAAAAATACACTCCCTTTAAAAATGTGAGAAGGAGAACACTCTCTCTTGGGAGCATAGATTTTCCATGAAGCCTCTCCATCTGTCTGTGTTCTGAAAAAAATTTACTTTGTCCATAGTTCCCTGAATTTGTAAGTATATTTATCGTTATATCTGTTATATGGCATTTTAACACTACTCCTTTCTCGTGGGTTCTACATTTTTTTTGCTTGTCTTGAACTTAAAGTATCTAGGCGGTCCATTTTTTGTGTCTTCTCAGAGCCATTCTACACGTAACCAATCATCTTGGGACCCAATCATCTCCGATTTGGATTTGTAGAGCTTGTATGAAATATAAAAATAGCACTTCTATATGTTTTGTTTCTCCCTCCACTCGCTCGCTATTGGGGTTAGACATTACGTGATTGTACGATGAAACGTGATTTTCAAAAAATCATATCTCGAGAGAGAGACTGGAGCAACCGATTTTTCTGATTCAAAGTCTAATGAAACCAAATATTTTACATTTTTCATAAAATAATATAGCAACACCGAAAGATTTTTTTTTTCTAATAATAGTATTTGTTTGAAAAAACTAGTACTATTTACTATTGAAGACCTCTGACCTGATACTTATCCGTAAGCCTTATCTAGCTAAGTAGAAATTGCGGTGATGCTCAGCTTCGTTTTAGAAATATGAATATTTATATGTCTTGACTATGGGAGCCCGTCGGCGTTGCCCGGCAATAATATACATAGATACCTAGATGGGTGGGGGTGGGGGTTTGGGTGTATATAGATGCATAATATCTATAACCTATTATCTGGCTTGATCCCGCGATTTCGTACCCTAGGGTTTCACTCTGTGCTCTCAGGCAGTGTCCAAATATAAGTAAAACACGAAATTTTTGTATGGCAACCCTACGAAGAAGTTGCCCGATTAGTTCCATTTTCGAATTGTATTCGCAATTTTTATGAAAACGCCGTGTACAAAATATGAGCTCTCCACCTTGATGCCTTCTCAGGCAGCCACCAAGCATATAGTCAAAAACAAAAGTTTTGTATGGCAATACCAAGAAGCGGTAACCCGATTTAGTCCATTTTTGAAATTCCATATAGCATGGCCATGAAAATACGACGCATCAAATTTTTCTGTATGGCAACCCTACAAAGAAATTGCCTGTTGGGTCCCATTTTTGAGCATAATTTACATTTTTTAAAAAAGGCCCGTGTACAAATTTTCAGGTCTCTACATCGAGCGTGGGAATGTGTACAAATATATAGTGAAAAATAAAGTTTTGTATGGCAATACCAAAAAGGGGTCAGCCAATTTGGTCCATTTTGAACTTGTATTTGCAATTTTCATGAAAATGTCGTGTACAAAATTTTACCACTCCACGTCGACGCGTTCTAAGCCAGTCCTCAAATATATAGTAAAAAACTAAAATTTTGTATGGCAACACCATGCCCGATTTATTTCATTTTTGTAATTTTATTTACTATTGCTCTGAAAATACCATGTACCAAATTTTAGTTTTCCGATTTGTCTCAATTTTGAACTTAAGTTTAAGTTTTTTTTTTTTAAACGCCATGAACAACATTTGAGCTCTCTACGTCGACGTGTGCGGGAGTTCCCAAATATATAGTGAAAATCAAAATTTTGTATGAAAACACCAAGAAAGGGTTGCCCGATTTATTCTATTTTTTAAATTTTATTTTCTATTGCTATGAAAACACCACGTACCAAAATTTAAGCTCTCTACGTGTACTCGTTGTCAGTCAGGCAGTGTCCGAATATATACTAAAAAACGAAATATTTGTATTGCAAACTTATGAACGAGTTTCAGAATTTAGTCCATTTTTGAACTTGTACTATATTTGTAAGTTTTATGAAAACGCCGTGTACAAGATTTCAGCCTTCCACATCTCGACAACAGCGCCATCTATCGTATTCGGAACTACCCTATCTTTCAAGCTGGAAACAACCAAACAAGTTTATAAAATTTTATTGAAATTTATTTTTGTTGTTGGTTGATATAACCCTTTACGCTTTTATTTATAACAAAAAGTACGGCTTCTTTCAATTCGTCGATCTGGTCGGCGTACAATTCAGCCCTCTCGATCTTCGTTGTCCTTGATTGCATAAGTGCTGCAATATAGGTGACAGTTTCGCTTTTCGGATGATCTGCTTTTCACCCATCAGAAATTCTTTGTACTTATCGTCCAATTTGTCAGTTCTTTCTTTGATGAAGGCATTGCTGAACTACTTACTTTGATGAACTATGTATGCATCAGCAACCTCTCTTGACGCCGACGGTGTTGGTAATAAGGGTGATATGCTACAAAATCAGTGGAATATCTCCATCCAGACATACCGAATCCTCCTCCGAGCCGTTGGCTGTAAAAGTGTCGAAGTGGTATCATAATTTGTGGTTGTATTATTGTAAAACATTAATTGAAAATAATTTTTTTTTTCACTTGCCTATCTTCTTATGAGAAACTTATTAACTGAAAATACTGCTACTTTAAGCGCTTCGTAGCACTTACGGAAGGGGTTTCCCGGACTTCGATCCTGTATGAATTCCGCAGGGACTTCCACCTTGATTTTAGTTTCGCTTTTGAAAGTAAACATATATCGAATTTTTTACATGCCAGATGCAACATTTATTTTATCAGCAAAAAAACTACAATATTTACAAGTTTTCAACATAATTCCGACAAATAATAACAAAGATATAATTAAAAATAAATATATAGAAAAGTCCAGACTCTGTCCGTACCGCGCACGAATACCAGCAAGTTTTTTTAATGAAAAAATATAAAAAAGAAAAACTTAAGAAAATTTAAAACTCTCTGTAACGAGTTCGAATCTCAGAAGATTTTTTTTTAATGAAAAATAAGAAAATATTAAAAAAATAAAAGCAAAAATCAAAAAAAAAAAAGTTAAAAAAAATTAAATAAAAAGAAATATTAAAAAAATTAATAAAAATTACGAACTATTAAGCACTTCAGCTTGTTTAAAATAATAATGAAATTCAGAATGTTTCTTAACTTCAATGCCCATGCGAATTCTGATACCCAATTAAAGGTGCTCTATGAATGACGTCATAACTAAGAAAGTAGCTGTCAGTGTCACTTCTTAACAGTTGATGTATATTTCTATATCTTATCCTTTTTAATAAAATGTTTATTTATTTATATTTATGATTTCATTAAATAATTTTATCTACTCATAAACCGTTGACTGAAAATAACTTTATGCCTGAGAGTGCCGTTTGCGACGAAAGAGTTTTAGGGTAGTAAACGTGGATGGATTTACATGGGGTTTTTTGATTTAGTGGGGAGCTTTCCGATGGGGTAAAAAAATATACGTTTTTGGAGGTTTTGGGGTGGGGCTGGTAAATAGCACCCTTGGGATTGTTCAGTTGGGGCCGTGTGTGATATCAAATTAAAGCTTTTGTGTTGAGTCTTATTAAATGGCATATTATCTTTTTTTTTCTGGAAGAAATTTTATACCAGAATTTTCTCACTCGAATATCTTTAAAATACGTGATTTTCTAATTTGTGTACAGAGGGGGGCAGATTGGTGCGAGAGGGGGGAGGGTGGATAGATTGATTTATTTTTTAAACGCTTTAGCCTAATGATTTACATATTTCATGGGAACATTTCAATTATATATGTTTAATGTTATATGAATTTTGATGTGAAATAAATTTTTCCAGTTTTTTCATGACAAAAGCGCGATAATCTTCTAAACTATATTTACCGCAGAGAAAAAAAATTACACCACAACTTAGATGCGAATTATTATGCATATATTAGTTTTTAGCGTATAAATATAATGACTAAAAGTATGAAATAAAAAATATTAAAATACCTTTCGTACATAAATTGTAAAATAAGTTTTTTCTTTCTCTGTGATATACCCAAGAAAAGTTTTATTGCAAAATATGAAATGCTAGAACTCAGATTAAATCTTAAAAATGGGTTGCAGTTAGAAAATTGTGATTATAATTATGGATGCCTAAAGTTTTACCATTTAATCTGAGTTCTAGTATTTCATATTTTACAATAAAACTTTTCTTGGGTAAATATATTTTATTTATTTTATGTATATATATTGATTTGCGGGAATAAATTCAACCAGGTTTTCTTTAAATGAAATCTTTTTTATTTACTTCAACTAACTTGAGCTTGATGCTGCTTCGAATATCAAATATTAATTGAGACTGGCATCATTATCAGCATCGAAGCAATGCCGATTCCGTGATTATGTCAAGCAACATTGCTATACCTCCAGTTTAGGTTTGACATGTATCGGTTCAATGTTAATGCCGTTGCCAGATGCCACTATTGCTTTTCGGCCAGGTCCTTCCTCTTATGTTATCTATAAAATTTCCCCTTTGAAGTGAACCATTTTTAACTATTTTAGGTGGAGATAATTTTGAATTAGGTAGGTACTACCGATGATGCACGAGGTTTATAAAAAACTGTCCGCAACAAGGTGACTTCAGAAATTAGGCGAGCAAAACGACAATATTTCAGCCCCAAATTTGACCAGAATCTCAGGCCTAAAGTTTTCTGGCGAAATTTATGCCATACAGGTGTCTGTGGAGGTAAAAGAAACAAAACTGTTATTCCGAAGACTTAAACATATTTTTCACATCTATCAGCTCTGCCCATAGTGGCAATCAGTTGGCTGCTTCTCATATATCAGCTATATATATCCGATAAGAGATAACTCATCTAATACCAATACCTATTTCTTCTGCTTTCATGGAATCGACTACAATGAGCTTGTGGTTCAATTAAGTCTAAGGCAGCTGGGCCTGACAATCTTCCACCTAGGTTCATTAAGCTTTTATTTCCCCTTATTGGTAAATTCGTTTTGCATATAGTTAACTCTTGCTTTACGTCATCCTATTTGCCAGCCGCTTGGAAGATGACAACAGTCCTTCCTATTGCAAAAAATTCTTCTCCTGAAACACTAGCTAACTTCCGCCCAATAAGTTTATTATGTTTCATATCCAAAGTCTTAGAAAAGCTGTTATATGTATAAACAGATAGTCGAATTTGTCGAGGCTAATAACTTTCTTGCGGGTTGTCAATCGGGTTTCCGACGCTTGCACAACTGTAAGACTTCAGTTCTGAACGTGACCTCTGATTTCAGGAAGTCTTTGGATCGTGACAAGGTCAGTGTTTTGGTACTTCTGGACTTCTCGAAAGCCTTCGTCAGTGTGGACCATCGTATCCTTCTCTAGAAACTTGGTGCTTCTTTCAATTTTAGTAGTTCGGCCATAGCTCTGTTAAAGGATTTCTTGGCAGACCGCAGCCAACGAGTATATATTGATAATAATTCATCCTCTGCACTGCCTTTACTTTGTGGGGTGCCTCAAGGTTAAATTCTGGGACCTTTGCTGTTCAGCTTAAGCCGGTCGATCGGTCTTCTTGAAGACTGTATTGAACGTATAAACTCTGATTTGGAAAGAATTAATATCTGGGCTAAATGTAATCCTTTGATACTAAATCCTGCAAATTCTCATTGTAAATAAAGGTAAAACGCTTGGAGTTGCCTTGAATCAACACATGAAATGTTGTGATTACATTAAAGCCATTTTCAGAAAAGTTTATGCAGGGCTCCGATGTCTATATGGCTTTCATCGCGTCTGTTGTCTGTTAGCATGCGCTTACAATTAATTAAAGCTTTAGTCTTGCCCCACTTCACCTATGGCAGAAATGTGTTTCCCAAGCTGGATAGCATCTATGCCAGGAAAGTCACACTGGCATTCAACGACAAACAGCTCGTTTATGGAATAATTTTCCGTTAAATGTTCAGAGTGTTGGCACTGTTGGCGCGTTTGAGAGATGCATTGATACATACATAATTTAACACTATTATTTTCTTTATTTTCTAGTATTCTCGTAGTACAATTTTTTCAACTGAATTTAACTTCCTCTTTAATTAATAAGAATTTGCTCGAACTTCCTTTAAATTTTTAATTCTTATTTTAAGTAGTTACTTTTCTAGCATCGCTTTATATAACGCACAAGAAAAGATGTGAACTCTTGTGTACAATAACCGCAAATAAATCTATTAATATATATTATACTGGAAAGTTTTTTTTGTATTTTTAAATTTTTTTCAAAAATCATAAGTCTTATAGTAATGGACTAAAGGCAAAATCATTCCATCCATCCATATTGTTGAATAATGCAAAATGCCATTGAATTGAGTTGTTAGTTGTGCCTAATTTTAAAGCGGATCATATAACCATTGTGAGCCTCCGAGCATGATTCGTACGAAATGCTTTTGAATTCTGACTAAATACCTGAGTTATGGTTAGACTCTAGTTTTGACTCTAATTGTATTAAATTTTCCCAGAGCTTGAAATGTTTGGCCCATTAATAATATATAATAGTTTTTTATAATGATTTATGTGACTTATGTGTGGTAAAAAAAAAAAAAAAAAAAAAAAAACAACATACCCGACAATCCATAGACATTAGCTCTAAGTATACTCGACCTTCTATTGACTTACTTTATAATTTCTTAGTTTTCCTTGGTGTTGTGGTTACCTATTAAAAAAAATTAATTAACAATATTTATATACCCTAGATTGTAGAGAATATTAAAAAAAAAAATTGACGACGTAGTAAATTTTGACCGTCTTCTTTGTCGGCTTAATTAACGTAGAATAAATTTAAATTTTCCTCGGTTAAATGCTAAGAAAAAATAGCACAAACAATCCAGTATTGACCATTAGTTATATTTGCAGAATTTTTAAAAACATAATGTTAGTTTCTTTTTGTTAGAAAAAAAAAAAAAAACGTGTCTAATTACTTAATACCACATCGCTATAGAGTTTACTGTATAAATATAAGCTCTTTACATACATTAAATGATTTTGCATTTATATTTAACTAGATTAAAAAGAAACTGGATTTTTTCTTAGATATCATCTTACCTTAGAGTTTTACATAATTATTAAGTTATAAATAAATATTCAAATTATATTTTCAAGTATCCTCGTCTAAATTTTTACCTCTTATAATCAGATCGAATATACGTTCTTATGAATAAAACAAAAAAAATATATTAATTGCACTTCAGCCAAAGGTTATTACATTTTAGAAAAGTCTACAATTTTTTTGTGTTATGTAATAATAATCTCGTGAATAAAAAACTGGTAAGACTAAATACTAATAAACTACATAAATGAACTTGAACGACAACAACTGAAACGTTGAAAAGTTATGTAAGCAAGCTCAAATTGTTTACTTCCGTAAATAATTATCACTTGAGTGTAAACTTGTATTTATTTACATAAATAAAATATTTGTCTTATTAAGAAATTTATGAGGAATTTTGCTATTGTAATATTACTAAGAAATCGCTCAAATTACTATGTGAGGTCACAAAATTTGTATGTCATTAACTTTGCTGCACCAGTGAAGATATTTTTCGCTTGCTTATTTGCAATGCAAGTTTTTTCTTAAATGAAAAGAGATTCTGAATCTTTCTCATACATACAGACACACACATTATATTTATTTTATTTATTTATAGTTTATTTGGATGCACTCTTCAATTCAAGAAGATTTAGAGCAGTACTTTGGTTTTAACTGAAATGAAATTGAAGTAAAAATAATTATTTTCAACATAATAATAATAATTTATAGCCATCAATGAGTAGTGAACAACTTTTTGTGTATCATGCCACTGCGGGTCCATCACCAGAGGTTGTCCCCAAATAGTTATACTCTCTAGAGTGCTGTGTTCCATGGTAGTTGACGACCTTTTCGTTCTACTAAGCCGCTAAGGTATTGAGTCACAAGGTTGTGTTGATGACTTACTTTCTTCAAAAGCTTCAAGAAAACCTACTAAGTTTTGTTTAAGACTCTTGTGCTGTAGACAAGTTATCAGTGAATCCCAGCAAAATATTAATGATAACTTTCACCAGGACTAGCTCTACCCTCTTTAGTGAGGAGTTTTAAATGTTAAAAAAAAATCTAAAAATCTGGGGGTGACTCTCGATGATAAGCTGAATTGAAATAAGTACATCGACAAAAGACAGTCCAGAAAAGTACACTAACATTGGCTGCTTTACAAATCAGTAGTCAGACCCATGATCACCTATGCTGCAGAAGCGTGGTGAAAAAAGTGTATACAAAAAACCAACCGAAAGCTAAATAAGCTTTAATGGATGGCATGCCTAATATTAACTGACACCATTCTCACAAATCTAAAAGAGTCCTAATGGTGTACAGAAGCCTGGCAGATGGATATAGTGAATGGGACTCAAAAGTCTATGCAATAAAAAACGAATTGATGCAAGTCCAATATTGGATATCCTATCAGATAGAATGGAAAATAAATACCACCTCAGTCTGCCATTGAAAATAAAGATACCAATAAGGGCGCGGAAATAAATACAAATCTAGTAAATGATTAGGCCTTCATGGTACAGTGAGAAAGGAGTAGAAAGGAGCAGCTTATCTAAATTTTCAAGAATCATTCAAAAGAAATAATGAAAATTTGAAAGCGGCAACGAGTTTTTATTGTTTTGAGATCTGTACAAAATACGAGTAAATTTTCAACCTACTGCATAATGAGCAGAGAACTTAAAAGACATATACCGAGGTACTGTCAGTTGCTGGCTTAAAGCCGAAATTCATAATATCATGAAGAAACTAGTTAGTTAAAATGGAATGCCCAGAAATCATTTTAATTGTGAAGAAAACCCATTTTGATTAAAATAATTCATATTTAGATTTTTAAAAAAATTATATTACTAGCTAAAGTTGACCGTTCTTAGAACGGTATTTGCTCTTCAGATTGTAATTTTTGTTTGTTTTGTTTTTTAACAATTTTAATTTTTTTATTTATTTTTTAATGTATTTTTCATTAAAAACAGCATTACAGACAGAGTCTGGTCTTTTATGTATATTTATTATTATTATTATGTTCACTATAAACTGGGTATCTAAATTCTCTGTAGTGTATACAGCAAACAGATTTATGGTTGTATTGCTGTCCTGATGAGATCGCCCTGTACTGCTGTTCGAAACACACAGTATACTTTCAAATTTCCATCGTGAAATTATTTTGATTTTAGACTTTAAACCAGCAGCTAACAGTACCTTGGTATATGTCTTGAAATCACATAAAAAATATACATACAATATATCTATTACAATTTTTACCCCAATAAATATAATTAGATTTAAAACATTTCTGATGTTTGGAAACAAGACTTTAGAGTCCATTTACTATTAAAATGTTGCATATTTTTCTAACTACGAAATCAAAATAAAGCAAGATGCAATTTACTCGTATGGGCGATCAATAATAGCTGCTCAGGGGTTATGCCAAGGCTCAGATTGGGTGGCAGTCACAAAGTGAAGAAAGGTAATGTCCAGCAGGCTAATGTTATTCAACCCTATTCTATTGCATGACTTAATCTTAAGTTTTTAGCTACTGCACCATTTCTTCAAGGAAAACTGACAGCTGTCATAAGAAAAGCTTTGTTTGATTTTGTAATTTTGTAATTTTCTTAGAAGCTTTTACAAAAAATATGAAATTAATGAAACATAGACACAAGCTTTGAATACTACATGTATTACTGCTTGCTTTAGTATATAATTATATTTTTTAAAAATTAGATGAGTGTTGATTTGGAAGAAGCCTTGTTGAAAAATTTGGAGTGAATCTAGCATACGCTACACTGTTTTTCTGACATATTCCCGTTTTTGCAGCCTCTTTATTAAAATTTAAATCAGATCACTCGCCAAATTTGCAATTTCACCAAAACTTATGTATAAACAATACGAGTACGTTGTCACCTCCCCTTCACATGTACGACCTTGGCTTGGCTTCTATTGAGACATGAACAAATATCTGCAGTTTTTTGTGGAAGACACAAATCGATCAGTTTAAGTTAGAACGAAGATTCTACTTCTTCATAAGAGATTTTGAATGGATTCAATAGACAATTTTGAAGACCATTTTACCGGACTAAAAAAAATTTATAACTTGCGATTTAGTTCATTATTTTGTTTTTGTATTGTTTTTGTTTTTTGTTATCTTGATAGATCGGTTAGAAATTCTAGATCACATACCATTTCGGGTCTTTAAGATGACATACAAGTTGAGTTTTTTTTTCTTTTTTGTCATCAAAAAAGTTGAATCTCTTCATATAAAAAAAAAAAAATTTTATAACCTTACGGAATCCCAATTTTTTTCCAATGAAGCATTGCTCTGGCATATGATGCAAATCTTTCGAGTTTCATTTGAATATCCAATGTTTCTATTTTTTGTTTGTTTGTTATTTAAAGAAGTGGCAGCATTCCACTTTGTGGAGCTAACTTAATGGCTATATATTTTTAGAGGTCAACTTTATGTTTTTCTAAGCTTCAATGTAATCCGTGCAATAAATCCGATACTTTTGTTTAAAGGGTGTGCTTTAAGGAGTTCTTTGTAAATGTTGAAATTTGATGTAACTTCACGAATAAATATAACCTCATTTGTCTTCTTATTTATTTGAGTACCCGCGCCAAAGGCACTCAATAATAATAATAAATTTATTAACGGCCAATGTACAAAGATTACAATATCTTATATACGTACTTCTTATTTGATGCAATGGTTGCTGCTTGGTTCAAATTAAAAACTAACTAAAATACATTTAGGTAACGAAATAAGTAATAATAAAAAATAAGAATAAGTAATAAACAAGTAAATAAATTAATGAAATAATGTAAAACAAATTGTAAGAAAAATATACGAATATATATAAAAACAAACCAAAACATACCATCATAAAAGAAAAATAAAATAAAAGCGAAACAAAAAAATTAAACTTAAAATTGATGGAAAAAATTAAACCTAACCACTAATAAGAAATAAAAAAAAAAAAAAATAATAAAATAAATAAGTAAAACAAGAAAACTAAAACTAAAAACTTAATAATAAAGAAAAATGTTTGATAGAACCCGTTCGCTGCATATTGGCAGGAAGAAAGTTCCACTTTTGTATTGGCTGAACAAAGTAAAAGCGCTCACCGTACTGAGAAGAACACCGAGGGGCTAGAAGCTGACAACCCCTTCCCGAAAGCAAAAAGGGCAATCTCTCATAAAAATACTCCGGAAGCTTGTTATACCAGTATATCAGTTTGTGCAGAAGAATGAGTTCACGGCGGCCTAAATACGTTTTTAGAGGAGTGGCCATCAGTGACAATGCATACTAAGACACATGAGCATTCCGATGAAGTCTATAAATATAGCGTATTGCATCATTGAAAGCAATATTTAACTTTCTCTGGCACCGAGCATCAAGTTTGCTAAGAATGGTACTACAATAAGCAAATACTACAATCGAATGTTCACAGAAAGGCAAGCAGACGTTATCCAATGTTGCCGTAAAGTTCCATAGACTTTCCCTATTAAATTTGAAATGTGACTGCAGCATTTGAAATCAACACTGAAATAAACTCCAAGATTCTTGACGCAGTCAACTTGAGTACGGAATTATTTAATAAAACCGAAGGGAGTTCCGATTTATTAATCCGGCTCCTATAGGCAGTGCGACTTAATTGGATTTAACGAAAGTTGATTCAAGAGTGACCAGTCATACATATATGCTACGAAGATCTTCATTAATGCAACAATTATAATTCTGCATCAAACCTATTGGTCTACTCAAATAGATCTGGACGTCATCCGCGTAAAGGTGAATGGAGAAATTAGTAACAACATTCTTTAAATCATTTAAATATAAGGTGAAAAGTAGAGGGCCAATAATGGAACCTTGTGGAACACCAGAGCGAAAATATATAAGATCAAAACAAAGATCTTTTACTTTTACCATCTGTGATCGATTGCGTAAATAATCAGCAATAAGCTGAATGGCGGAGGATGAAAAGCCCAATTGATTTTTCAGTTTTGAAAGCAGTCTTGTGTGGCTTACGGAATCAAATGCTTTGCTTAAATCAAGAAGAACTAGTACTGTCATCTGGTCCTTATCGAGAGCTTCACAAATATCTGCAGATACCCTCAGAAGTGCAGTCTCGCAACTATGCCCATGTTGATAACCAGACTGCCACATTGTCCACGTCCTCTGCTCGTTAATAAATTTGATGATTTGTTAGGACATAATTTTTTCCAAAACTTTAGCAAGCTAACTAAACATGCTAATTGGTCTAAACTCGCTGGGATTAGATGCAGAGGGCATTTTAGGAATAGGTGTTACAAGTGCTTTCTTCCACTGAATTGGATTTTGGGACGTGCTTAAGCAAAAATTATAAATATGAACAAGTGGAATCAATATGTATGGAGCGAGAACGTACGCAACTATATTATAGCATAATTAAGTGTGACTAATAACCTCCTCTGTGGTTGGCATTTAACTCGAATGAATTTGACATTTTCCATCAAATTTTGTTGCAATTTAACCGCGACAACTCCCTTGTCCGAGAGGTGGAGCCTACAAAACTTCCGGCTACCCTACATTATGCATTATTTCGGTTTCGTTTGGTAATCTGGAACTATCACTTGCGTGACTTTCATTTCTAGTCAATCCCTATTTATACTGTGAATTTGGACGAAATCGATGATGATGAGTAGGGACCCTTTCCTTGTGAGGTTTCCATGGAAGACTAGGATCCATGAGAAGGCCAAGATTCAGGACCGCTTTTGCCGGAAGCTCAATGTTAGAACAAAAGAGTTGCTGACTGAGGGTGATCGGGAAAAATGTTTGCAATGTTTCTGGAGTGTATGGTTGAGCTTTAGTTTTAGAAGGATTAAGAGACAGACCATTATCAGCAGATCAATCCGCGATCCAGGCGAGAGTCCCATTGATCACTAAATGAAGTCACGAGAAATTTTGTTAAATTTCGTCTTTAAGTGGTCTGAAATAATCTACAAATCATCTTTGAACAAAAATTAGAATAAAATTTCGCATTGAAGGTTCTGCAGCTATTCTGGAAGTAGATGTACATTTTATAGAATTGTGGCGACGCGTCGACGCTTTGTCACCACTTTTCTAAACACGTGACCAATTAGCGTGTAAATCGTACAATTTTATTCGTCTAAATGCTTAGCTAGTAATACCATGATGAGTATAGAAAGCTGTAGTTAGGTAGGCGTCGTTTTTGATGAAAATATTTTTGTAAACAAGAAAATTTATTCTGATGTCAGATTTTGTAAGACGAAGCTGTTTTTGCTAATACTATAAGGATTATAACGTTTTGTTAAAACTCCTGCCGGAATAGGCAAACGACAATAAAGGAAGCGAGAATAAAATCTCAATCATCAACAGTTTTTAATCTGTCTCATGTTTCTGCGAGGATTATGTTTATGCCCACTTTTTACGTACTTCCCCTAGGTCAGCTGACGTGAGCTGTGTTACAGTGATGCTTCGGTTAATCAACAGACACTAAAGAATATTCACGGAAACTCATCACATCTGCATTGTGGTATTGGCTGGTAGAGTTGCAACGTCAGAAATGGTGAAATCGCTTGGACCAGTCTGACATAAGGTCGGCTGGTTTTGTTTACACTCTATGTAGGTGTTATAGGTTCTCAATAGTGTCGAGAAGCACTCGATAAGGGACGTAGTTATACTTTCAACGAAAGAAGCCATATTGATCTATAAAAAGGAGCATTCATGTACTAAGATCGCACAGAACCTTTTTCATTCAAACTTTTTTTTTGTATCTTAATTTCTTATAGAGTTTTCTAATGCTTTTTGCACTGGTTACATATACTAGTGACCTCAAGGACGCTCTTATGCTAACAGTCCAGTTCTACCAAACCGTTATTATTTTGGTTACGTCAAAAGCCTCCAATATATAGGGACTCTCTCCTCAAAACATCTAGTGCATCTACGTTGCATATTAATTAAACTTATCCATCAGGATTTCTATCGGATATTAAGATCCATGAATTCAAGTTCCAAGTTCATGCTTCATACAGTTTTGCTGCCCAACTGCAACACAGGATATCAAGATATCAATACCTAGGAGGACACCCCAAAGAATCACCGCTAAAATTCTGATCAAAACTTCAAAATTTCACGATAAGTTCTCATGGTTTAAATTGTTGACCTTTTACAATTCTTTGAAAAAGTAACTCGGAGTTTTTTTTCTTCAGAATTTTAACCTGCAAAAAATTACATTCAAAGAAGAAAAATTATTTTATAGTGAAAAACTAGCAGAATCTTTCTTCTAATGATAAAGAATAAAAAAAGAAAAGATAATTTCCTGCATTGACATTCCTATCCAAGCCTTAAAGACTCCATCAACCTGCTTTTGATATAATAATTTTTTGTTGTTGTAAGATCGATGAGTTCCGATCCACTTTAAACACAGTTAAACAAAACAACAACAAATATTGTCTATATCGAAGCAAAGTTATTACAACTCTTTGGCATTTCTTAAGAGACTTAAAGAAAGCAAATAATTCTTTCTTAATCATCGATTTCCTTAGATATTATGGCATACTTCCGGTCCGATTGATGCAATTGAGTGTGTTCTTCAAATTGGATTCACCTGTGCTCGTGTTGTTTGTTAGATTTCTTCTCGTAATTTAAGTTCTATTGAGTTCCGTTCGGGATATAATAAATAAGATTCAATTAGAAATCAGAGCATGAGGCTGGAGTGTAATAAGTTCTCCAAATATTTAGAACTCACATTAGAATCGTCTCTAAAAATTTCGAGTAATATACTTCGTGGGGGTAAAAGAACGCTGACCACAAGAAATGTTGACAAAACGGTCGCTGACCTGGCAGCTGGTAAAATGTTGTAGTCGCCTCTCAAGTACAGTACACATTAGCTCCTCTTGGAGTATACAAAACATACGGTCACACATTAGCATACTTGTCTGGTTACGGGAATGGCTGTTCACATATCATGCACGGACCTGTACAAATATTTGCCAGATGGAAAAGAAAGGAAAAGCAAAAGAAATTCAATCCAAGAGTCTCGTGGGCAGTAAGCAAGAACCACCGGGAATACACCGGCTGGCCCAGAAGATCCCAACTTTCAGTGCAATTCGCCAACACATATATGGGATGTTGGCTCTGTATATAATTCCAGAAGAACCATAACCTGAGGTCGTTCTTTCCGGTTAGAAATTGCTTGGCCAAATATTGATGGTGATGGCTTGCATTGCACTGATTAATTTTGTTGTTGTTTTTTTTTTTATTTTTTAAACGTTATTTTACCTTGGTTAATGCATGCATGCATACGTGATGAGAAAATTTAAGTGCGTTTAAATCAATCAAATCATGCGTACCTACATTATAGCAGTACTCTTAAAATTCATCTAGAATTGAAATCTTATTAAATGAAAATTCAACAAAAATTTGGGTTAATTGAAGTCGATTCCACTAAAGATGCAACTTTTCCCATTAAATCTGACTTCTTACAGGAGGAGGAAATTGCGTGATTGAGGACGCATTGAGAGCATAATGAAGGGGAAAAATTGGAACACGATACAAGTTTAAGTTGATTGATCCAATTTTTCCTGTTCTTTGGTTGGGAAAATCATGAGTTTTGCTGACAAGAAACTGCCGGGAAAAAAGACGAGCGACCTGGTGCAAGTGTAATTGAGCACTTGACAACACTTGACTCAATTTGAGTGAACACAGAGCTTTGATGGTTTTTAAAAGGAATCTGCTTAGGAGTTGATGTAGTGTTTTAAAAGGTTTCTCTGTTTTGAGTTAAATCAATTTAAAGGGAAGAACATTGCTTTTTTCTTTTATTTTTTATTTATTTTCCTTTTTTTTCTTTTTAGATTATATCGGACTACTTACAATAAGTTTTACTGGAGGAAAATGTTTCACATCAATTGCTTAAAAACGAAAATGCGTAGAGGTGTAAAAAACTGAATTTCGGGAATAGTACAGATAAAAAATTATTGGGTCATTGTGAAAATTGTCATTTTAATGCTTCGTTTTTAAAAATTTCGCAACATTAAAGTCATTTGTTTTTGATAGGGCGACATCTGGTGAAATAAAGAAATATCTAACTCGTTTTTGAAATCATCTGTCGTATCCTATCACACTTTATTTACAAATTTCTTTGAGATGCAGTAAGAAAATTTACGGAATGTTGAATCAAAATTTCTTTTGTAGGTTAGGGGCGATAAGGCCACTAGGACCCTGTGGACACCTTGACCTGGGTCGACCTATAGTGTCCTCCCTTATAGTAGTTTGACAAAATCTAGTTTTATTACGAGATCGATTATTGCTTTTGAGGTTAGGTTGCAAACCTTCTTAGGCGAGATAAATGTTGCTCCAGGGAGTTGCAAGCTTAAAGCTACAAGCACAGCATACTCACATTCGATATACTTCGAGGTTACATCATCCTCTTAGCACAATGTACACCATTCCCTCTTGGATTTGCGTATTTTGCCCAGTGATTTAGTGCATTAGTAAATATTTTGATCAGTTTGGGCGTATGGAAAGCAGAGGGCGTGAAGGATTGCCGGTCATCCCACTTTTATAGTTACGTATAAGGTGACTTTTTGGTCAGCCAAATGTTGGGTTGGGGTCAGTATATGGACTATTTTCTCCGGATTTAGCATCCAAATGCTGAGTTGGAGTTTTGTGTGGCAGTTCCAGACTAGTTTCGACTTAAGTTCTTGAGAGGACTGACCCAGGAGCGCTGCTTGGCTGTTTGAGCAATTGTAGATGTTGGAGTGCTTGCAGCTCCTGTTTATACTTTTTCTAGCTCCAACCTTTGTAGCGCAAACTTCAGTCTGGAAAATGGAAGTTGAGGAGACAGCAAGCGGAATGCAGAGTTCTACTTCTGGACCCACCACCCCTGCGCGTATTTAGATATCCTTGCTGGATATTTCAGTATATCAGACATGGGCTTGTTGGGGGAACTGAAACTCTCCATCTAATATCTGGCTTCTCTCGTTAATGGTTACCTGCTAACTGAAGACAAATCTTTTGGCCATTGCATCCATTGGAGCTTCTAGCTGTTTAATGTGGATCTGGTAGAGGATGTTGAGATGTCCAACTCCGTAAGAAATATGATCATCTGACCTTTTCCTTCGAAACATACTTGTCATAGCTTCTCTCTCGATGAAGAGGTAGAGTTTGCTGTAAGCCAAGAGTGACTTCAAGTGAAAGATCCATAAGGTAATTTTGGGCTTCAGACCCTGCTTGTATGCCAAATACCTTTGGCATGATCCGAACGCCAACATAATTTCGTTGGTTAACATTTTGAGGTGGGGATTACGAGTAGGCTTGCTATCTAGGATTGATCTTTGTTTATCTATGCATTTGCTCTAAAAATTTCGAAGAAGCTTAGTAAATTCCACCGATTCTTGCAGTAGCTCTGGAAACATTCCGTCACCGTCAGAAGCCTTAAAAAGTTTGAACTACTGAACAAAACATCTAACTTTGACTTTGGTGAGGATCTTCTTTGCGAACCGGTAATCCCAGTTTAGTGCCACTGTAGTATCAGTGAGAATCTGGCATCTACATCGGGATTCTTGGTTTAGAAATATACAAAGTGTGAAGTTGCATTTTGAGGAGAATCTCTAGCGTTCCCTTGATGTTGATGGAAAGGTATCAATCGCAGTGTTTGGAGATACAACGCTTTAGTGATGTTCCCTATTTCTTCTATGTATTTTATTTTATTCCGTTAGATCCTTTTTGTATGCTTCCTATTGCTGAGTTGCCTTAGCTCTATTGACAGCTTTCTCAGGTTTCTCCTTAGTCTATCGAGGTACCTATTTCACCAAGGAACGCCTATTTTACCTTAGATAGTGGTGACAGGACAGTCTCTCCGTAAGTTTGAATAAGCGTTATTTGAAGATTATCTGATGGGAGATCTACTTCTTTGGTGGACTTAATTCTTTATGAAAGGCGCATAAATTTCTCTTGGCCAGGTCCTTAAATATGCCCCAATCTGTTCTTTTTCGTTTTCTTATGTGTTGCTCCTTAGTCTTAAAGCCTAACGAGGCTTGGTTTGAGATATGCCAATTTATTACCAGCTTAATACCTTGCCTATTGATAACTGTCAGGTCACGAACTTCTTGTCTAATTGCATTTACTAAGTTGGGTTCTACTCCACGGTTGGATATTTGAAAACCTTTTGAGAATATGTAATGTTTTACTTCCTCAGATCTTTCGTTAAATTCGTTGCTTCCCCAAGCTATGCGGTGAGCAGTAGAATCACAGGTGACGATAAGTTTAAAATTATTTACGCTGCAGTGCTCAATAAAATCTTTAATCTCCTATGATCAGGAGAGTTCATGTTGCCCTGGAAAATAGGCAGATTCGAGAACAATTTACTCCTTGCTATTTGACAGATTTTTGAATTCGACTGACACTGCAGTTAGATCCTTTGTAATAAATCTATTCAAGAATCGCTTCTACACATGATAACTGTTCTGGGTCTGTCGCCATTTGTGCCGAAAAACCGCGTTTGGTTTTCTTTCCGCTAGGGAGACTATAGATTTTACCATTGTGTGGGCCTAAGGTTTTTGATTCAGGGCAATATCTCGTCTAGATTAGACAAACCCTTCAAACCTTGCTGCGGAAGTGCTGTTTTATCTGTGAAGGTTATTTTAACACATTTAATGCCTGTAATCTACTAGTTTAAATTGTCCTGTGGGCCTGATAACATCTCGAAAGACGTTTCACTTGGAGGGGCATCATCCTCAGAGGGTTTTTTTTTTAATTAATCTATTCCTGCACTATGGAATTTCTGATTAGAATTAATGGTCGATCATAACAGAGCTTCCTTACTATAAAATGACATTTACTTGATACCGGAGGTGCCGAAATATGCATAGTCCATCTTATTACAGTTGCTACAGTTCCAGCTTGGCTTGAGGTCCAATTTCCTGCCACTAACCAGAAGTAGTGGACAGACCTCTGGCAGTGGCTTCGCTGGGCCAAGTATCTATTTGGATGTCATGAGAGTCTTACCTTTTACTCGTCCTCGTGATCTGCAAGATCTTGTTTTTAAATATATTAATGACTTAGTTAAGTTATACAAAGATAGTTTTGCTATGAAATAAATTCCTAGCGAATTTAGTCAAAATGAAATCGACCGAGTTTGCTGCTAAATCCAGCACGAGAATTAAGTAAAAAAAAAACTGTTTTTACAAATGAAAAATCTTTAGAAAAAGAAATTTCTTTGCAAAAGAGGGCGTTTCGAATTAGCAGGAACGGTATTACTCATCAGTACGATTTGGTTCCTGCCTGCCGAATACGCCAAAGATAATAGCCAAGACTTCATACATGCACTTAAAAATAACTGTTAATTGTGAATTATATATGAAGTGAAATGCTACGTATTAACATATTTAAAAAATATTTTTAAGTGCATATATGAGATCAGTTTAGCTACTGCTGAATCGAAACGCCATTTTTTTGCAAAGAAATATTTTTTTGTTAAAGATATTTCATTTGTAAAAAGATTTTTTTAAGTTATACCTATTTGCTGCCTTGGAGATTCTAGTTGAGTTAAATGTCGAGTAGTATTCGAATGAAGATGAAAAGTTGCTAGTGCCATACACATTCACTGTACTGTACGGTCTGATTCTGATTGTTTTGTAGTAAATGGATTAGTTAATAAGTTTAGACTTGTCAATAGGGTAAGCAACATGAAACCTTTGGAAATTTTTTGGATTTAATTCCGTTAGCAGGAACCTATTTATGTACATCTTAAAGCCGTTGAGCTTAGTATTATATTTTATAATTTCATTGAAGTTTTTCAACTCGAAAGACTAACAGTATTGAATTCTGTCGGAGCTAATTACTTTATGCGTAATGATTACATTTCAAATATTAATTGGAAATTTGTATTTGGCAATTGTAGAATTTCAGTGAAACATATAGTAAATATCTTGAAATCTTGAACGAAGGAATATGTACATAAACACGTACCTGTTAAAACTTCACATCATAAATCACTTTTGAGATTAAGAAATGCTAAAAGCAAGGCGCATAAAGGGTATAAGCCAAAAGAAATGCCAGTTTGGAAAATATCAAGCGTGTACGGAATGACTTGTAACAATTTTTGCATAGATTTTTCTACAAATAGCATTTACAGTCGTTTGAAATGAAAATTAAAATTGACTCTCGCAGTTTCTGGATTTACATAAATAATAAACGCAATATTTCAGGTTTTCAAAATTCAATGGAATTTAATGGAACTTGAATCTAATGATATGCAAGTAATATGCAAGTTGTTTTCCTTGCATTTTGAATTAGTTTAATTTTTATTAACCAATATAAGGTTGAGCCAATTATGGAGCTGTCCTAATTTAATATTGACTTTTAACTGTAATTAGTATATTTTTAAAGACAGGACTTCCGTGGTATTTCTGAAAATTTGCTTCAGCAAAGTGCTATTTCTCAGTCTTTTCCTCTGTGAATGTTTTATTTACTCTATCCTTATTTACGGAAGAAGTTTTAGGAGACTGGAAATTATATCCTGTTACGTCCATATTTAAAGCTAGGCAGCGGAATTTAATTGAAAACTATCAATATCGGATCTACATAATATCTAAGCTCTTAGGCTTAATAGGCATTGTAAAAGTAACCCAACCTCCCTCACTTCGCTCATACAATTTAATATTTTTTTTTTTATTTATCTCAACTTGACCCTACTATTTCTTGCAAAATTTCTACGATTGACAGGGACATTAAAAATATTTTAAAAATATTTTCCTTCAAATTCAGTAGATAAAGAACTTCAATAAGTGTTGGAAATAAAATAGACAAACATGTCAAATAAAAGGTAAAGTTGAAGTGATACAGTAATAAAAATGAAAGTCTAAAACTGAGTCATCAATCTTCTTTTCATTTTATAGCTACATACTTCTAATACGGTTCATAATCTTTCTTTATAGCATCAATTTCGATACACACGAGTAAGTAAAAAGTGCAGTTTGCACTGTATACTGCATGGCATTCAAATTATGCGCATATTTAATAAGAGAAATAGTAAAGAAAAGTCAATGCTTATAAATAAACGTTTATTCTAATGCTATAAATGTCAGTTTCGCATCTGAGGAACATTTTAAGATGTAAATGTTTCGTGGAACTTTAACTGAACGCTTAAGAGGAAATCAGCGAGTATGCTATACAAGAATTCTTATGTCCTTTGGAAATATTTGTAAGAGAAATTTATTGGCACTCATAAATCTATTCAAGTGGCAACCTAGACTTGATTGCTTTTAGGGAAATATATTTGCAGCAATAAAATCTGTAGTTAGTTGCGGTATTCTATAGATATTATCATTAATTCTTCAATCCTTTCAATTTTCCTCGATGGTTTCTCCTCTTTGTGTTTTTTTTTTGTTTTGGAAAAAAGTGCATTTCAGCTAAATTCTATTCTTGAATTCCTCGCAGAATGTATATTCGGGGGGGGGGGTAGTTTATGTAGGGAGACCAGACTTCCTTTCATGTGTACTTTAGTTGATAGTAGTAGGTTGATTCATTGAATCGAAAGAAATTTTAATATAAAATAGATAAATTGAATTATTGTTAGAATACCAAAACAATTACCTAGTAAAAGTTTCAATCTGGAAATTCCATTCTCTTTCATAACGCATTTTATGCCGACTATGCAATGCATGGTATTTTATTATTATTGCCTGCCGGCGTTGCTCGGCGATAATATAGATACCTAGATGATTTGGGAGTGGGGGTTGGAAGGCATGGGGTCGTACTAGATGCATAATATCTTAGATATCATCTGCCTCAATCGCGCAATTCCTTAGTATAGGGTTTCGCTTTGTGTGTATGCGTGTATGTGTGTTCGTGCATATGTTCATATTTGTAGGAGAGTATAGCTCTCTACATCGACGCATTCTCAGGCAGATATAAAAAACCATGGAATTTTTATATGGCAACCCTAAGAAGGAGTTGCCCGATTGGTCTCATTTTCGAGCTTAACTTGCCGTTTTTTTTAAAGCGCCGTGTACAAAATTTCAGCGCTCTACACCTATGCCCGAGGCAGTATCCAAATAAATAGTGAAGTATGGCAACACCAGGAAAAGGTTGCCCGGTTTGCTCCACTTTTGGACGTGTATTTGGAATTTTTATGAAAACGCCATATACAAAAAATAAGCTCTCCATGTTGACGCCTTCTCAGGCGTTTTGTATGGCAACATCAAGCACGGGTAACCCGATTTAGTCTATTTTTGATATTAATTTTGTTTACCATGATGACAAACACCATGTACCAAATTTTAGCTCTCTACATCGACGCGTTCTCAGGAAGTGCCCAAATATATAGTTAAAAACGAAACTTTTGTATGGCAGCACTATGAGGGAGTTACCCGATTGGTCCCATTTTAACTTAAATTTACATTTTTTTTTTAAACGACGACGTGTACAAAATTTGCGCTCTCCAAGTCGACGTATAGTGTAAAACCAATGTTCTATATGACAACACCAAGAAGGGGTTATTTCTTTCCTTAAAAATATTATTCGGACTATTACGAACATAAAAAAATAAAAAAATTAGCTAAATCGGATCAGCAGTTCTCAAGTAATGCTATTACCAACGAACAGCATTTCATTTTTATTTATATCGATTATTGATGGGGGATGCAGACATATTTTCTGCCTCTCATGTAGTCATTACGACCGATAAGATTTTTTGTGACATTATCCCTAAATGCCCTAGGGTGCCCATACATAGTTAAGGTCTTTTACAAAACCCATGACATTTCTTGGGGCCATCTTTGTAACATATTCTGGTAGTGGGAATGACTAGATGTATTAGCATTATGCGGCACAGAGCCTCACAGGCACAAACAACATGTTCTGCGGTTTCATTATCCTTCATACAGAAGCGACAGGTCTCATCATTGATCTTACCCATCTTTTTAAGATGATCTAAATGGGAAATACCCAGTAAAGATGCGCGTTATAAGCCTTAATTCCTTTCTGCTGAGGAATACTTTTGTCCTTTGTAGCTAGTAGTGAACAAACTTCTTGACCTGTTTCAATCGCGGTTGGTGGATCCCCAGTGCCTTTGCGAGATGGCATTTTGGCACATACATGCCTACGCCTGCTCTGTCTTCCATTTTTAACACACAGATGGGTCACCATTTAAGCGATCTTTCTTCAAAGGGTAGGTTCACAGTGTGCCACTATTGAAGGTCCCCTAAGATTTTAAATGGTATTTCAAAGCCATGGCTTTTCGGCATTCGTGATAGTAATGACATAGTTTTTCTGAATATTATTGCAAAATTCTTAAAAATAGTAGAAAAGAAAAATATGCTTTAAAATATTGCCACTGCTTTTATTGCTTTTGAAGATGGTTGACCTATTAGCGATATTACCCAAAATGGGAATCAATTGCACCAAATCTAAATGATGGCGGCAGAAAAATAACCATCTTCTCACAGAAAAAGATGATACAAAACTATGTACCTCCCATTCCAATTCAATAATTTTTTCTAGGGCTTGCATTATCGTGTTGTGGAATAACACCTTTTCTGTTGGCAGTCGATGGACACTTTTCAATTAACTCTTGATTTACTAGATCCAATTGTTCACAGTAAAGGTCTGCATTTACAGTTTGTTCAGGTTTCAAAAAGAACGATGCAGCGAAAACTCCACCAAACACACAAAAGGACCTTTTTGGGATGTAAACCTGGCTTTCGAGTACTTCGTGGCAATTCAGGACCCTTTTTTTATTTATAGTGATCAAGCGATCAAAAACACTATATTTAAGCAAAAAGTTGCATATAGTGGATCGGTTAGCTTTGTTTTCTTCGGAAAGAAAAACACCTGCTCTGCTTACTTACCAATCTGCCGCAAATGTACATTACTTTCCGGCAGAGCCGGTTGAGTCGTCAAACCAGCCCGGAAAAATGATCACAAGCCAATCCCTAAGGGTCTCTAAAAATGATCGCTTTTAGTCACGCCTTTTTTATAATAGGCAAACAATCCAAATTATGAGGTTGATTTCCTACTGACTTCAGCACAAGGCAAGCAAGACAAAGTTTCCTATGAATGTTAGATTCCATGCTTTCTTAATAGAATTTGAAAGAATTAACAAATAAGAGGAAGCAGGAAATATATTCAGGAAATATGTATGCACAAAATATGTGTAAGAGCAGTTGGCCCTTTCAACCTTAAAATTAAATCTAAACAGGATTTCTCTGTGGAAACCACGTCAGGTTAAGTAAAGCTAAATAAGGTTAAGGTTGTTGTTGCTCTGCGTGAAAGAACTGAGCAAAAAAATGATCAACTCTTCATCCCTTGTACCCTGTTTTTGTTTTTGGAATTTTTTTGTAACTGCTTAGAAATTCAATCGCTACTTCAGTTACTTATAAATATGTAGACTCCAATATAGTAATAAAAATATTGGCACTGTTTCACCAAATGTGCAAAGAGTCAGACCTTTTCTAATATTTGGGCACTTTCTTTAGTTATGTTAAGCTGTCACGCTGGCAGTAACTTTCATCGTACTTACGGACGACGGTGCAAATTTTAATGAACAAATCAAAAGTTTGAGCTGAAAAACTCATCTCACCAAGACCTACTGCGCTTTATTCTAATAGCAACGGAAGGTGTTGGTGAAAGTGTTTCGAGCAGGTTGCTCTAGGCTTGACCTTAAATAATTGCTCTACTCTACTGCAAAATTGATTTACATGAAATAAAATTACTTGATTTTTAAAAATTTAAACCAATATTTAATAACAGTTTTTTGTTTTTCACATTCGAATTTGTTTTATATAGTTATAGCAAGGCCTTGATAGTCTTGTTGAACCCTTTACATAAAAAACACATTTTCCATGTGCTTTTCGAAATAAAAGTGATATGATGCTTTATAAAAAAAGTAAAAGCTTTTGAAGCCACCTGAATGTCAAATTTGTCCTACCAGTATTTATAAATTGTAGGATATTTCGAGTATTTTTTACTTATAGCTCTCCACCTACCGCAGCCGAAATGTTCGTCCAGAATACGTGGTAAATATGTATCGTCGCGAATAACGTGAAGACCACCGGCCTATTGGGATAGCCCCCGATCGCCCGTTCTCCCAGCCGGCTCTGCTTTCCGGTCGCTCTCATATTATATATATTAGTTAGAACTAAGTATAAATATAAATGATAGTTAAACTTCAGTTCTTAACATGGATGGCCTACCACTTTTATTAATCAGAACTGGGCAATGGCAAAGTACATCCTAGACAGATTCGATATTATCCAAATCCTTACAGCTCCTGAAGAAATCATACGCTGCTCATACGCCGTCTTCCAGCATGGTCTGCTATGACCCCTACAAGATTCCGGATATCAATTCTTCTTCCTGTCATATCCGAGATATAATTTCCTCGCAATACGGGTCCACTACAGGCTTCGTTTGCCTTTTGACAGGTCTTCCCTCCTCTTTTAAAGTTCCAACCAAGGTCTCACATAAGCTATCGGTATGGAGCTATTCATTTCAGAACCCTATTTGGCCAACTTATCTACCATCGTTGCCTTGCATATCCCTGTAACCAGGTAGCCAGCACAGGATCACCTTGTATCGTGTAGTTAATTCCTCAAGGCAGGTCTTGCATAACTACACCAGCATAGCATCTAGCTGACTGCATGGTTATCAGTGTATATGCAGATGTGCCGTACGCACTCTCTGCACATAAATATCAATAGTGTCGCCTGGTAAATCGCAGCCTGAAGGACACTACATTTGTTCGACAATCTATATGATTCGTGCACTGGCAGTCTATGGAGTATATTCCACCTGGAATAAGTTGCTGCGAGACTACAACAGTACATGGAATAAGCTCTGTATTTACTCTATAATAGAAGACAGAAGAAAATAAGACAAGATAAAGAAGATCAGTTGAAAAATACATTAGGGCCTACTCTGTTTTACCGAGTAGAGAAGAACAAGGTTCTCTGAGTGCATCAAGCATTGTATTGTGTTGGGTGTCCGTACTTCAATCTGTGTATGTAAATTTCACGATTATGATTTTCATGAAACCTATATTTCCTATTAACTGATTCGAAAAATCAATTCGATCCTTATGTCCTATTTCTCGACACCCTCATTTTACCATCGATAAATTTCACAAAAAAAAAAAAACAGCATCAGAAAATTTATTTCTCAGTTCAGGACGTGAAATTTTTGCCACAGATTTTTCTGCTACATGAAGAATTCTCTATGCCCTCTATACTGTGTGACTATATCCTACCGTTACATAAATTTATCAATAAATTTACTTAAAAAACTCGTCCCATTACCTATCTAAATCATATCTAAGCAAAAACAGAAAAAAAAAACAAATTACAATTTTTACTTCTTTTCCTTACCACAAGAAAGAGACTCTTTAAGATTGTATAAAAATTTATTTACCATTTTATATCTAAGTCTTTTTGCATAAAATATTTCTGCGACTAATGCCACTCTGCCATTGTCTGATGGGCGGCGCGACAACTCACGAGTATCGAGGCTTAAGTGCCATAGAAATGCGCGATTTATATGCAAATAAACTCAAATTCTCGTGTGACTCTAGATAAATACACACATGTAGAAAAGTTGAAGTTTCTGTTTCCTGTAAAATACTCCAAGCAAATAGGTGGCATACCAAGGTGTATCAAGGATTTTTATCATTAAATGTCATCAGCTACTAAGTGACCCATAAGAGCTATGCTAATGGAACTTCTGTGATTGCAATTAGCGCAAATTTAAGGCTTTGGTGAGACACGTTTTTTTTTTTTACTGATTCCTATAGTATATGTGCAATAAATTGGGCAACTTTCCCCTTTTATAGTAAATATATCTCACCAATGTTGCCACCAACTTTTAGTTTTTTTTACCAAAATCGATTTGTACCTCGGTGGCCTTTTCAAATCCTTTAACAGCGGCGCAGATTCATCGATTCAATGATTCTCATTTAGGTGCTAACTGGTTCGAATTTTACACTAACTGGCGAAATAAATCGTGATTATTTGTTCCGATTGTGTAAAATATCTCAAGAATATTCCCGCATTTCCATTATATTAGGAAACGAGCGCAATAAATTCGCTGCCATAAAACTTTAACAACTCAATTCCTCGGCATCAGAGGCGTTTATACTTATCACGATATTCGGAGGTGTTTCTCAAATGAATCGTGAGTGTCCGTTTTTCTAACGTTGTTGTCTGATTAATTAATAGTCCACCGTAGTCGCGTATTGGGGGCTTTTTTTGTTTTTTTGTTTGTGTGTTTGTTAAGAGACTATACTAAAATTTAATATAACGAGATAATTACTAAAAATACCTTCACCGTTCATGGATCTCAAAAGTAAGAGTTCTGAGAACTATTGGTACTCAATATACACCCAGTATACTTTTCGGTAGGTATAGGTATACACCAGTATACAGAGAGTTGTGTCGTGCAGAAATAAATTTTTCACACCTGAAGGTGATACTGAAATCGGATTCGGTGGTCACGCCTGTTTAAAAATTTGCATTTTCTTATTTATATTTTACTTGTATACATATCTATGTAGCTATGTCAATTCTTTAGAGATTTTTCTTAGATTGCTTTAAGATTTATTGTGACGGAATTATGTATATATGCAACCGCCTTAGGATATTTTAACTTTCATTGCGGAAGGCGTGGGAAAATTTTTATGTTAACACCTATAGAAACATTGTAGTGTCAAATAATTGATATGTTTATTTGAAATGACATACTAGATATTTTCATAGTTTGATAATAAATTGTCAAGTACAAGTTGAATATACATGAATAGATTAAATATGTAGTTTTTATTTTTGAACGACCGAAATTAATTTATTTAGCAATATATCAGATGAATACTTGTAAATATAAGCACTTTTCTTGCCCGATCTTGGCGGTTAATAAAGTCAACCTACATCTCAGCAAGCTCGACTCTTATCACAAAAAAATGGGGGATTAAAATTAACGTCCAAAAGTCCGAACTTATCTGTATTCGGAAACCTAGCACCGGGTGAAACCATCAAGTCGCGAAATCCAAAAGAATTACGGCCGTCTACAATAGAGGAATAATAAAGCCCACACAAATATCAAAATATCTAGGAGTAAATTTCCATGAATTCCTACGATTCAATAACTATGCTAAAGGAACCATTAACAAAATCAATTTCGCGTACAGCCTCATAAGCCCTATAATCAATGTCAGGGACGGACTCACAACCCAGACAAAACTACTCATTTACAAGCAACTAATAAGGTCTGTCATCACTTATTGCTTTCCCATATGGCACACAATTTCCCCCACTTATATGGACCGCCTTAGCAAGCTCGAAAGAAAGATCTTTAGAGCTTGCACAGGACTCCATAGAAGAGCCAACGGAAAGTACTATCGCAACGAAGTATTGTACGAGGCAGCCAATATAACTCCTATCGAAGAGTATCTGTTCGGTCAAAACGAAACAAAAGTCGAGAACATCCCTATCCATTCAATCCCACTTATAAATAACTTACCGGATCTTCTAATACCGGCAAATTTCAAATACCTGTCACCCTTCCTCTTGGCTCAACCGGGTGCTAGAAACATCTACCTTCACGAAGGTAGAATAAGTTTCTACGACACTAAAGGAGATTCCTACAGGGGCTAATCCCAAATAAACCACTCAAGAGCCCGGGAATGTCTCTGATAAAACCTGGCAGTATAGGAACCTTCCAGTCCTAAACTTCCTAAAGATCTCAAAACACATCCAATCCCTACTCCTTCCCACTCTCTCCCAAATTTAATAACAAACTCTAACTAGAAATTCATCAACTACAGCTGATGTGCCGCGGCAGCTGTAAGAAAAAGAATAAACAACAACACGAGAGATGATCAAAAACAAAACCAAGGATCAAAAAGAAGAAAAGAGAAAACTTCTAATCGAACTGGGGGCCAAAGATAAGCCCCAACGCAATAAACAAGAAAATCAAAAGGATGTGAAAAATCATCTGATAAAATTCAAAGAAGGAAGACAATGAAGAAATTGGAAAGCGTAAAAGCACTTGACTGACTGACGAAGCACTTTTCTGTTTCAGAAATTTACAAATTAGATGGGAAAAATGGTTTAACTAATTCCATTGGGTAGAATTACATCCGGTTCCTTCAAAATCTATCTTCAAAATTTTTTCATTGCTACTGTTTTGAGGCTTGGAGTCGGTAGATCATCTACGTTGTTGAAAGCGATCAAGTCTTGAGTTTTGACAGCTCTGAATAGATCTGTCCTGTCCATACGTAACTGCTTGTAAAAGCATGCAAAGGTAACTAAGGGTGTTACTTGGTGGTTTTTCTTTTTTTTTTTTTTGTATAATGAAATCGATCAATGACAAAAGTATTATACAAGAATGGGTTCTTAGCAGACAATAACGGCACAGATTTTTGCATTTTTATGAAATGAGTAACGAATGATGTGCGATGATATACGGGTTTGCCTGTAATCGGTTTGAATATAATTCTTCATTGTATCCTGTGAATAATTACATCTTAGCTTAATGGAACAAAAAATTTAATACTTTCTTAGATTTGCGTAGAGGGGTGTTGGGCACTCCAATATACTCCAGAACATAGACATTATTGCAGGGAAGAAACAGACTACCAAGTGTTAGTCTTGACTTTTGGTGGGAATGTCAATGCAATGATGCCCATCAGGAGTGCTGTGATGGGAAAAAGACGGTCGTAGCATCCGATCTAGCTATTTTTACGGATAGTTCCAAGACAAGTGCGGGCATAGGGGCTGGAGTGTACTCCAGAGATCTACATTGCCACGAGTCTTATAGACTGCCTGACAAATGCAATGTTTTCCAGGCAGAACTCGCAGCGATTTATGAGGTGGCATCATTGGTATCTATGTATGTGCAGAGAAATACAGGGTGTTTCCCAATAGGAGGTCAGTAGAGCGGGAGGTGATAGTACTCACCTAGGCGAATCAAAAATTGTATGGCAGGGAGGCTGGGAGTTACAGGGTGATTAAATAAATTTTCTAGTCTTTCATAAAATTCCCTGTATCTTAAAAAGTACAAGGTGTGCGGTAACTTACTTAGCTCGTTGTATGCAGAACTTTATGGCCTTTCCAACGATTGCTTGACCAGCCCCGTACTCCTCTTCTCCCAGGAGTTGTAATGGTCTAAAGAAGAATTTAAAATTAATTGTAAATATTGAAAAAGAATTGAAAGGAATTATGCAGTAATTCCCAAATACTTTTTAAATACTTTTTGTATTTGTATTTATATGTATTTTTGTAATGGCATAGAAATTTTATCAAATTCATTCAGTATTTTAAATTATTATTTCCAATGCCTGGAATGAATGGTAATGGATAACTGTAATTCCAATACAAACAGATTGGTAATGGGAATTGTTAGTTAATAATTACTTGGTATTCCGGAAGTAAGTTTCGAGACTAGAATTATGTTTTCCTTCGATTTAATCCTCTAGTGTCAGGTCGAGGAATCGTCTATTACTCTATTATATTCTTGTAGAAATCCTTTTGCTTTTTGTACTCTTTGTAGTTACTAATTGGTATATGGAATAAGTTGTTTGATGCATTTTTAACAGGCTGTAGGGAAGGTTGATATAACTTGTCATTACATATCACAGGAAGCATGTATCGTTAAAAGAAAGTGTGTTTGACGGAAAGGTTTACTACTTTGTTCTGTTATAACTTTTGAAATAAAAAAAAAAATAGTTGAATGTTGGCAATTTACATATGTATAGAATACAAAATCTGATAAATGACCAGCTCTTTTGAGTACACGAATATGGGCTTTTTCGACAAAATTTTTCATAATATTTTTACACATTTGTGGAGGTTTTTTTCTATAATTGCTGTTCGGATATTTTCTTATAATTGCTCAACTGTCTCTGGTTTGTTAGCGTGGTCTGTAATCTTCTTATATCCCCATAGGAAGAAGTCTGGAGTCGTAAGATCCGGAGATATCGATGCTCAATAATCATTGCCAAATTGATCTAAATTTGGACAGTAAACATATTTCCCAGTAAAGTCATCGTTATTCGTGATATGTGTGTGTGGTGTGACTTTGAACGTATGTAAAGAAACTTCGTGATTCATCCGAGGATTTTTATTTTTTTCCCAAAAATTACTACTCTGTTTGTTGATATAATTATCAGTCTGGAAATTACCTTCATCATTAATAATGATTTTTGTCTAAAAGTCATGGTTATCTTTTGTCAATTGTAACATCTTCACGACTGAATATTATACTTAAACATTTTCAAAACAATTATGCAATATTAAAAATTAATTTTATGAGCACGATGTTTAATGAAGGTTTATGGAATTTTTGGTTCACGTTTTCGTGAATAGCATTGAGGTTTTGTGATCGTGTGCACAGTTTTTTGTGAGATAGGCTGGGGTATGTCCGCCACCGTATCAATTTCTTCAATTTTATTCACCAAACGATAAATTTATTGGCTTTGAAGGAATATTAAATACGTTCCAAAATTCTGCGCTAGTTTCGCATGGCTACCAAAATCGATGACAGATTTTTATAAAATGTTTTTACGATTAAACTTTGTTATTGTTTTACATTATATCTCTGTCAAATATAAGCTGACAGAATACTTAAAAACAAAAATGGCGTCCTGTCAAATTAGTAAACTGCCCCGTCAAAAACTCTGTTTCGGTTAGAACCGAAAAATTTATGTTTATTTTTGTTGTTGGGGATTCCCCAAGATGAGACGTCAATAAGTTAGAATTATTTACTTTTTTCGAACCAATTCAAATCAAAATGCGAAAACTATAATAAAATTGTAGAATTCAGAAATTTTTCCACTCATTTTGAAAAACGTTTTTTTTTTCAAATTAAGAAAAATCTTGGTGGAAATCAAATAGTGAAAGGAAGGACAAAGAGCAAATTGTTATTATTTTATTTCCACACTTAAGCTGAGTGCAGTGATATTAAGGGAGTTTCTAAAGAATTGTTATGACGATATTCTTGCTCTGTATAGCACTTGACTCAAATCTGAAAATATCAATTCAGAATAAGAAAGAAACATAGAAATTTATCCAATTGCGAAGTTATCAAACTAGAAGAAAAGTATCAGAAGAACATTTAGAAACTATTAAAAATACAAAAACTCGCCACTCAAAAGTAAAGGATGACGAGATTATTTTCTTAAATTCCAAATACGATACCTACCTACTAGTAATATTATAACCAGCTTATCTGTCTTATAGATGAAACAAATTTAAATTTTTTAATCTATTAGCAAAAGTGCCCATCTTAAAATAGAATCGCCTCAAGCAAACATTCGATTTCCAGAGCTCACCTCCGAGTTATTAAAGAACATCGAACCTTCTGATAAAGATCACTCCAGCCTGTATCCAACCAAGTGTGCAACTTACCATCTAGAATCTAGCGCTTGAAGGCAAATTTACAATCTCATCTTTCATTCAAGAACTCACCATGTGTGTGTGGGGCTATTTTATTGTATAATGCTGCGCTACGGCACAAGGTCCATGAGGGTGAACCCGCGATTCACTCTCAACTGGTTCTCTGAACATAGAAATACATAGAAACAAGTTCGTTTGGCTACGGTTCAGTGCGGCGACGCGATCTGCTGAATTGTGCAACTCTAAGTTCACATTTCGCATTTTCTCCAGACCAGGCGGACAGATCTTGAGAAAAATTTCTTCTTTTTAATAATACAGCAAGAATGTAATTTTTGTGAGTCTGTATTTTGAAATTCGCACCACGAGATGCTAAAAAAAAAAAATTAGAGTTCCAACTTAATGAAAACTGGAAGTCTCCAAATTTTTAAGAGCATTGGTGCAAATGTACCAACAAAGAGTTGACTACTGTCAACCAATTATTATCATGGGAAAATTTCAACAAGGTGCCAATATTTCACAACAATTCTAGAATGGAAAAATTAACCTTAGTAGATTGACCCACCTACGTTTCGTAAATCATGCGCAAGTGAAGTTAAGGTGCCCATGCTGTATGGTAGATAAAGAGTGTACGCATACGCAACTAGCCACCGCGCTGTCTTTGCAGCCGCCTCAGTATTATGTAATGATGCAGGCATGGAAATTAATTAAGTAAAACTTCGTTCTGCCTGTACTTTTCTATGGTGTTGAAATTTTGTTTTTAAGAGATCTAACGAACTTATTGCATAATTTCATACAGTTGACAAGCAGACAGAATACTTTGATATCTAACTTTTGGTGGAACTATTTTTTGTTTTTTTTTTTTTAGAAGAAAAAGATTAATGAAAAGTGTTGCAGAAATATTTTTTTTTGTTTTATATTTTGAATCTAACACAGTAAAATATTGTCGAAAGGTAACCACCATAGATTTTAATTTATTATTGTCCATTTAGATTGTTGAGTTCAGTTGGACATTCTAAAGTATTAATGTGCTAACAATTTGTACAAAAAAAAAAACAAAGTATTCAATTGCATGAAGGCTTTTAGGTGTACTAGTTCAACAATTGAATTATAAATGCACATGATCAAAATGTGAAGGCGTGTATGGCCTCCTAGAAGTAATTTGATTGGTCCACGGCAATATGGGCATCCTCTAGTGATAGATCCAAGGGGGGTCACGGAGGGTCATGACCCTCCTAAATTTGAAAGACAAAAAATATTTAATTAATTGAGTTATTTGAAAAAATATATTTTTTATTTTATATTTATTTTTGTATTTTTATAATTCAACTTCAAAAAAATGTTAATTCCAAAATTTAAAAAAAAAATTTATTTCAATGAATATTATTGTATGTGTATAGGTTTTTCTCAGAATTTGAGTTAGGGACCCCAACTTTGGGTGATCCAAAACCCTGGAAAAACACTTCCCAAGCTACGAAACAGACTCCCTCACTACCACAACAGCGCCCTAATTTAGTACTAATTTTTTATTAAGTTAGCTATAGAATGCTAGCGAGTAGTCTTTCTTAGCCAGCACCAGCTGTTTGGCTATCCTAGTGGTATTGCTCCTTCTACAAATTAATATGAGGAAGTTTCCTTCTTCTCCTTATTGAAGCAATCCGCCACGTTGACAATCTATCTATGCCAATTTAGATTGTATGAGAAAACTAGTCTCAAAGCTCTGTGGAAGGGGGGGGGGGGGGGGGAGCAAAATAACTTGAGAAACTCTCCTCTGTATATTTCTGTCTTATAAACACATTTAGCGCCTCGAGCTTGCTGGTAGTGATGTGGCCCTAACTCCGTTCGTGTCGACCCAGACCGTGATAGCTCCCTCGAGCTTGCTGGTAGTGATGAGGTCCGAACTCCATTCATGTCGACCCAGACCGTGACAGCTCGGTGGACTTTCTTCAGCACCTAATTTACAGACGGAACCTAGCCAGATGCTTCGCAGATGATGTTGTCAGCATACATATATGAAAGAAGATGCTGCGAATATCGTAAAGAATTTCCAATAAGGAGTGAATGTACGAATTGAACAAGTGCACCGAGAATGGAGATTCTTGTGGAAGACCATTCTGAAGATTTTGCTTAAAGGAGAAATGTCCTTTGTATTTTGCTTTCCGATAGGAAAGAATCCAACATTTCATCTTCCATAGTTGTCGTAGAATGGAATTTTTTGGTATTCTGTCGAACGTCTTTTTCAAATCGATGGTTAGCACAACAGAGTGGTGGCATTTAGCAAGTGTGCATACCAATCTATGTTTTAGTTTCTGCAGCAGGAGGGATTGGATTAGTCTGCCTAGTCTGTAACTTATAATTGTAGGCAGCAGCTTACTTTTTAGAAACCAGGACAGTTTGTTGACCATCAGCTTCGCAAGGATTTTAGATAGGAAGAAGAAGATTTTAGATAGGAAGAAGTAAAATTGGTCTTGTTTCGGTTGGACGTGGGATACTGTTCGTTACCTTTGGAATAGGTCGAATCGCGGCAAGTGTCCAAAGTCGTGGAAATCTACCTAGTTGTTTGAAGTAGCTTGCTTGAATATTCCGAATGTAATAATATCTACACTTGGAGTGGATCCATAGAAGGAATTCAATGTTTCGTTAATTTCCTGGATGGAGAAGGCATGTTCTAGAAGAGAGTATTGACGGGGTTCTCGATTTCTGTGACCAGATATTTGACACATTCCTATTATTGTTTAATTGGGAATGGTCTGATTACTACTTTTCGCGTACATTGCTATGTGCTTTACTAGATGTTCAACCATGAGTGCAGGGTCTTGAACTATTTCATCGCCGATTATAAGGTATGTGTTGCCTGCTTTAAGGGATGTCCATAGATAGCTCTGACCCTGCGCTAGTTTTCGTTCCATTGGCGATTTTTCATTGATACTAGCAGCGCAATCTTTTTACCTTTTTTTTTTAATATTCTCTGTGCATTACGGAGTTAGCTCTTCTATACCCTATGGTGTTTGGGCTGTTAAGGAGTTTACTAAATTTCTTCCAGGCAGTGTCTTTGCGTTTGATGAAATGTAGAACGTGCGATGTTATTCACAAGATTTTTATGGCTTGCCTATTTAATGGGATGCTCTTATTTGCTGCGAAACAATTCGTCTTCCTTGTCAACTAGTGAGCTTGCTGAGTATTGGTGGACGTATTCCTCAACTCCGCTTTGAAAATTTTCCCAGTCGATGTGACGTTCTACAATATCTCGGAATGTGTTTTTAATTTGCTTAGAAGACTTCTGGAGCTGTTAATGAGAAGATGATTGCTTCTCTTGGGGTTGTCAAAGATGCACCAGTCAGCAAGGGCAGCGACCTAGTTAGGGTGGAATAAGGGATAATTGTATGAGCGAGAGTGCGTTTCGGGTGCTTAAAATGGTAAGAGATCCATCATTGAGGGGTGTAAAAATGAAAGCTCGAAGGACGTTTGAGTACACCACTTAGTCTTGGTTTTGGAAGAATAAACTTCACCTTTTTTTTTCAAATGACAAATCAGATATATCGGACATACCAAACTGTTGTTGAGATCTTAACTGCAATCGTGAATGTAGCTTCCTTCTTCAGGACACTTTTGTAGTTAATTTTTTCTCCAGAATTTCATGAGTTATCGCATTTTCATCTTCTTCGTCTTCATCATCTTCATTCCAGTTGTCATCGTCTCATCGGTCTCTTGATACGGTATTTCACTAACACCATCTTCATCATCCGCTCCATTTTATGTAGTTTTAATGCCTGTTTTTTAATTTGGATCCTTGTATTAATTTCATCAATTTCCGCTCTTTATATCATACTTTTTCCTGATTTCCTTGCCTTACCTTGTCTGTTCCTCGGTCCTGCTTTCAAGGGTTGACGAAATTGTTCCGGATTTATTATATTATTATTTTTTTTTTTTTTTGTAACCCATATCCAGGTCCTGAGACCAAGAGACGCAGAATTATATCTGCTCCTCTTGTCTGCAGAGTTCATAGCAGCTTTAAGTATTTTCTTAGGTGGCGAGGGAAATTTTTTAACTGTTTGTTGCTGTTGTGTTTATAGAGAAATTCCAGCCATTGTGTGATCTAACGGCCATTTCAGCTTGTATTGAATTTTATGCTTGTTGAATGCTTCCACTTATTGGTTAATCAGTTACGCTACTCAGTAAAAAGTTGTGATCGCTGAATATGTTTTTGTTGAAAGGGAAAATCTTCGTTTCTTTAAACGCATTTATGATCTTAGAAGGAGTTATCGACTTGGTAAAAGCAGTAGCAATTAGGTAGGAAACCTTGTAGGTGGTATCTGGATAACCAGGATGATGCAATAACAAAGAATCTATTATATTAAAATAGAACAATAGTTTTGCTTAAGTGTGTGGTGGGTCAGAGTGAGAACAACTATTTAACCAAATTAAGCGCTTCGATACTTAAATATGACTTGTGATTATCAAATTTTGGGAAGACTGGGATTGTTCGGAATACTTTGATTGTATTTTATAAAGTTTTTTTTATTCAAATCATGCCCCAAATAGGACTAGAACTAACAATTTTTAGGATCAGTCATAGATGGAATAGTAGAATTTTTTGAGATTTTTTTTTAACGATTCTAAATTAATTTACTAGATACAAGAGAAAAAGCCTCACCCGGCTTTTGAGTACCAAATCTTCCGCATCGCGGGCCAGCACTAAGCTAACGAGGCAGATGCTCTTTACTCTTATATTGCGTAATTCTTCTAGCCTATTAAGCTACAAATGCTCTCAGCTGGGATTTACCAGTAACAATGAAAGCGCAAAAACAGTAAGTTTTTTTATTTATAAGATTTCGGCTTCTCCTGTATTTAGTAATTTAATTTAGAATCGTATAATCAAAAACTTCAAAAAACTTCTGTCATAGTAAACAATTCGCCGTTCATCCATCCGGAAGGGTTTGGAAGTACTAGTGGGCCTGATGGAGTACCGACGTTCTTTCTTGGATTTATCTTCTTGCATGGATAAATAATAATAGGTGAAATCACGACACCAGCAGTACTAGTAATACAAGAATTTTTGCATAGTACTTCTCTTTCAAAATTATTGCTGGCAAGTCCGACGAGTCAATGATTAAACAACAAAAAGCAATACATTTTAATTTGCTTGGGTAAGATCGTATTGGACGACTTAAGTAAAAATCGTCAGCGTAAATGTGCATATCTACATCACGTACAACCTGAGGCAAGTAATTGTAGTACAGACTAAAAAGCAAAGATACCGGCATAGATCCTTGTAGAAGTCCGCTCCCGAGGCGGAGAAATTCTGAATTTTATATATTGTCCAGTGTTACCCTCTGGAAGCATCAACTTAGAAAGTTTCTCAAAAGGCGGATTGCACCTCTAGAGAAAATTAAAGCGGTCCAATAATTTTTCGAGCAGGCATATACTGTTAAAAGCTTTAGAAAAGCCTAAGAGGGTCAGAATAGAGATTTTCTTCTTATCCAATACATTAACCTGAGCATCAATTAATCGACTTAGTAATTGAGGTTCGACATGGAAACAATTCAGATGGAATTACCCAATTTACTCACGTTGCCCATAATGGCGAATGTTGTTTGTGACCTTTTCAAGAGAGCAGTTCCCCAACTATGCCTAAGCCAGAATACAGACTGCCAGTAACTTAACAAATTATTTTCCACTAAATAATGCTGACAAGGAGAGAGTCCCTACTCATCATCACCGATTTCGTCTAAGCTCAGTGTATATATAGGGTTTGACTAGAAATGAAAGTGACGAAAGTGGGAGCTCCAAATGACTGAACCACACTGAAATAATGCATAATGTAGGGGAGCACAGGGTTAAAATTAGCACTTTTCGGAACATCTTTGATAATTACCATCTTGTGGCTATATTCGCAATATGTTTTTACGTTACAATTATCTATAATCTGTTATCTTTCATATACAGCAAACCAGAAGTCATTACCCCAATTAGTGTAGGAGCACACTCCAAAATAAGATTGCTAGGTTTACTAAATTATTTTCAACTTGTATTAATTAGCAGCATACCTATACTGTTAAGCTACCACCTTTATCTTTCTTCCAAATTTCAACCGATTTTCAACATGTTTTTTGCTAAGTTCATTGTGAGTTTTTTATGATTTTTAAACTATTACGAAATTTGTAGGGCAGTGGGTTACAGAGTGGTAACCCATGGTGGGTTACTTATATATTATTATAATAATAAAAAAAAAATTCCCCAGGGATGGGGGTATTTATTTTATATTCTACCATTTGTGTAGAATATTTGTACACAATCTGATAAGAATCGCATGATAAATTTAATGTCCGAAGGTCATTCATATACACCAATGGGAAAAAGTTTCTCTTTTCTTGAATTCGGTTGCTCTGAGAGAGGTGGGGTAAATATTATCCGAATTGCAAAATTCCTTTTGGTAGTTTTTTCTGATTTTTTGAACAAATTTTCCTTTTCCTTATGATTAAGTTGCGAAATTTAATTTTCGACGGCCAAAGATCTGTCTGAAAAATTCATTTCAAAATGTTTTTCTACAACTTATCGATAAATCTATTTTTTTTCATTTTTTTTTATGCGTTTTTACTAGGAGATTATCTGTAAAAAATTTCAGGCCGATCGGATGTCATTTACCTATTTAAAAAAAATTAAATCTATAAAAATTTTGCATACCCACTTTTCACCATCTACCGGCGCTCTTTGAAAACGAACGGAAATGCCATTTACAGCGTCGAAAATCTATATACCTCCTCTGTGGCTGTCATTTAACCCGAATGTATTTGGCACTTTCGTTCAAATTCTGTTACAATTTAAACGCAACAACTCCAGCGAAAATTTGCAAATTTGAGCATTTTCCGAGCGGTGTAGCCTACAAAACCTCGGGCTACTCTATATTATGCATTATTTCGGTTTCGTTTGGACATCTGAAGCTACCACTTGTGTGACTTTCATTTCTAGTCAAGCCCTACTTATACAGTGAATTTGGACGAAATTCGGTGATGACGAGCCTGCCAAAACAATAAATTTTCCGAAAACCTTACAAAGAAAATAAGCAAATTAATGGTGGAGTGATAATTGCAATTTGGATTTATTGATGCATGAATTCAAAATATGTAAAATAGTCCCAACGAGTAGTGGGCCCAGCCATCGAAGAAACTTCGACGTCATATTGTCGGACCCCCTGGCATTTGATTCGACAGCTTAAATTGCTTTAAAAACCCCATTGCCACCAACTCCTCGAAAACTAAAACCGTCGAAATCTATGTAAGCTTATCTGCTCGAATTTTTAATTTTGTGTTTTTTTTTCTTATACGTTTATATGATTCACGACTTTCAACGTTTTGTCGTTTTCGATATCGAAAACAGAGACACTGCCGCTCCGCTGTTCAGTACAGTTAGAATATTTTATAAAGAACATTATTAAATTAAATTCATAAATTAGTGATTAACGTTCTCCTATCCCCTCTCCTCTTTTTTCGTACTTATCCAAAATTTTGTCTAGGATAGTAATCATTATCATACCAAAACAAAATCCTATAGCAGAATCTTAGTAGTTATTCCAATATTATTTTTCCTTCCGCAATCGCTACAAATACTATAACAGAAAATTATTTCGTCATAAATCTTCAAATTTTCTAAGAATTTCTTAATGGGAGAATCTTAGAAATATTCAAATTTTGATTCTTAAAAAAAAAAAAAAACAAAAAAATTTAATTTATAGCTGAAAATAATATTCCGCCTTCAGAATTTTTCGAAGAAATCTCAACAGGAAAGAAGCATTTCACTACTGAACCAGCGCATTTCTCATAAATGCTTCTTCTCTTTTAAGTGACCTCTTTAGAAACATAAATCAAAGAGACGAGGGCCAGGCTAGAACAACCACCAGAAGTAGCGCCATATATCATGCTACTTGGCAAAAATTTTCTATGCAGTCGACATAAATTTGATTATGTATTTTATGCAAGCGAATTTCATTAGAACTACATAATTTAAGTGGATCAACAAAATATGAATTGTTGGGACATTTTGCCAGACCCACCAGAATTCATCCGCCTGCAGAGTTTTCAGAAAAAAAAATGTGTAGGTGGAGTAAAGTAGACAAATTTTCATTCCATCGTAATCGTTGGGATTTAGTATGACATGCGCATGCCTTGTACTTTTCTTAAATTTCCACTTTGAGGAATTGGAAGAATGTTGCAATGCATAAGTTAAAAAAAAAAAAAAAATTTGTAGTTTTTGGGTGAAATGTGTTATGATAGTGATTTGAAATTGTAAAAGTCTTGTAAACTGTCGGAGAAATGAAAGAAGAGACTCTTGAGAATTGATGGTAGACACACAGCTCTTTTAGCGATTTAGAAATGCTGGAATTATTTAAAACGATGACAGTTCGTAAAACCGGTGAATAATGATGAGATGAGAAATAACATGATTTTTAGTTTCATGTTAATTGGACATTGATGTTCATCTGTTGAAGGTATTAAACACATCTTTACGAGTATCTGACTTGTTTTAAAACTTACATAACTAAAATGTAAGTCAAAAGAGTATAACGATTTATTGGGCATAGTAAAATTAATAATTATTGCGGTTTTTCTATGTGACATCAATTATTTGGATTGATGTCACATAGAAAAAACAATGTCACTTAAAAAAAATTTATAGGATCTGGATGGAGATGTTTCATTTTTAATCCAATAAATAACTTCTACTTTTTTTTTTCATTTATTATCACAAACACTTTTTTTACACCCTAAATGAAATCATACCGTACACACCAAGTTACACCATGTTTGCTCATACGTTTGTAATGTATGGGAATAATAATAGCACAGATAAAATTAATTAGATGAAAAATTTAGATTTTTGCACTACCGTCCGTCTGTCGTTTCATTATTTATCAGTCCCAGGGTAATTGAGAACATGTTGACCTATAGTAAGCTGAAATTGGGTAAACAGTAATTTTATGAAAACAGCAGTGAAATCAAGTTGGTTGATAGGGAGAATCGGGCAACTCATTTCATAGTGTTGCCATATAAAATAATAAATTTTTCAATTTTTTTTTTGCAAAACTGTTAAAAACCAGTAAGCTGAAATTTTATTTAAACGCTAATATTTAAAATAAAAATGCAAACCATTTATTTATGGTTAGTGTACACAAGAATTTACATCTTGTCTTATAAGTTAAATAAAATTGTATTAAATAAATAACTACTTAAGATAAAAAGTAAAGAAAATACAAGCACACTGGGGTGTAGGTGGAGGAAGGTTAACATGATCTTTAATTTGCTCGAAAGTTAATTTATTCGTTTTAATTATAAAATATGTTAATAAATTCTAAAAGTAGACATTTCCTTTAATTAAACGCTTTTTTTTTTGTGTTTTATATTTATTTCGATGTCAATATTAAAATTAATTTTTGATCTTCATACAACAATGATATATTTTCGTCATATCAATACACCAACTACAAACATAACTGCAACTAATACAACTAGCAGTGATACTCGACAAAATTGAAAATCGAATAAACCAGGTGCAAATACGGAACTGATTGTACCATCTAACACTACCACTACTTTAGATATTAAGACTGTAAAAAAAAAAAAAATTCGTTATCACCGTCATTGGAATCGTTTGAAACGCACTCATACAAAACCATCGCAGAAAAATTTCACTAAAAATCTCGACGAAACAAAAATTAATTTGGTCAAACGTAAGCGGATGCGTATAGAAAATATATTTTGTGGGGATACTGCCTCCGATTTTCTACCACCCGTTCTTAATAGACTGCCGCAAGGATCTATTCTCGGCCCATTATTATTTTCCATTATTATTAACGATCTTTCGCTTATCCTGCGTGACTGTAATTTTTATAATATGATTATGTATGCAGATGAAATTCAACTTTATATATCTACATCTTAAGGGTTTATAGGGCATGATGTGTACAGAATGAATAAGGAACTTACATGGACCTTCAAGTGGGCTGTGGATAATGCGCTTTACTTAAACGTTGCAACAACAGATGCTATAATGGAATAAAAACCCGAGTTAGATACTTGAACCTTTTCTAATGTAATGCTTAACAATACTAACGTAATATCAATGTAGCATTCAACTCCGCCGCCACACGTTACGCTTTAGATCTCGGACACTTCAGTCATATCACTAATTATTCTACATCTACATTCTGGGCTATAAATTTTGAACCGTAATGTTTTTTCGTAATTTAATTCCAGCCAAATATTACCCTGACAGTAAAATGAGTTTTGCTCAATCAGTGAGCACATTATCCTTATATTGTCACGATTTTATTCGCGTCCTATAATGAAAGCCAATTCTTTATTCAGTCCTTCAGAGTTTGGAGCTCTCTTCCAATTCAGCTAAGGAGGAGCGTTCCTGTTACGTTGTGACATTGTTAATTTAAATAATTCTAGTAGGTGTTCTGGTTTCTTCGAGCTAAGTAGAGTAGAGTAGACCACTTCGAAAACAAACCGATGAATGCCACTTCAGCTTCCCTGGCACAAAACGCTACTCAACTTTGGAAACACATTTCTACAATAGGTGAAATGGTGCAAGATTAAAGCTTTAGTTAATTTTAAATGAGTGTGATTAGACGCAGTCACTGGAGCCTTGCATAAACTTTGCTGATCGTGACTTTGATATACTCACAACATCTCATATGTTGATTCAAGGCAACACCGAGCGTTGTAACTTTAATTACAGACAACAGGCTATGAAACATTACTTGCAACATTATGAACAACATCTGTCATAAAAATTATAAGTAAACTGAATTGCAAAGTTGTAAGTATTGAACCTTGAGGTACTCCAAGAAGTAAAGGAAGTATGCAGGTTGAATTATCAATTATATATAGAATCGTTGGGTGTGATCTGACAGGAAATCCTTTGTCAGAGCAATGGCTGAACTACTAAAATTAAAAGACACAACAAGTTTGTTAAGAAGAATTTATGATGGTCCACACTGTGAAAGCTTTTCGAAAACTCTTGTTTCACAGCTTTGGAAGTGTCGAAAACCCAATTGTCAACTTGCAAGAAATAACTGGCCTAGCCTCGTTAAATTTCGACTATCTGCTTAAATATACAAGGCTTTTCCAAGACTATGAAATATAACAAACCTATTGGATGGAAAAGAATTTTTTGCAGTAGGAAGGACTGTGTCATATTCCAGTCAACTGTAGAAGAGGATGATATCAAGCATGAGTTAACACATATGCCAAACAAATGTATCATTAAAGAGATGCATATACAATTGGTGGATGTAAAAAATATGTTTAAGTCTTCTCAGTTTAAACCACAATTACTGTTGTATTTTTTACTCGAACAGACACTTGCATGACGTAAATTTTACCACAAAGACTTTTGGTGAATTTGAATTAAATTGGAGCTAAAATATTATCATTTTTCTCACATATTTTCTATAGTACTCTCTCGGTCTTCGAACCTGGGCCAAATCAGGTAACTCCTTGATAATATTTTTCATAGAATTGTGTTAGTTTTCTTTATTGTATTTATTAAATTCTATGGATAATTTGATTGTTGTAAGAACATCATCATGCCACAGAAGTTAACCTACTCAATTATAGATCTTACCAGGGTAATATATAAAACCTTCAAGGTGTGAGAATTCCTAAATTCGTGTCAGTGTTGTATTTTATAAAACCAAGCATCTTAAATCCCTAGAGCAAATATATTCACTGTCCAAACTATACTCCTCAATTTAACGTAAAAATGACACCAAGGTCCAAGACCTCATTAGACTGCTGAATGGAAACACTACCAATAAAGTACACAGAATAAAGGCAATTCAACAAACGGTGAGCATCTGAAAGGCATCCGTGTTCCACACAGCACAAATGTGTCCGTGGTATGTTAATGGTAAATCCTTTTACGATATATGAATTGTCCGTGGGAAATCCCGTCTGATATCAATTAACAACTTGGTAGTGACGAATGTCCGGGGCTCGGATGTGTGTTGATCCCGTTTTCTTCTCATGAGATTTTTTGTAGTTGCACTAAAGCTATGATTTTCAAGAGAATGCGGCGGCGCAATTGCGACGTCGCATTTGCTTTGCGATTCGGAATAAAGAAACTAGTAGAGATGGCTTCCAAGGAATATGTTGACAGAATTTGGCTCAGGCTTACAGCCGCAATTGCGCTGGCAGTTTATGATCCCGGTGCAATTCAGTCGGTGAAAAATCATAGTTTAATATTTTTCTGTTAATCGAGAGTAATCGAGTGTTTTTTACGATTGGAACGTAATTCATTGGAAAAAATACTTAGGTAGACGAGGCAAGAGAGTAAATGCAATTTTTACGAACGCAATTGTAGTAAACCAGACTAAGCGTAATTTTGCCGTGATCAGCGCAAACGTATTTCCGTCACGCAATTGCACCGCCGCATTCTCTTGGAAACCGTAACTTACGGCACATTTAATGCACTCAATAATGCTCAATTCTCGTTACAAGCATACTTGGGACTTCTTACGGATCTCCCACTTTATTTTCACGATATGCGGAGGAATCTCTGAGGATATTTTTTGGGATTGTATAATTTTTTTTACGTATATTTACAAAAAGAAAACAAAAAAAATAAGACTGGAAAGTTAAGTGCCAGAGGTGTTTGCACTTCCACAAAACATAAACCACAAATTTTTAACACCTGCAAATGGAACTTCGAATGTGTCATAATACAAGAAGGAGTTATAGAAGTAAAAAGAATTCTAATATAGGTACACGCAAGTAGCTGGCTTCAGCAATGTAAGTCTAATATGGTTTCTTTTAATAATACATATTTTGTTGTTTTGTTGTTGGTCTTCTAAAACGACACACGGAATCACACCAAGCGACAAATTAGCGCAAACCACTGAAATAAATTCATATTTTAAGGAGCTTCTGGAAGGGATGAAAACGACTTTCCCATGTTTATCCCAAAAATTTTCTGCACATCCCGTATGTGTTTGTCTGTAAAATACTGGGAATGTTCCCGTATAAAGTAGTTGTGGAAAATTTCTAATAACTCCTAAAAATAAAGTTCTAAGCCATAACATTTTTTGTATACATTTTTTAATCACCCTCTATACAATGCCGCTCTCATATGTTGGGGTATGTATGTGTTACAGGCACTATTGAAACTTTTTTATGTATTTATCAACCCCCACCGCTTCCAAATTCACACATTAGAAGCTAGAAGGTAACAATTTTAAGTGCTATTACATTGCCTAGAATCAAGGTAATTAAATCCGGAGATCTGCTCATCTGAGTTTCCTAAATGAAAACTTATAAAAAAAGTTTCTGATATATTCAGAGCCATGTTAAACTTCAAATGACCATGTGGCAAGGTAGACAAAATACCTGGGAACTACAAATAATCGTGTACTAGCAAATATTTGTTTTCCTCTAAGGGTTCATAATTTCAAATACAGATGGCTGGACAGTAGTTCAACTTCGTTATAACTCTATAAACGGTTTAGATATATTTCCAAATTAATGTGCTTGCCATAGAAAAATACATCACAGTTAATTTTCTCAATGGCATCAGTACCTCAGTTCGACTTATAGTATATCTCCTCAGAGAGTCAAGTCAATTAACTCTCAAGCTATGTACATCGGCTTGTTTAGAACTGCCTTTAATCTCTAGCTTGAAGACCACTTTTATGGTCTAGATATAAATAAAGAAATAAAAATAGATTTTATTCTTACCCGAGCGGTTTTGTAGGACATAAAAAAGCCACCTTAAAATGGAATTGGAAAAGAGAATAACAAGCCTAGTACAACTTAAGGAAGGCGGCAAGGCGTCACTTTATTCTTTGAGAATCAACGCACAAAATAATCACAGGGCTTTACTCGATAGATTTTCCTGTAAGGTTTCAGCCAGAGCTGGGCAAGTATCAACGAAAAAGTACTTAAGTACAAGTATATGTACCGAAGGCCTGAGTACTTCAGCGTAAGTACAAGTACCGCTTGTATGAAAAGTACTTGTAACTAAGTACTAAGTCTATAAAAAAGTACTGAGTACTTTTTGAAGTACTTTTTAAAGTTCTTTTTTACAATCTTTGTACATGGCACTAATATAATTAAGTTTATTTTAATTAATTATTTTAATAAATCAATACCTTTTGAAAACTATAATATGTATGCTAACCAGTGGCTACTATTTATATTTTTTTATAGTTTTCGGCATTGCACGTAGAGTAAAACTTTCACCTCTCATTGATTGCTACACTCATAAAAATTATTAGAGGTCCGCCCGAGCACCCATTCTCGCTTCCAATAATGCATAAAAATTATAAGGAAAATATTTCTATTAAAAAATTTCTAAGACAAAATTGAGGCGTTCCCTACATCAGGTCGAGGCATCGTCAATTTTATATTCGAGCGAGACGTTACTGGTTTTAGTTCTACTTGCTCAGTCTTGTGTATATGTTGTTAGTTTGTTTAAGGTTCTGCCTTAACGCTTGAGTGCGACACATTCTTTGACAGTTCTTTGCGTGATTTAAAACTAAAAAAAAAGTAGTTGCGCTAGAGATTGTGTTTGCTTTTCTACGAAGAGTTAGATATTTGTAGGTACTTAATAGACTCAGAAATACTTAAGTAAAAATCTTGGTACTTAAGTACAAAACTAAGTCTTAAGTACAAGTAAATAGAAGCAAGTACTTATGTTCAAGTACTAAGTAGGGGCATTTCAAAAGTATTTAGTAATAAGTGTTAAGTAGCAGAAATGTACTTTAAGTAGTACTTAAGTCTTTTTTAACTTAAGTATTGCCCAGCTCTGGTTTCAGCTTAACGAAATTTCCAAGGAGGATGCAGGTTTCCGCTTAAAAGTTACACATACCTCGTAATAGTTTACTACAATTACTTCACTTAGAATTGTCTTCACTAAACTAATTGTAGAAGATTCTGGCAAATCCTGAGTTACGTTAAATACCTAAACGTAGAATGATTTTAAAATAAACGGTTATTCACAATAGATCGATTTGGTTGCGAAGTCATACAAACCATTATAAAACCATAAAATACAAATTATGTATAATAAAGTAGGTTGAAGAATTACCTGTAGACTCTATATGGGTCTCGAAAGAGTAATACTCAATTCCCCATTCTAGGTATATCAGAGCAGTTCTCATTCGTATAAATCCATTGAACTTCATATATGATCTTACGAAATTTAAATGAACAATACTATCTTCTTCAAAATGCGAACTCTACCATAAACCATAAGAAATAAATCAGATAATAACAAAAGTCTTGAGGCTAAATCCATCCATTTATAGTAAACTAGCAATAATTGCAACCGCCACGCCGCCGCAATCATTACCTAAACCGACGAGTTCCGTAAGATATTGCGTGATAGGGCAAATTTTCCATGAAAACAGCTAAATCTCCTCATTCACGTATAATTTCCACCCAATTAAATAAAAAAAAAAACTTTAAGATGAAATAACAAAATTTTCATCGTCTTTTTTTTTCTCTCTTGCAGATTCATGGAGTCAACAACCGTCGTCCACCACCTATGAGTAAGTACATATCTACCGTAAATACGAAAAACTTCATATCCAGACGAATCGCTAGGCTAATGGCTTTTAAATGAACTTCAGACACGTGCTTAGGTGTAAATCTTCCAGTCAGTCGCCAATGCCGCCGCGCCGTGTATAATAAGGTTTCGCGCTAAGAAATCACATTGACGAACTTAAGCGCCTCGGACATAAAGAACTGAAGTCAATATAACTTGAATTTAAGCGAATAATCTAATTTGGATTAGACAACGAATATACGGGAATAACATAAGAACCAGAGGTCAAAACACTTATACCGTTTAAGACGCTGGTAATATATGTATATAGTAGACGTGCTGCATTCACAGCCAGTTTATTAGCATCTATCGAAAATTTATGTAGTAAATTCCTTAGCGTTTAAAGAAAGATACCATCATTCGGCACGAAGATTTCGGATTGACCGCGGCCACATTTAGTCGTGTCAAAAGTGCCAATTCCCATGCTCCCAGCTGCGCGGTATACACGAAACGTACATATATGAATCATGCGAATAGGGATCAGGTCTACGCGAATTTAATGAAAGGTTTATTCCCAACTACTGAATGGAGGTAGGTACTTGTTAAGGTAATTTACAATAATTTAAAGTCTCACGACTTGGGGGACGTAAGTAATTCTGCAACCGTTTAAGATGCGACCCAAAGACATTGTATAATGTATGTAGGTAACAACGGTCAATCCTGCCAGTGTATATATGTACGAGTATGTAGTTAACTTCGATGGAGAACAATCTGGACGATATGAATTACGAGGGCGTTCATGAACTACTGTACTTCTTAAGTAGCTTAGTACTTACGTACGTACTTTACCTGCTCTCTTGATGTCATGAATATTCCGTCTAAAGTACGCTAGAGTGTGGCCTTCTCCATATTTCAACTTACCTTGAGAAGGTTTCTTCCATTTTTTTGTTTTTTTTTCTTTGTCTCTTGTTTGTTTTTGTGTTTTTTTTTTTATGTCGAAGAACTATCGTGGATACTTTTGTTTTGGTACCTATACTCAATCTAAACCGTCCCCATTGTAATATTTCAGATTCCCACGTTTCTTTACAGCAGAAATACATTTAAGGTAATTGTCCATATAACGGGCATGGCAAGTACCTACTTATGAACTGGACTGTGTTGTTTTGATAGAGGTAACCGGTCACTTTTATATGAGCCTAATGAATCTAATGAAATGCATGCAAATCTGCTCTAAATTGAATCGCAGAGAAAGTCTCCAGGTGATTTATATATGGTGGACGCCTCTTGGAAACAATAATGTTTTTTTAAACCCCTTTTGACTGTACTTCATTCGCATATTTTGAAACCATAAATTATTCTTGATTTTGGAAACTTTCCAAAATTTTGATTAATTACACAAAAAAAAAACATAAGATGCTCTCTACTGTTGTTCGCTTCTATTAAATGCCTTGTAGAAAGTGATCTTGGATTTAATTTGTTACTGGGCGTAGATATAATCAAATCCTTAAGATTAAAAAAAAAATGTTAACAGTCTTTTATCCTTGTAAGATCAGTGAATAACTATTGCTTTGAAATTTTATTGATTTTTATTGTAAGAGTTGCAAGCCAAGACATGCATGTCATATCACCACTGAGATCGGTTTCGTTTTTACTTATTCAAGAAGGCTATTTTTTGCATTCTCCGGCACAATAACAAAAACGGAATTTTTTTTTAATTGTTATTCCATCACACAACCCATTTTATTTTGGGTGGCAAGTTTTAAAACTGAAAAAAATGAGAAAAGTAGGAAAACACGTTTTATTAAAAAAAAAAACGAATTGAACCTGTGTTAGACCGCAGTGAGCTGAAAAAATAAGGGTTTCGCATCGGCAGAAACCTTATACTCTTCAGTACGGCCTAGTTTCTGCCTGTCCTAGGCGCTTGAAAAAGATCAAATTGATTTCATTTCATATAGACTCAGAATAAATTCTGGGTGTGAATTATATGACGCAATTCTCCTACATTCCACCAAGGAGGAAAAAACAAGATTACTATGATTTATTACGGGGTAAACTTCATACTTGTTCAAGAAGGCAAGTTTTTTAATTCTTCGGCACATTTTTCTAAATTTCTTCGTACACGAATTTGTCTGTCTGTATACTTATATATTTCTTTTTTACTATTTTCGACACTCTCGTAGACCCACTTTTTGTCATCACAGCGAGCTGAAATTTGGCACACAGGTTCTATCAAAATTTGAACCGGAAATTTGCATGGAAAACCCGGAAAATCGGGAAAAATCATTTGAAAATTTGGTACAAATTTGATTAGTTATAAATCCGTTTCAGGAAAAATTCAGAGTTTTCCGATTTTTCCGAAAAAAATTTCCGGAATTTTCCGACTTTTCCGGAAAAAAGGTTTTCTAAATTATGCAGGATCAAGTTCCTTATCAACTGGCATCATTACTTTCTCTCCGACAATGGTGAAAACTTGCAGAAAAAAGCGAGGAAAATTCATGTAAAACGCTTTTCCGTAGTTTTTCCGACCAAGTAAGCATTTGAGCGTTTTGCAACCTAAGACAAAGTTGTAGAGCGAAATGAGTTGCATAAAGTTGCTCTTGTGGAAAACTCCATGGAATACCCGGAAAAGCGGGAAAAACATCGAAAAAATTTTCATCGATATGATTAGTGATAATCTGTTTCAGGAAAAATGCAGAATTTTCCAATTTTTCTGAAAAATTTTCCGACAAAAAAGTTTTATAAGCTATGCGAAATCATTTTTTTCCGTCCTACTGGCATCAATAATTTCTCTTCAACAATCATGAAAACTTGCATGAAAAATCGAGGAAAATTCATGTCAATTTAAAAAAAAATAGGAAAAGTCTGTCGAAAACATCAAAAATCGGGAAAATTCATGTTATATGGGAATACATCTAAAAAGCGCTGTTTAAAACATAATTTGAATTTCAGAAAACCGTTGCAGTACTTCAACGATTTGATACTCGAATAAATTTTTTGAAATCTGGTAAATCAGTGTCTTTTCAGCCGTCATAAAATTGTTTTAAAATATCTCCATGCAGCACGTAATAACAATTTAGTTAACGTGAAAAAGGCAGAAAATATAAAATAAGTAAAAAACGAGTTTTCAAACAAAACTGAGGCCAAGCCGCATGAAAAAGTAGAAAACAAACTTTTCTTCACACACAGAGGTGGACTCAGATTTTATTCGCTGACAATCACCGATATATTTCAGAATGATCAATCAGAGGTAATAAGTGATTTGATTCATGAAGAGAAAGAATATTCAAGAGAAATGTCCCAATCAAAAAATCTGAGTCCACCTCTGTGTGTGAAGAAAAGTTTATTTTCTACTTTTTCATGCGGCTTGGCCTCAGTTTTTACTATTTTTTTTTTTTTTGTTTTTTCGAGACACTCAGTTTTACTATTTGGGACCTGTTGATGAGTCAAAACCAAGACCTGATACTTGCCACCCAAAATTAAATGGGTTGTGTGATGAAATGCCAAATAACGAATTCTTTCGCTTTTGCTGTTGTGCTGGAGAATCCAAAAAATAGCTGTGTTGAACAAGGATAAAGTTTACCCGACAATAAAATATAGTAATCTTGTTATAGTTTTTATAATACTTTTATAAATTCCAACTTTAGAGTCGACTAGAATTGATTGGTTTACTTAAATGGTGAGGTAAGACTACTTTGACTGTAGATCTGTTATTACAATTATTATAAAAGCCACGTCATTACGGTCGTAAGTATCTGAGAACTTTGGGACTAGAGTGCTCGAATCTCTATTAGGAATAGAAATGAAGGCATATTCATCAATTTATTCCACATGAAATTTATTGTAATTAGTTGTGGGAATTGCCGGAATACGAAAATTTTTTTCACAATGTTGAGCCATAGACGACAAACTTATAATATACAAAGGTTGGGCAAGTAGAACAAAAATCTGCAACGCTTCGCTCGACCGTGCCTCACTTTCTGACGTAACCAAAGGGTAAGCCAGCAACGCCTCGCTCCAATATAAAACTAACGATGCATCGACCTAATGTAGGGATTTAGGGAAGTCCTCAATTTATTCTTAGAAATACACTGGACATTTTTTCTGTAGTACTTCTATGCATCATTAAAGGCCGAAAATGGCTGATTGGGCTGCTATCAACTTTATAAGCATTCGTTTCATCTTACAAATTTACAGAAAATGTTTCACTTTGGTGGCCGACTGGAGTTATTTTCAGATACAATACTTTAATGTGTGCCGTTGTCGGCCTCCAAAAATTAAAAAAAAAAATTTACAGTAAATTTCCAGGAAAAATTTAGGCCTTCCTTACATCAAGTCGAAGCATCGTTGATTTTATATTCGAGCGAGGCCCTGAAGATTTTTGTTCTACTTTACTTCCCCAGCCGTTATATGTTATTGGATATGGATACATGTTCTCGTTAACCGGTATCTTTTCCTTTAGATTCCTTCATTCTGGAACTTGATGAAGGTTGTCAATCTGTCATGCCAACACCTTATGGACTATAAAAGTTCAATCCATCTGTACTTTCGATATGGTTTGACTTCGGTACAAGAACATATTTTTGACCAACGGTTTCAATTAATCAGAGATGGACTTAGGCATAACCTGATTAGGCTGAAATTGAGTGTTAGTGTGAGAGAGGGAGTGTCTGATAATTTAAAATAATATCAAATAGAAAAAGAAAAATAGCTATTGCCATATTGATGACAATGGCAATAACCAAAATACCTTTCTATCCATTTTCTAAGTTTGTATTTTAATATAAGATTTTCTCGCAACCTATCTGAGTAAATTTCATTGACTTAACAACTCTAAACTTACGTTGATAATTTCAGGTCATTTCACAGAAGATCTTTTCTTTTATTCTTTACATGGTAGTTGACCATTTCAGGATGTAATTCTAGCTGCATTATGTAGATTTGCTGTATTAAATCTGACAATTTAGCACATCTTAACAATGTTTGTTCAAAGTTGCATTATCGTAAGAATCTGCCAGACAAGCTTCTCGGAATCCAGTAGTAGTGAGAGATATTTCAGTGAAGGAACAAAAAGGAATCATCACAAAATACTCCTTCACGTGGTTTCCTTCATTGTTGGAATTGTAATAGACCGGTATACCTTCAAAGAGACTGCAGAAAACGGCGACGAGTGGAATGTGGAATCACTAGAAGAACAAAGGAGAGTAGAATGCCAGCAGACTTGCAACAGAATGGACTCTACACTAAGCACCCCTTCACGTGGTGTACTTCGATGCTGGGATAGTAATAAATTCGGACACTTTCAAAGCGACTGCAGGAAACGCCGTCAAAGGGAATCAACAGAAAAGGAGTGGAGAGAAAAATGCCAAAGGTGACGAGCTAAGGAGCAAGCTATTCGTGGAGAGACTAGACTCCAACCTTATGGCTTTGAAATCCAACATCAGAAAGGATGTATCCAAGGAAATGCCGAAGACAATGTCCATGCAAACCTGAATGTAAAAATTGCGGGCGGAGAAAGCATAACATACAGCAGTTACTATAGAGTTGGAACTATCAAGAGGTTGGGACATCGAGAGCTTGTGAACAGCACAACAAGAAGATCCAGACATATCGTCTATTTTTGCTTGGAAAGAAGACATGAAAATACCAAAATGGAAGGATATTTCGAAGACGAGTGAAAAGCTGAAAAGCTACTGGGCTCATTTGAATTCTTTTCACATTGAATGGAGTATATTAAAACGCAGGGAAGCAACTAACGGCGAATCATTTCGAATGCAAATAGTCGTGCCAGAATCAAAGGTTAACGATGTTCTAGAAGAAATGCATAGTGAAAGCTCTGGAGGACATTTGGGAGTGAATAAAACAATTTCTGGAATACGAGAAAAGTTTTGCTGGCTACATATACGAGAGGATGTGGAAGAGTGGTGCCGCAGATGCACTGTGTGTATGTGCTTGTCGTAAAGGGCCATCACACAGAAACAGAGGAGAAATGCATAAGTATAATGTCAGAGCCCCAATGGAACAGAAAGCTGATGTGCACGTGGCCACGAGAGCAAAAATAGCAGTAACTACTGATCGGATGAAGACCCGCTATGACTTGTGTACTAATTCAGCATGATTTAATGAAGGTGATCTTGTTTGGCTGTACAACCCAAAACAACGTTTGTTTGGCTGTACAACCCAAAACAACGTAAGGGACGTCCTCCGAAAGTACAATAATACTGGCAAGGATCATATTCAGTGGTAACTAGAATAAATGACGTAGTATACAAGATTCAGCGTGGTAAAAGAGGCGAACAGAAAATCGTTCATCTGGATCTCTTGTGTCGGGACGAACAATTTTAAGAAGCAGGAAGTGTTACGCGCAAAAGAAAAGGACAATCGACATATATTGGTGCGGACATAACGTGCGATACTTAACTGTGGAGGTGGGCGGCCGAACCTTTCTCAGTCTGCTGTTGGAGAGACGCTGCGCGCAGGGTGGGGTGCTTTCTCCAGTACTCTGGTGTATGTTGGTGGGATTCTCATGTGAAGCTTATGCGGATGACATCCCTTTGCCCATTTCCGGGCACAGCATGACTGCTGCCTGTGCTTTCATGCAACGAGGCCTCAATATTGTTAAGGACTGGTGCACCCGTCATGATATGACAGTAAACCCAACAAAGACCAGCTTTCTGCTCTTCTCCAGAAGACGTAAGCTAGGGTACTTTGTTCTTTCAAAGCATTTTGGACACACTCTGCAACTCTCTTCTCATGTCAAGCACCTTGGAGTCTTCCTCGAGTCGAAGCTGACATGGGGATTGCACGTAGAGGAAAATGTCAATGCGTCTAGGCGGGTCTTCGCTCAATGCAGGAGAAACTTTGGCTGAACATGGGGCATGAGACCGAGGGTTGTGTACTGGATGTACATCTCGATTATTAGATCCATGCTTACATATGCCTTCCGTGTGTGGTGGCCGAGGACGCTTTTGGGGACTGCGATCTGAAAGCTGGCGATCCTGCAAAGGCTTGCCTACTTGGGATCTACGGCCACTGCTGCTTTTGAGGTCCTACTTAATCTGCCACCCCCGGATCTTGTCATTCAGGCAGATGCCAAAAGGCTGTGTGCAGATTGCGCTCATGGGGATATTGGGAGGACGGCTGGACTGGCTTTTCTCAATGCTCTCTGGCATATGGGCTGGACCTGGAATACCCTCTGGCCAGTATGCCACCTGATGCGATGGTACCTGAGGTTTCGGGCGTCGTTTCTCATTGAGCTTTCCTGTAAGGGAATCGTGGACTGATGGAAGTGCCTTATCGAGCCTTCCCCGGTCCCCTCTAAAAACTTTCACCGAAGGCGCCTTCATTAGTGAGGCTGATGGGGGGGGGGGTATCTACTTTCCTGAGCCTGATATTGGGATGGAGTCCTCACTTGGTACACACACCACTGTCTTCCAGGTTGAAGTTAGCCCTTGATATGCAAATCAAGGGGAAGATCATTCCTATCCTTTCGGATAGTCATGCATCCTTGATGACCCTGAGTGGCCCTCGGATAACATCTAAGTTACTGGGGGACTGCAGGCTTCTGTTGATAAGTTGTATATCCACAACAAGGTGTCCCTTCTGTGTATTCCTGGTCACATGGGGATCATGGGGAATGAAAGGGCTGACCTTTTGGCTATGGCTGGCTCTTATCTTCGTTCCTTGGACCGGAACCCGCCGTGGGCGTTGCCACTTCGAGTATCGGGTTTCTCATCAAAGCGGATGTTCATCGAAAGCATCAGTAGAGATGGGCGAACCTGAATACTTGCAGGTGTACAAAACTGTTTCTTGATGGGCCCAATGGGAATATTTCCGATTTTCTCATGGGGCTCGGAAAGAATTGTAGAGCTGTGGTTGGCATCATCACCGGCCACAGCTCACTTCACGCTCATCTAACACGGATGGGAATTGTTGACAGCCCTGAGTGTCTGTCCTGCCTGGAGGGAGAGCCCGAGACAACCGAACACTTTTTGTGTGCATGTCCTTCCTGCGACCGGTGCAGGCTGGCTACTCTAGGGTCTACCCTTCTATGTGTGGATGAGCTGAAAAACCTGCCTCACCAAGTCTTGACGCGCTTCATTAAGAGGATAGGAAGGTTTTGGTAAATGGCCTTCTATTAGGACAGCACAATGGGTCGCTATGACCTCCGTGCTTGGGATAGCGCTCTTGTCCCCCTGCCTTTAAAATAAAAATAAAAAAGCTCCTCGAAAACGCAAGACTTCTTCCTTGTTCATTAATATAGTACTAACTATGATGTGCACGAGTCGATTTTATCAATATCTAGTCTCTTTAACCTCCAGTTTGATTACATTCAGTTTGATCTTTCCAAAGGTCAAATTAGAGTTTAGCTCGGTTAAGGTTACTTTTCTGTTTTCATTGTTATTAGGTAAAAGTCAGTAATCAGTATGCCGAGTTCTCTTTTCCATTGTAAAAAACGAAAAAAAAGGAACCTGTCACTGGAGCTCCTTTTTTTAGTAGTTTCTCTGACAATTTTATGTAATTTTTCTTTTATTAGAATTCTGATAATTTTAAAAAGCACTTAAAGACAAGAATGAAGACTTTACTAGAGTTATAAATTATATTATTTATTAATTTTCAAAATTCTGCAAGTAAACTGGGCAACACATGAACAAACATTTTTTATTACAATTTGTCGAGCTGCTGGCACTGTTAAGGACATCTACATACTTACAACGTATGAACGTGTACATAATATATTTCCAGTTCAACTAGAACTTGTTCTAGTAATCGCAAAACTTGATGTAGTCATCGAATGTTATCATGATTTGCATTTCTGCATCCATGGAAAGGTTTTCTGCTTTATTTATAGAACACAGAGACAGTGTTGTAATATTACATCACTGTTGTAATTTTTTTACATGTACCTATAATGTTTATTTATTGCTAAAAATTGTAATTTATAAAATTTATAATTATTGTGCGAAAAACGTTTTTACAAGAGTAATCCATCTATGAACGTGGTAGGTACATTCTTTGGTACAAACGTGATGAAATATCGACAATGATTATGCATGGAATTCCAGTACTTTCTCAATTATTTTTATGATTTTCTGTTGATGTTCGTTTCACGTCCATCACATTTAATGTTGGTAAATAAATTGAGATAACAAATTTTATGTTGAGCTAAATTATGTGTGCCCACAAAACTTAATTTCCGTATGCCTTCGTGTGCAGAGAGCACCTCATTTGCTTTTGAAAGAAACTTTTTCCCTTTTTAAGGTTTATACTTATTGCACCGCTCCCATTGAGTTTTTTGTTTTTGTGGTTCCCATAAAGAATGCTGCACACATATGCCTGCCGGCTATAATAAGTGGCCTGATTTCCTTTTTCTTATATATGTATGTATGTATGCATTTCCATGATAGTGAGAAATCATTCCCAGTGATTACATTGCACTCAATTAACATAATTACACGGAACTGAAATTTTATCTGTAGGGATCGGTCTGTTTATGTTGTTTTTTTTTCTTGTACTTGCGCGAAGAAGTTAAGCTTCCATTTTAAAAGTCTTTTGGAATTCTTTAAAATAAAATATATTTGTGTATGTATGTATGTATGTATGTATGAATATATGTTAGACTATCACGAGTGTTCCAACTTTGGCACCTTGTGTTGTCTTTTTTCGGCGGCTGATTAGCTTGACTATTGAACCTCACGACATTATGCAAATTGCATGGCTTGCAACAAGCTCATTTCAACAGTTCGCGTGTGCAACTTTTGTCACATTTGTCAGCATCTCGATTTTATTCAAAAGACTAGTCCCCTCCGAAGTCTTGCCATTTTGACACCAAGGGCTTTTCGCCAGGGAATTGTTAAGCATTTTTGATTGTATCTTTTAAGGTGATACTACATACCTATATATAAGATCGCCGCTCCGTTTTCTATGTGATCTGAGGATAGGATTTCCACTTCTAGCAAGATCGTGCATTTCAATGAATGTTTCTAACCAGGGTCGAACTATATATGTATATAGGAAGCTAAGGCTAAGCTACATATACACACACACAGAATATTTTCTGGGTATATGACTTCAAAATCTGCGCTGTTATTGAATGCATACATTGTATGCATGTATATAAAGTCGGTTATAGTTAGTTTTGTCATAATTTCAAAGTGGTCGCAATTTATCATAAATGGAAGTTAATAAGAGCAAAAGTTGCGCATAAGAAAAACTTGAGAAATACATTTAACTGTCTTCAGAGGATTTCTTGGCATTTTTTTTTTGTTTTTTGTTTGGTTTATTTATTTTTATTTTATTTATTTTTTCTTACTATTCGCTTTCCCAAGCTGTAAATCGTGCGCGCGCAACTTTCCCATATGCGCTTGTATGTCTATACACTAAATCTAAACAATAAGACATGCGCCCAAATAGATATCATGGAGATTTTCCGCTTTGACCATTATATATACTTACACACACACACACACACACACACATATGTATAACAAACATAGTTACTCTCCATCTTTCCACCCAACAAGATGTGCAGAATTTCTTCGCTTTATGTTTTATGTTTTTTTGTTTTTCTGTTCCCTTAAAAAGAAAATCCATTGGTGGTCCCCGTCCTCGGATTTGATATTATTTTACTTTGAAGTTATTTAGTATGTATCTCAACAACTTTGGACATTTGACAGCTGGTCAAGATATAGTTACGAATTAAGTGAAACTGAAGCCCTGATATATGTATGTATGTATGTGTTGTGAAATTTATTGAGATCTAGTCTAGAGAAATTTATTAGTTAGAGATACTTTCACTTGCTTAATGGGAAAATTCATAACAATTGATTTAGTGGGATTTTGTCTTTGTGATAGATTAATAACAAAAAAAAAATTTTTTTTGATTGCATTTTACATTTTCGAATCGAACAACTTTGTTATGCTAACAACATTTTCTGATATAGTGAACTATTGTTGTAATTCTTTTATAATATGATTTATAGTACACGATTCTTTTCTTTTCCTTCTTTACTCTATATATACCCTTGGAAGTGAGTATAGGGTTTCCACATAACCTCTCCATATGAATATGTTCTGGGCCAACCTTTTGACTTCTGTCGAGGTTTTTCCACTTTCATTTATTTATTTATTCATGTCTTCCTAGGTATATTTATTTCCTATATGCCTTTTAAGTATGTGTTCTATCTATTTCCATTTTCTGCATTTTAATCTAAACCGCCCGATAAAAGTTCTTTTGTGTGAGATTCACAAGAGTTCCGAATATGTGATTTAACTTTGCTAGAATATCTTCCATATAGGTAATCCTCGGGCATTTGTTCATGAGTACTTGGATCTTGTTCGAGCTATAGCTTTCTTAGCAAGCCATGTATCTCTTCCGTGCAGTAGAATTGACTTTAGGGTATCTTCTGAAAACCATTCTTACCTTTCTTTGCAATATTTAATTTATATCTTCATTGGAAATCATATTTTTTATGGACCAGCTACTATTTTAACGAGCAACGAATGTTAATTTCTGGATAAACTCTTAATAATAATTCTACCGCCAATAATTTCATTACTATCTTAGAAATTAAAGGAATGCAATCAAAGACAAACAGTCTTGAAGAATTATCATTCCAATCTAAATAATGAAAGAATTTCCTAGGCAATGGTAAGAATATTTTTTTGTTTTTTAATTGTGCAGGTGAAATTTGATTAGATTAGAGAATTATAGGCACAAAATTGATAGAAGATTCTTTAATTTCGCCAGCTGTAAATAGCTGCATCCTAATCCGCTCACAATACCTCCCTTTCTGAAAAAGCAAGCCATATTTCATTATGGTTCAGGAATCTAATATAAAAAACAAGAAAACTATTAGCAAGTCACATTCAAAAAAATCTCTTTATCAAAAATCGGAGTTTAGTATGTCACTAAAAAACAAATTTATGTAAAATGTCTGAATAATACACGAAAAGTAGACTAAGATAGGCGGACAGGTAAAGAAAACCCTCAAAACTTGTAAAAATCAAACGCAATAACACTTGCACATTGAAGCTATTTTTAACTTTAAGCGCAAAAGGAGCGTTAGTGCGTTAAATACGATTGGTATGCATTACGCATAATTGGATAAAACATGTAACGCACAAAAGAGGTGTGAAAGATCAATAAAAATTTGTGCGTGGCTTCTTTGTAAAGAATTATATTTTTTTTTAAAAATTAAAAAAAAAAAATATAAAGAAAAATATTATGACACGATTTAGAACTAAAAAAATTTGATTGATTAAGAACATTAAAGAAATTTAAGAGAATGACAGATTTTATTGTGAAAAATTTTGAGAGTTCAAGATAAATATAAATATGGATGTGAAAAGAGTGTTTACATACGTCTATAGATCAAAATATATGGTGAAATCAAGTGGGGGGCTGCAATATTGTCATTAGTGATTGTAAAGACGTGACTCCAGTCAAAATATCGTGGAATGTCATGATAAAAGGACAATTAGATTTTCAAATACAAAATTTTTATATTTGGCAAAGAATTAGCACATAATTTGCACATAAATGCTTTGTGAATCAGAACTTTGACAGAATTGAATTTTTACTAAAGCTGGGGTGTAGGGATAACCTCACGACGTTGATATTGTTGGATTTTTCCAAAGCTTTTGACTGCATTGATCACACCTTACTTACAGAGAAACTTAAAAAATCTTTCAATTTTAGTAGCACTGCCATCGCCCTGGTTGGCAGGCTCTTGTCGGACCGCAGCCAGAGAGTTAAAGTCAATGGTACACTGTCTAATGCTTGCACTCTCACGCGTGGTGTTCCTCAAGGTTCAATGCTGAGTCCACTACTATTTAGCCTTTTCATAAATGATCTTCCAGATGTGGTTCGCGATGTCCAAATCCATCTTTATGCTGACGACATACAGATTTATCTAAGCAGACCAATCGGTCTTCTCGAGAACTGCATCGCACGTATAAATGCTGACCTGGATAGTATATATAACTGGTCTAAGTGTAATCGTTTGTTATTGAACCCAGGGAAATCACAGAGTATAACATTCTATAATCTAACCTGTAACGAAATTGATATTCCTCCGGTTACTCTAAACGGTATACCACTGCCTAGTCTTAGTAAGGTGTCCAATCTAGGGATCATCCTTCACTGTAATATGAAATGTTGCGACAAGGTTAGTGCGATGATTAGAAAAATTTATGCAGTACTGCGACGATTATGGCTTTCAGCCAACATTCTATCAAGTAGCGCACGTTGTAAATTAGTTAAAACATTGATACTGCCTCATTTCATTTTCGGCAGTTTGATTTTTCCTAGATTGGATAGGACATGTGCACGCAAGTTGGAGGATGCCTTCAATGACTGCATTCGGTTCATATATGGATTAAGAAGGTTCGACCATGTCTCACATCTTCGGCATCGTTTGGTCGGTTGTTCACTGATGTCATATTTAAATAAAAGAAAATTGATATTCTTGTATAACCTACTTCAGTTGAAAAAGCCGGAGTATCTCAGGGAAATGCTCAAATTCACGTCATCCCGACGCAATAAAAATCTAGTTCTACCGCGCTTCTATAAACTAGTAATGGAAAGTTCTTACCTTGTCTAAGTAGCTCGCTTATGGAATTGTTTTCCTCTTAATATTCAAGCTGCGGGCACTGTCAATGCATTCAAAAAGCTTATTAACACCCACTTAACATGAATTTATCTATCTCTTTATATTTTCTCCACTGTCTCTCTGTATTGGAAAAATAGCATAAACTTATTTGTGATTACTTGTACTTATTTTTGTTCTAATTTTTTTCTTTTTTAGACCCTTAGTTATTAATATTTTTAGTTTGTATTCTTTTCTCTCTATCATTTCGTTTATAATTTTATCTAGCGCCACCTTCTAATTATACAACAAAAGATTGTAAATCTTGTGTATATCATCCAGGAAATAAATTATTATTATTATTAGGTGAAGTCGTCCTCCACCCCGCATTTTGATTCATTAAAAACCCCATTAAACTTTCTAGTACAAAATTTGTAGATTTGGCAAAAAATTAGTACATAAGTAATTAGTTCATAAATCTTGTGGAAATAAAAATCTTTTTGGCAGATTTCATACTAAGGCGGGGTGCAGCTTGGAGTAAGTTGTCTTGCACTCCACATTTTGAATATTTCAAAAAACTATTAAATTTTCGAGCAAAGAAAAATTTGTCAGTGCGGCACCCATATTTTGTTTTTCCGCGTTGTGTTGGGGGGGGGGGGGGGGCTAGCCGGAGCCTAATTTTTATTATGCATTAGGTCTGTTCAAAGAAAACACCGAATAACCACCTAGGGTACCCTAGTGCTATATACTATATTGTTTTTTGAAAAACCTAAGGCTACCCCGAAGGTATACTAAAAATGTCCTGGACATTTGTCACTTGAGAGCTGTCACTTAAAATTTATTACTGATTGGAATATATAAATTACTTCTTAAGCAAAAATAGACAAAAATTAGAAGAAAAAAAAAATAGAATAATAGCTAGAGCACATTTTATTTATTTTCACCCATTTTATATATAAATAATTTTTCACAATTAATTATGCTCAGGTGAACTGTCAGAGAAATGTCATTACACGTTACCCTAACTTCCAATAACTTACTCGATGGGTGCATAAAACCCTGGGTAAATATTGTAGCTCAAAATTTACACGGTGTTTTCATCGAACAAAAATTTTGTAAGATAACGGATTTTACCACCATTTTTTTTTTCAATTTGACGTTTCATAACAAGCAACATGAAGGAGTTGGAGGGATCGGGGTCGAAATTCGTTGGAAAGCTTGGACGCTTTACTATCATTTAAGCAGAAAATCACCTTCATGATTTGTATAACAAAGAAGTTGAAAAGAGGTGTATCGTGAAAAATTAACATATTTTCTTCAAATAAGTGAAATTCCTTAGTGGCATCTAGGAGCGGGGGGGGGGAGATCTGTGGAACGTTTTTTTTTTTATCAACTCACCTCAAAGAATCGTGTGGTATACCGGAAGGCACCTTGATCTGAAACCACCCTGTGTTCTAAATAATGAATATTAAAAGTTTTGTATAGCAGTACTGCGAAATAGTTTTAATTATTAATGTAAGTACTTGACATTAATTTTTGTACACACAATTTCAGCTCTGTAAATTAATGCATTCTTGAGTTATTGTATGGGGAGACAAACCGACAGATGGACAGACACACAAATAAACAGAGAGATAGGCAAACAAGTAAAAATCAAAATACTTTTTAATGAAATCGAAGGGTGTTCAATCCATTTTGCTGTACTTTTATTATTTCTGCGTCTGAAATTTGATGAAAAACTTGGATACCCAATAATTTCATCTAGAGTATAAAAATAAAAAATAAATTAACTCCAGTGTTTTTAAACTTTAAATTTTAGTAGAAATTAAGTCAAACCGAAGACATTCGCCACCACTCGCAAATGTCAAATGCACAAAATTTTTCATTTAAAAGATTCGTGTCGAAGAGATAAGTGAGTGGCAACTATTGCCACTCGCGAAAGTCAAACGAGGCGTTAAATTATTTATTTTGTTTTGGTTTGTAAATGGCGGAAGTGTAAAACTTCCAAATCATCCATTTTAGTTAGTAAAAATATGGAAACACATTTTGTTCAAATTGACGAATTAATCCTAAATTGTAACTTTGCAAAATACAGGAATTAAAGCGCTACGTACTTTGCCTCTACTAAAGTCAAAAAAGTTTGATTTTCTTTTATATTATTAAGGCAAGTTTTGGGGATATCTTATGATGCAAAGACCATCATGGCAGGAAGCTGAGATGGAAAGGAATTAGGGAACGTGAGGAGAGACACAGAGGTGCTGATGCATGTTGCCCTTAAACTTTCGCAAATTATATGTAGAGTGTAGACAGAAGATGGTAGACTGTTCCACATTTACACAGTTCGGGATAAAATGCATTACGGAATTTTACTGTATGGCCGAAATTGATGGGTAAAAGGATGTGGGTGCAGATTTGCTGCGCGCGTATTGCGCTCAGGAATTATTCTACAAGGGATAAGACTAGACATTTCATCAGATCATTGACCATGCATATAGCGCTATAGGAGTGAAGGGCATCCATCATTACGGCGGTGTTCAAGTAAGTCGATATTACAAGTTATAGCCAGTGAGCATGAAGGCTCTTTTTTGGACAAAATGAAATGAAGGTAAGGCTGTGCGACCAGCCCTGGCTCAGATAAGGAAATTGTATTAAATTCTACATGTGTTGTAGGACTTGCAGACTTGCTCTAGATTCAATTGGCTGAAATATTTCTACACCTTTTCAGAAATCCTAGACATTTCAATGATTCTTTGGCAACAAAGATGATGTGATCTGTCCAGCTTAGCTTACATAAAACATTAACGACAAGAATTTATAAAGACGGTGTATCGTAGATCAGTGCTCCATCAAAAGAAATGAGAGTGAAAAGTTATGATCTTGCTTCAAAGAGATGAGATAGTTTTGGGACTTGGATGGCTTAAATTCTACCCGAATCGCTTTACTCCAAGCGAGGATGTAATCAAGGTCGTTATTCAATGCTCTAATCATGCAATCTGGTTTGACAGATATGGCATTCTCTCTGGAGTCCCCAAGAGTGTTAAAGAAGTATGCGAAATCAAGGCTACTGTCCTAGGCAAAACTATGGATGAGATTAAAAGTAAGGGAAGCAGATGAAAATTAAAAAGAGAGATGGAGTATAGAATTACAATTTATCGGCATGTACGTGGTGAAATTGAGCTGCAATTAAAATTTTACTGTGAATATCATTATAGATACTTCTAAAAAATTCTGACCGCTCCAGAAATATGCAATATTTAATTATTTTAATTAAATATGAAAAAACTTAAAATTTTCACTTAGGTGATATCAATTGATAAAAGTAACATTACATAATTTAGAAAAATTATATATCTAAAATGATGTATTTTCTTCATATAAAGTTAAAACGGAAGCCATATATCAGCAATTTAAATTATTGGCTTAACCGACATTTTCTTTTTTATCTGTAATGCACAGATGAAAAAAATGGCGGCTTGTACTTAAATGAACAAATTACCATTATAGAACTTCAACTACTTTTATATAAACTCTGGCTCTGTTATATAAACTCAATTACCTTTATAAAACTTCTAGATATATTATATAAACTAAAGGAACTACCATATATATACCCTTTAGTCATAATATGTTACCTTTGGTAATGTTATATATCTTATAGTAACAAAAAACAGACGTTTGTGATCTTATATACCTTTTGATTATATTGTGTTACCTTTGGTAATCTTATATATCTTAAAGTAATGACAAATTGTCTGAATCTGGTTCTTCTTATAATAATTTTTGTTGTACACTCCTCGGTAGTGTAGTCCAGAAGACCTACTTTGTGTATTGTCCCAACAGCTGGGAAAAATGCATATTGAAATGGCCAAATACGAAAAAATTGACGTTACTAAAAGTTTCCAATTTTTATAGCAGTCACCTTCGTTACTAAAATGCCATAAATAAATGAAAATAGTTTTATAATGGCTCCATTCGATACTTAAACTCATTTGTGTTTTGTAACGGTCACCGTAGTTACTACAAGGCCACCAAAAAATGTTACGATATTTTATAGTGGGTAAAAGTATTACCGAAAGTTCCCAATTTTTATTAAAGTCACCTAAATTACTGAATGTTGTCGAGTCATATAAGGGTAATCACGGATACCGCAATAAACACTGATTACCAATAAGTTATATAATGTGGTACCTTCTAGTAATGGTTACTGTAAGTTATATAGACCGGTGATTGAAACATTTCCATCACCAACTTATAAAACCACTAGTAACTTACTTCCATGAGAACCAATAGTAATCTTAAAAAACTCTAATATAACTACGTCACCAATTGTTAATATTATAAAACTCTTATATAACCACTCAAATTCTTATATAACCGAGTAACCATTATATACCTCTTATAAAACTACCCATCACCTTCAGTCACCAAAAATTGGAAAAATTGTTACTCGGGGGGACCCCATCTAGTAGGTACAACCGGTATTATGCGATCAGGTAAAAAACTTTCATTCTATAATAGAAGAGGAGGGGAGAGACCAAGTGCTTTAAGTTTAACTAAAAGGGCTGGATGCCAGACTCTATCAAAGACCTTTTAAATATCTAGAGCAACGATTTTGTAATCACCAAAATTGTGAAGACTACGGTTCGAACGTTCCGTAAAAAAAGTCAGCAAGTCTTCAGAAGAGTGTCCAGTCCGGAAGCCCTAATGGCGATCATTGATGAGTTGTTTGGTTTCTTAGAAGTTATTCTTGATGGTATTCTATCAGAGATCAGAATCCTTTGCGGCTTGCCAAGATCCTTTGTCTTAAATTCTGATCAAAAGGAAATTTTCCTCCCAGGATAATGAATTTGTAGGTGTTCTGAATTCAATTAATCGGCGCGAAAAGTAGACTCTATCGCTTTTATTACTTATAGTTGAAATTATCGTTAAAACAAGAGCGATTTTGCTATTGCTGTGACCTGCTGTAAGAATAAGCAATATATTCTCATGCATGCCAAGACTAAGAATGTCACTTAGTTGTAATGTGCAGTCATCAACATTCCTCGAAGAAAAACAGTCCGACCAATCAATTTCTCTAAGATACTGATTGAGAATTTCCCAATCAGCATTTAGACTGTTTTTTTTTTTATTTTTATTTAACGTTTTAGCTGCATATTCTACTATTGCATTTTACGAAATAAAAAAAAAAATTCTTTCAAAATAAATGTCTTGCGTTAAATGTAATAACACACTACAACAATATACAATGATTTGTTTGCCGTTGTGTAGTTTCGTTAAATTTCTCCAATTACGAGTTGTAATTGTTTCTTTAAATATTTGCTTTGAACTGCCGATAATATTCGAACAAACCGTCTTTACATCGAAGAATCATCAACGAACCTTTGGCAGCTGTTTTCAATTAAAAAAGATATCCCATCGCTTTTACCCGAATAAGTACGAATCGCGCCCCCTAGCTTGATCCGCCACTGCAATAACCTTCCATGAGTAATTCAAACAAAATTATTTTGTCCAAACCATTTGCTTATTCTGTCTTTTCTTAGTTCGTACTTAGTGCTTAGACCGATAGAAACTGCACTTCTATGAATGTAATGAGTTCAGATTATATATGCCAGTACTTTCGACTCGGTTAATCACCCCTGGCATTAAATATGGCTTTAAAAAAACTCAGAATACCATGAATATTTTGAATACTATCCAAATTCGCGGGAAACACATGTGGATTATTCGGATATAAAAGCCTTCTATTTGTCTCTTATATATTTGGACCACCCTGTCTACCGGGTCGCCAAGTGAACCCCCCCCCCCCCCCTCATAAAAATTATATTCAGAATTCTAAGCAGAAAAATATGTTAATTCGGTCTCAACATGTTGCTTTTCAAAAATGCTTGTAGCATAAGAAGTAGTCTATTCCTGTACTGAAAGTTTTTCTCTCTCAATTTGGGGAGCCTTTATTTAGTTAAATAAAAGGGACCGCATCTTTCTAGTTCCCGCAGTGATTTAAAACCATATATTGATCAATATTGATGAAGTCGTTCTTAAGTCATAAATTTCTTAAGCGATATTAGTGCCATCTGGTATGTAACAATATATTTATTTACAGTATTCGTTCTAGCGGTCCCTTAATCTTCATCTGAGGCGGATTAAATATTTTAAAAATAATTTTCAATCAAATTTGTTTTATTTCATAGGATAACACAGAAAATATAATAAACTTCTAAGAAGATTTAGTGTTAGCCTATGAACACGGCCATGATTGTTATTAAAACCATAAACATAAGACAAACGACTACACTTGCTTATATGAAGTATACGTGCGTATGTAGGCTTCGTCATAATTCCATAAACCTTAACTCATAATTCACCGCGTTCGTACTTGAAGTTGAGCCTTGACAGAGAAGTGACCTAGATGTGGTTTATGTTTTAAAAGTTTGTTTCCTTTTTTTTTATTAACCTGTCTATCTTATATTCATGTTTCCACTTCAGTTAAAAACAAATAAAAAGCTTTTTTTTTTTACAAAACTATGGAAAGTCCAAACAGAACATAAATAGAGTACAGAGCAAAACACTGGCATCATAATATGACGACATCATCTGTTCCATGTCACTGATTCATGACTGCAGCAAACGTTTACCAGTTCATTTCATGCTGACTCTAGAAAACATCAAATAGATAAAAAAAAAACAGATTTCTAGTCTGTCTATGATTATGACTCAAAGCCATAGAGAAGCAATGATAATTACATATGGCGACGAATATTTAATTTTAGCATAGAAATTAAAATTTCAATTACCAAAAAATAAAATGCAGGAATTGAAGTTTATTTATTAACAACAAAAAAATTAATTGAGTGTGTGGTTTCTCACAATGTTCTTAGCATTGATTTAGAAAGATTAAGAAGGTGCAGCTGTCACGTCTTATTAACCCACGCATGGCAAACTAATTAATTGTTTGCTTATAGAAATCTGTTCTCCCTACACAAAATGGTATATACGCATTTCCGATGATAAAATCTCTTGTTTGGTTAGTGTCTCGCTCGAGACGATGACATAAGTCATTTCATAGACGAATAATTTGTGTGCCATCAGTTCCACCAGAAATGAAAATGTCTTTGTCAAGGCCTTTTTCATTGGAATGCCGAAATTTGAATTCGAGGGACTTCTTAGGGTGGAAAATTGAGACGTTTTCAGATTAGACATAGATTTTATTTTTAGACTATGAAAAATATGAAAATTATTTGAATATTGCTGGAAAACGTAAATCTTTTCGTGGTTGACATTAATTTTGAGAATTTTTAAAAGAGAAGTTTGACAGTTTTTTTTTTGTTCTAGTTGTGTTTTTGTTTTTGTATTATTTTTTTTAATTAGTTTTGCTTTAATTAGTAAACCTTTTAGGAATTGAAAAATCCTAAATTCTTAGTTTAGTATTGAACTTATTACAACCGTTTTTACGTAAACGGAGGTAAAATCTATGTTGGGGTTAGAGAAAAAAATGCTATTGAGAGATATCCCAGGCAACAAGATGGCTGACGCGTTGGCCAAAAAGTGCTCTGAAATCATTGAATAAATAACTAATAAGGAAGCGAGGTTTCGTGCGAATACAGTGTACGTGAGTAGGCAATTCAATGACAGTCAAATCCAAGGAGCGGGGGAGAGACGACAAGAAGGCTGGTCAATTATTTGAAAGTTCACTTAAATTATCATAGGCAACGCCAAGGAATATTATCTGAAGATAAGAGAGCGTCAAAAATTTATTTATTTTACATAACAATTTGGATTATAAAAAATGTCCACCTTCAAAATTTCACAGTTTCACTACTGCCATGACGAAACGAATACAAACGAGTGGCTTAGGTTTTCACCCGATATGCCGTTTCCTTATTAGTTATTTATTCAATGTCTGAAATGGATAGTTCAGCAGTGATAGCTTTTGTGAGGAGCCCAATCGGAGCTGTAAAAGAGGAGATCACCAAGAGGGCCTATCAAAAGGCAAGCCTTCGGTGAATCAATAGGGAAAACTGCCGTATCGCGAGATAATTATGGCTTGCATATGCCAGGGAAAGAACAAGGGAACTGCTTAATGGCAGCAGAGCAAATATCAGAAATCTAGTAGGGCTCATTACGGGTCATGGGGCCATAGGAGACCATGCTAGAAGACTGGGTATAGTGGCGATCGATTTCTGTAGTTGCTGTAAGGGTTCGGAGGATATCTATTATGTAGCTACTTCTTTTTAAGTTTAGGCATAGTCGAACTGAGTCTTCAAACCGGCCTGGGAAAATGACGACAGGCCTTAAAGGTCTCCAAAAGTGGGTTTTTTATAAGAGGTAAACAATCCAAATTATGAGGTTGATTTTCTACTCAACAGACCACAAGAATACCAAGATAACGTTTCCTATGAGTGTTAGATTCCATGCTAAATACCTTTCCACTAATAATAAATGATAGATAAAATTGGCTTTCTTTCTAAAATTTGCAAGATTTAATAAAGTACAGCAAGCAAGAAACGTATACAGATAAGAGCGATTGGCGCTTTCACTTTAAAATTAAAACTAAAACAGGGTTTCTCTGTGGAAACTGTATCCTTGAGACCAACAGTTTTACTCGTGAAGTAGAGCTGTAACAATAGTGAGATAAGTGAGGCAGACGTTGAAGTGGAGGGGCATTCAATGCCGGCGAAAAAACTAATATTGTTACGTGCAATAGAAAAATACAAGCTACATCTTTTGCTTTAGACATAAACAATTTTAGGATAAGCGACATCTATTGGTTCAGACAGTAAACAACTAAAGGTTCGAAGAATCGATATTTTTGGAATAGAGTTTTCCGGGAGATTCTGGACAAATTTTAAAGTAGATATAAATACAGCGCTTGTCATTACCAGGATGAGTTTTGTTGTCAGATAGTGAAGTAAACGTTGTAAACTATTTGTTTTGCGATAATTAAAAGTAGAGCTGATTTGTGATTTTTGTGAATTTAATAAAAATAAACAATGAAGTATTATAAAGAGGACTTGTGAATTATATTTGAAATATTGTGTTTTAAGTAATAGGTCCACGCTCGTAACAATATTAACAACATTTGCCTTTGAAAAATATAAATTACTTTGGAGTTATAACATTTTATTTAACAAACATTTTGTTCTCGATCTGAATTTACACGTTTGACAAGGAATTTTTGCAGTGCTACAAAATTTGCTAAATTATACCAGCAAACGTTAAAGAAATAAGAACAAGAAAAAATAGGTGCCTTGAACGTTTTAAATCAGAAGATGAAGACCCCAGTATTGGCACAAAACAAAAGCTTCGCACACCAATTTTTGAATCGATTGATGTTCTTTCATTCTAGCTGACGTGTAGGTACGAAATGTTGGAATAAGTTTCCGAAGATTTTTGATTCCTTTCTGGCGATCTTCTTACCAAAATTTACGCCGATAGTCTGAGAAAAGCCGCTTTTGCATGTACTTCAATTAATTGACGAAAGCGCACTTCGAGTTTTTTTTTACATTGCCAAAGATGATAGCTTCCATGTGAACGTAGTTTCAGCAAATAGAAGTTAATAAAAAATTACTTCTGATCCATAATGCGTCATGAAAGATTGTCGAATGTGGTTGTTTTTTAAATAAAAAAAAAAAAAACAAAAAAAACTACACATTTTCATTGCGTTTATCGAAATGAAAATGATTAATGCCAAATGCCTTATAAAAAAGTGAATTTCTTTTGAAGCCACGAGAATGTCAAATCTTGGCAACATTCACATGCTATCTTGGCTCCATGTCCTGTCAATGTTTATAAGATCTTGGACATTTTTCTGTATTTTTAACTCATAGCTCTCCTCTCACTGCAGCCAAAACGATTATCCAGACTACGTGATGAATAAGTGTGGGTAGTCGCGATTAACACGGAGACCACCGGCCTGTCAACTACCGAACCATTGGGCTAACGCCCTTCCCAGTACGGCTTTGTCTTTAACTGTGTACTTATAATGGCTTAAATATATACCATTTTAAGGTTATCGAAAAACTCAAAAACAGTAACTTTGTTAAAGTGCATTCGATTTGACCAAGCTTATATTTTCTGGTTTCATCAAACTTAAACCTAAATTAAATTTCATAAATTCTAGAAGCAATTGCCTTGTTTTCTTTCATACCGTTGGCTTGGTCGTTTGATCCTGTTTCATTCAAGTATAATTGAATACGAAAGTTCGAGCCATAAAATTTTAGCAACGTGACAAATCACATACCTACCCAATCTGAAATACCAACAGTCAAATTTTGACAGAATCTTTGAAACATTAATTATTTCCTTAATTTTGCAGAATTTCGGTTGCCAATAAATTAACATTTTTCTAGATGTGAATTGTCCGCCCGCCCATGTGAAAAGTGTCCCACTTCACTCTATCTAATTTTCAACATATTTATTATATTATTTATTATTATTATTATTTTATTTATTATATTTCAACATATTTACCCTGGCCCCCATAATTCATCATTTTGAACGAAAAAATTCCTAAAATTGATGTACGCTACCAACCTAAAGAAAAATTATATCAAACAGACGGGACACCCTATTAATATGGATGGATTCAAGTAACATTTATTCCTCATTCTTAGGCCAATTTTATCGGAGTTATCTTACGTTTTCAAGGACTTTTAAAGCGCAATCATAACATTTTTTTTTTCAATACCCTTATCTTGGTATCATAATTGAAATTCCTCTGAATTATTAATTAAATATCAAAAATTATAATCACCTGTCATTTTATATGTACATGTGTCAAAATGATTTGTTCGATAAATTTGAATATCATGTTGAGTGCAAAATTACCTTCAGTAAATGAACAAAAAAAAAAAAATAATAATCCGCCTAAAGACAATAAAATTTTCAAACCATTAAACAAATCTAAAAACATTTATCATTTCGTTTACAATACCGAAAATAAATGACATCGGTCGTCCTTGAACGTAATTGTGGTTAGTTGGCAATTAATAAATAATTACGCGTCGCTAAATGAAAGTCCACGTTGACAGCGACCGGAGCGGATCATAAAACCAAAGTTTGCAATCTCTGTGAAATCAGACTAACTATAGAACTCGACTTAATTTCAGAGTCAAGATCAAATGAGGATTACCAACTGTATGAGAAAATTTCTGATTTGACTGACTGAGTATGAGAGAGTATGAGAGTACTTTCAAAACCATGAAGCAGTTGTTGACAATTTTTCAGTCAACACATAGTCGATTTTTATACTTCAAACATACTTTAGGAGGCTTTGTTTCAAATTGAATATGAAAACCTGTAAATTAACCTTCAACCGAAGCATTGTTGAGAGTGTGCTATACCTGACGGCCTACAATTACAATGCAACATTAACGCAAGTACGGCACCGACTAAGTGATTATGTCATGCGCCTTTGTAGAGTTCGAATTGAATGTCATTTTATATATATGGCACCAGAACGGATTTTCATACTTTTTGTTTAATGGATGGGTTATGGAAATGAAATTAATCGCTGTATACCCAGTGGCGGGCGTAAATTTTCATTAGACATTGATTTTTCAGGAAATGGATAAGAAAATTGTTCGGTTGTAGTCGATATCGGATGCTGCCCACTATAGCAATATTTCTTATGAAATTTGCTTTAAAAACAAAAGGCCAATTAAATCGAATTTGTTAATATTTCCGTTAATGTACACAGAGCTAAATTTTGATTAGGTTTCGCTGGATTCTTTATTGGTTTAATTTTGAAAGTTTTTTTTTTCTTTTTTGTATTTTCTTTGTATTTTTTCATGGTCTGTTGTATAATATCTTTCTTTTGTAAGCATGCCGTCCAACTTTGCTTAAATAGATAAATAAATGTAGGCGTTACGTAACGTTTTAGTTTTACCAAAAATGTTCGAAGGACAATTTTAATGGATGATGTTAGATAAAGATGTTGATTTTGGGTTTTTTGTAATTAACGTTTTTGGTTTTTTGGTTTTGCACTATATATTTCCTTTTTTGAAAACACAAAAATCATAAATATTTTATGATATACGTTTATCTGTAAAATATTTCAATACCATATAAAATTTGGGGGGCATAGCCCACACAACACAATAATGTGTCCGTTATATGTTGAGAAATCTTGTTAGGATATATAAATTGTTTGTAAAAAATCTCGTCGAACTCCAACTAACAACTTAGGGTATCCTTGGGAGTAATAAATGTCCGGAGTTCGGATTTCCCAAGAAGATCCCGTTCCCTTCTCACTGGATTTCTTGTGGTTATACTTAAGCCAGTCCCACACAATGTGTGCATTTGTCTAATATTTGGCATGCGTCTGATTTGAGGAGGTGTGTGTGAATTACAAAGAGGAATATTTTTCATTCGTACACTTTAGCCAAAGTTTGTAATGCGCCCTTAAAGCGCATGAATGAAAAATATTCCTCTTTATAGCTCACATCGGCTTTAAGCAATAATGTTCAATTCGCGCTTCAAGCATACCTAGGAGGTGTTATAGATCTCCTAGCTTGTTTTCAGTATATGCGGGGGATTATCTAAGGATATTCTTTGAGATTTTCTGGGATTATGGAATTTTTTTGTTTTTTTTTATGGGTAAACAAATATAATAATAATGGCCAGAGGTATATGCACTTGCACAATACATTAACACAAAATTTTCAACACCTGCAAATGGAATTCCTACGACAAAATCACGTCCCAAAATGTACAACCAATAACCAACTCTGCCATAAAATAAGAACGAATTATAGAAGCGAAAACGAATGTATAGCTGGTCTAAGCAATTCCGGTTACATATGGCTTCTTTTAGTATATATTTTTTTGTTCTGTTGTTGATCTCCTAAAATGTTACACGGAGCCACACCAACCGACAAAATAGCTCTTTCACCAGAGAACTGCGCGAGCCACGAGACCACCATAGAACATTTCGAAATATATTCATATCCTAAGAAGCTTCTGGAAGGGGGAAAAATTACTGTCCCATATTTGTCCCAAAATTCTCCGTATGTATTTGTCTGTAAAATATTGAGAATGATCTCATATCCCATATCCGAGGGAATAAATTATGGGAAATTTCTAATAACTCCTATAAATAAAGTCCTAAGTATCTGCTGAACATTTCCTGTTTACCTGAGGAAAGTTGTGGTATCTATAGAGAAAGAATGTTCCTGGGTAATTTTGTGCTGTATTGAAGGTAGGAAAGAGTGGAGTAGAATGGGGTAGATAAGGTTTGATATTAAATAAAATCCAGAATATCATAAACAAAGAAAAATACTTTATTTAACCTTTGGTAAACAGTTTTTAAAATTATTGGTAACATAGGAACTGCCTCTTTGTCATTATTATCGATTCTTGCAGATCCACAATGTACCAATTTTTCACATTTAACACAATTTATCCAGCCTTCAATAGATTCTGGCTATCAGCCGTGGTATAGATATTCGGTAATATTAGAATCGTCCTTACTATAAGCAGGATTTTTTTTTAAAATCCATTGTTTCACCTAATAACTTGAAAATCTATCAACGCTACTTTGATGAAATTTGCAGCTTTTGCAGCTTTTGCAGCTAATGTCGTGTCTGGTTTTCTGGTAGCCATTTGTGGATACCCCTTCATAAATCCTAAAAACCAATCTCTCCCAGCCTTTCCAGATTTAGCAATAACTTTTCATACAATTTTAGGCCCGACATCAAGAGACATTAGAGGTGTCTTAAAGGATGCATTATTGATATTCTGAACATATTTTATTAACAATGTTTATTTCAATTAAGCGAGGGGAAGCTTTGGCGATCGGATGTAGCTTGAGCGACTTTCTTATGTGAAAAAGTGGACTTTTCTACTTCTCATGATTGTGCGTAATTGGTGCGTCATGGAAAATAATGTTCACAACACAGCATTAATGGCCATGGAATAATGAACTGCAAACATATATTCGAAATGTAGTAGCTGAGATGTATGGGATCCAAGTGCATGGGTTTTCCGGCGGCACAAACGTCTCGAGAAAGTTTTCTGAATCGGTAACAAAATATACCACCCGATTATACTCGGTGAGACCTATAATTTGATATGCAACACGCGTTATTGGAACCCCCCCCCCGGCGTGTGTTCCCTAAAATTATGCAGAGAAAAATTTTCTTCTACGAATTAATGAGGTTAGGAGAGCAGTGACATCTGTTTCCCGATCGGACATAACCCTACTGAGCTAGAGGCGATCGAAAGTGCGAAAAATCTTGTACCACAGTTCGAATAAAAAAGAGGGAAATACTAAAAATGTGAGTATTGGTATGCCTATAAATAGCTATTTAAGCCTCCGAGTATACGAGTGTGGGTACTCAAACTTCTTCTCAGGGCATAAGGAACTCGATTCCGTACTAGGTTTTCCAAAATGTACTGTATCAAACTTTGAACCCCCCAGGCGTCGCTCGCTTAATCGAAATAAACATTGTTAATAAAATATGTTCAGAGTATCAATAATGCAACGTTTACGACATCTCTTATATCTTAAAAGAGGGCATTCCTCTTCGGAGACAGGCTTTTAAAAAAAAAGAAGTAAAATTACGTTCGAAAATGGGACAAATCGGGTAACTCCTTCGTAGGGTTGCCGTACAAAAATTTCGTTTTTCACTATATATTTGGACATCACTGGAGAACGCGCACACGTAGACTTCTGAAATTTTGTACACCGTGTTCTCATAAAAATAGTAAATATAATTTAAAAAATGTGGTAAATCGGGCAACCCCATATAAAAAATTAGAATTTTTAAGTGAAAACGATCAGTCGTAGACATTTTTATTGTGCTAAAAACTTCTTCCGAATATGAAATCCTATAAAATTGGTTATAATTATTTTTTCTGTCGAACGAACCGTTCTAGAAATATATGCGAAAAACAACTTCAACACTGAAACTTGCGCAGAGAGGTGGCCATACGAAATTATATACGGACATTCATCTAGGGTATCATAAGAATCGGTCTTAGATCAATTCTAGCTTTTTTATTTGTTAACGCTTGACTTTTATGAAATCGCAATTTAATACCAAAGAGAGATCTGTCGTATTGTCGGTTCAGGATTTCTGGTTCTGATTTTGATCTTAGTCATTACATAGTCGTTCGAAATTGCGTGACCTCTGTCATTCGTTCGCCCAAATGAAGATACTTTAATTCGAATCTAAGTCCTGCTCTCTCCCCAAAAAAATCGTGAAGTAACCTGTGAAGGTTGGTTGTGTATACTACAAAGACTCTCTTACTGGTGAGCTTGACCCACGCAAGGCTTCAACATCTATTCAAACTCCGGCTAATATACCCGGTCAACATCCATCGGGCACTGATTGTGTGTACCTAGCTCAAATTAATAGTAATAGTGGTTTCTCGTCCAGATGTGTAGATCTACATGAAATGTTAAATGCAATTAATAGAATAAAGTCATCTGCTACCGGTTCATATGATATCTCGCGAAGATTTATAGAAATTATTTTTCCTCCCGTTTCTCACGTTTTTGTGACTTTGCCATTTCCATCACTTCGGACAAAGCTATTGTATTGCCAATTCGTAGCTGTTGCAAATGTTCTCGACTAATCCATGGGCCGATTAGCCTAGTCTATTTCCTCAGTAAATTTCATGAAAAATTAGTCCATTCTAAATTAAGAAATTATACTATCTCACTGGTAGCCAGGTTTCAGACCGTTGCATAGCTGTGGGTCGGAATTAGTCAAAGTGAGGTCTGATATCGGCGACGCTCTTGACAGAAATCGGACTACCATACTAGTCTTTCTAGATTTCAGTAAGCCATTCGATTCATTTAATTATGGTAGACTGCTTCTTAAATTACGTCAGAATCTCAATTTCTCGTCTGCATTCTCTTTCACAAAAAAAAAAAAAATCTACTTTGCCGTAGGGAATCCGCTTATTGCGGTATACCTCAGGGTTCTATTCTCGGTCTTCTTCAGTTCTACCTGCATATAAGTGCTCCATATATGATTTATCAAGATACAGTACTCTCTCATTAATCCGTCACTGGATTATCCGACAAACATTGTAATCCGCCGTTTTTTTCAACTTGAAGGACCCATATAAATCTCTATATTTCGGCGATTCTTTGAATTTCGTGTCCAGTACTCCGCCAACAAAAGAGTAGAACCACTGGTCAGGCTGTCTCGCTCTTATAGTATAGTGCCATAGTTGGGAACTCAATTGGATCAAAATCGATCTTATAGTATAGGGCCATAGTTGAGAGCTCAATTGGATCAAAATCATGAAAAATTAAACATAATTCCACGGAATGTGATAGCAATATTTTAGAAAACTATTGTCGACTCTACAGTGTGTCCCGTATATGGTCTGGGACCCGAAGGGTATGGATAAGACATTCTTAGATAAACAAAAAATTGTAAAATCTGTCGGTGGAGTTTTAAATTTAAATATTAGAGACGCCATCGTTGGGCCTTTCTAATGGTCTATAAGGTTTCCCCTTACTCTACTCCTCACCATTTTGAAGTTATTGCTCAACAAAGTTAAAATTTCGGAATTTTAATTTAATTATTTTTATTTAACTATTATTTTTATCTAAAGCACATTTTCATATCGGATGTACGAAGCCCAAAAGCTGCACTTTAAAATGATCTATGACACTCTGCAACCAAAATGTAACCCTTCCTGTTTTTTTTTGCACATTTCTTAAAAAAGTCCAATAAATGTCAGAAAATAGGCAATTATCTTTTGACAATAAGCTGGATAAGCTCACGAAAAAGTGAAAAACGCATAAAAGGTTACATTTTAAGTATAGAGTGCAGTAGGTCATTTTAAAGCGAAACTTTTGGCTTCCCACGTTCGATATGAAAAAAAAAACAAAAAGAATTGGTGTTAATGAATAGAGCTCAAATGTCAGATTATGTAATCAAAATAATAGAAACCTGTCAATCTCTAAAATTGTCTTTTATAATCAAACAAAATCGTGATAAATCCAAATTGAATTTCGCTACCCTACCTACATACATACCTTTTACGATTTAGTTTACTTTATTACGTAAACTAGATTGAAACTACCAAAATTAGATTGCATTGAGGTAAGGCCACCACCACCACCACCACCATATAAAACCAGCTTACGCATGCGCGAATTGGAAATCTTGCAAAGTCTTTCCATAAAACAAAATCCCCGCGGACACTTGACGCATTTAAATTAGCATGAAGTTTTAGGTAAACTTTAATGGGATTTCTTTATGTTCCTCGCGAGACTGAAAAATTTCAATGCAAAAGTTTTGGTAAGTTTATAATCATTTCATGCGCCCGTTTCTACAGAAAATGCAAGCCTTCTAGGTAAAACTATAGCAGAAATATATTCTATGGGCATTATGTAAGTAACAACAACAACAACTGAACTAGACGTCTATAGTAAGTCTTTGTACTACTGCAAAGATGCAACCGGCAAATTGTTTTTCTTTTGTTATAACTGCCTAATGGCAGAAAGTAGGAGCTTTGTTTGCAATTCCTCAGGCGTAACTAGAGCTGGAAAACCGTAGATCTTCACCAAAAGAAGCATTTTGAGTAGCTACTCTTTATGTAAAGAGATTTGACATGTAAAGTGAATCTTGCGTAAAATACTCCTTCTTCATATAATCACTAAAAAGTCTATTGCCCATGCTGTGTTATTCCATGTCATATACATATGCATATAGAACTGTGTATGTAATTACGTAGTACACGTCCAGTAGTCCATGAGATCTACTATATAAATTAAAGTAGATACTTGGACGCCGTGCAATAGTGATACCGCATTTGTACCAAATTAAATCGCGCACAGATATTAACCCACTTGACGCGAACTGTTCAATGTGTGCGGAAGGTCGTTCATTGATCTGACACCTGGGGTGCCGCAAACCTGTAGATCAGATGGAGACGGTAATTAGATACGGCGAAACGAATCAATTTTGCGAATTCAATTGGACTTTCTCTTCAGTAATCTGGTGGTCGTGGTAATCTGGTGATGGTGATAGTGTGGTGGTGGTGATAGTGGTGTTGCTGGACCAGAAATTTGGCAGTCGTGTCCAGTCGATTTTCTACTTCTTTTCGATTCTTTATATATAGTATATACTAATTATCCTATAAAGCTACCGCCAACACGGATGGTTTCACTTTCATTGAAAAGATAAGATCGGACCTGTTTTAATTTTTAATTATTTCCACTCGATCAGATCTGAATTATTCCGTGACTGTGTGTATCTATGGAGAAAAAATATTTTTTTTTTTGTTTTTTGTTTTTTTAGACAGCAACTGTCCACATACCTATTTCAAGATAAACCGCAGAGGTCTTGTGTATTTAACTTATTCATAGACATAAATTATGCACCACGAAAAGAAAATTCCTTGTGACTATTTTCAACTCAACAACATAAAAAAATGGATGAAAAATATGCAAAATACTGTTTTAGCAAAACCGCAACTATCTGGGAAGTTGTTTACCTTTTGTGAAACATTCTTTAGATCACACAACCAAAATGGAGTGAAAATGAGCTGAAAATGACTCCAGATCATCTCATTTGCCTTTTTGCATATACAAAAGTTTGTACACCACCAGGTTAGTGTTGTTGTTACCAACCTCCTTTAATTTAAATACGTGTGGATAAATAGCAATATTCCGCGTCGCCTAAGATGATGGATATATGTACATAACACCGTCGCACACAACTATGGCCGATTGTGGTTTATGTTGCCCCATTTCTATAGCGGCGACGCTATTAATTTCCAATCCGGCGTTGTTCTATCAGAATGTCAGATCGGGTCGAACTCGAGAGTTTTTAAAATGAAAATGGGGGAAACATAGGGGTTCATATGAGGTGTGGTTTTCATATGTTACGCACGTGAAATATGAGGAGAATGTCGACGAAATTATCAAAGCTAACTACCTATATGTACGCATCTGAAGATTACGGACTACAATGAGAGTTTTCTTTGAATGCATCATAGTTTAAAGAACTCTCCATTGTTTGTGGTGAAGACAGATTATATGTGCAGTTTATTTTTCTCTGAATAATTTAACTGCTTCATTATGAATGCGCCTTTTTTTTTTTAAATTGATTTCTTTTCGAAAAGATGCTTCAATTTAATTTAGAATTAAATAGAAAATTCATGACAGAAACATCAGAGGTATCAGAAATGATAGAACAGTAAAAACAGTTGGTTTGTCCAAGATGAATAAGCTCCGAAGAATGCAAAAATAGATTCATTAGCCGAAAAGGTCATGACCACAATTTTCTGAGTATAATAATAATAATGCATTTATTTGGAACAGGACTAAGATAACAAGATCTTTAAATGTACATTACATGTAGGCATTCAACGTGGAAAAAAAAAAGTTAAAGCAAGAGACTTATATGTACTAACAAATGAAGAAATGAGTAAAATTAAAATAATGCTAAGTGAAAAGAAAATAGAAAAAAAAAGAAAATTAAGAGAAAAAAAAATAATAAATTTATAAAAATAAAAATAAAGATAACTAAATAATGCAATTCAATAAAAACTAAGGTGGCAAATATTTAGCAAGGTCATCCAAAACGAGCTGATCTGATTTTTATATTATATCAATTGATTTTAATTGTCTACTGAAAGTCCCCCTGGTCCTAGTAAGTTGCATATCATGTGGTAACAGATTCCATTTGCGAACACATTGGACAAAGTAGGAACGCTGCCCGTATTGAGATCTACATCGCGGTATTAGGAGATTCCTATGTCTATTCGACTGCAAGAAACTCAGCTTTTCAAATAGGTATCCGGGCTGCTGGCTGAAAATGAGCCGATGTAAAAACTTTAGCCTATATTGAGTTAAGTAGGCTTCTAATGGGCAATCAAGCAAAGAAGTAATATATGGGGAGATATGACTACCTCGAGATAGTTTATATATAAAGCGAAGTACATCATTATAAGCCACTAGGAGCCTTCTTCGGCAGACGGAGTCAAGCGAGGAAAATATTATACAGCCATAAGTAAAGTAGGGAAGAATTAGGGATTTGACAAGTTTTTCCGAACATGGAGTGCTAGCAGTTCTGAATTTAGCCATAGTCTTCTTAAGCAGGTAGCACTTACCTAAGGTAGCACTAATGTGGTCACAACAAGAAAATTTTGAATTGAGTTCAAAGTCCAGACTTTTAGCAGAATCAACATAGACAAGTCTCGTTTTATTGAGAAATATGGCTGGTAAAGATAGAGAATCGATTTTATTCCTATAAACTGCCAGGCATGTAGATTTGTCAGGATTTAAGTCTAATTTATTGAGCAAAGACCAGTTATAAATGCGTTCTAGATCATCGTTTAACCGGCATACACAGTCTTCCATTAAGCCTATGGGTCTGGTTAAGTATATCTGTACATCATCAGCATACATATGAATAGATGCATCCATGACGGCATCAGGAAGGTCATTTATGTAAAGACTGAATTATAATGGACCCAATATAGATCCTTGAGGAACACCGCGGTGTAAGAATGCTATATCTGAGATCTGGTCATGTACTCTTACCACTTGGCTGCGCCTATTTAAAAGGCTGCAAATTAGTTTACCTGCTGATGATGAAAAAGACAATTGGCGAGAGAGCTTTTGCAGCAAATGACGATGGTCAATAGAGTCAAACGCTTTGCTTAAATCTAGTAGTGCTAATATTGATAGATGATCATTATCTAAAGCCTCGTGAATATCAGATGTTACTTTAAGCATCGCAGTTTCACACCTATGATTACAGCGGAAACCTGATTGGCAGTTGATTAAGAGACCCTTGTGGTCTATATATTCCGTGATTTGCGAATAGAGCACCTTTTCAAATACTTTGGCAAAGAAACAGAGAAGACTAATTGGACGGTAATTACTCGGCAGAGAACTATTCGACTTTTTTGGAATGGGTACCACTAGAGCTTTTTTCCATTGAGTAGGAAACTGACATGTCATGAGGCAGTAGTTGAAGATATGAGCTAGTATCCTAGCTATATCTAGTCAAATTAATTTAACAAAGCGGGGAGGTAGCTCATCTGGTCCCGTTGCATTAGATTTTATAGAGGACATAGTCAGTATCTTTCATCAATGTTTCGAAAAGCAAAGCCATCAGAATAAAAGTCTTCAGCAGAAATATCAGTGAGTGAAGCTTGTGAAAAAGTATTAGGTGCTGACGAATTTCCTGCGAAGTAATTATTCAATGCATTTGGATCTAGACATACTTTTGTGGATTCACGTCCATGTATCCCAAAACTTCGAATGTTTGCCCATAGTTTCTTTGGTGGTAATTTCACGTCTAGTTTACTATTAAAATAAGCTTGCTTTGAATATCTTATCAGTACACTGGTTCTATTACGAACTCTCTTGTACATCCTACGAACTTCATCAGAGCGCGTAGCTTTATAGCGTCTATAAAGGAAATCGCGTTCCGCCAGTAGACTGTGAATTTGAGGAGTCAACCATGAGCAACCTTTATTTTTGATAATGATATATGATGTGGGACATATTTATATGATGTGGGACATATTTATTGTATAGATTTAAAAGTGTGACTTCAAAAGTAGCTACCTTGTCATCTACAGATACTGAGTTATATATGTTTTCCCATGTTGTTTGTCGGCATTCAGATACAAGCTGTTCAAGATTTATATTTTTGAAGTCGCGATACGAGAAAGAAGTCACTCTAGGGACAGGTTTCGATTTAAGGTCATAGGTCATGAATAGAAAATCATGATCAAATTCACTTGGTGGACTAATTTGATTATGAAATAGAACCTTGTCAATATCGGTTGTAAGTATATGGTCGAGCTGAGATGGGTTAGCAGTATTAAAATAAGTTGGCAGGCTATTAACCATTTTTAAGTTCAGCGTTGTGTATAAGTAATGTAAATTCTCAGTAGTAGAACAAGAACTAAGATTATTTACATTCATATCACCGCAAACGACTACATTATCACTTTTTAGGATCTGCTGTAACACTGAGTCTTTGAAACGCATAGCAGTTTCATCATTAAAAACATTTGGCGGACAATAGGTGCTTATTAGGAGACACTTTTCGAAACCGGAGTCAACCTCAACACTTAAGAATTCCAATTTATCTTCTGCAGCAGAAGATTGTGTTACCGTCGCCTTTAAGGAATTATGAACATAGATCGCAACGCCTCCCCCAATTCTGCCAACACGATCATTTCGTAATACAGTGTAACCTGGCAAAGATATCGATTGTGAGGCTAGATCGCTAGTAAGCCAGGTCTCACATACTAATAATGCATGGACAGCAGTACCGGAGAAAATTTCCTGCAGCAGACCGACTTTATTTCTAAGACTTCTTGCATTGAAACAGCATATGTTAAACCCATTCGCGCGAGAACTGAAGATATTAAAAAGCGTTCTTACTTTCACCAATGGAGAGATACTATCGCCCATTATTTTTAATGTGCGAAAACCAGAAGAACTTTAGCAGACGTGAGTATAGATCATCAGTTTCAGTGATCGTTTTGCGGATGACACAAGCATTACAAAGATTTAATAAAAAGAGATAAAAAAGAATAAAGAAGAGATAGAGAAAGATAAGCAAAAGAGAAAACAAAAACATATCAAGGTTCCTATTTCGCATTACTACTACCAGCTCCCTCAGAGTCCGCTTCAGCGATGATTGTCTGCAGAGCATCCAGTGTTGTAACTTTGATTGGTGTCTCCTCTTTTTTTACACGAACAAAGACTTCACCATTACGAGTAAAAGCTGCGTGTAAATGACCCTCTCTGTTAGATTTTAAAGCATTTCGCAGAATTTTATAGTTACATTGTGTAAGGCTTTCGAATACATTAATCTTATTATCGGAGAGAAATCCGCAGTTTATACTACTCAACGTGACGGTGCCGGATCTCTTAAATTTGTAAATAAACTCCCTTTGATTAGCATGGATAGGAAACTTTACAACAATTGGTACGATCGAACCACGCTTATTTTGTTTGAGAGCTGATGGCTTTGGTCTAAATACTGAGTATAGTGTTCTTCAACTATACTTGGAATTCCATCTCAGGTCTCATTTGACACATCCATGACAATTCTCCTGTTTGTACGTATCCTAGGCTTTTTGTTGTCTTGATCCTATTTCTCATTTATGCTTGCATTTTTTGAAATAGTCCAGTAAATTTCGTTTGACATAACTTGATTTCGCAGCATGTTCCTTACTACTGTGATCATCAAGTTTAGCTGATTTTTGACTTGTGGTGATCATTTTCAATATGAGCTATCCTGGACCTATAAAGATTTTCTAATGTAACTTTCCTTCATCAATTAACAGCTATGCGGTCTATTTGATTTCATTATCTTCCATCCGATTATACACGCATAGATCTTTTTGTACATGGAATAGGTTCCGATAATGATAAGTTATCGAGACGTTTTTTTTTTAAGTTAATTTTTATTTTTATCTTGTCCCATATTGGTTTCGAACTCATCATAACTTTTAAAATCGGTCATAGATAGAGAATAGAAGAATTTTTAAGAACTTTTATTTTTAACGATTCTAAATTAAATCATATGTAAATACAAGAGAAACAACCAACGGCCTAGTCCGGGTTTTAAACTGGGACCTTACGCTTTCCGGGCGACTGCTGTTATGCTTTTCTCTGTTGTATTTCATAGTTTTATCTAATAGTTGCTTTCAACGGGCATTAACCAGTAACGATGAAAACGCATATAATTGAGAGTTGTGTAAATTCAAGAAAAAGCCGCCGTTTGCATTGGTGGATCATGTTTTCCAAGTAATAAAGCGATGTCACTTATACATAGATAGGAGATCGCAATCTGGTCGAACAGCCAAGCAGCTGTCAAGGCTTTATAATCTCCAACCTAGTATTGGAGTATAAGACTCCTTGAATTCCCTCGCTTGGAATAACAGAGTACTTATTCAGTGAGTGCCAGGGCATAGCAACATCAGCGTAAACGAACGGATGGACGAGGTTACTCGTCTTGGTATAGCCTAGGAAGAATATTCCTCCAAAACACCTTGTCTCAATTATTTCGATTTGGGCTGACCTCCAATACTTTAGTTAGATGATCCTTCGGATAGAACTATAAAGGAACTGTGGGGTAAACCTAACCCAAACCCAACGAATAAGCTCTTGGGACTTAACAAGCCAACCCTGAGAACTCTAGTGTCTATTCTCAATGGGTACTCTATTCTCAGCAGTCACCTTTACAGGATGAGACTTGTTGTGGAGAGAAATCCGGAACGGTGGCTCACTTTCGTTGTCACTGTCTGGCACTCTCAGGAACACGGTACAGAATTCATGGCTCAAACCTCCTGGATGAGCTGTACAAAGTCGATAAGGAGGGCTGAATCCAATACTTAGCTTTGTAAGAGCGTTCGGTTGGGACCTATGAGCGATTGTTCATGGCTCCAGAGGGAGAACAATGAGCCTTGTTTTGGTCTACATTCGGGGACCCCTTAGGGTCCCGACTTCTTTTCAAACTAACTAACTATACATATGTAGATATGGAATGAGTACTTCATTTAATTTACGTGTAAAGCTCGTCTTTTGCTTCGTTTTTTCGTTATCTATCGAGTTTAGTATTAAATGAAAATTTCAAATATCCTAAAGCCTCGTTTTGTATGAGAAGGACGTTAACTACACCGTTCTACTTCTTTTTCTGGAAAGCTCCATTTTGTTAGTCTTTTGGGATGAAAGAAATATTTTCAGGAGGTAGCAATTTATTTTATAGCACAAAAGGTCCCTGTTTTGTAACCCGGAGGGTCATGGTTGAGGAGAAACCGATGAATCTAGCAATTTTGGCTGGATTGAGGATTATTGATCGGTTAATAATCTAGCCGGAATTAGAAGGTCATTAGAACTTAGTGAGACATAGCTGCCGTTTGCTGTACCAACAACATTCAGTTCATTCCCAGTTGTTTTAGTAGGACAAAAAATCAATGTCAGATTATACCCCTGGATATGTTGGGTAAATTCCTGTTTTTCGGAAGTCTTATATACAAATTTGAAGAGTAATTAGCTTTAGCATTTTCATTACCAAACTCTATCAACAGTAATTTTTTTATCTTGTGCGCAACTGATATTGATCAATAAGCTAGCCGAGGAGTTTCAAAAAGCTATCCACCTGTAGCTTATTAAAGTCTATAGATTTTGACGCTGAAGTTAGCTCAGATCATCGAAGTGATAACGCATGAATGATGCTTCATAAAATTCTTAATCTAATTAGCGCTTATCACACTTTCCTCATAATAAAATTATGTGTCAGCCTCAGAGAGGCAGCTGAAAGGTCAAACGTCGCAGTTTTTCGGCACCCGGTTTTGCCTGCTTCCCATATCTGAAATAAGAATAATTGTCGAAATAATACGTTATACATTTTGTTTTTTTTTTATAAACATTGAAACAAATCAAAATAATGAGGTTACTCTTGCAAACAAAAATACAGCCTTTAACCCTTCGGTCTCTGGAACAAGTACAATTTCGCCACTGTTCTAGACAAAAATAAGAAATTTAGTAAAGGCACATCTGCCATCTGACGGGCAATTAATTAATTTACAAAAATGTGACATTATTTGTGATAAAAAATGACCACTTTAGAACAGATTGTCGGTACAATCACAAAACAGAAGAATTTTGAAAATGTATTAGGTATTGTCTGTTATAAGCGAACGGCAATATTTTCTCTGGAGTTATCCATCTGATTTTAGTTAATAAATATAATAACCGCGATATTGTTCGGTTCCGGTCGATCGCATTCATCAACATCAACACTTTTAGTTCGGTTTCCGACCAATGCTCTTTTAAAGATCACCAGTGATATTCGAATTGCAATGAATGACGATAAAGCAGCTATTTTAACACTTCTTGATTTTTCCAAAGTATTCCAGAAGCTAGACCATAGAACTCTAGTTAATAAACTTGGAAATTCATTCAGCTTTTCGAGGACAGCGGTCAAACTAATTTAATCATATTTCAGGGATGGATATTTCTCTGATTTTCTTCCGACTAATTGTGTTGTACCACAGGGATCCACTCTAGGACATTTGCTTTTCTCCATATTTATTGATGATCTTTCGCATTGTTATCTGCAGCTTTAAATGTCAGGTGTATGCTGATGATTTTCTACTACGTTATTTATACATTTTTCATTTAAGATTTATGACGCTGACTATGCCGTACTTTTCATAAACGTATAGCTTGCGACGAATAAATTAATGTTCAACCTTTCCAAATCCAATCTAATTGTTTATATCGGCATACTATCTTAGCCTAATATGAGACTTGTAGGCTTACGCCAAGTCTGATAGAGTAAAATATTTCCTGCATCTTTCCAAGAAGTCCACGCATTTTACATCGCATTCTTGCCGATACCAAAAATATGATCGGACCCACTAAAATTGTTGGATATGTCAATGCCTAACATGTTTACAGTTGACGAGTTCGAGATATCTTCTCCATCAACGGAAACGGGTTGAGTTGGAGTTCGTTTGAGTGATAACAGACAACATTGCAGTTTGGAAGAATTAAACAAGATCCAATACGCTCGGACGTAAGCGAGTATTATTGTTAGGTTATGGTTTAGTGAACTAAATATGTATGTGGCTTGGTTGACAAATCAATAACATCCCCACGGGAATCACCTATAGGGTCTAATGAATATACGAAATCAATGGTGCTGTCTAGCAGATCATTAATAAAAATGAGGAAGAGGATAGGAGAGAGCAAAGAACCTTGCGGTACACCGGTATGGTTTATAAAACGGTCAGAAGTAATTCCGTCCTATATAACTTGAATTGAACAGCTGGAGAGCAAACTTTCAATCCATTTCAAGAAAAAAGGGGGGCTAGGCCTGATGCCTGAAGTTTAGCTAAAAGATCAGAATTCCAGACTACAGTCGACTCGAAGGTCTTCGAGATAACTGATGTGATGATTTCAGATTTACAAAAATTATGGAGATATTGATTTCATTCCATAATCCTATTTTGTGTCTCTTTTATGTCTCAATAGCGTACGTAGGAGGGTGGGGTCGATGAAGGCGGTTCCGCTCAGCCGAAACATACTTTGTGGTGCCATTTTTTTTATATTTCTGTCTAAATTATATAACAAGAAATAATATAATAATGTTATAATCAACAGAATCCATGATTACAATAAGGATTCAAATTGTCAAAAATACGTGATCACCCCGGTGGTCTAACTCGACGTTTAAGCTTTATTCAGAAACGAAAACACTTGCGCGGTAATTTGGAATTGGCGGTAACCCCGTTGCTGTTGTGGTAAAAATTAGAGCTACTAAAGAAAGTGATTTTTAAACCGGTAGTCAGATTGAAAATTGAAAATTTTAAACGCATAATTCACGTAGCACGCGTTGACAGGTAATATTGAATGTATGCTCGTTGTATACGGAGTGTTAATTTTCCACAGCATACGACGCTCCCGATGCAAAATTCTGGCGAATTTGTGTGAATTTCATATACGTCGCAAACGCGAGATATTGAAAAATTATACTGCTGCCGGAATTTTTAAGAAATTTTTTTATTATTTCCCATTATTTGATTGAGAAAGTGGATAAATGCGTACTAACTACATAAAGTTGAAAATAAATTTGACGAATCTCAAATGTCAACGCCTTCAATTTGACAGTTTATTTTTTCCAACTCGTCGAACGCGATCATGGAAATCACCAATAGCGAAGTGGATCGCATTTGTTACCTCAAGTTGTTTAAAACAAGGTTAACTTAAGAACAAGTTCGAAAACTCGGAGAGATTTCCAACTGTTTTCCATTTAAATGTTAACAAGTCGAAAATAAAAGAAAGACAACTACCAAAAAAATCAAAATCTTTTTGAAAATTTCGGAACTTAAAACAAAAAAATGTTAAAGCGCCGATTATATGCAACGAAAAAGAATGTCAAAATGATAAATTCTCGAAAATAAATGAGAAGGGGAATTTTTAGAATTTACCCTCATATATATAATGTTCCTGCGTTTTTGTAAAAACACGTTCTTACTGAAATATTGAGAGACAAAGTTAGATCCAAAGTTGTTGACATTGACGAAGAAAAGTTCCATAGAGAAAAGAAATGGATCCCGAATTTTATGTCTTATATCTTCTCTACAAGAACAAGCAAAACGTTGGAAAAACAAAAGCAAGGTCCTCGAAATTTTAATATTTATTCAAAAATGTATGTTGGAAAACTCTGCCCGCAACATAGTAATATTGTTAAGATTTCCATTCACAATAGCCATCAGTGATGAAAGTTGTGAACGGAGCTTTATCAAATTAAAATTAATTAAATTTTATAAATTACAATCTGTTTAAACAAAAGAAATAATTTTATTTATTTAATTATGTGAAGTAATTGTTAATAACCACTCTTGATTTTGATTAACTCCGAAAGGACGGGAAATTGGGGAGCGCCTCAAGTGGCAAAACTTCAAGTACGCTACTGATGTGTCTTTAAATCATTAATTTGTACACACGAAGCCCTATTCGCCAATTCTTAGCAATTGCCTTTTTTCATAGGACATCCTAATCCTCAACACAGTTTCTTTCATCCATAGAAATTGCATAATTAAAAAACAAAAAAAAATTCCTATGAATTAACAAAGTAAACATTTCTAATTATGTCCCTTCAGCGTCAAGAGTTCTGTTCTGAGCAAAAATATGCTTATGAAGAAACTAATTAGCATAAGATAACACGGAAGTTCAGGCATCAAACAACCATATTCCAAGCATAATTCATAATTCGCTTATGTTGTATTGAAACTATCTATTCTATAAAGTAAAGACTTAAACACACACACATACATAACTAACTAATTACAAAAAGGTCAAAAGTACAGATAATCGTGAGGGCAACAAATGTCAGCAATGTTTGCAACTTTCTTTCTTACATTTCACTTCATATATGCAACCTAAAATTATAACTCCCACCAAGTTATGCATAAAATTATGGCAACAGACGACAGCAAGTGCACCTTTTGATGATGGCATGTCTTACAAACAAATTAAATCGACGAATTGATGTTCCTGGTCTAGTGTGTGCTAGTGAAACACCCCCAAAACACTAAAACATTATTCAAACTATGTAAGTTTACCACGATCGTAAAATATTCAATTCATTCACCTTTTTCCATGATGACTCTACTTTGAGTGCAAGATCAATATTAAGTCTCTGCTGTGCATATATGCATAATACGTATAGTTATTGCATTGCGCACTTTATATTAGCTTCTTTTATTTAATAAACAATACTCTCTCCCTTCCTCCATCCATAATAAACTCAAGTCATATAATAATAATAATATTAATAATTGAATTTCATCATTACCTACCACCATGGTAACTATCATAACTTTTCCTTGACCATATCTTTTAGATTTAAATTGGCAAAAGCAAATAAATTTTCAATAATGTAATCATCGATAGGATCACTGGAAAATGCAGGGGCGTGCATTAATTATGGCAACAGTGGACAAGAGCCTGAGGGGCACAAAGAAATATGATAATAAAATCTCAATTGATGACTATTTGCTCAGTCAATGTAGGCAATTGACTTGTACTTATGATTTGAAAGTGGGCTTTCAAAAATGTGAATGTAAAACAACATTAACTTTAGTTGAAAATCTTATACCTACAAAAAAAAAAAGAAACACCACATGTATATCCATAAATAGCAAAGATTGATAGTACATACATGGGCAGTAGTTGCGTCGGGACAAACCTCTAACCCAGATTTCTTCCTGCAGAAAATCTTCTTTCAGCACCTCTAACATACTAACCCGTTAATAGACTGTACGGAACTCTCAACTCAAATATATATTAGAATTCATCATCATCTGTCGAAAGAATACAAAAGCCCACTTCTTGTTATTTGTTATGTGGCGGTATCTATGAGATTCGAAAATTAACTTGTGGGGCCAATTTTGCGTAAAACTATAATTCCTATTTACAACTATACTCGCCCCCCTGTATTACTCCAACTGCGCCGATTTGTATGGGATCTTCCCACCGTACCGACCGATCATCAAACGTTTGCTTGTATCTCATTAAGAGCTAACAGCCATCCAGCGGCATTTTCAAATTAAATTTCGGATGCCCATCTGCAAAAATTGTTGCTGAATCATTCCGTATGAGGAACGCCTCCTCTTATAGTCCCCAATAATCACGAATCACATTCATGACCCTCAACATACATGGGTCTACAAAATTTCATGACGGAATCTGCACCACCCTGTCGCACAGAGAAAAAAATCTTTCCATTCGATTTTTAATCTGTCTCAGCTCTCAGGTGATGGATCATCTTCTAATCGGATGGGAAAGGAAAACGAAAATAATTTCACCTTTTAATAGATCTAAAATGTCAAGACAAAAGTGATTCCATTCATGTTTATGCGGTGCCTGAGGGTCAAAATCACCGCGCACATTCCGAACAACGCGACGACGCAGGAAAAATGGAAAAGAGCGCATGCGCGCGCGGGTGTTTTTTTTTTTTTGACTTGTTGAATTGTTTTTTTTCTTTTTTTTTCTAAGATCACACACAAAACTTTATTTTGACAGTAATATTGAAAACAAAAAAAAGTGTGTTTACATTGATGACCACTAAAAACTGCGGTCATCGTCATGCGGTATAGTAATTGGATTTTCCGGAGCAAAGAGTTTCACGATTTGATGCGCGATACCCGGAGTTCGATTCTACTGTTTTTTTTCTTCCACCTTAATTGGTTTCATTTGTCAAAAAATTACGATTGATTTTGCTCTGATTCGTATCCTATACCTTATCACAAAAAGTTACATGCAGACATACATATAACTCAGAAGAAATCGGAAGTTGGCTTCTATAATCGAGTGTGGGCTGTGGAGATTTTTTTCTGTTGACCAAAGTACTTAGAGGGTCGGGATTTCGTCGTAGCTGTCTATCTATATTATGACGGATGAAAAAAAAGTGCACAAATTAATTAAGCGAAAGTGTGCGGAATTGAGATGCTTGTAGGTAAGCGTGATTTTTGGTGAAGGCCTAATAATAAACTTGTTTGGTTTTAATAAAAGTTTTCTCTTTTGACGCACTTTATTAATTTCTAGACAGGTTCACATTGCCCACATTTAATAAGGATTGAGTTATTTTTTTTTACATTTACCTTTTTCTTTTTCAGATGACGGAAGAAGACGTTATGTTTTCGGATTTCAATTGTAAGTACTATTTGTTTAAGTAATACAGGTTGAGAATACTAAAATGATGAAATAAAAGTAAATATTAAGTAAATATTATGATGCTCCGAAGAATTTTGTTCAATATGGAAATTTTTTTATTATATATAGGAGATGCTGCATTCACATGCAACTTCAAAGATCTAATTGTGAATTCCCACTATCAACTTACTCCCCTTCCATGTTAATATTGTTAAATCTTCCTTCAACTTTCTACACATTGCTTGTCGATTAAAATTTTCAAAACCTTAAAAGCGGATTAGCTGTCCGAGAGAATGATGATGATTGATCCATTAATTAACTCTGTTAATGCAGACATTTGCTCATTCGTCTATAGCCAATATTTATGGTTGCCATTCAGTAGGGGTAGAATTCGTGGACTTTGATGCTCAATATTTCGGGCCTTATACATGCACACCTATAGCAATGTCTGCTTTTTTTTATTAATCTATTGCTTTTGGTCTAGAAATAATTTGAATGACTAAGTAGTAATCCGGACGCAGACAATGTCACAAAATAAAAGCTCGCAGTTTACTTCTGTCAAAACTTGTTTTATTTGTGTATTTATTATCAGATTTACAAGTTTATGCATGGTAATATAGCGACATCTTTTGGTGGCAAGCTTGTAATATGAGTATATCAGAGATTATAGGATATCTGATTTTGGATTTTGATCAGTTACTTACGAGTACTACATATGTAGATCACAATGGATATAATAACCGTTGTGTATTATCAAAACATCATTCGCTTGACTCGAATTCGTAATTCAGTATAGATTGATAGCGGCTTTGATCTTGTCAGCATAGGTAAGTCAAAGATTATGGTTTGATGACAGCTAAAATATTTGTATAGCACCAAAAAGTTTTGAATGCTTCTGCGCATACTCTGTAAATTGTTTGAAAATTCAATCTCAAAAGTCCCAGTTCTAAGGTGGCTAGAAAATGACGAGTGAATTTGTCAATTTAGTTTGTAATAGATCTTAGAGCAATTTTGTGAACCCACTTCTGGTTTTAATCCCAATTAACCAATGACACATGTAAAGTGATCTCATGGTTTTGTTTGTCACCCTATAGATAGAGATCGGATTCCTATTAAATTGCTTGTCATTGAAGAATATACTGTCGAAAGCTACTTCTATGTATTTAATTGCGCACAGACAGAGCTGGGCAAGTACCAAAGAAAAAGTACTTAAGTACAAGTACAAGTATCGAACGCCTGAGTACTTCAGCGTAAGTACAAGTACCGTACGTATGAAAAGTAATTGTAACTCAGTACTAAGTCTATAAAAAGTACTGAGTACTTTTTGAAGTACTTTTTTAGTTTATTCGTACGTTGGCAGTAATATAATGAAATTTATAGAGTTCAGTTAATAGATATTAATAAATAAATATCTTTTGAAAACTATAATATGTATACTAATCAGTGGCTCCTATTTATAGTTTTTATAGTTTTTTTTTGGCGCTGCACGTAGAGTAAAACTTTCACCTCCACACCTCCATTAATTGCTACACTCATAAAATCTATTAAAGGTCCGGCAAGCACCCATTGTCGCCTCCCACAATACATAAAATTCTAAGGAAAATATTTCTAGTAAATTTTCAAGACAAAATTGATGCCTTCCCTATATAAGGTCGAAGCATCGTCGATTTTATATTCGAGTGAGACGTTACTTGTTTCTGTTATACTTGCCCAGTCTTGTTTGTATGTTATTAGTTTGGCTAAGGTTCTGCCTTGACGTGTGAGTGCGACACATGCTTTGACAGTTCTTTGACTGCTTTAGAACTCAAGAAAAAAGGAGTTTCGCTAGAGATTGTGTTTACTTTTCTACGAAGAGTTAGATATTTGTAGATACTTAATAGACTCAGAAATACTTCAGTAAAAATCTTGGTTAGTTAGATATTTGTAGATACTTAATAGACTCAGAAATACTTCAGTAAAAATCTTGGTACTTAATAACAAAACTAAGACTTAAGTACAAGTAAATAGAAGCAAGTACTTATGTTCAAGTACTAAGTAGGGACATTTCAAAAGTATTGAGTAATAAGTCTTAAGTAATAAGTCTTAAGTAGTACTTAAGTCTTTTTTTACTTGAGTATTGCCCAGCTCTGCGCACAGAACCTCCTTTTTTGCCTCCAGATCTGGATCTTTCGGTGTATTAGACAAAATTGTGGAAGGCTGTTTTAATTTACTTGGTAACTTGTTACGAACGTGGCCTTTGTTCTTTATTCAAACACAATATTTCAATTATAATTCGCAAGTTTTTTTCATTACACTCTACGGTTTACTTTTACAAACTTACAAATCAACTCTAGTTTAGTTATCTCTAGTACTGTACTTCTAATTATCGCAATCCAAATAGTTCACTTCACTGTCTTATATAAGACTGCCTCCTGGCGGTGACAAGTGCCGTATTTATACTCTATAAATTGCCCTAGAGCCTTCCAGAAAATTTTATTCTAGAAACATCGATTCTCCGAGCTTAAAGATGTCGCTCGTCCTTTTCTACTGGACGTAACAATATCATACAGTTTGAGTAAGCTTTAGGCCCCACCTTTCGGTGATTGGAATATTTTGATGCTTATCAGCGTACTAGCAATAATTAGATCTAGGACCGCTCATCTCATGGCGGTCATACGGGATCAGTTATTACCGTATTTGGGGTATTTCTAAATAGTTCAAGATTATAAAAACGATATTGTATAAATTGTATTGTAAACAACAATTAACTGTTTTCCTGCTCTTATACATTAGCGATGAACCGATTTAGATCTGGAGGAGGTCATATGTCCTCTTCTCCGGTAAAGTAGACGAAAAGGACTATACCATTTCGTGAACACCTACATACCTATATTAATACTTGGACAGCTGTCGCAATCCTGTTAAATTATGAAAGAAGATCAGTAAACATGATAATGTCGGTAATCCTCTAATATAATCTTGATGTACCCAGGAACGAAGACTGCTTGTTAGAGCAACTTTCGAGCTTAAGAATAGCCTTGGTTCAAGAGTCTTGCCTGACGGCGCTATCTTATTGGTTAATGAGCTAAGCTTTTCTGGCACTATATTTTCGACGGAACTTTAAACGATCCGCAACTTTTGATGCATTTTTTTAATTTCAACTATAAACTTTTGTTGGACTGTACTGATTACAAATTCAGATGATCTGTCATTTACATTTTCCATATCTGCTGCAAACAAGTAGCCCAGAGAAAGCTTCTGTTCGGTGACCAATGATTTTTGGCAGGGAACGAAAATTCTCTCTCATAAGAGCTTACAACTTACTTAGACTTGCTAATTAGTCCAAAATTAGTGTGCATTTTTGAACGTATGAGTTGCTCCTACTCAAGGTCAAAGTGCGTATACTAACAAGAGAAATCTCTTGAACAGCTGTTCAATAGAAAGCGATTATCAATCAAAGTAGGCGTCATTTGAAAAAAATAAATAAATAAATAATAGAAAAATGAATGCAAATTATGAAAGAAAGAATTGCAGGTAGCATTTAAGGGAATTGAGAATGTGTTTGACAAAGAGAAATATACTTGTTTTTTCTTTTCTAAAGGAGATATGCTTACATTTTTCAATACCCAAGCACGTTGTTTTTTACATACTGGCGAATAAGGGTGTAGTGTTTCACTGTTCCCTAGTAGAAATTGCTCACTGTTTTACCTTGTCTCTTGTCCCGCAAGGACAGTTACTATGTAAACCAATACTAATTTGACTGAAAAGCATCAAGGTGTTTGCAATTTATGGAGAAACATATAGAAAATTAAGCCTCGATGAGTCTCCTGATGAGCATTCATTAAATCTAATCGAACGGCTCATGAAACTGCTCTCTATATACTAAACCAGCAATAAATAAATATTTATTTTTGTCATTACCGTGTCAGATGAGATTTTTACTAGGAAAATTTGAATTGATTTTTGTGATTTATTTATTTAAATTTTTAAATTATTTATTTTAAATTAATTTTTTGATTTGTTTTTCCGCGGAAAAAATGTCGCCCATATGCTGAACGGACGTCTCAGCGTCGAATTCGGAAAAATATATTAAATCAATCGTAAAATCAGATTCTCATTTATGAGCTCATCATGACACTCATTGACATGTTCATTAATAAGCTCATCGTGACTCATTTACATGCTCATTAATAAGCTCATCGTGACACTCATTGACATGCTCATTAATAAACTCATCGTAACACTCGTTATATGCTCAAAGTGCTCATATAATATTGTGAAATGCACAAAAGAGAAGCAAAGTATACATTTACGTTCATCTGATTGCTCATGAGGTGCTCATTGATGAGCTGATCATGTTATGTCTACCAGGGTTTCTTTTTACACATTGGTGAATAAGCTTGTATTAAACAGCTATTAAAGTGGTTTCTCTTATTAGTATACGCTCGACGCTCAGGGAATGAGCAGTTGTTTTTTTTTTTTTTTGTGGCATGCATATGCGATAATAATAATAACAACAATAATTTCAATAATAAAAAAATGAAACATTCAGGCAGCTTCACAACCTCTTATAAAACCAACTTAAATCAATATGTGATTGCAAAATTTTTATAATTTACTGTGAATGAAAAATTCATGTGTGGAATGACTGTTCAACCCTTGAAAAGAGTAGTGGGTTACCATAGCAATACAACGTTTTCCGTATATACTCGAATTAATTTTGATAACCCAAATCCATATATTTAGATTAATTTAGCCAATATTTTGGTTGAACAACCAAAATGTCAAATTTGATGACCAGTTTTACAATTGTATTCTGTTTGTGGTGTTCATCGTTTGTTTTGAAGTATGTGGTTAAGTTAATAGGAGATAAATATGAAGAATATGAATAATAATTATAATGTTGTAAGAGTCACACCAAGTTTTTAGTTTGCTGAATCTCTAAAAAAAAAAAAAAAAAAAAAAAAAAAGACATAGTGAGGTATGTACACCAGATCTCTGGCACAAACAAAAATTGAATTCACCATAGTTCCTCTGTTCTACTAAGCAGTGAGAAAAAGGTTTGAACCAACAAGACATAATAAAAGGAGCTTGAGAATCAGACAAACAGTAACCTACAGGTTGAGATCGTAGTCCAGTAAGGGCATGTAACAATAATCCGCTCTTTTTCAAGAAGCAAGAACAAATCTTTTATGATGTGGTTTCTGGTCATAAAGGCATCTCATTGCGGTTAATGAGATTACAGAGCAACACTGCAAAAAGAAAATGAGCTTTATTCATGCTATAAGCTTACAAAAAGTGACCCAAAAGCCATTAAATTCTTAAAAAATAAACCAAAACCTTAGTTCTAGAACAATTTTCCAGGTTAAACCAAAAATTGTTAACTCAATCTCAGGAGAAAAGTAAGTCATAGATATCACCATAGATGGCACAAGAACTAGATATCGCATGCAGTACGAAAAAAGTATACAAAATTTATATGGCTGGGTGGTCCATTCCGGAATGGACCACAAGATTTAAAATGATGTATGCGTCGAGTGATTCATATTTTTTCGTATCTGAAGTATTGAGGAGGTCGGTTAAATGTTTACAAAACTGCTATTATAAATATATTTGCTTTTGACATGCTCTAAAATATGTTATGGTCCATCCCAGAATACACTACCCATTTCACAATCTGTATACTCTGTTTTAGTATGCCATGCGACATCTAGTTCTTGTGCCTTCTATGATATCACTCAAGACCCACTAACCTGTTTAACTAACTTTCTCCAGGTAACATATCGTTTGGGTATCCCTTAAATAAGAAATCATCAAATTTTGAGTTTAAATTATTCAAAATAAAATTAATTATATAATTATCATAAAAACAATAAAGACAAAATTTCAAAAAAAGTGTTATAAAAATCCCAAATTACAATTAATTTCAAGGCGGCATGTTACCTACTACTTGTCGAAATAATCCAGAACTGAAGTTCTTAGAGTCTACAACGATACTCTGCTATAATTTAGCTGTCACGCCAAAAAATTTTGAAACACTTAAAAACTTTCTTGACGGCAAGGGTTAAGAAAAACGACATTTCCTTGACTTGAAGACTGGAGAAAGACACCGCAATTTCGAGGTGACAAACTTACATAATTACTATACACACTGCTTAGCATCATTTCCTTGTGGATCATATTTCCGTGACTATTTATTCCGTTGGATATTTTCTTGTCACATAATAACCCTCGTGCTTCAGTTCCAATAGTTGAAAATATTCCCACTTAACTTAATTGACGGAACCGAACTTATGGAAAACTTGTGAAGAGGTGACAGTGAAATTGTTTTCTTTTCATGGCGATTTTCCTATTCAATTGCACTTGAATCGCACACACATATACTTATGTAAATAGGTATAGTTGCGTGATGATCGACAAACTCTCGCTGCACATTTTCTTCTGATGGCTATGATAAAAAAAAACGAATTCAACAACCTTCACAGCAATTTGACAGAAATCCGATTTTTACAACAACTGAAAATTTTCTCAGGGAAGAAAACTCTCGTCATATTTAACAAAGGCGGTGACAATGCACATTGTGCTCTTATCGGGAAAATCCGATGAAAAGTCTTTTGTACTTGCGCATTTGCAAAATTGATTACAACATTACATAGATATGAAGTTGAGATACTATTGGTGCTCTAGAAGCGTGATGTAATTAGGGAAAATTAATCACAATTCTTGTCACGAATTGCATTCGTACTAATTAGACTTATACAGGAGTGCACTCATATTTGAAAACTTTAATTGAGATAGAGAGAGAGAGAGAGAGGGAGAGAGAAAAAAAAACTGCAATTAATTCACATGACCAAAGACGACGCGCAAGTCAAAATGGTTAAATGTCACATTAATAGTTATGCAGATTACGTCGATGGATGTGATTGCATCACTCGACGAGGCAAACAGTTATGATGTGACTCTGAAGCTGAAGGTCATTTGCAAAGAGAGTACTTACTATAATCTAGGTACAAAAAATGCCCCAAGATGTGTTGGGGATTTATCACGCATATCCAAGTCTACTTGTACTTTGGTGGAAAATTTATGTCACTCTAGTAGCCAAAGGCTAATTATAATCACTGCGTCGTCGTTGTCGTCGCTTCATTTAAGGTGCGTTCGATTAAGTAGAGCAAGCAGTTTTGTGTCATTTGTTGTCGCAAATGTGAAATTTATTGCTAATTACATTTTTTTTGTTTTTGGTCTTTTACTGTCGGTACATCGCGCAATATCATCACCAGTTGTATTCACGCTTCAGGGTTGAGGTAATAATTTTTAAGTTAACTCTGATCTCTTTCTCTGGAATTTATCACAATTTATTTTTATTATACTTTTCGTTTAAGGATTTTCAGAGAAACCTTTTAAAAGTTAAAGTGAAACTGCGATGTTGGTATGAGTTCTTTTTTTTTTTTATTGTTTCAATAGTAGTTTTGTAAGCCAACAATAATTTTCCTCTCTGTCCTTTTATGGCTTTATTGTTAACAACTATATTTGTGGTATATCTTTATTTCATAGGAAAAAAAAGGTTATGACGAGACTATTTCTACGAAAATTGACACGGTTTTCTTAACAATATCCATAATAAGTTATATCCAGTTTTAGATTGGTGTTACGTAAATCTTATTACACTTTTTATTTTCTATCAACTAATTTATACCTAAAAACACACGCTCATATTCTATTCTCTGATGGAAAGTCCTCTAGCACTGATCTGTCACTGGAAGTATCGACCTGAAAATGGACAAAATTCGTAAAATACAATCCTAATCCTATTAGAAATGTAAAAGTGTGTTTGTATGTTTATTTATTATTGATTCACGTCTACTAACTATTTAACCGATCTCCATGAAATTGGACATACATATACCTTATTAAACAATTGGAGAAAATCCCAGATCTCTCGAGTCCCGTCATTAATAATCTTCCAGATCTACTCATACCTGAAGATTTTCGATAGCTAACACCGCTATTTGTAATTAACGCTCATACATCAATTATTTATTTCCAAGATGGTAAACTAATATTCTACGACGAACGATAAAGAGAATTACTACCGAGAATAAAAGTAACACAGTTAATTCGGTCTCTTACAGTTTGAACCCACCACTTAGGAACTGCTAATCCTAAACTATCCCATATTCTCAACCTTCCTATTTCTACTTCCTATTCCTTCCCCACCTAGCTCAACTAACCGGATCAGGTCGAAAGCTATGGCTGACGTAGTGCAACAACCATAAAATAGAGACCAACGAAACAAAAGGTTGCCAAGTCAAGAGGACAACAACCGGCGTGGGAGCAAATTACGACATCATCGAGCTAAAGGCCAAAGAAAAGCCCCAAAGTGCAGGTGATACCAATATGAAGATCTATTCATCGAGGCAGAAATGGCATATGGATCCAAAGGATGCAATGCACTAGCACAACTTTTACGTCGACTTGGCATACATATAGCATATATCATGGACACGAAAATATGATAGCTTTTATTCCCTCCAAACAGATTAAAACAAAGATCTGATTAATCGAGAACAATTTTTTTTTTAAGCTAGAAGGCAGCTTCCATTACAAACCGATAGATGGCACTGTTCCCATTCAAATTGCGATAGAGTTTCGTTCTGGCCGAACGAATATAAGGCTCAATTTTTTTTCACCTAGACATTGTCGACAATCATCACATTTAGACTCGTGCAAACTTACAAAACAAAATAAATTTCAAAATACATTTCTAGACACCAAAACAGATTTGTTTCATAGTTTTTCAGTAAATTTCCATTTCTTTTTGGTGTATCAAACAAAATAACACTTGTTTCAAATTATTTTTAGAAATAGTAATTGCGCCGCAGTAATTCATTACTATTTATTAGTTTATCCTCTAAAACCTAACTGGGCACATTCCACACCACTTAGACGGAATAAATAATATCGATGTATTTGAGCTTGGTGTAGGAAAGGGAGAAATGCTCTCATCTCTCACATCCATATGATACCCATGGAAACCCATTTCCAAATTATCAGAAAATGAAGGACTTGGTAAATTATAGACTTCTTCTAACTGGCACTACGAACATAACTTTCATTCCAGCTAAGAAATTTGATGAAGCTTTGGTGTTTAATGTGTGCTTAATGCTGCAATTTTATATTTATAGTTGAAAGAATAATTTACCTCATTTATAGCATTTTAAATTAAATTCAGTTTTATAAAAAGAAATGCAATATCTCTCAAAATGTTTCACTCGCTAATTAAAATAACATTCCACTATTATCCTGGTAGAAATTGCTCACAGTTGATGAGCTCATCAATGAGCTGCCCATGATGTTAATGTCAAGCTTGAAAAAAAAATACTTTTTATTTACTTGCCCACAGATAGTGTACATGACTTAATTTCCTTCACTTTTGTTAGATATGTATACCTTGCTTATCTTTCGGGCATTTTACAATATTAGATAAGCACATCGATGAGTATATAAGAAGTGTTACGATGAGCATATCAATAGGTAATTATAATATATCAATTGTGTCCTGATGAGTTCATAAATGAGAACCACGATCAGTTTACTACTTGAATTCAAATTCCGGTTACAAATCACATCTTTAATCAAAATATTTGATGTCTTAGTTGGCACTTGATGGAACTTGTTATTAGTATAGACATGTTCAAAAATAAAACACCGGTTTCCGTTCCACAAAAATTTTTTATTTTCAAGTTATTAATTATTACAAATTACAAATTTTTATGGAATGGAAACAAGTGTTTTCCAAGTTATGTTCTCTGAAATGAGTGCAACAACGTATAAGGTTGTCTGCAGGTTCTAGCAAAAGGATGATTAGTAGTATACATATTCTCTCAAAGAAGCTACTGGTAAGGGAAGGATAGAAATCCATTATTAGTAAATAGAAAGATTGACTAAAAAACAGAATACATGTTGCAGAAGGACAAGGATTTTGCTATTAAGTACTCTTCAGCATATAGCCGACATTCTCCTCCCGGAAGGATATGACGAAACATTTTATCACCTTTATATGTACTTCAATTACTTGTAACTTTTTTTTTTTTGTTTTCAACTAAATTTTTTACATCCAAACTGATGAAGTATTGCACCTAAAATTGAACACGGGCTGGACCTCTTCTTATCCTAGTAGAAATATCAACAAACATTTATTTGATACTGGTTCAGTGTATAGTGAACCGTTTCTTGATATTTAATTATGCTTTTGTTAATGTTTATTGAATATATATCAAGACGCTAATCCAAACTTAATTTTCGATATGTTTTTTAAACAATTACAAACAACACCCTTATGTTATTTCAGTCAAATTAGAATTGTTTTACTTTAAACCTTACCCTCCTTCCCTCCTTGGGCGATAGGACAGGTGAAATAGCAGAACTATGAGCAATTTCTGTCTATTACGTTTTTTTTATTCGTTCTTTTATCACACAACAAAACAGGTCCCTAATAACAAAATTGATTGACTCGAAAAACCAAACACAAAGAGAAAACTGGAAAGAAATAAAAAGATTGCAAAATTGATAAAAAAAAATGTTTTTTTTTAAGAGTTGAAAAAATCAGATTAATTCAAACGAATTAAAACTGAATAAGCCCGTAGTGGACTGAAAAAAAAGAAAAGAAAAACAAGCGTTTCGTATAGCAGAAACCTCATACTCATCAGTAAGCCTTAGTTTTTGCCTGCCGTAGACGCTTGTAAAGAGATCAAACTGAACTCATATAAATTCATAATAAATTCTGAGTGTGAATTATATGAGGCAAGCTCTCCATATCACACCCAAGATGCAAAAGCAAGATTAGTATAATTTATTACCGAGTAGACTTTATATTTATTTAAAAGATGATAACTTTTTGGGTTTCACCGCTACAACAGCGATGGTGAAAAAAATAACCGATATTATTACTTGGATTTTTTTTTACTTTTGCTGTTATATCGAAGAATCCCAAAAAGTAGCCATATTGAACAACTATCAATTGTATTGAATGTAGCTCGCAAGTGGACACGATTTATATAGACTTCTCGTAAGCATTTAATAGCGTCGACATCTCTTTGCTTATTCGGATGTTGAAGAACCTTGGCTTTCACTCAAGTATCCTTGGATGGATTTCTTCATATTTAATTAATAATAGGCAATATGCAAAAATCAATAACATGTTATCTAGAGAAATTAAGGTCTTTTCTGGACTTCCACAAGGCAGTCACTTAGGTTCTCTGCTCTTTCTAAAAAAAAAAAAAACTCATTGCGCTGTATCTACCGATTAATTTTTTCTCAAAATAATACTCCACCATATAAAATTAGATGTTCTTGGGTTATCATTATTAAAGCTCAGAGGCGAAGTTAATTGTGCCATATTTATAAAACATATATTATGACAAAGGATTAAATCTTCAGTGTTATTAAAATTAGTTCCATTGGAAACTTGCTATAAACTACACAGCATAGAACCAATTATGGTTATTTTGAGGCAATATGGATTTTTCATTACAATAATTTCTCTTCTGATGTTGATATGACTAGAAAAAAAGTTCACAGCAAGTCAGACCAGAGCAGAGTACAGCAGGGTTTTGTTCACATAGTAGGCTGCAGCTATGATAGGTGTAGATGTGATTATTGTCGTTCGGAAATGCAATAGCCAGATTTTTGGCTTGTATTTATAGGAAAATTTCCAATTCTACGATTGTTATAAATATAAAAGAAGCAGAATTTAAAATGCATATTTATAATTATGTACTAGATATCACTAAGCTAAGATATTCAACTCTAAAATTCTTGTAGTTAATCCGTAGACAAATAATAAATAAATATAATTTACTTCATTCACATTGGCTTTTTTTTTTAATGAAAGTAAACACCGTGGGTTACCTATATCTATATTTTCCAACTTAAATTTTCTCAACATCATATGGACATTTCATGGACAGGTAAAAGGAGAACTGTTTCCATGACATAAGGCATGTGCCATAAAAGACCACTGATATGCTGATGTACTGATGAGCTGATGTGCTTATTATCAGCAGCACTAATATCTTAATGAGACATGCTACAATATAAAAGGTAGTAATGTACTGATATTGATCTGGTGATAATCATCAAGTGATTTGCATGTTGCTGATTTTTACTGACATCAGTCGATATTTTATTTTCAAACTAATTAACTCTTTTACATGTGGGAATTTTAACGTGTGCAGACTACTGCAAAAGGGATAAATTTGAAAAAGTTTGGAGAAAAATTTCGTGGTAAATTCGAAAAGATGGTATGTTTTGTTTTTGTTCTCCATACTGATGAGTATCAGGGTTTCTGCCAATACGAAACTTTCTTCCAATCAATTTTTGAAGCTCAAATTTATAATTGACATTCGTCATTAAAATGGCTTCTTTCCTATATAGACGGAATATAACTCACCTTCCAGGAGGCGTTGGACTTCCTGATATCGTTAAATGATGGGTTAGTTCTCCTTCAGATGTTAAATGCCATCAAAAAATTCCGACTAGATTAATAAGTGTATATTAATATATAACCCACCCCATATCATATTTGTATTTATCTTGCTTCTTTCTTCCAGTTTTTAATGATAAAAGCAGCAAAAGCTCGTCCTCCTCGCTGAATTTTCCATTTTAAGTGCTTGCGATTATAACATAAAAATAAGATTTAGCATTACTTACTGATGTAATGTCCCCGTAATATATCATTATTTTAAAACTTCACCATCACTATATCAGCACATCAGTAGTCTGGTGTGGCACTTGCCTGTAAGGAATGAAACAAGAAAAAATGAAAATTAGGTAGAAAGCAAGGAGCAATTCCATTTTTTCCTTTCTTTCAACACCATCCTTAAACATTGGAATAGAACAGTTTTTAAATTTTTATTTCTACGATATTAAATTGGATTATTAAAAGTCAAGGCTTCTTTTTTCTCTCTTGTATTTAGTAATTCAATTTAGAATCGTAAATATACTAATCACAAAAATTTCTTCAATTCTATCTATGACCGATTATAAAACTTTTGTGAGTTGGAGGAGTACCGGATGTTGTAACGAATAAATAAAAATACCTCAAACAAATACAAAAATAAATAAATAAATTATAAAAAAGGAAACTGTACTTTAACGATATTAAAGGACATTAATACTAAATAAATAAAAATATTACTCTTTTGGACTTTTTACCGGGTTAAACTTAATTTTGTTCAAGAAAGAATTTTTTGCGATTCTCTGGTATAGAGCAAAAGCTAAAAAATTGTTTTTTTCTATTTTCTCAAACTTTTCATTTCTTTCTTCTTTTTTTAATTTTTTTCATTTGTTTTTCAAATCACCCAATTTCGCTATTTGGGACCTGTTGATGAGTCAAATCAAGACTTGAAACTTGTCACCAAAAATTAATGGGTTGTGTGATGAAATAACAAATTAGAACATTTTTTAGCTTTTGCTATATACCGGAGAATCCCAAAAAATTCTTTCTCGAACAAAATTAATACTAAAAGAAGATTATTAGGTACAATATTATCTTTTGGTCCGATTTGGCAAAATCGTGTTATTCAAAATAACCACGGGACACCAACTTAATGTTCCTCAACTTATACCAATGGAGAGATACTATGAGCTTTGGTGAAATATATGTATTTTGCAGAATAAACGGCAGAAGTGCAACATCTTTAAAGAACTTAAAGTTGCGAGAATTTGGTAGACAAGCCATTAGTTCGACAATTATAGACAAAATAGACTCTTTTATTTGTAAATAAAGTTCATAGTCCTATCTCAAGAGCTTATTTTAAAACCTACATATATTTCTGCAATTATATCATTTTTTTTTCTTTAAATTATCTAATATTACATACCTATCCCTTTCTTGTCTCATGGTCTTTAATTAATTTTTGAGTGAAATGAAGAAATAATTTTTTGTATAGCAAAAGTTGGGAAACTTTTATGATTCCAACATCCATACATACCTACAAAGATTTCCCCTTCGTATGCTATTCATTTATGTATATGCAAAGTAGTAATTTTTGTATGATTGACGTAAACCGCCATTTAACCAAACAATTTACAAAATCTTGTACATATACTTTCTTTACACAGGTATCAATTTCCGATTTCAAATACCACCAAATTAAAAAAAAAAAAAAAAACCCCAAAAAAAAAACAAAAAAATAATTAAGTGAGCTTGACATGCAAAAAAATTTCTAAATAAAGACAGACAGATAATCTGACAGTAGGTACACAACACACAACCACATAACAATAACAGCCCGATTCCGAGTCCCTATCCCAATTAATTAGGAATCCTCCATTTAACAAGTGAGGATGAGTAGCACTTGATGGCGGCTACAAACTCCTATTTCCTCATTAACAATAATTGCAGAGTGATTAAGTCCAATCCACATGCATTTCACGGTTGAGCCGCTATTGATTGACATGGTAACTATGTATGTATGTAGTATCTCTCCACCTGAATAGTACTGCCTCAATGGCATATTTATGCTCAATTCAACAAAGGTTTTTTTAGGTATCGAGTGATTTGTTGGCGCATAGCCTCAATGCCTCAATGTCTGCTGTGATTATAATTTATCACTGGCGCGATTAATGCTTCAAATCACTGCGTTCATTTTTATTATAATGGTTAAAATCTGAGTGTCATTGTCAAGGTTGTAGAAAGTGGCGAGAGTAGGTATGTAGTATATACCTGTGCTGAGAGGAAGGTCAAAACAGTGGGTGTAATATATTGGTGTATGTATAGAAATGCATCAGTAGACTTAGATAGTTAAGTAAAAAGTAAATCACCGTGTCATATCATCACTTCCTCTTCAAGACGACCAAGAAAATTGGGTCAGTTTTTGTTCTTTGCCCAAGCAGTTGCGCGGATCGTGTTCCTATAATTAAATTTTCCCCCCTCAGAGCGCTTGTCTTGTGAGAAATTCGCAGCCTTTCTTTTTATCATTACGCGTCTATTGTTTATATATGTTTTGTGAGATATAAATCGAGACACGCAACAGAACGTTGCGCGCGGTACAGCGCGCAGATAGTCCTCAATAAAAGATAATTAACCACACAGGCAGCATCTCAGCATCAACGGCAGCAACAGCATCCATATTTCTTGTTGGGTCATCTCTGTTTTCAGTGATCAGTTCACCGAAGAACGACCGGACAAAGCGAATGCTAGGTCATTTGCGGCGCTTGTTGTTTCAAAACGATCGATAGTCGAATTGACCTCTACGATGTTCGCTCACACGTTAGATCCTAGCTATGCGCTATCATATTGCTAGCACAAAGATGAAAAAAGAAAAAATTACTTACTTTCCACGATCTTGAATCTTGGAAATACTATCACGATTGCAATTTATTCTGGCGAAAATGCGTTACTGCTCAGTTAATTTTAGCCGGTTTGTTTTTTTTTTTCTCTATGGATTTTTATGGATTTTTTCTGACCCCACACTAGCCATGCATACCTATAGAAGACTAGAGAGAGAGAGAGAGAGAGATGAGTGAAGGGCTAGCTAGAGAGATGTCATGGCAAGTAGAGAAGTGGCGCGCAGCGGGCGGACATGGAGGATTGTAGTAATCAGTCCAAAATAATACAACCTTGGACACGGTTCAGAAGCAGAAAATTCACTTTACTCTGACATAGGTAGGTACTGCATGTATGACATAATTTCCGTTTAATGGATTTTCGAAGAGGTGTGCTTTTAGTTTTTCGGGTGTGAATAGAAATTAGAGGAGATTTGTTCCGAACTCTGGTCCATAGTAGAGTAGAGTAGTAGGTGGACGTTTGAGAAGAACTGAACTGGTGCCGACAAGTTAATTTCACGGTAAAAATTAATTTATTACACAAAGTATATCGATGGATAATGAATTATATTTTGTTTGTTATTTGAATTTAGGTCGATGATTTTATTTGAAGCTGTTTTATTTGGTAATAGTTTATATATGTATATAGAGGCCATTAACTTCTTGGCTTAGTTTAATTTTTTTTTTTTTTTTAACAATATCATAAATGTTTGTGGATGTTGTGTAGTATTTGAAAAGGAATTCAGATAATCAATATACACATCAACTACCGCATTTCGAATGGATTAAAAGTGTTGTAATAGAATTATGTAAGTCGACAGCTGATCAAATATTATGATTTGATTAGATTATTGCAACTTGCCTTTATACTGCAGCTATTCATAGACTTATTGTACACACCACTTTCTTTATAAAGGGTTTTCCAATAAGAGGTGCTATTTTGATATTCAAAGAAAATGCCATCTTTTGAGATAAATGATCGGATCTTTATTTCATTATAAAGAGGAAGGCATGCCGTTAATAATAACATCAGCCAAATGACCACCACGACCACGCCTACAGGACCATATCCTTTTCATGAAATTTTCCATAACCAAATCGCAAAGTGGCTGCCCTATGTCCTCGATAGGCTCACGAATTCCATCTTTGAGGTCTTGAATTGACGCTGGGTTGTTGGCGTAGACCTTCTCTTTTACGTGGCCCCAAAGAAAGAAGTCGCAAGGTGTTAAGTCACAAGATCTCGGTGGCCAATTGTGATCACCTCTTCGAGAGATAACACGGTCCGGAAACTTTTCTCGTAAAAGATCAATGGTTTCGTTGCTTGTATGGCACGTAGCGCCGTCTTGTTGAAAGTAAACGTTGTCCAGATCAATACCATCCAATTCCGGCCATAAAAAATCATTAATCATCTGTCGATAGCGCAATCCATTCACCGTAACTGTTGCTCCAGCCTCATTTTCGAAAAAGTAAGGTCCAATGACCCCGCGGGACCATAAATCGCAACAAACAGTCACACGTTGAGGATAGAAAGGCTTTTCAACAATAACTCTTGGGTTTTCCGAGCCCCAGATGCGACAATTTTGCTTGTTGACGAAGCCATCGAGGTGGAAATGGGCCTCATCACTCAAGATGAGTTTTCCATGGAATTCCGGATCATTTTCATGCATTTCAAGGACCCAATCAGCAAAGACTCGACGTTGTTGATTATCAGCCGCCTTGAGTTCTTGTGTTAACTGAACTTTATAGTCCTTAAGACCCAAATCTTTATGCAAAATACGGTGTAAAGACGTTTGTGGAATGCCTAATTCCAAAGAACGACGAGGAATGGACAAACCTGGGTTTTCTTCAACACTTTCGGCTACAGCAGCAATATTCTCGGCTGTTCTTGAGCGACGTGCACGGGTTTTATTCTTCACATCATTAACTTGTCCCGACAGCTCGAATTTTTCTACCAATTTCTGTATTGCGGTCTGACAAGGTGCTTCATGACGACCCAAAAATGTTCGAGTTTTACGAACCGTCTCTGCCACATTTTCACCATTTTTATAGTGAATTTTAATAATTTCAATGCATTGTTGAATCGTGTATCGTTCCATTTTTATTAATGGCGTAGTTTCTACTTGTCAAATGTCAAAAAATGACAGCTCCAAAAGAGACATCTACCGAAATAGCGGGCTAATTAAAATAACACCTCTTATTAGAAAACCCTTTAGTTCATCCATCAATTCCACACTTCCTAGGAACAGGAGTATTTTTTGAATGAAGTTTACTCGAAGGCTTTAAGAAATATGAGCCAAAATCCTGGTATATTATATACATTAGTGGGTTATATACCTATGCGATGAATGTGTTTATTTAGTTTTCAGTGTCCGGTTAGGATTTCTATGATGATTCTGAGTTTATTCCTAGACAGACTTAAAAGATCTTGGCTCTTCTTTGATGAGGTTTATTTAATGAATGTTTTGCTTTGGGGAGCCTGTCATTGAAGTTCATCTCTGGTTCATTTTGGTTTGAATTCAGTTTTGCATTGTAAACTTCACGGTGTTGTAAGAGATACTGAAAAATGTTTCCGGCCCTATTAGGGCTATGGATGCTCCTTTTGTGGACAGTACGTCAAATTCAAGTTCAAGTTCTTTATTTGCGCTAAATAAATTTTAACAATTAATCTAACAATATTTTTCTTATCTAAACCTATTCCCTGATTATAATTCCTACGGGCTTTTTTTTTGGCTCTGAGTTCAATTAATCTAGCAAAGTTTTCTTATTTTCTAAATACATGAATTACTAACTAAAATATGACTTACTTCTAAACTACGGCTAGCGCTAACTAGTTATACTAAATATAATTCAAAAATCTAATATTTAACTAACTTAAGTACTAGCTACATAACTTATATATAAATCTCCAGGTTGCATTTGCTTTCCCATCCTGGTGGGGTGGTGCTTGTAAGCTCCCTGTGCGGTTATTGTCTGTAGAAGGTTGCATGGATTACTGTCCTGCAGGCTGCAATCCTTATCCTGTCATCCTCTCCTAGTCTCGATGACTGTCTCCTTTATCTCTGAAAAAGGTAAAAATTCCTTCGCAGTAGTATTTTTCATGACAAGTTGAAATGCACAAAGGCGATAAATATTTGTTAGTGGGTAAGTGGGGAAAGTTGGTTAGTTCATGGACAATTAGATTGAGGATTTTAGCTACCTGTTTCTTTATTACCTCAACCAGATAGTTCTGTATAGCAGAAATGCCAGCTTTCTCGTACAGGACCTGATTGAGATAATGCTTTCCACAGGGTCTTCGGTAGAGTACAGTGCAGATTTGGAGCGTTTTCCTCTCGAATCTCGCAAGGATCTTCATATAGGTTGACGAAATGGTGTGCCATATGTGAAACGAATATGTTAAGTTGGGCCTAATGACCTGCTTATACATCAACAGTTTCGCGCTCAGAGTGAGTCCATTCCTATATCTCATTATAGGACTGACCATGCTGAGTGCAAAGTTTGCTTTCCTAACAACTGCTTTTGCGTGAGGGTTGAACTTAAAACGTTCATTGAAATCTTTACCTAGGTATTTGATGCTCTTAGTGGGCTTTATCACTTCATTATTGATAGTGATTTCAATGTTTTTTGCGTTTTGACATACGCCTCTGTGTGAACGTGCAGTTCTGATGCAGAGTAAACTCGATTTAGGGACGTTGATCTTTATGCCCCACTTACAATAGTACTCATAAAGCTTGGCAATATGATCACCCACTTTCCTTGTCGTCAATTTAGGGGATTTGGAAAGAGCATACGTCAATGAGTCATCCGCGTAGAGTAGGGTCGTGACTCCTTCATTATTCTGCGTTTGGTCAAACGTGAACAGATTAAAAAGGAATGGCCCAAGTACTGAGCCTTGTGGAACGCCCGCTTTTATGTCCTTATGCGGCGATATGCAATTGTTTATTTCCACAAAGAAATGTCTCTGAGATATGATGGTAGAGTGGGAACTGAAATCCAATCAGTTTGGTGATAAGACCTTCTCTCCAAATGGAGTCGAAGGTCTTCTCAACATCAAGAAAACAGGCCACAGTATCACTCTTTTTATTAAAAGCTTGGGTCACATCAGTGTGAAATTTTAATAGTGAGTGCAGAGTGGAGTGCATAGCCCTGAATCCAAATTGCAGATGCTGCTCCATCTCCTTCTCCACGCCAGTGTCATCAATGTGTTGTTTCACTAATCTCTCCAGAAGTTTTCCCAAGTTGGAGATTAGTGAAATCGGTCTGAATTCCGAGATGCTTTTAAAAGATGCCTTCTTCAGAATTGGTATTATCTTTGACACTTTCCAGCTGTTGGGGAAGTAACAATTGTTTATACAATTTTTGAAAATTATTGTTGGCATTTCGATTGCCAACGGTGGTAACTTCCGGATTATGAAGTTCGGTATACCATATAGGCCACTCGAGTTTTTATTGTTGAGTGACCGAATAAGGGCGGCTAGATGTAGCGGGCTAGTGTATATTTGCTGGTCATTTGAATTTCCAGCTGGGTTTTCAAGGCTAAATTCTGCCATTGGTGTGGTATTTTGTGTCTCAAGATTTTCCACTTCAGTTAGGACTTGCCTGTATGAAAGTTAGGGAGGTTGACTCAAAGTACTTGGCGAAAGCACTGCTTTTCTCTTCAGGAGAATTTAAGCAGTTGTTGCCATCGTATAGTTTTTCAGAGTAAGTACAACTTTATTTTATTTGTCACTGTCATATACAGCACTATAAGCTGTCCTTATCACCACACTGTTGTTGTTTTTTATTTTTAAATTTTTAAATTCACTTCACTAGCGTTCATTATGTTAGTGGCTTTGTGCTGTACATTAATTTTTACTCTTTCAAAATATATCCATACCCAACACAAAACACTAATCACTTAAATTGTTCCACACTCACACACACAATTTTAATTCATGAAAATATGCATGAATTGCAGTTGGCAAATATGGGAATTTCAGTTTTATTTGCGGTTTTATGACCTCTCCGGATTTCCACTGTCACACTGATGTTGTCGCTGCCTCTCGCTGTTGATTGCTTGGAGTCACTATGACTATCTATCCAATGCCCAATGAGACTATCTATGTGAATCGTGGACAGTACGTCTGCTTTGTCATTCCTATTTATTCCTGAGTATCCTGGTCGCCATTGAAGTGTTAAAAAGTTTATTGTTCCATGGTTCGTTAATGCTTAAATGCATTCCCACATTAACTTCGTTTTAATCTCAGGTGATAAGAGGGCTTTCAATGCCGCGTGGCTATCTGTCCAGTTAGTGACGGATCGGCTGAGGTTCTCGTATGCACATCTAGTGCTGGCATAAATATTGAGTCGTATTTTCCTCGAATTTGGTAGATATACATAAGCTCTTGGCTTTACAGCGTATATTCTTGCTCCTACTCCTTTTTTGGTTTTGGAACTGTCGGCATACCAGATGAAGGCTTCATTTCCTAGATGCATATCATGATAATCTTATATGATAATGTCTTAACTTCTAATAGAGGCTACTGCTATGGGAAAGAAGATTTTGAGATAATAATAAAATGATGCTGTTTAATATCACTCCTTAATATGGTCAAATACTTAATTACAGGTTTTTCGCATTAAATTCACACTTTTGCAAATTAAATCCATTTTTTGCAAATGAAATTCACCCTTTTGCAAATCAACTAGGGGAAAGTGTTGTACCTCGGTACCATTTTAAATCACTACAACTTTGAGTATAACACTTAAAAGTTATTCGTCATTCCGAAAAACAGTTAATTGGCAGCAAACGCGCAAAGGATAAATGACAAAAATCTTTAATTCTCATAGAATCACCTCAAATCTGAAAGTAGGCAATGCAATAAACAAAATCGCTGCATAAAAAAAAACAGCCTGAATTGCTTCCAAGAAGAGTGGTAAAAATAACCAAAGCTGCCACTAACGAACTAACGGACACAACTATCGACAAGTATCGGAGGTGTAACTAGACGCGACTTTACCCACGGAGAATGCATATTTCTACCTGGAAAGATACCAACTTTACCCAAACAATTTACTGATTTCCTATTTAGAGGTTGTTTGGTGGTTAATGAGTACCACACTGCTTTTTATGCGACCTGTTTGGCAGGCGAGCCAGGTTGCGTTAAGGGAGTATCCTTAACAGTAGTAAATAGTGCCTCTATTGGAGCCGACGTGTGTCATTAATTTTAATGCCCAATAGCGGAATCTTCTGATAGAATCCTAAGTTTGACTGTAGAAGAGTCCGCCAATGTTTAAGAGTTTTTAATAACTTGTGTACAAAAGATGACGCTTGTGCGTGGAGATCTAAAGTCCTCTCTATCTAAAATGAGGATGGGAGTAACGGGAGGAACAGCGCTGACGTGGAAGCAATATGGACCGTCCAAATGACAGCCCATAGAACACTTCCGTTGATGAACTTATGTTCTCTTCGGTTAGTATTGTTATGGTAGATAACGGCTCCAGGTTGTCCCTATGACGATACCCTTGTGCTTGATAAGAGTTGTTCTTTTTTGATGATAGACCAGTGCAGTTTGGTTATGTCGCGGTGTATACACACAATAAACAGCTCGATACATTGACGCTACGTCGAAAGGCCGAGTCAATGACCAAACTGTATTAAATCCAGCACTAGAACTTCAGGATTTGATTCCGTTTCTTCTGATGGTCTGTGTTGGCTCAGGACGTCCCTTGGGTTAGGCCTGTTAGCGGAACCTATAAGGCAAAGCTCTGAAACAAATATATATTTTTAGTCATGCGAAATGGGCATCAATTAAAGCCGGGAACATCCAGTTGAAATTTCCTTTATTGGCAGATATTACCGTCCTTTACTTGGCAAGTTCCTCCTGACTTTATATTTTAGTTTTTAAAATTATAATTGTAAGTACTGAGAATATTCCTCTAAATATTGTCGAGCTTAATTTAATCTTCCTGACTCCTCTCGGAGCAATAAATAATTTAATTTTTTTATTTTCTTACATCTATTTTGCATCTGAAAGCTGGTGCTCATGAGCGTGCAGCGAGCCATCAACTGTCAAGAAGTGACAGCTAGTTTTTTTTTTGTCATGAAGTCATTCATAAGGCACCTTTAATTCGACATTTTTCCGACAACTAACAAAAACAGGCTTAATTCGAAAAAAAACAGAACCGATCCGGATCCGGTTTTTGCATCTGAAAGCTGGTACTCATGCGCGTGTAGCGAGCCATCAACTGTCTAATTCTCGAAGTCAACGCCGTGCCTGACCCTGAGGTCGTCAAGCCGCCACAGTTGTGTCAATTTTGCTCTACTAATACTGGAATGGAGTGAAGTTTCCCTAAACTGATTGTAGCAAAATTTTAACCCAAGGATCACAATTTCCAACTGTACCACTTCATTAGTTCAAACTCTTTATTTTGATGTTCCACATCAGCATAACCCAAGCAGTGCCGACATTACTGTGGATTTTAATTGCAAAATATGGAACACCAGTTAAAAAATTCCGTGTCTCCTCGCAAATACTTTCAATATCCTTACCTTCCTTGCCATTTTGATCAAGGCTGCATTCTATATTAATTCTAGTTAAGTTGAGCCTTATACCAGCTTTTAATGTAGAAATTTTTTTCTTTTCAAATAAATAGTTATCCTCACAATCGAAGACCTTCTCTCATACGCGCGGTCAGGTTAAATACTACTTGTCTATATGAATACGAAAATTATACTATTACAAAGCAACGCGAAAATTACGCTATTATAAAACGAGACAAAAAATTTCCAAAGAAGTAATTAACTATTTACGATTACCATTCCAGATTTAAGAGGGAAAATTAAAATTTTAATAGAAAAGTAAAAATCTTTTACAAAATCTCTATGAAATCACGCGATATATTAAATATTTTACGATAAAATAACTGAGGACAGACGAAAGAGAAGATCATCACAAAAATGCCAGTGTCTGCAGTTTAAAATTTTTACGATGTAAATACATGAATAAAGTTAATTACCAGTACAAAATTAATTCCATTACGTCTGAGCCAAGGGTAATAATTATAAAAGCCGCTGAATTACTGGCAAGTGCCATAAGTTAAATTTTATTAATGTGCCAAGCCAATCAGTCCAGTTATTGTGAGAGATGTTGTTGTGCTGCAGTCAGTTAGTCTCTTTTCACTTGATGGTTACGTTTCGATGTATAAAAGCGAAATTTACTACCCAACAAGTTTTTTTTTTTAAATATTTCTCCAACTTTCACACCTTTATTTTTTTTTTTTGCAATTAAGATTAACATTAACAGCTGCTGCGGTGGGTGGTAATTACTATAAAAATCAAAAGGAAAGATTAAAAGTTGTTTTTTTTTTTTGTTTTTTTTAAGAAAAAAACTTGAAATTTCCTTATATGAAAATATGTTTCTTACGTAATTTTAGTTACGGCACAATCACCAAAAATACACGACTTTATGCTCTGATATTTTGTGCCGGTTACTAATTAACAAGTTAATTAACCTTTCTGAAAAAAAAAAAAATCTGGCATTTCGCGATCTTTTCCATACAACTAAACTACCAAGGCCTATAAATATGGAGGAAAAGATGCGTTGAGAAAGTCGTTCATGCAGACACAATATAATAACAGCATCTGACCCCACAACAGATCTCTAAATCAAATCTCTTTTAAAAGAGATGATTTACAATGCCGTAAATTAGTTGTTGCATACCCTTGAAGTTTTATAATCACACCAACTCGCGATGTACTAAAGAGAGCATATTTGCAAACTTTTACCCAAAGATATGGATAGCATGCATCTATCTATTCAGTTCAACCCACGCTGTTGAATCTTAAGCCTGAATGAAATCAACCAGCCAGCCAGCCAGCTAGCATCATTATCATCATCAGTGCACCTTTAGCGCTCGACTTCGTACATAATTCAGTTTTCACACACAGGTAACAAACATTTTTCATGCTAGAAAGTGTTTAATTGCAAAGATAACGACGACTAACTATACACCTGAAGATTCTTTCACTCTCTAGACCTCTCGAATATTTTTATATTTTCCATTTCGATATATCTCAAGCGTTTTACGGAAAGCATGTACCACAATCGCATGGACATAGCATCATTCCTATATCGTTTCACATATTTCAGAGAATATCTTGTATCTTACGAATATACTACTAATATCAAAAAGAAAATTTAGTATTCCATGAAACCTAATTGCATTACCCTAAAACCAAAACAAACAAACAAACAAAAAATCCGAATAGAATGTTAATTGGACAACAACGGCAAAAAGACGCATCTAAGAAGTGTCTCTCTACGGCCTTTGAAATTTCCGCCAAGGCTGATGAGGGGGCTTGCTTCTTTCGCATGGAATCGAGTGTTGCGTGGTTGAAATTTGCATAAAATAAAATGTTTTGTACTAAGATTTCAATCTGCAAGTCTTAAGCTTATCCGGTTTGCACTTGCAGATTTGTACGAAAATAGATTATTACAAAGTGGCGCGTAACGCAAAACCCGATTTCAGACTTCCAGCAGATTCAAGAGGGAATTACATCAGTGCAGGCCGAAAGACGATAACCACAAAATTTGCATAGATCTGTTCCAATTTAATGTTTCAACACCGCTCAATTGATACAATGTAATTCGAAGTGTATAATGAGAAAGTTTTTTTTTTATTTTTTTTTTATTTTCCTTTAAGTCTTATCTGACACTGATTAAAAAGTATTAAGTGCTCCCTTGAAGTAGTTGTAGTAGGCAGGACGCGCCGCGATTGCACCGATCTGGTCATATCATTTCGTCAAAAAAAAATCATGAAATTATCCTTGCTCAACAACAACAACAACCCACATACTTCGTCTCTCTGTGACAGATGAGTTTTAATTTTCTTCATATTTTGTAATACATTTCTTGAAATATTTTAAAAGATGATTGGCTTTAGGTCATGGATGTAATCTATCATGTCAAGTCAAAAACTTGTTTTCGAAAAAGATGACCACACAGTTATTGCGCAATATATTTTATTATTGATTTCTTCTTTTATTTTAATTGAATTTTGAATTGATTGACTAACATTTTTGATTGAACCAACCAAAGTGACTTCTTTTGTGAATTGAGGTTATGGTTATGGTTTGTAAACATAGAAATAGCTTTCAAATCACTGCATATTCAAATTATGATGTCTTTTAATAGCACAATCATTTTGAGAATGAAAGGGTCGAATGAAAAAAAAAAATAGGGGATCAAGAATTGATTCCTGAGGAACATCAGAAAGGCTATGAAATGTGCTATTTATTTATTTTTAAGTGCATCCGATGGCATTTGTCTATTTCTAAGCTAAGTAATTATTTTTATTATATTTGTATGTATTCAAATTCAAATTCATTTATTCCTGGTGACAGTACATATAAGATTTATAATCTTTTTTAAGTACAATATTATATGTATATTGGTTCTAGAGATAATTGAAAAAAAAACTAAAATATAAAAGAAACAATCTAAATCAATTTAGTAAGCTTTACGTTATATACCTAATCGTGCAGCTCAAAAGCGAAGATAAAATTTATTATTTAAACTTTACATGTTAAATTAAATAAAAATGTTATTTTAAGTGGGTTTTAACTAGCGTTTTAAATACACTAACAGTGCCTGCTGTTTGGATAGCAACAGGTAAACTATTCCATAGCCGGATGATCTGAACAAGGTACGAATTCTCCATGACCAGCCTATGAAATTGTGGCATCACTAAATTTCTATTCCGTTGGGATGTTGTAAACAAGAATAACTCTCTAATATACTGCGGCTTATTTGACTTCAGTATGTTATACAACAAGATAATCGATTTACGTTGTAGAAAATGTTTCAACGAGCATTCTAATAAATGCATTCGAAAAGAGGATACATGGTCAAACCTACGTAATCTAAAAATGAATCGAATACAGTCATTAAATGCAGTCTCTAATTTACGTCCACACACACTATCCAGTTTGGGAAAAACAATGCTACCCGAAGTGAAATAAGGCAAGATTAACGATTTCACTAGCATTAGACGAATACTACAAGGTAAGATATTAGCAGAAAGCCAAAGCCTTCGTAAACCAGAATATATTTTCCTCAATTGCATATTGACATTATCACAACACTTCATACTACTATTCAAGGTTATTCCTAAATTGGTGACCTTACTAAGCATTGGTAGGACGGAGCCATTTAACACTACTGGTGGAACATCAAGCAAATCAAATGAATTATTGTAGAAGCTTATACACTGGGACTTACTGGGGTTTAATTGTAACCTATTATACCTAGACCATGCGTAGATTCTGTCTAAATCAGAGTTAATACGTTCTATACAATCTTCAATAAGCCCAATTGGACGACTTAAGTACAATTGTACATCATCTGCGTAGAGGTGAATGCTCACATCGCGAACCATTACTGGCAAGTCATTAATGAATAGGCTGAACAACAATGGACCCATGATAGAACCTTGAGGCACTCCTCGCACTAGCGGCAGCGGAATGGATATTCTATCATTGAGCTTGACTTGTTGACTGCATAGAGCATAGACTGCATAGCATAGAGCATAGAGCTTCTGCAAGAGAATGCTATGATCAACGGTATCAAAAGCACCAAGGTGGTAAATTTGTCCTGATCCATAGCACTTCTTATGTCAGTGGATATCTTTAAGATAGCAGTTTCACAACTGTGGTGCGTCCTAAATCCGGATTGCCAATAGGTTCAGAAACCTGTCGGTACATTAATTTTTCAAATTTTTAAAAAATCTTTTGTGTTATTCCTCTGCGGTGTTAGGACTAGGCTTCATCAGCCCTATTTCACAAGATTATTAGCTCCTTTGTATCAGTTTTCCAGATATCTAGTCGGATTACGATTCCCTAACCCATTGTTGTCTTTAGTCAGCAAGTTCTGTTTATTCACAGAGTATGTGCTCTGTAGACTAAACATCTTCATTACAGAATCAGCAGTCATAGTTTATGGTTCTACCTATTTTCTTAAATATGAACCCTAGTGAGCAATGGTCCGTCATTATGTCAGTAATTAGCCTGATCTGGTGTGCATACTACAGTTGATGATTTTTTTGAAGTTTTTTTTTGGAAGCTAATGAATTTTTTGCGTGTCTTATTCCAGAAAGGCTCTGCCATTGTAGCTGGTGAGACTTTCCCGTGTTGGACTTTATTTTTCCTACTAGATGCCGCAGAGAGGTTTGACTCCGGTAAATGGATATTCCGTCTTGGTATCTAACTAAGAATTACTTTTTTGTCCTTTGATAACACTGGGGAACAGTGATTCTGCAGCACGGGGATTGAGAGCCGATTTAGAGCAATTTTAGTCCGCTAAATACGAAAATAATATCAGATTTACTAAATTGGCTTTTGTTTTTGGGATAACAACAACAACAACAACAACAACAACCTACTTACAATAACTTAAGGATGTAAAAAATATATTAAATATATATTGAGAACTTTATTTTCATATAAAAATTGCGTTATAAATGGAATTTTGTATAGCATAAATTACATGAAAATAGAAAATACAAAAATAATTAAGCAACCTTTTTTCTGTATGACAATCTACTGTGTTTTATACCAGGACAGTCCCTTTGTAAGGTCCAGCAATAGTCCGCCATTATCTGGCCGTCACACTGCCCTTGGTACCTTTCCTCCATTATCCCCATGTCCTGGTGGAATCGTTCTCCTTGCTTTTCACTGTAATCGCCAAGGTTGTCAGGAAATTTGTCCAAATAGCTATTTAAAAAATATTGTTTGACACTCATATTAGCTCCCAATTTTTCAAAATTGTCAAGCATTTGGCGACTTTCGAGCTATTCAGCTACTTTTTGGTTCCCATAAAAAAAAATGTTTGATTGATAGCTGATACAAAACTTGTCGAGGCATCAGATTCTATCTGAATCATGTGTCTTGTAAAATTACAATCCTTTATAAGGGTACGGATTTATGGACCACCAAAGATACCAGCTTTTAATTTTTCCATATTAAGGCTAGGAAATGTATTGCAAATATATTTAAAGCAATCGCCACTCTTATTTAAGGCTGTCGGGAACAGTTCCATTAGTTCAAGCTTAAAATGAAGTGGTGGAAGAAGGTCTATTAATGGTTCATAAATAATGTTAGCTTTTCCCACATTAATCATTTTTCTCAGAGGCCATACGTTTTTAATCCAGTTTTCTTTTTTGCACGACTGCCTCAAAGGCAGGGGAAACAGAGGTATTTGGTGTATTCACTTTGCTGATTTAATAAAAATTCACCATCTCTAAATCGACGCATACTCACCACTGATGTTGAGCAGATGAAATTTTTTTTTAAAACAAATTTTAATATTTGCGTATTCTTCTTTAAGTTTTGTTGAGTGGCCTATTGGTATTGAACCATTATGCAATAACACACATTTCAAACTCCTTTTTGAGTTGTGAATGGAGAGTCGTCACTTCTCTGGCCGATATTTCGGTAGACCCATAAGTTTTAAAAGTGCAGGAACATTGTTACAAAACACCGGATCATTTTCTTCACTGAAGTAACGAACAATTTCTTCCTCTCTAATTCGGTAAGATGCTATTTTTACGCCTAGTTGAATTTTTCCTTAAGTCTGGAGGCAAGAAGTTCAGCTGATATCTTTGATAAATTTCAATCGTAGCTTAAGTTATTGAGCTCATCTTGAAAAAAACCCTGAAGTGTAGGACTGCATTCTTCAAATTCACTTTCACTGTTGCTTTCATTTTGAGTGAGTAACATTTTAATATCATCAGAGGAGTCCATTGATAAGGTAGTAAATATCGGTACTGGCAAATCTTCACGGTGTAGTATTGGTGCTTTAGCCGATTTAAGTCAAAGATGATTCATTTGCGTCATTCATGCATCCAGTATCGGAGAGACTCAACAACACAAGCTTTACATACTTTATGCCGCACACAATATTTATCCTGCTGCCAAAGATGTTTTCCAAAATTTGTTTGGTAACCTTGTTTTACGAAATCGTTAATGTTTCTGCGATGCATTTGTTGGCAATATTTACCACATCTGTAGCAAAAGCTGTCGGGATCATTAACACAAAATTTGCGTAAAATGTCATGTTTTCCACGATCAAAAAATACAATTGTAAAATTTTCTTGATTACGCGCAATTGATGACCCGTCCGAATACTATCTACCGCCTAATTATCGTGAACTCAAGATTCCAAATCAAACTGCCTTGTTTCTATCTTATTTATTCTCAGCTGGGCCTTAGAACTGCTGTCTTTGTCTAATTGCCTACTCTAACTGTATTGCAATATAGACAATAATTTCTGTTAGCGTACCCCATATCCTAAAGTCGCATGGGACCTCATTTTGCTGAACAATTCGCTGATCATTCCACGACATTTAGAAAGCGCAAAATAATTGTACCGACGACGTCTTTTATACAAGAGGGCCACAATATTAAAAAAAAGACTTGTTTTTTTTAGTCTATTCAAATTGCAAGTTTTTTAACATAGTTTTTTTTTTGTGTTAAGGGCCAATAGATGGCTCTGGCAAGTTTGCTTATTCTATGTTTATTAAGGCAAGGGCATTAACGCAGCTGGTGCTGAACGCTCTCGACCTACTCTTCGCCAATATAGCTTCTGCAGAAGTCAACTTATGAGTAAACAAAAACATTGATTTCCGCTTAAATTCTACATTTTATCGTATCATGAATAATTCAAAGAATCTTCCTTATTTGCGGCAGTCTTAAATTTAACTTTTTCTTTATTATACACTCACCACCCCCCTACTACATTTTCATTAAGTCCGGGAAACAAGCTAAAACTTCATTTTAATTTCGGGTCTAAATTTGAGTCATCCAAAGGGAACAATTCAATAACTCACGCCTTGTAATTGACATAAAAATAGATTTCCAAACGGTGATCCCATGAATGTGAAGAGCTCTCCACTTTTCCAAAATCTTATGGTCAAAGACCAAAACATGGGAAAATATAATTCTAGAAAGACGCAACAGTGTGTGTGTGCAGTGAAATTATGAGATGACTTAGTTTGAAAAGAAAAAAAAAAATATTGCTCTGACGGAATATCGAAGAAGCACTGATGCATCACAATTTGAGGAAGAAAACAAATCAAACGGAATTCAATTGAGCCGAACGTAAATGTTTTTTTTTTTTGTGGCACCATCTCCAAATCTTAAAAACCAAAACAACACTATTCGAAATTTGAAATATGTTCCGTGTTATCAGAATTAGTACGCTATATTGTGCCACTTTTACTGATCCCTGACTTTGAAACCTGTTTCCATTATTTAATCTCGTTTATCTTTGATTCATAATTAATTACATGGCGGCGATGGGATCATGCAAATCAAGGGAACACTCCAGATTAATTAGAAATTATTTTTTTTTATTATTTTTATTTTTTACTTGATTCCGAATTATTATTATTATCAATTATCAGCTGTAACTAAACTCAGTAAGAACAGGAGTTAATAATCATGATAGTTCTAATTGGTTTGCTTCGAGATCTTGTTTTTGTTTCCTTCCGGCCGGTGTGATGGTGGCGGTGAAATAAATTGGGGAAATTATTCATGACGGCATAGCATACATAATTTATAGGTGAAGTTGTCGCATAAATCTAATCTCGATTCAAGATAAACTCGTGCGTACGATAAAATTATGTTAATTATGTTTGGAGGCATTTTGTATCATTTTTCGATGAACTTGATATTGAAAGCGCATATTGAGAATTAGTTAAATGGTTGAAAAATTAATGTGGGAATTTTTGTGAATGTCAATTTTATTGGAGATGATTTAAATTGCAGATAAACAAATAGAAGGGACCTTGAAATAAGTGGTCTGGAATTGAAGATGCCACTACATTGCATTGCATTTACAATAAATTATTTGTTTGTATCTCTTTAAGATTTGTCATCATAGGTAATGAAATCTGACAATTATATTCCTATAATTCGATTTTCTTCGGAATTTTGTCATAATTATTATAGCGAGTCCTTAATAAAATTTGTTTTTGTGCTTCATTTGAATTAAAAAAAAAAATTTATGCTTGCTTATGAACTCGTAAATTTTATTTAAAACAAATTTATATTCTTATACATAAAGATAGAGACTACTCTATAGGATTTTTTTTTTACCGGGTTAAACTTATATTTGTTCAAGAAGGAATTTTTTTGGATTCTCCGATATATAGGAAAAATTAAAAAATGTTTTTAATTTGTTATTTCATCACACAGTCCATTATATTTTTGGTGACAAGCCTCAAGTCTTGGTTTTTTAAATTATTTTAATAAAAAATGTTTTTCTTCTACTTTTTCTTAAATTTTTTTCATTTTTTCACTTCTCTTCTTTGTTCTATTTTTTCATTCGTTTTTCAAGTCACTCAATTTCGCTATTTCGGACCTGTTGATGAGTCAAACCATGACTTGAAACTTGTCACCAAAACTATAATGGGTTGTGTGATGAAATAACAAATTAAAAACATTTTTTAGCTTTTGCTATGTACCGGAAAATCCAAAAAAAAATTCCTTCTTGAACAAATTCTTATACATAAGAATAAGCAAGAAAAAAAAATCATTGACTGAAGAAGTTTCTAAATGAAACTAAAGTACAATATCAAAAATTGCAGTCCAATACCATGAGACAAGTAAAACAATAGTGAAAGCATTCATATGTGGAGGTTTTTAACAATAAAATGATTCAATGGGAAGTGTATAATATTCGTGTGTTCATTTAATAGATTGTAGTGGTTTTGTGAGGCTTCTTTTTTATATAACATGATTCTAGAATATTAAGTCTTTTACTTTTTTCTTGTACATATGAAACCTTTAAGTTATTGATATCACAGTTATGTCCGGTTTCACTCATATATCACAGACAAGAAATACTCGGACATCGACGGTACTACTAAGAAAGTGATGTATGGAAAGCTCATAGCAAACCTCAATAATTCACTGATCTCGGCTAAATATATCATGGGCACGAACCAAAAATTGTTTTCAATATAGGCGAAAATTCATTTCTTTCTTAAAATTGAAATCGAGCATATTTCTTCAGAATTCGTGTGGTTTATTGGTGGCTATAGGTGAGGGGTGGGTGAAGGTAAACATTAATGAAAGATTTCTTTCTTTTAATAGTTGTATAAGCATACAAAATTACGAACTTTAACGAAATTTATTGGCATGGGTATATGTAAATCGCACAGGGAAAAAATGCCTAAGCGGCTATCACTGATCGGCACAATCAAATTTGATTTTACATTTTGTGGTTTCCGTATTTAAGAAAATTGCAAATTTTAACAAAACATGTACTCAAAAGATATTGCTTCGAACATCAGAAATGTTTAAAATGATAAAGTATTTATTGAGTGAAAAATTTCATTGAAATTGCATTAAAATTACGAGAGTAAGCAAAATGTACGGCATACTAGTATGAAATTAGTTAGAAATTAATGCAGATCGACGATGAAATGCGAGTGCACAGTGAAATTTCAACTTCAATAAATTCAGTTCGTGGAATGCAAAGAACGACAATGCGGATGTACTTAAAGTTAATTGTAAGAACTCTCAGCGGTTTCGGCTACCTGACTAGTCCTGAAATATGAAAATAAATATCGAGTCGGGATTCAAATTTTAAACTAACAGTAAGAGCAAAAAGTTTGTTGTATTGTATAGAATGCAAGATATTGAAAACATTAATGTACTTATCCACCCCCCCCCCCCACACCTTGTTCATCCAGTAAGATGGTAGACAGAATTTGCTCGGATCTCTTCTATAGCCACCAATAAACCACACCAATTCTGAAGAAATATCCTCGATTTCAGTTTTAAGAAATAAATCAATTCTTCCCTCCATTGAAAACATTTTTTCATGGCCTGAGATAAAAATTTGCGCTGATGTATGTACCTAGATCTACGCTCATAAATTTTTTTAGCTAAGAAGCCCAAGCAACCAAATCAATCCACGAAGCCGAGACTGCCCAGACACAACTCACAACTTTTTTCGTCTTCAGCCGCCACGAATTCTGAAATATGATCGATTTAAATTCTAATAAAGAACTGAATTTTCGCCTATATTGAAAAACATTTTTGGTTCGTGCCCATGATATATTTAGCCGAGATCAGTGAGTTATTGAGGTTTGCTATGAGCTTTCCATACATCAATTTCGTAGTACTACCGTCGATATCTAGGTATTTCTTGTCTGTGCTCATATGTTTTCCAACCATTGAGCCCAATTTATTATATTTAAATTAATTTAAATCTACATTAAATCTAATTTTAAAATTACGTCTAGTTGTCGCACGTAAATGCTCGCACAGACATTACAACTTATTTTCTATACTCCAAAGTTTGTATGGATTATTAATGTGTTTTCATTACATCCTTGTACAACCTTTTTGCAATTTTCACTTCTTTTTACCAACATATTTTAATATTATCCATCTTATACAATTATCTTCATTTTGTTTGGGGTATATAGAACTTAGAGCTACTAGTTTATATATTTTCTCTATCAATTTATCTATTAACCTCTCTTTATAACCATTTTTTTTTTTTTTTTTTTTATTAATTTAATTGTTTCACAATCATTTTTTTGTTCAGAGATTGTGAAAGGTCTATTTATGGAATACTGATAATTTTACATTATATGAATGGGTAGAATTATTTGGAATAATTATGTCAGTATATGTAGACTTCCTATAAATATCAAACATAAAACATTGATCTCTATAAGCTATTTTAAGGTCTAGAAAATTAAGTGCGCAATTGACATCTTTTTCCATCGTGAACTGAATAGATCTATTTAAGGTATGAATTAAATTTAGAAACCTCATCTGATTCGTCATCAGATCGTTACAAAAAATCGATTTTACTATCAAACGAACAGTTTTCAAACATAGTAGGTACTTTCGAAAATACGCCATAAACTCTTTTGACAAAAGAAACAAACAATCTTGAAACATATAAAAATTTTCATTGTATCTAAAGTAATTTTGGAAACTCCTTGAAAATGGACTCATAAGCCGAAATACGCGTATCGAAAAAAAAAAATATAAAACTTGAAACATGTACATATATAAAATTTTATAATTTACTAAGTATAAAGGTTATTCATTATTATTTATTATTAATATTTTATCGCCTGTCACTTCTATCACAGCTTCTTATCTCCCCGGCACACTTTCTATATACATCTAAACCAAATAATGTTAATATGTACAACATACACTTCTATTAATCTCTCGATTAAATGGAGTTTATTTAAAGTGATTTCTTTGAATATATCACTTTCAGTTCCAGTTTCTTCAAAAATAAAAAAATAAGTAAAAAAACTAAAACTGGTCTAACACCAATTCTTATAATACCCTAGATCACTGACATATATATAAATGGACTGCTGATCTCCTGTTTCATGTGGCACCAGTTTTGTTTTCAGAAAGTATGCTCTCACTGTCAATACTACCAACTGTCGTAAATTGCCGCTATATTTAAATTATTTGGGAATTTACGTATATGCATATCAGTGGGATTTACCGAACTTACCACAAAAGTATTTGTGACTATTTTTATTGTTAAATTTTAATTATGAGTCGAAGGAAGTGTTTTTTACAAGGATTTTTACAAGCAATTTCTCGTTCCTAATCGTTACAGTTCAGTGGGAAAGTATGCTCTCACGGAAAGAGACAGGAATATGAAAGTGGTGCCATTTGCTTTCATGCATTTTTGATTCAACAAGCAGTCCATTTATATACATGTCAGTGCCCTAGATGAATACGCGTATAAAATTTTGTATGGTCACCGATCTATGCAAGTTTGAGTGTTGAAGTGGTTTTTCGCATATATTTCTAGAACGGTTGGTCGGACAGAGAAAAATGATTATAACCAATTTTATAGGATTTCATATTCTGAAGAAATTTTTAGTACAATAAAAATGTCTAGGACTGATCGTTTTCACAGTATATGTAAAAAACCTACGAAGGGGTTGCCCGATTTATTCCATTTTCGAAATTTTATTTGGTATTACTATACAAACACCACGTACCAAACTTCAGCTCGCTGTGTCCACGCAGTGTCCAAATATATAGTGGAAACCGAAATTTTTGTATGGCAACCCCACGAAGGAGTTGCCCGATTTGTCTCATTTTCGATCTTAATTTTATTTATTTTTTAAAAGTCCGTGTACATATTTCAGCTTTCTAAGTGAACACGTTCTCGCTCGCACGGAGAGACGGACAGACGAACGGACATGCAAAAATCAAAATAACTTTTAATATTATCGTCCGAATATACGCCTAAAGGTACGTCAAATTAATCATCTGCTTCCGAGGTTGTGACACAAATTTTATACTGAGGTAAATGGATTTTCTACACCTAATTAGAGTAACACAAGTGCTTAAATTCGAAATAATATTTTTGAATTTGTAATGTGAAGTGTCATTTTCAGTTCATTTTCAGTTCATTCTACAAGATTATGATGAATTTTCCTATTGATGTGGTCCCAGAGATTTACGATAGAGCTGAAATCCTGACTTTGAGCAGGCCAATTGTTGAAAATTGTTGTGTTCTTGAAACCACTTTTTTTTTATCAGTAGTGTATATTTTACTGGTGGTGTCACACGTATTGATGGATTTCGAACATATGTGGGATCAAATTCGGTGGTTAATTACCATATAAACCTCAGCCTTCCGTCCCCCTTTATCATCAATTCGTCTCAACTTCCAGTGCAACAGATGCTTGCTTTGATCATACCCATTACAAATAAGTCTATTGTGATGACCTCCAACAGTCAAGATTTTGCCGATTAATTAGTTGCGAAAGCAATTTTTTTGCAATTTGCATAAATCGTTTAAAAATTTTTAAGAAAACTATCCGGATAATTTTCCTTCTATTCATCAGCAGTTAAACAACTTAGAAAACTTAATCTGCTGGTGTTTTTTAAATTGAGAACAGCTTCTCAGATCTTAAGTTTTTCAATAGTGGGGTACCTCAAGGCTCTATTCTCAATCCATTTTTCTTCTACCTATGATATATAAACGACATCTCCTTCTCTGGTCATAATGGCTACATTTGTACGCAAATGTAGTGCAGATTTATCTCAGTCCGTCAATCCAACTTGATGATAGAGAATCGTGTGTTTCGTCTAAATAACAATCTTCTACTCATTTGTAATTCAGCAGGGCAAAATAGTCTTATTCTTAATTCTCGCAAATCCGATTGTTTAGACAACTTTTCTTCTGGAATGCTACTCCATATTCTATTAAGCAATATTATGTTTAATCAAAAACTGATTTGCATTTTGAAAAATCCAAAATAAAAATCAGAAATTACGAAATTGTAAATAGGTACCTCAGGATGGGAAAGGAATAAAGGTGCTTGAACAGTCTGCAAAGGTTATATGGATCTCTGTCAGATGATATGACATAATAGTCTTCTTAAGTTGTGTAGAGGATAAACGTTACAGGGTGCGCTAGAATATTAAAAGTTCCCCTAAACACAGATCCACCCTACAAAATAAATTAAACATATTCCACCCGTATCTGTCGTATAATCTCCTGGATATTTCAACCCGTATTTTGATTTCAACCGCCCGATTGGTCCCATTTCGAACTTAAATTTCCCATTCTTTTTTTTTAATAGGCCCATGTACAAAATTTCAGCTCTCGACGTCGACGCGCTCTCAGGCAGTGCCCAGATATAGTTAAAAACGATTTTTTTTTATATGGCAACCATTCGAAGGAGTTGCCCTATTGGTCCAATTTTTGAACCTAAATTTACAATTTTTATAAAAAAATTTAAGCTCGTCACTGTGGACATATAGTGAAAACCAATGTTTTGTATGGCAACACTAAGAAGGGGTTTTCGATTCCAATTATTCTTTCGCTAAAAACCTTCTTTGGATAATTACGAACATTTCAAATTAGCCAAATCGATCCAGTCGTTCTCAAGTGATACGATTACCAACGAAAAGCATTTCATTTTTATTTATTTAGATTTTGTAAATACAAGTCCGTTGGAAAAAACTTATTTTTAAGACTTTTAAATAAAAATCAGAAATTTAAAAAATATGGAAAATTTTTATAGTTTCGGTCATAAAAATGTCTTGAAATGTAGCATTGCATCGATAAATTTTTCTAAATGAATTTTTGGTTTGAAAAATTGAAAATAACTGTTATTATCAGTCCCAAAGCTTTAGAATAATTCGTAATAAACTGGAATTTTCTAGCCAATTGCAAAGTTTAATGTAAATGTATTGAACTAAACCAACGATATACACCCATTTCTGACATTCAGTTCTATGTTTTTCAGAAAAAATCAAATAAAATAAAATAAAAAATAAATTTAATTCATATCTGAATTCGATTTTCACTTTATGTAAGATAGAACAAAACAACAAACCCTTTTAATTTTTTTAATTTTTATTACAAATATTGTCAGAAATATGATTTGATAATATAAAAACTAAATTAAAAAAAAAAAACATAAAATCAATTACATCATAATACAATTTCCGTACCCACAACAAATTACCCAATAACATCCCGCACAACAATAATAATTGCATAATAATCGCATTATAAATCAAATTCATGTCCACAAAATAAATCGCATTGAATAACCCTCATTTCGCCAGTAGTCGTCAATTCAGTGTTGAAATTTCTACTCAGCACTGATATAGAAAAATGTTTCGGGACGTCCATCATATCCGCCTCCAAATGACTAATAACTTGTTCAAATCATTCCCGAAGGTGCTAATCGTAGACGTATAACTATAGTTATTATTCCCTTTAGCTTGTCAGAAGACAAAAAAAAAAAAAAAAACAAAAGAATCGGTAAGAAAAAAAATGCAGGCTCAAATTAAGATTTACGATCAATCAAGATACTTACATATTACGAAAGAAATGCTCGTCGAATGCATAAGATTGACCGGTCGATTAAATTCGATCAAAATCGCCGCCTACATGCAAACATAATCACCTGGACTGAGGAGACTATGCTAGAATTGAATTTTCAGAAAATTTATTATAAATATCTACCTTTGGTGCTGCGAAAAGTGACCGGAGAAGTTACTTAATCAATGCATAACATTGAAAGCGGTTGCCTTTAGATTATACGGAGTATGTATGTACATAATGCGCTGTACTAAGTATATACATATACATATGTATCGGTCGGCATCCAGGTAGCGCCATCAATTACTTAATTACCACACTGATAGTACCTCCGCGATTAAAACTAACACAGTCTGATAGAAAATGAATTTTAATTGTTCGCGATTAATCATTTAATTATCACCGCGGACTATATTGGAACACATAAAATCACTTACGGTAGTTGGTGGCGTACAATAGCCCGCCTTCTGATTGAACCAATTTCGCCGACTTCATTCACACCTTCAGTATTATAACACCTGAGCTAAACTGTTGTCCAACTATAGGTGGTATACGCTGTCTGGGCGACCGGAACGGCCCTAAATCGCAACCATACTACATATACCAGTGATGCCATATGATTTAGGTAACTAAAGCGGAAAGTGAATTTAAGTTAGCCTCCCGTCCTTGTAGCTTTTGACTACATGCAATCATCTCAAGCATAACAATCTCTTGTCCAACAACAACAACAACAACAACAACCTATAGCAATGGGCGTCTGAGCGATTTTTAAGTAGTGTTTTTACCAGAATCAGCCAAATCAAATCACTTTGACTGGTCCCGTTCCGTTCCCGCCATTTATGCCAACTTTTATTAATTTATCGAATTAACAAAATTTATCGCTGCTATGCTTGATGTTGTTATGCACAATTTTAATGGCTGTAAATTGTGTTTAGTCAACATTTTCCAGTCTATGACTTATTGGCTGCCGACGACAACAAATTGTATGCTGTATAGAGGTATGTGCAGGTGTACACCACAATCAATGGTCGTTTGATTTAGTTGGTTAATTTGCTGCTGTTTCTTGTGTCGAACATTTTACTTACGCGACCGGTACCTACCTACCTACCTACATACTACAACAACATAAGTATTCCAGCAAATTGAATTATAATCGCGGAAATTATGCTGGTTTTCAGTACGTACGTTATACAGTGGCTAACCATATCTCACAATATGGCACGATGCGGCGAAGAATAATTCAATGACGTTTAACGTTCTTGCATTGCACCACTGATGCTGAAGCTGCATTCATAGTAGATTGAGAAGAGGAGCTCTATGTATCAAAAGTAAAATAAACTTTCAACTGTGCTGCTGCAGAATACTTCAGTTCCTTATTGTATCTCTGCAATAGTAAGATCGCCACTTCGTCATTGTCTTCAACCTTGCAATCTTCACAGCCGATCACAAGTGAAATATTTCGCTGTTTACCTAGTGCCACTTACCATTTATGGCCAGAGATGCGAACTTTCTTCGCGTAACTGGGTCTTTTCTCATTTATTTACTAGGTTTTTTGCCTAATCACCACGGCACGGTAGAATACAGGCATCAGGAGGCATTAACAATATAAATTTTAAGTGTTCAGAAAAGTCTTATGATGAGATATGCAGCAAGTCAAGACACCTAGCCTAAGTATAGTTGTAGCTGGTTGTTATATAGGAGGAAGACCCCCAATTCACCAACAAGCTGCTGAGAATCAAAGGTTTGGTTATACTATTTGCACGCAACTCTTTGAAACCGTATCCGATTTGTTGTCAGAGTCGAAATCGATATTTATGACTAAGGGAAACCTTTTGACTTTAACCCCTCATCGGGGAAAATTTCTGTACGGAATGGCGATGCCTTGTCTAATGGTGGTATAGAACTACCCAGCTGTGTTTATTCTTGATATAATATGCCCTGCCACCCATTTGGAGGCGATGATTTTGAATGGGTTCAGAGTGCATATAAAGTGCACTAGACTACTCTCTCAGTTTTAGGATTAGACAGAATTTGATATTTCTGCAATTGATAGCCTAGAGCTGCGTTTGTACTCTGGGGTGGTGATATATGTATGTATGACAAAAGTCAGACATCACACGTAATTGAAATTTTCTTTTGTTTGTCCTCACTGGGAACAAAAAGGTGATGAAACATTGGTCTAGCCTTGTTATCACAAATATTTGACCGATTTTATTTGACTTTGGATCCAATTCGTTGCGAAAATAAATAGGACAGTGAAAGTTTTGGTTTATTTTGTATACATTTCTTGGGCAATCTACATCGTCTACGCCTTAGGAGTATTTTCAAATATATCAAATTCATGATGCCGTTAGGTATTTTTTTTTTTTTACATACATATATTACATATTAAGTCAAGCTCAGTGAATACCCTATGATCCAAAGCATAGCATGAAAGAATAGTGGTAGGGCAAGTAGTAGATGACACGAGAATAGTGGTGGAGGTAATTTTGTGTATTTCTGGAAACCTTGTACTTAAACTTTGTTTTCAATTCACTAGGAAGTATGATAAACTTATTCTAATGTATGATTTCCTCTTAAGATACTCAATTTTGTGCTCAGAGATTTTTAGGATTTTAATTTGGAGGTCTTGTTTTTTTTTTTTTTTTTTTTCATGGCAGGAGAGTGAAAATCCTAAGCACTGGAGCCACGACGACCCATTGTGCTGCCCAGCTAATAAAAGAAAAGACCTTTCAATGAAACTTTTCTATCCTCTCTATCAAGCGCATCAGGTCCAGTTGAGGTAATCTTTTCAGCTCATCCAGAGATAGAAGTATAGACCCAAGAGTATCAAGCCTTCGCCAGGATAAAGGTTTGAAAGCGCACGGAAAGTGTTCGGTTGTCTCAAGCTCTCCTTCCAGGTTGGGCTGCCAATAACTCCCATCATTTTTGGATCCGTGCAAAATGAACTGCTGGTTAGTTTTTGTTTTCTTCCGAACCCCAAGTGAAAGTAACTGAACTTCCTATTTAGTCTATAAAAAAAAAAAAAACAGTTTCATACATATGTAAGTGCTCAGCTACGCCCATCGCTGCTGATGCTTCGTACGAACATCCACTTTGATGAGAGACCCAAATATTGAAGTGGCAACACCAACACCAGGCTCTGATCCAGGAAAGTGAGAAGTAGAACCGTAAACTAGCAAATTCGCTCCCTCATTCCCCATGATTCCTGCGTGCCGATAGGTACCCATTGTAGGAACGTCGTATTATGAATATCATTATCCTGATCCTTATCCGAATACGTGATACCCTTGCAACTTAGATGTTATACGAGTGCCCATCGATCTATCAAGGCTGCCTTATTCTCAGATAGTATAGCAATGACCTCCTTTCCCTTGACATCCATATTAAATGCAAACTTCGCTGGCATTAACCCCAGTAAAGACCCCAGCCTGGAAGACAGTATTGAGTACTTACTCCAATCCAATGTCAGGCTCAAGAATATAAACACCGGCGTCCTACCCTGTTATTTGTGAGGGAGCCGAGGGTCATAATTTTTAGAGTGAACTGAGGAAGGTTCGATAGGGATCTCCCATCAGTTCACTACTCCCTGTTTGGTAATAACGTATCTAACCGGGGGAAAACTCACCGAGAAATTTCGATATTTTCGATTTTTTTTGTTTGGCTTTTCTCCAAGCTTAACCTCTTAAGAATGTCTGGTGAAAGCCGCATGCAAAAATTCGAAAAAATAGCGGAGTTATGGCCGATCAAGTCAGCGCCGAGCGGCCGAACGAAATTCAGGTAGAAATATGCCGTCAGCCCCTTAACATCGTCTGCGTATCCGGGCGCTATATCGAAAGTTTTCGTTCGGAAATAATATATTCGGTGAAAAATGGATAAAAAAAAGTTCTCGAAAATCTCAGAACCATTATAAGTATCAGCCGAAGTGGAGTGGATGATTCTATGTAAGTTGAAGAATTTTGCAATTTATTCATTGCTCAACTTTCAAACGCGTTTTTCTCGAAATCATGTTTTTGAATTCGGTACGCAACATATCTCGAAAACTAATGAACCGATTGCAATTATCTTTTTTTGTGCTTATTCTAAACATAATTATCTAGTTTATGTCATATTGATTTTTTGGCTTAGTTTTTTTTTTAAATCGGCGAAATAAGGTCGTATTTTTCTCTAAAAATCGCTATGTAAATTCAAATATCCGCCATTTTGTCAAAAATCGATATTTTCAAAATCCCATATGACAAAGACTAGATTATACTGTCCAGTTTAAATCTTTTTTTTTTTTTTTTTTATTTGGGTGATTACAGATGAAGCAGGAGTGCGTACCGCGGAGGGCCTGTTTTTTGCGGTACTTTACGGATCAGAGGATTACTCGGCGAATATTTGATATTTTTCAATAAAGATATTTTGATGTATTCTTAAAAATGTGTTTTATCATTTAAAAAAGAATTGGTTTGATTACTGCTATAGATTGCCTTCAAAAAAATCCAGAAAAATGGCTTTTTTTCGCGCTTCTCTTTTCGTTTTCCCCCTTAAGGCATGCATCGCTATCTGAGTTTCCATGTTTTTATTATTCAAAATAAAAAAATAAATAAGTTACGAAACATGCGCTGCGGAAGAAACTTTCAACCGATATGTAGAGTATATCTTAAACTGTGTCATTAAATAAAATAAATCGTCCAAAAGCTTTTTGTCCGACCGTAAAATTAATTATCCCTATAGTCGTGACTATCCTCATAGTTAAGGATCCATCTATTAGAATTAAGAAAACTTCCTTAAAAAATGTGGCAGAGCAGGCAAATGAGAAAGTGTGAATCAGGATTATTTCAATTCCATTTACCGAGACACTAAAAAAAAAACAAAAAGACTGAAATCGACTGTTCGCAATTCCTTGATAAGGTCAAAGCCCACTACGACAATTTTACAATCAATGTTAAATGATAATCAAGGCTTTCCCTAGATCTATTTTGCATAGCACATTATAGTACATCATCATTGCATTTCTAATAAATAAAAGATTTATCAATAAGCAAATAAACATGCGAATACCTTTGGGGATTTTGATGTTATCATTTCCATAACACTAATAGAATTTCACTTTTCTTCGGAAAATTACCCTAAAGTAAACCGCAATTTCTCTGAAATCAATTTGCTTTTGTAAACTTTATACCCACAATCCAAATCCAAATCCAAAACAAGGCACCTAATAATGTTACCAAAGATATGTGAATGCAAACATCTTATCCACTTTGACTGTTCCACATTGCTTCTACATGAGCTTAAGCATAGCACGCACGCCAACAACATTGCCGAGTGAAAACGCATTGGTCCGGTACAAGACATTACAGATCACGTACCCGCTGGAACTTCCGTAAACAGACTATTGATTTTAAAACATCCAATCAACTTCAATCACTAAATTAATTACCATAAGCAATATTCTACAGTGCTGAAAGTACAGCCAGCATACCACGATGCGTATAAGGAAATTGCACTTACACAGGTGGAAAGCAAGAAAACAAGATGTTTCGTCCATTGCTCATTACAACGCCTCCCCTGGGGTGATCGGGATTCGGAATCGAAATACAACCAATAGTAGCCAGTTTCGTTATTGCTGCTGATTTCAATTTTACTTGGAAAATTGTAACACGGCCATCAAGTTAACACCGCCGCAAACATCTTATCTTCAGATACGATATGGTCGCAAACTATCGCGCATATACTGCATACCGCACTTGCTCTGTACTAACTATACCTAACTAAGTATCAACCATCATATACCAGTCTGGCTAGGACAAGTGCCTAAGAGGATGGCGGCTGCGCTAGAGGCCAGAATAGACCATTAGAAATGGAAACTAACGAGCCAGATGTCCATTGCAGCAGCAGCAATCGATATAGGAGTTGTGCGGCCAACAGAAGTAACATTCCAATCGCGGCAGAAATAAATTTAATTAACGTGAGTTCTTGCAACGAAAGTATTCCGCTATTCCGCCAAGTGGAGGTACATACCTGTCCCGGCCGCCGGTGGCTGTGGTGGGTAGTGTCGAATCATCGATGCGGTTTATTCAATCCACAGCTTGAGTAAGGTGGCAATTTATTAAGAAGAAAAAATGTATTTTCTTGCCTGATTCTCATCATAATGAAGTTGTTAGTCACGGATGAGGGAGAGATTTTAATTTGCAGATTTTTTTCCGATTCAATCGCTTCTATAAAAGGAACTGATCTACTCTGCACTGCAGTATTTACCTTACGGCTTGACTTGATCGATTTCTTTTCATTTGTCAATCCGCAGAGTACCTAGTTACCTACAACATAAAAATTTTTTTTATTGAAAAATCCCTGATATTTTCACATTTTTAATAAAATTGGAAAATTATGCTTATGCTTTTGAAAATTGGTGATGATCGGCATTAGCATTTATTTCTCATAAATCTAGCTGCAATCAAGAGTGTTGTAAAATTTTGACATAAATACGATGTAAACGCGTAATAAGATTACCATAAATTTCGAATCAAACAAATTGTTCATTAATGTACCTTTTCACACTATTTTTCGTAATAGGATCGCACCTCTTTTTTTTTGTTTTTGCTTTTTATTTTTTTGTAATATTTTGTAATATTTTCCGGTAAATTCATTTCTCTTTCATAATTGCTGAAGCTACGTTGCTGATTATGATTGATGGGCTTGGTTTATATGCCAACAAATATATATTTTGATGGTTAAGTAATATCCTAAATTTGATATACATATAAATAGCCCTAATTTATTTAAAACATAGAAAAAGTATAATATAAATAGACTCTTTAATAAAAATATTACAAACGTAGGACCATGCACATTTAGACCATCTACCAACTAACAATTTTCATCTCATAAAGGTTTACAAGCGTCTTATGAGAGGATATATGTATGCACTTGAGTGCCCTTGTTTTTTCAGTCTTGTAGAGTTCTACGAGTACTTTATGAATGTGTTGTCAGAATTAAATGTCGCACTTATGCGAATTATTTTTCTCTTATAAAAATACGTTAGCCATTTGTGTAAGAATTAAGTAAGTTTCATAAGAACAATATTTGAATTTAAATGAGAGTATTTAAGTACTTACATAAGGGTATCATTATAATTAGTATAATCTTATTATAAGAGCTACACTTTCCTTACAAGAATTTTTAGAAAGAGAGAAGGGTATATATAGAGAATACCTCTCGGCGATCTTATTTTTGTAGAGTAAAACAAACTTCATGAGAGTTAATTTATTAGAAAATCGGTACACTATATTACATTTTCTATGATATATGTAGATAAAAGTGGACTAGAATTTAATACAAATGTGTATATAATTGTATTTATGGACTTTAGAAAATAATGAAAATAATTTTTTCGCATTTATAAGCCAAAATTTTATGGGGATTGAAATTTTATTGGTAATAATAGACATTTCACTTCGAAAAAAAGCAAGGCGCCTCATAATTAATCCAAATCTAAAATTTTATATGAATTGTTTTATAATATGGGAGAAAATATCCATGATTTACATAGTTTAAATTCATATAAAACACTTTATTTTCTATAAAACGTAATTTTTTATATTTTATAAATACTAAATTGCGTAAATTAGCTACATTTATGCAATTCTGTTTTTCCCTAAAACCTCCATATTAAAACAAAATATGGCCGCTTTTGACTAAATTTTCTTACGAGAATAAAATACTTGGTATAAGAACTTTAACTTTCCTTACGAGTGTTGTACAGTGATACTATACATAACTCTTGCTATAAGAACTAAAGTTTTAATATGAGACATTTTAACTCTTGTTATGAAATTACAACTCTCACAATAAACATGGAGCCTTTATTATTTGCCATTTATGAAGAGTCATCGAAAGACAGATAATTGCGCATTAATTATTAGAACTTTGCATTAAGGTAATGAAGTAAATTTTTTCTGACGTTTTGCAGCGCATTATAACTATTTAATTTTTCAGAATGTCATTTAAAGTAGTTCAAACGATTGAACGTGGGGAAGTATGTCTTACTGCTGTGCCTTATGCTTGGGGGAAAATGGGGACTCTGTATTGGCCAAATTCCAAAAAAGTCTCAATCCAGAAATTGCTAAGAGATGCGAACTCAAAGCCAGACACAAAGTGGACGACTCAGCCTTGCACCAAAAAAATCCTCCTCACTGATTCTAGGAGCTGACCTATGGACAAAGCCTATGATATGTTCTTGGGTGCCATTTTTTGAGCTGAAACGTGACTCTTGGGTGTCCAAAGACAGGCTCAGGGCCAATAAACAGATATTTGGGTCATTTCTTTGCAAGACGGTCCGCAATCTCGTTTCCCTTAATGCCTTCATGTTCTGGTACCCAAGTGAACGTTATCTTGTTTGTTTGGGCCAGTTTCTTCAAACCAGTAAGACAGTACCAAACCATTTTAATGCTACTTGGCTGTCTGATATTATGTATATTTTGGCTCTACGCATATTCTTGTGAATTATTTCGCGAACGCAGAGTTCTATGGCATGTATTTCTGCCTGAAAAATAATTGGTGAGGCCCCCAGTGCCTTTGCGAGATGTCCTCTATACCCACGCCTGCTCTACCTTCCATTTTGAACCCATTCGTGTACCGTTTAAGAGATCCTTTTTCAAATGGTAGGTCCCCAGTGTGTCACTATTGACGGTCCCCTAAGATTACCTTAAACGGTGTTCCAAAGTTATGGCGCTCCGACACAACGTCTGAAATTGGGTTGGTCATCAGGTCCTCTATAAAATCTTGGAGGACTTTCAGGTGGCCAACCAAATTGTTTGTGCTCGGGAGATTTACCCTTTGCAGTCTAACATTTACCACAATAATTTTGAAATTAAAAGTTTAAAACACAAAGTGTTTATGGCTAAATTAAATATCATATCTGTAGATAAATTGCAGTTCAAAGAAGGTCCTGTGGCCTGTTGTCACCAGTGAAAGACAAGAGCACTGTCCTGCATCGACGAAGGTGGTTGCCAATTCCAATTGAATTTGTCTGCTTTCATTGCAAGATATTCCAGTCGTAAACGTCTTTTTTAAGTGCTTGTATGTTTTACTGTGCGTCAGTATTCCCATCTGCGACTCTCATGTTGTACAAATTAATTATAAATTTGACAGAAGTTAATCAAATAATTCTCCCGACTACAAACCGTTCGTCCTCATACTTAAGATATTCTTGCAATATGAAATTCGGGTGGGTCAACTGACACATATCGCACAAATTACGAATTCATGCAATTTCGGGGATGAAAAAAAAATGTAAAATAAATGAAAGCATAAAATTATTGAAATTCAAACCAAGAAGAAAATCTACAAAAACGAACCATCGGGATAAAGAGGTTACATGGGTTTCGAAGGCTATATTTTCTCTATTTTTTTTTTTTTTATACAATAAATAAATTATTTTATTAAAAATTTTAAGCATATAAAAGAACAACACATTTAATAAATATTTTATGAAATTTTCATGCAAAACTTTCGAAAATTCAAATGGTGGGACCTGGTTTTTGAAGACCCTTACAAAAAAAGTCCTCGTGGTGATCATAACAGCTTTATCTCAAGTTAAAAAAATTATTTTTTTTATTAGTAGCTAAGTACCTATAGCTCGTGACTGAACGAAAAATTAAAAAAAAAAAAATTAAATTTGAATATTTGGTAGAGTTGTATGCAAAACAGTACAATTTTTGGTGCAATTTAAACTACGTATAGTCTTGTAAAATTAGTTGTAATCGAAAAAAAAAAACAACTTCGTTAAGTCACTATTTAATCCTATTTTAAAAAAGTGTGCAAAATTTCAATAAGATCGGTGCATTAGTTTTTGAGAAATCGTGTCCACCGAGTTCAAAAATAGTGTTTTTAGAAAAAAGAGTTTTAAGTACGAATAAAACAAAAGAAAAACAATTTTTTTTTAACTTACATAGAATCGTCGATTCCAACTCTATAAAGATAAGATCATGCTGCAGTTCTAATTACGAATGCATATTAAAATAAAATATTTAAAATAAGTGACACTTAGAAAGTGAAAGAAGCGAGCGAGATAGACAAACAATAGCTAAGCAGTTGCCTCAATATACTTGCCTCTCTTCCGGCCGGTGTAGCCTAATGGTGATAATATCAAAAGCCTCTCTCTCCTAGACTTTTACTTCGATTGACTTGAAACTTTGGAAAATTATTTTAGGCATATTGTACTCTTAGATAAAAAAATAAAATAAAAGAAAAATATGCTTTTTTTTAACCTTCGAAACCCATGTAACCCCTAAAGGCGAGAACTCAACTAACTAATCTCAATTCTTGTCTTTACTTAACCATAAAAAAGCATGAGTTGCGAAAAATATACCTGTCGCAATTTTCCCGTGAACGGTTTTTTGGATATTTTTTTCCATGAGGTTCAGGTAACGTCACGTTGATCATTTTGTATTAAGCATGTGTGGTATAGGTATATAACCCGTACGAGGTCCATTAAATGCTGCAAAGATGGTCAAGTGCAAAACCTATGAATCATGGAGCCTTATTCACCAGCACAAACTGTGCAGATCCTTTGAAATTGCCACAACTGATTACAATGCATTATTAAAAGACAAACGGGCAAAAGCAATGATCATTCATTCGTAATAGATTTTTTTCAAATTTTTATATGTAATTGACAGCAAATTTTTAATAATTAAAATTCAAAGTTAAAACGATTTTTTGAAAAATTCATTTATGAACAATGATCAATGATTTTGCCCATCTGCCTAGGATAGACTGTGATGTAACAATTTAAATGCCAAATCAGTATATTTGTAATTAAATGGAGAACTGTATACTACTCTACATGTTATGCCTCTCTTGATGCCCAATGTTAGTGTACTGAAATATGTAAGGTGATCTGTGCAAAACGAAACCATTTTCCAATTTAGTGCCAGGTTTACTGGTCTCAACTTGGCGAAATCGCTCCTGCGCAGAAGCATCCAGATCGTGTAGTTGTGATTGTGTTCGTTTGTATTAATAATAATTAATATTATATTTTTTTATCAATTCCAAAATATGTACATATAAAAAAATTCCGCAGAAACAATATAGGATATTCCATAAAATATTGATTGGATTGCTACCCGTAATCATCACTAATTTTGAGCTTATAAGGAAATTAACCATTTTTTTAATTTTTTCCTGAATATGCATACTTCTCGAATTAAAGGACCATAAAATTTCCAGCTTTTTACTTGATTGGAGGGAGGGCGAATAGCCACTGCCATTTATTGGCTTTTTGTGCACAGCTTTCTTTTTTATTACCTCCAGTTATCCTATTGTCCCCAAGAAGGGCAGTATCCTTATGAATGACATTTTCTCGAAATCAGCACGTTTTAGATGCTGCGTCTCATAGCACATGGTCTGATATTTCATCCTCTTCTAGACATAGTCTACATACATCAGTAGGTGATAGTTCAATTTCAAACGATCTAGTCTCCACCTTTATGGGTAATCCTTTGATAAATCCTTTGGCTTGCTTGGATCCAATAGCTGAAGTCCATGTTTAATCCTTTTGATTATGAATCCAGTTCTTTGAACATAAATTTCACGGTGTTATAAGAGATGCACAAAATGGTTCGAAAAGGTGTATGGATGTTCTCTTTCTGGTCAGTTTGTCTGCGTTATCATTTCAATGAATACCCGAGTATCCTGGCACCTACTGGAATGTTAGTTGGTTCGTTGTACGTACCAAGAGTTATTAATACTTGGATGAATACCCACATTAATTTAGTTTGGATCTCAGGTGATTTAATGGCTTTCAGAGCCTTGGATCTTTATGTCAATATGATATTTTGTTAATTGATGTAGAGAGATGGTACATAGCTCTACCTAGAGTATTAAGGCACATTTTTTATTGGATTTGATAATGTTCTTAGCAAATTTCTAAATACTTAAGATGGGATCATAAGAGATAATTTTTGTCGTAAATGCTCATACCTACATATGGGAGAGAGAAAGAGAAATTGAGTTCAAGTAGAAAATTACACACCTGATATGGAACAGAAGTAGAAATACAAGTAAGAGGCTCAAATCTCATCTCGTCGCTGATCAAATCATTTGTCCGATCTTCATACATATATATGTAAATCTAGTTAGTCTTTCGACTATAGTTTGCTTTAAGATGTGATAAGTACAGAAACTAAAATTTCATAAAAATACTTTAAATAATTCTGTATATAAGGTATTTTATTAAAAAGGGTACCTTTCATAGAAAACCGAGATTACTGCCAAATCGAGTCAAAAACTAGTAACAAAAGAAAAATCTTTTTAAAAAAAATTTATTCAAAAGGGGGCGTTTCGAAAAAAAAAACCTTTTTCTGTTTTAAAAAGTTTTTGACACTCAGTTCTCGAGTTGTAGACTTGGCAGCAATTTCGGTTAATTTCATATTGACTAAATTCTCTATGAATTTTTGCTAAGGCTAATTTTACTAAGCCTTCAAATAATTATTTAGTATTTAGCCTCAAATTAGGATCATACTTAAAAAATTTTCTAAGTGTATAAAAGGGGGCAATTTGGCATTTTCTTTGGCTTCTACGGCAGGCATGAAGCAAGCGGTACTGACGAGTATACGAACTTAGCTGATACGAAACGACCCTTTTTTAAAATAAATTTCGATTTAAATTTTGGTTGTTTTTTTTTTTAAGAGTTTTGGAAAGTCAATTTTAAAATAATATAGGGTAAAATTTAAGTGCAAATGTGCTTCATTTCATATTTAAAATCTCTGTTTTCTTCTCAGTGACAAGCGCTAATTGACATTTAATCTTTTACTGCCCATAACTACTGTCGTTTACTTTAGCCTTTCAATTCTCATGTAATGTTAATGTAAACTTTGATTTATATTTTTGTAAGTATAATTAAAAGTATAGACTTACATAATATTCCTTTTCATTAAGAAATCAGAATTCAAATTTTGAACTATCAATTTTTTTTGGAAAATTTTTAAATTGTGCTACCTTGTCGTAAATTAAGCAACTCAAGAATAAAATATGAACATCGCTTAAATATTCCTTCCACTAAAAGATGCCCTACTTGCTTTGCATAAAGAAGTGTTTCAATATGTGCCAATCAATACCCTACAGTGTTGTGATCGTCGTTTATGATGAAGATGATTTCGTAAAACCCCTCTTCCCCTCATTTTCAACGGCTAAAATACTTTCGCGTCCGCAGAGAGGTGAGTTTATATAAAACGTAATAACTTCTGTTCGAAACACAGTAGGACGATAAATAAGGTGTATGCATTATTAGCTTTTTAAAAGTATCTCACATATCTCTATCTGTTGGCAAATGTTATAAGTATTAACGTTAAAACTTAAAATTTTTAAAAATTTTGGTTAAAAATATACGTTTCTATCTTCCGTCCTTAAAACTGTCCTTAATAAGGATATACGGTCTTAAAAAAAATACACTCTTAAGATATCTTTCAAATAAAAAAAAAAATCATGTCAATATTTTTAGTCCGTCAAAAGTTATTCAAATTTTTATTGAATCACTAGAATACTCAATGGGAAAAATTAAAAACAAAAAATTATTTACAGGCATTTCTACTCTTTAATTAAATTAATTACACTTATGTTCTATCTATGATGGTTAAGGAGTTATTAACTCTTAAATTGTTCAGGTCATACCGAAATTACACGATATTTTTTTTAAATGACGTGTTTTGAGTTACTAAGGGAACAAGTTATCTGTGACCTGAATAGAGCTGAAAATTGGAATGCAGATTTTCTAATAGCCGGATATACGGATACCCGGATCTGTAAACTATCCGATTCCTGAAATCCAGACTAAGCAAAAAAAGTTCAAAACTTCGTCCATATTGCATTGCTTCATTGGAAACAGATAAATTTCCATTTTCCCAAAAAAAGCAATGCAATCTGGAGGAAATTTTAAACAGTTTTTCCTTAGTCTGGATCCGGATAACTCAGATCCAGATCCGGGTAGCTTGAATCCGGACCCGGATAGTACGAATCTGGATACTATGATCCGGATTATATATATGTTACTTGGGGTATTTTTAAAGAAATAAAGGAAAAATAAAAAAAATGAAAGTTGAAAAAATAAAAATATAAAGGAAAAATAAAAAAAAATTGAAATAAAAAAAAAATTAAGAAAAAGTTATTTAAAAACCGACATTTTGAATTTGAAGATGGTTTAACATTCATAGGAGAGACTTCAAGGCTCTGCATATAATACCGTCTTAAAATAGCCCATATACCCGCAAGATATAGGATGTTTAATGAAAAGAGAGCATGTTTTATTAATCACCCTGTAACTAGTTAAGGTGATATTTTGCCTCCCTGACATATAATATTTTACTTGTCTGGTCGACAGGAATAATTTTCCAAAATATAGTCATTTTAGTCTTGGACACCCTGTATACTAAAAAACTAAAGTTTTGTATGGCAACACCAAGAAGACGTTACCGGATTTAGTCCATTTTTGAAATTTTCTTTACTACTGCTATGAAAACACCATGCACCAAATTTCAGATCTCTATGTCGTCAAGGCGCTCTCACGTAGTGACCAAATATATAGTGAAAAACGAAATTTTTGTAAGGCAACTCTACGAAAGGGTTGCCCGATTTCATTTTCGAACTGAAATTTCTATTTTTTTTTTAAAGCCCGTATGAAAAATGTCATCTCTCAAAGTTTACGCATTCTCAATTTATCGTGAGGACAGACAGACAGACAGACGAACAGTCGGAAAATCAAAATAACTTTTAATATTAAGCGTGGGCCTGCAACTTATTTTTCTCTATCAGCATTATTTCTGTATACTTTGCAAATGAAGTGACAAACTTAGTATTTCATATAGATTTCATTTAGGGTATAAAATGATATTTGTGAAAAAAATTGATTTGGATAAACGTAGTAAAATTTAAAAAAACCAAAAAAAAAAGGAAATTCTCGGAGTACCTACTTCGAGCAAATATAATTTACGCTAAAAAAAGCGTAATATATTTTATTTGTCGATTTAGGTAGTTAATTTTCTTTAGTGTAAATACACAGTTGGCTGCGACGACGGCGATTTAGCAATTTCCCTATACTTACAATTCCTTTTATTGACTCACCGATTTTCAGAAGACAGTTTCGTGGTTTATAACCCGCAATTCGTTAAAAACCCCATGACGACCAACTTAATGTTTACTTTCTAGTGTTATGTATAGCTGAACCTCTCTACTGAGTTAGCACGTATACTACATAAAATGTACATATTCAACGTTCAACCATAATAAAACTTGGTACATTGTTGAAATACAAATTCCATTTTCCAATTCGACTTATATACACAAATAAAATCTTTGTTCTCGGAAACTACATTAATATGGAACAAAATTTATACTGCAAATATAACAAAAAAAAACATTTTTTTTTTAATGTCGCATCGTGTCACTATCAATTTTCTAAGAAATAATAACAAACCGCACAGTTTCTATAATTTTTCATCATAACCTTCCACGCACAATTTCCTAGTTAACATTTAGCAAATGAAACATAAACAAAAAATGTACATTTATCATGAAAGTAAAATTTACCGAAATTGTTCAAGTTTGTACTCGAGTTCGTGGAAAATTGTTGAAAAATTATAATATGAAAGTATCTTTAGTTCATTGGTGAGTGTGCTTGGTACATAATATACATAATTGCTGTCGGAATTTAAATTATTTTGTTATAACATTTCGGATGACATGATTATATGTATATTATTTAACAAAGGCTAATATATGTAATAATATTACTTTTGTTTGACCTCTAAGACCTACTTGCACTTTTCAATTTGTATGTATATGTATTTCTGTACAGAGTGTCAGATATGATAAAATAGTATTGGATTGTTGGTATAATCGCAGTTCTAAAAGTTTCTATCTACGTTTCGGTTCCATATTATTCGGTCATCAGGAGGATTTAATTATTAGCTACTGATTTTGTATTCAGGCATGTCGCGCCTGTCTTCTGATTTCGATATTTAATCGGCTGTTGAAAATATGCATTTGGAGTATGTTTTTTCCAATATTTAGTCAAAATTTTTTGAGATATTCTCAAACCAACTGAGCAAGTTTCAACTTAAGATAGAAGATATATCAAAACATCTATGTAGGTATAAAACTACTACACTCTGTATTACACTCTGTATTATATTAACTAGACATAAATGTTAATAGCGAATAAAATTTAGCATCTACCTTCATTAAAATGCTTTTTTAATTGCTTGTACCGAAAATCTTCACCGAATAACAACATAAAACAAACAAAAATCGTTTCACTACCGCTACACTTTAAAGTTTATTACCCAAAAACCCCAACAAACCTTGACATTCGCGCATTTCATTTTGTCCATTATCACTGAAAATAACCGGACTCCTGACGGTGGTGATTCGCTGTTGTTATCTTGCCCGCTATGTTTATAAAATGTTTTCTCTTATATATTACATATATAGTTACGAGAGTATTGCGAAAAGAAGTAGGTACGCGATTATATCAGCACCGAAACCAACCGGTGAGGTTAACATGTAAGTTTCCACCTTCGGCTAACAAATGACATCATAAATGATTTGGACTATATATGTATGTCCAAAAAATGTCACCTGTACGAAGGATTATTGCTCTCTACAAGACCAAGGAAAGGTATGACAAAACTCCGAGGTCAATATTGTATTTGGGTAAAACAAAAAAAAAATTAATTCATTTGCATAAACATACCTGCCTTGAATCAAACAGGTAGATGTATACCCAGGAGTTATACCTGTTTTGCGATGCATGGAGAATAAAAGTGTCTCTCTCCTGCAAAACATGAAATTCCGGGGAATCTCATTTGAATATAAATTTATATCACCATGGTTTCTACTATAGGTACCGCCCGCCCGCCAGTTTGCACCATAATATGTAAATCTCTGGTGCAAGAAATTTCGCTGCTACATACCAGCCGGTATGGCTTCACTTACATATGTGGTGGAAACTTATGGCGGTGTCGGAAGCTGATTTACTTACAGCATAAGCGCGAATAATTTGAATTCAAAAACGACATTCTCAAGATTAGCATGCTTCTGTTGATGTCATGAGGGTTTTTTTTCTGTTGTTGTTGTTGTTATTATTTTTAAAAACACCATTGCCGCCGCCGCCGCCGCCGCCACGGTCTGACATGACAACTTCTATTGGCGCTAATTTGTAACCGTCGTCGAGTCATCCAAATTTGAGCAGCTCTTTTGCAAAAAAATTTGTTTTTTTTCGTGGAATCTGTGGTACCCCGTTGATGCTCATCATTAAAAATGCTCTCTGTCCAAAGAAGATTTTTCTGATCAGATCATTTTTCTTTTCATTTCAGATCCGTGAAGATGGTGACAACGTGAAGACAGCTGAGGATACCTTTTTGACGCAGCGTTCAGTGACTTTTTTTTTTTTGTGTGCGGGTGTGTCTGTGTGTGCGTGTCGCGGAAAATATCTCCTTCAAATTCTGATAAAAAAAAAAGGAAAAAAATCTTTAAACTATGAGATTTTAAGGGATGTTTTTTTTTTATTTTTCTCATTTAGAAAAATATTTCACTTTCGCGAGTGTTGTGTGATTTGTGTTTTGGTTTTTATTCGTAATTTAAACGTAAAACAAAAATGGGAACTAAATCACCTGGAGGTCCACAACGATGTCGTCTAATATTGCAAAGATGTCTAGCCATTCAGCTTACCAGACCTGGACATACTCCAGAAGATTTTTGGATGTACGATTCTGGGTACATGATATTTCAGGTGAGTTGCTATATAGTTGAAAAGAAAATCAAACCAAGTTCATAAGAATCGATTCTCTTCCTGAAAAATGTTTTCTAGTTGATATTTTATTTTTATATTTTTGTTGACTTCGGTTAATGTCTAGTCTAGGTGACGCCCGCCGCCTTAAATTCAAGACACAAAACTTATGTGTGTATAGAAGGTCGGATATTGTGCATTTTATGAATGCAGCATCATCCCCGTCGATGCAATTTCTACGAAAAAAATGAAAACTTAGTTTCTAACCAGACCTTGTAATACTTTTTGCTATAAATTACAGGACAAGAAAAATATATATATATATAAGAATTCGGAAGGCGAGTTATTGAGCTGAGACCATATAAAGTTCTTACACAAGAGATGAGAATGCCAAAAATTATTTTATGCTATTCCCATCCATGGACCTTCAATCGTATTTACGTAACTTCAGAAACTCTCGTATTGAGGAGACACTAAATTTGGATATTTGCCAAGTATAGTTTTTGTATTAAACTTTCTAAAGACTACCTCAAGGATCTGTTGCTTTCAATTCAAAGATAATTATGATTATGGCAGGAAATAGTGATTTGTCGTGCAATAAAGAATCTCTTGGATAAATTCCAAACGAACATTGAATTTTTGCACCACACCGTTTTAAAATTCGAAATTCGTTGCCATTTCTCATGAAGTCATCAAACTATCTGATACACAACTGAACTCAACTCGACGTGATAAAACCTGTTCAGTGTGGAGCTGGTTTTATGTATATGCTATCTATAAACTCCCTAAAATTAATTTTATAATACAAATCCAGAACCGGTCACAACAACAATCCGAATATATGTGTAGGTACGTATGTATGTATATAGGAGGATCATGATTTTATTGGCATTTTGAAACAAAGTCTCGCGACTACTGAAACTAAGATCGATTCTAATACATACATAAATAAATAATTAATTTAAAAATAGCGCTAACGCTATACATAGGTTAGTCGGTGACAAAATACTTCAGATTTGTCATAATTTTTAATCAAGTTGAATTAATTAAACAAAAAAAAAAAAACAAAAAAGTAATAACAATTCTGAGATTCTGTATGTATGTTTCTATGGGAATAAATCTGGGAATTTTTGACTTTCTAGTTTTTGCCAGATCCACATTAATTAGCAATCCCCCTCCCCCCGCTCCCCATCTCCCACACAACAGTATTTTGATTGAATACATTTGAAAAACAATATTAAAATTAGCATATTTTGACACCTTTCTAAGTCAAAATCTGCATTAATGACGGTGAATTGATTAAGCATCAGTGACATCAAAATAAAATTGTGTCAACATTTTTGCATACCTATGAACCCGCCAGAAAACATACTTTTGTACCATAAATTCATGATTTTAAGGTGCCATGAATTTGATCATGTTAAGGGAAGGTTTTTGTCTGGAACTATTTATTTTTTTATTTAGGTTCTTGCGCAATTCGCCCAATTTAATAATAACTCAAACTTAAAGATTCCATGAATTTTTGCTTCTTCTGATTTTAACTGTTTTGTTTTACATAATTAACTTTGTTGACATTATTTTGATGATCTTGCATGCAGATGTTTCTGCAACTTGCTTGAAAGATTGAGTCGAGATTGAGTTGACTATTCGACTCATGTTTTTGCACTCGTTGGCTTGAGAGATTGAGTTGAGACCGGGTCCAAATATAGTTCAAGTGACAGTTAATCTTATTTATGGTTATTTTTTGTGATCGAGCTATAAAAGTTATAAATTTTGTTTAATTAAACAAAATAAACTCACAAAAAATATACAACCTAATAAAACTACCGAATAAAGAGAGAAACAAAATAAATCCCAGCTGTTATCTGAACAACTCTGCTAGTCAATTCACTATTTCGACTTGACTATGCCGACAAGGTGTGGTCGAGTCGAGCCGACCCAATATCAACCATGATTCAATCTTGCATATAAACATGGTACTTAATAACAATTAAAGCATTTCATGAATATTTTGTTTCTCTACGTACTTGTACCACATCGAATCGCCTTACTGATAGTGTCCTGAATGACTAAAATAAATTTTATCTAAAAGTTGTGGAACATATCGAAAATCATAGGACTATACAAAATCATTACAAATATTACGTGAGGAAGTTATCTGTGCTAAATTGAACTTTTCTAAATAAGCTGAATAAGAGAATTTATCTTTTCATGATATATTACAAAACAGAAGCGTATCTTGAGGCTGATATCAGGGGGAGTGATCGCTCCCCCTGGATCACATTATCAAAATCTGGCACCTTCAAAATAACTAAACTCATAACTAAACGCATAAAAATACTAAAACCTTTATTTTCAATTTCAATTTCATTTATTTATTGACAACATTACACACTTAAAGCCTGTCTTTCTACTTATGTGTAGGTAAACTTAACAAAAGTAATTTGCTGCACTATGAGCTGGAGTAAACTAAAGAATAGACAAGGAAAATAATAATAAAATAAAATAAACTAAAAGCGCTAAAACTATATCTATACAATAATAATAAGATGCAAAAAAAAAAAAAAACTTATATGTATGTGGTAACCACTAAAATTGGAAAAAGTGTTAATTAAATAATTATCGATAAGAGAAATAATCCAGTATCTTGCCCCTGAAATCACCGCCACCACTCCTTCTGATCTCCATAGGTAAAGTATTCCACATCCTGGTAGAATAAATGAAAAATTGACGCTCAGTTACACGATAACTAAACCTCGGCACATTCAACGCCACAGTTCTACTGGACCGAGAAAACAACAATTTTTCATGTAGATAGCTAGGCACCTTTTTTACAATTAAATTATACAAAAATAGAATTACCCTGGAATCAAGATACGCTCTTAAGGTGCATCCAAAGACGGATTTTACATAGGGAGAAACATGGTAATATCATCTCAGACCGTGCACGTAGCGAACAGCCGAATTGAACGCGACAGTGATTTTTCTTTCCGAGAAGGAATCTAGCTGGCAAAACAATTCACATCCGTAGGTAATCAAAGGAGCAATAAGTTGTTTTACTAACATGAGCCTTGTATTTCGAGGAGTAACGAAAGAAGCAACGAAAAGCTTACGAAGCGTTGCGTAAATCTTAGATACAATACTGTTGACATGGTCAGACCATGTAAGTGTAGTGTTAAAAATGATGCCAAGATTCCTTTCCGACCTGCTGTATGGAATAGGAGTTTCATCTAACATCACATCAGGAAAGTCTGTAATGTCGAGATTATTTCTATATAATAGAATTACTTTAGATTTTAACGGGTTTAGAAGAAGCTTATTCTGTAGTGCCCACAAAGATATTAATCTAAGGTCTTTATTCAGTCTACATACCGCATCCTCCATCAATCCACGTGGTCTTGAAATATATAGCTGGCAATCATCAGCATACAAGTGAAATTTACAATTTAAAATGACTGAAGAAATGTCATTTATGAACACAGAATAAAGCAAGGGCCCGAGGATTGACCCCTGCGGAACACCACTACATACAGGCAAAAATTCAGAGGAGTACTCACCACAGCAGACCTTTATTTTCGTGTGAAGAAGTTTATTTCTTTTACTTAAGAATAAATTTAAAAACAATTTAGGTATATTTATTTCGTTGTAATCGAAACAGGATAGAAACATAACGAAATGATGACAGTTGATCGTTTTTAGTTTTCCTCTCTTAAAAATTCCATGATTCATTTCCATGAAACGAAATCCTCATCGGAAAGGTATAATTCTGCCCCTTTATTTATAATAAATTTTTCCTGCGAATTTTCTTGCATATTTTTCTTCAGAATTCTTATACGTTGTTGGTGGCCGACAGCAGCCTAAAGTTAACGCACTATCGTCCTTCAGAGCCTGACGGCGTTTTTGGACAGAGACGATTTGGTTATGGCACACGAATCTATCTTGACGGTTGAACCGACGACCTTTTTCGGCAGGTAGGTGCTAACAAATAATAGAACATGTAAGAACCTTGTGGTTAATGCAGCGACGGAGAGACTCCCTTCAGTTGGTTCTAGTTCGTCGTCACCTCGAGCTAGTGTCCCGTGATTCTTCTTAACCCTTTGAGTAGTGAGTTAAGTTTTTTAGCATGCACGTCCCTGGAGTGAGTTATGTTTGCATTTTACGAAAGATTTCGCAAATTGAACGGAGTCTTCTTTGGTGGCGGGAGGGGGGGGGGGGTTCTCAAAATTTGGTGTGCATGTTCGTCTCGACGCCACGCATCTTTTGGTCAAGTCGGTTTTGCGTTGGGTATTTCTCTCCCGACGGGGGAAGTGGGTAAAGTTTGAAATGTTTTGGTTTTATATCCTGAACAAAGAGTCGCAGACAGTTCATTGATGTCTTAAATGAGAGCTGCAATCCTAGGCTAAAGATAATATTAATCTGGTCACTGGATAGGGTAGGGGGAGGGCGGAGTGGGGGAAATTAGAGGGATATTTGGTTTTCTAATAATAATTCAGCCATTTGACATCGGACCATAGGGGTGTGGCTGTTCAAACTTCTTCTCAGAAAAAAACATATTTGAATCTGTACTAGATTTTCCAAAACGTACCAGAACAAACTTTGACACCCCCCTCCCTGGTGGCGCAGTATTATTTGATTTGTTTTTAAAACGACATCATTCTTTATTTTTGCCTTTTTTCCCTATACGCACTTTTTTAGTACTTCCCTTATTTATATTCTAACTGATGTACTAGATTTTTGCACCTTAGATCGACACTAAGTTGGTAGGATTACCTCTAATCGCAACTCTGATTTATGCATGTGCATTTCATTAGAATAAAAGAAAATGTGTTCCATGTGTTCCGAGTTTCGGAATCGTAATAATTTCAGGAAGGGTTTCGACGGTCGCACAAATGCAGAGATGAATATTTTTCTCGGAATAATGTACAGCTCACCCATCTTTTTTTCTCTAAAAAAACGAAGCCGAACTTCATCGCAATTTTTTATACATAGATAGATAAGACTTCTAACTTCAAAATAAAAATGTAAAAAAAAAGTGCTAGAAGTCCTCAATAGTAAATCATACTATTTTTTTGAAAAAAAAAACCATTATTAACAAAAAAAATTTTTCGTTCAGTGCTGCTATATTTTTGTATGAAAAATATAAAGCATTAAGCTTCATTCGGCATTTATCATCAATAAATCGGTTACTCCGTTCCCGAGATATGATTTTTTGAAAATGACGTTTCATCGTAAAATCACGAAATTTCTTACCCACAGCGGGGGGGGCGTGGTAGAGGGAAACAAAAAAATATGAAATAATATACCTACAAACATCATTGTTAGAATTATGAAAAAAAAAGAAAAACCCCCCAAAATGGGCTGGACTATGGCTGGACGTACATGTACGGCGATACTCTATCTGGATCACCAGAGGCTGGCCGTACATGTACGGCGATACCGCTCAAAGGGTTAATGCACCAGACCGTGATGGAGCTAAAAAGAAAACAATGAGCAAAGAAAGGGGCGGCTGGCTGAATGGGCCTAGTCGTCTATTCCTAATATCTTTGTGAAAAATGAAAAGTCCTGCGCCTAAATTCTTGGATTTCCGTGTTTCTTGATTCTTCTATTTCGGCGGAGATTGCTCAACCGGAATTAGCCCGGTACTCCTCTCCTCTCTGGAGCTATGGCGGTCTAAAATAAAAATTTTGGACTTTTTTATCTTTTTTTTTACGTTGTCCTCTTAAAAAAAAAACTGATTACCACAACTCTTTTTTATAGCACTGTATACTGTGGACTCTTCTCTTTAATTCGACCTATTACACCTATGTCCTAACTGCTCCCGTTAAAGAATTACTGTCTTGTGAAAAACTGGCATATTTTCTAAATCACTCTATATTAATTTTTTTTTTCTATGTGAATAATATCATTTTCTGCCCTATGGAACGACATGACGGAAGCACTCTCTATATATGAAAATCCCAAGAAAAGAGATCTAGATTGTATGGAGGATATTCCTCACTTCGCAGTTCACATTTGAATTTTTCCAGGCGGACTTTCGTGACTTGTGAGGAATGAAATATGGGCTCGTCATACAGGCGTTCAATGCCTTATGTCAGTTTTCCTAGCCTTCAATCGCATTTTTTAGACTATCCATGGTTTCACAATATACGTATTGGATGCATTTGAATGATGTTGCTGATACTGACGCGGACGCAGTGCCTGTTGCTTATGCTGTTCCAATGATGACGCTCTAACATGTGTTGAATTTTCATTCAATTATTAAATCAAATCATTAAATCGTAAATAAACAAATTAATTAGTTATTAAATACTGTATTACTTAAAACTTACAATTTTCATTCACAATTTCAATGTTCTGCAAAAATAAATTGACTCAACTGCAGCTGTCTAAAGTTGAGATATTTTCAACTTTAAGCAACGCGACCAGGGTCAGCAACACCCCATGCGACACACTGTACCTGCGCTTGAGTACTTTCATATATTTTAACTTTTGACAGGTCTAGCGATAGCGTCCACGACTCGCGACAGCGTCACATTGTAACTCAGCCTTTAATTCGATATGCACAAGAGCTTATGGAAAAACATAGATCAACATAATCTTTTCAATAGAGGAAATTGTCCTGGTTTATTCCGGATGTATGTAGAACACGCCTGGTCGCCTGGTATATATTTTTATTTTTTCCGTGAATTAGGGGAAATATTAGACAAAAAGTTGGAGAACCTAGTAAGGTTGAGTAATGTTTTTGCTTGGTGGCTAGTTTTTATTTACCCCCCCCCCCCCCCCCCCCCCCCAATATATGGGGCAATCATCTCCAGGCATGGTCCCGATGAGGTGGTATTCCAACGAACCTATCGATGACCTAAGTAAGGCTGATCGTAGGTATTGCTAACTTGACCTAACCTTCAAATATAGCAAATGGGGATGTTTCCACCTCAGATTAGTTCTTTTTGGTTTCCGATGAGAACTATTTGATCTCTGGGTGGGGTTGTGTTGTGATAGTCTTCGTATCCGAGTCGACCCAAAAAAGAAATACGAGGTTAATATTTGTTTAATAAAATATTTTCTTTTATTAAAAACAAGACCAATGGTTTAAAATGAATTATTTATGCCTAGCTTTCTATTTTTTAAAAAGTTTCTCTTTAGTCTTTTTATTCAAAAATCATAGAATTCGAATGCACACTTCCCGTTCTCAAAAACAAATGAAGTCCTAATTCTCTATACCTCCTTTTTTTAATTTTCTAACACGAAGTGCCAACCACCTGCTATGATTTACCAAACATCAATTTACATGGTGTTATTTGTTGAGCGTAATAGAACCTTATAAATGTTCAATTTGATGCTACCGAACAGGGTTGGGCACGTATGCCACCGCCACAGATACAACTCTTATCCATACTCTATAAACGGTCCAAATTTTCTGTGGTGTAATAAAGATTCCAAAACACAAGAGTTGCTTTAAAAGGTTGCTCTGTGGTGGCGAGGATGACTGGCATTACGTTATTTATCATTTGTCGCCGATAAATTTCAGTGGAGTTATACTTTTTTTCCCACAAAAAAAAAAAAAGTCATTGCATGGTTTTCCAATTTCGACGCTACTTGTAATAAATTTTACCTGACATGAACTATAGCCAGTGTTGCCAACAACTTTCATCAAAATATCTCTTTTAGACAAAAAGTTCTAGGTGAATAATTTTTTGACTCTACCTTGTATAAATACTAAAGATGTTTTCGGAACATACAAACCTATGAACTTGAATGTGTCCATTTTTATCACCCCACATCGATAATATTTTGCCATATTTTCTGCATTAGAATCAAATATAACTTCTTTCATTGATTTAAAATTATTCTGGATTGACAACGAATTAAACTATGTAGAAGAAGTGTTCAAACCTCCTACTACTATTTGCCAAGTTGGTGTATGCTAGACATTCACCTTAACCCTCCATTGACGAATCCTGGAATATGTTTTCGAAATTTCTCAAACTTCGTACCCTCTGGCCGTAACCACATTTTCGCCAATTATATGTACTTCTACCACTATTTGGCAAAATTCCATTACATGATAAGACATCTCCACAAAAATATAAAATTACAAACGATAACTGAACTTAATTTCAATTCATCTAGGTACTCACTCCAAAACAGAAAACCACTTTAAATTTCTCATTAATCTTTTCATATATGTGGAGTTCATTATTATCGCGGCTTTTATTAGTTTAGAAAGGGTGAAAAAGTCCTTCAAAAACTTCTTATTCAGGCGAAGTGTTGAAACGAGTTAATTCCATCCACCCCCGCATATATTTATGCTCATAAAACATAAATGGAAAAACAATTCAAATGCAGCTGCAGACAATCTGGACCATTTTGAATGGGTTTCAGATGCGATTTCATGGGGATGAGCTTATCGCAAGTGTATGAAAGTGTGGATAGGTCCCATAATAGGCACACATGAATTTAGGGGAATCTGGATGCTGCATTCCCATAATAGTGCCATCATAATTTCGTGATATTCTCTATCCTATATATAAACCAATATTCACAAACAAATGTAACTAACACATGAAAAATATACCGAAAAAAAGGGCGGACGAAATCAATAAATCAACTTTGTGGAAACAATACAGGGAGGGCTAGGAAGGATTGTCATTCTGCGTCCACAGTGCTAACAACGAGAAAAATATTTTGATGGCGTGCAGTTTTGTTACAATTTTATCATCCCGTGGGCAATTGATAACAACTGCAAATGTCAAGAATGCAAGAAATTAATTAAATTGAACTACCCGAGTGTCTGCATACATAACCACAGTTAGGGTTGCATTGAATTACAATTGTTGGATATTTGTATGTGCACAGAAACCTCTTGGGGAAAAGGACTATGTTCTCTACTTGAGACTAATGCACACAAACAATCTGTAACCAATTTAGGTTGCCATCAAGAGAGCCATTTTCTTAAGAGGGCGATGATTCATGTCAATCAATACACGTCGTATAAAGACTCAAGAATAAGATGTCGATTTGTTGCAAGGAGACGGGAAAAAGACATAAATTTCCTCCAAAATTAAGTGGAACATTTTGTTTTTGGTAAAGGTGGAGATTGTTGTGGGTTAAATTTTTTGAAAAATGTTTTATTTAAGTGGTATCAGAAGGATAATAACTTGTAAAGTATACTATATGTATATATATACATATATATTTATGTATGTATGTAGGATCAAGGTTTTTCATGACAAAATCAAAGTTACAGTCGGAAAATAGGCCCTGTCGATAGGGAAAAGAAGCACAAATCATCAATCTTTAGTATAGGGTCCGCCATCTAACGTTTTTTTTTCAACTAGTGCTTATTTCGTGAATGGTAACACTTAGCTCATGTCTAATTTGACAGATAATTAGTTTTATTCTTCCGCTGAACGAATATGGTTGTGTATACGCTTGAACAACGCTGGGAAATATTGCCTGCGATCGACTTACAGAAGATGCCGATTTTGCCAAAAAAATCATCTTTTCGGATGAAGCTCATTTTGATCTTGGCGGGTATGTAAACAAGCAAAATTGTCGCATTTGGGGCACAGAAAACCCGCACGCATACATTGAAAAGCCGATACACCCAAAACGAGTCACTGTTTGGTGCGGATTTTGGTCCAGAGGCATAATTGGGCCATTTTTCTTCGAAAATGAGCAAGGAGTGGCCGTTACAGTCAATGGCAATCGTTATCGGGCCATGTTGAACGAAAATTGAAGAGGAGGATATTGGCAACATTTGGTTTCAACAGGACGGCGCTACGTGCCACACAGCCGAAGCTACACTCGATGTTTTGCGTACTGTTTCACAAAAAAAAAAGTTATTTGGCGGACCCTATATAAGCCTTCGAGAGATATAGGGTGGCGCACAAATAAGTAGCTCAGGACACTGTTATTTATTCGATAACTTTTACCTCATTCTGGAATTCCCTATTGAGTGCAGCCTCAACCAAAATTATTGTCCTCTTCGATTTTCCTGCTCGACAGATTCCTTACTGGGCACAAGTCAGCAGCCTGCAATATTACTGTTATTATCTTATCGCAACATAAGGCCTATCTAATTTCACCTTTCTTCTTTTAATTATTTTCCTAATTTTCACTTGAGATCCAGTGTTGCGACCAAAATTACAGAATCGATGCAAATACTTATTTACAAAAGTTTGCGGACTGCTCGTTTTAAAAATACCGCGATTTTAATAACGTTACTTATCTGGAATATTTGAGAGAAAGCATTCGTAGGTCTTTTCATAATCTTTTGTTTAGATTTTTTTCTAGGACGCACTCCTTCTAATCCTTTGAGAATTAAAATGCATTCTTTGCTGGATGCATGAATTTATTGGAGAGCAAACAGGGTGTGTCCCAAAAGTCGCGAGATAACGAAGAATATAAACATTACCGGTACAAATTGTTTATATTCCTCAAAGCAATCTACACGAGCATCTACGTATTTTTATCACCGACTCTCTCATGCCCGGTACGCACTCTCGAATCCTTCGACAGGAACCTCTTTTAGAGCTGTCAGCATGCCCGCTTGTATGGCGTCAATGCTATCAAAACGGCGTCTTTGAATGCGGTTTCAACCCTCGGAAACAAACAAAAAAACCTCGGCTGGAGCTAGGTCGGGACTGTAGGGTGGCTACGGTAGCGGTGCCACGTTATACTTCGCCAGGATCTCGCGGGCTTGTCGAGACGTATGGCTGGGCGCATTGTCATGATACAGCAACCAGGTAGTAGCGATGTTTTAAGCACACGGATTACACTTTTCCTCAATCTTGCCAGTACATCGACTAGTAGAGTATCAGCTAAAACCCGAACACTCTTCGACGGTCAGAGTTCCACAAATCACGATTCACATTGTCATCTATTTGGCTTGTTGTTGGCCGTACAGAAAGGAGGTCATCATCCACCCCTTCCTGGCCCTCCTTGAAACTTGCACATACGATAGAGCATAGGTATCCAGGAGAAGCTTGCTTGAACATTTCGTGAGTTTCGACTTCATTATTGTCGAGCTTTGTACAAAATTCGATCGCCCAACGTTGTTCGAAAGTATCCATCATCACGCGTTGTAACGTGGTCTCGAAACAAGGATGCACTAAATCAGCTATCCTGATCCTACTGATGCTCGCAACACACTGAACTTTGGTGAGCTGTATAGCTTAGGGTCTCTCCTACCTATATCATGACTTTTGAGACACTCCCTGCATGTTTATATTTTCTGCTTTGAATATAGTGCTATTAATTCGTAGGGGGTACCGGTGATACATATTTATAAAGTGCAAAGAAAATTTTTTGAATAGGAGATAAAATTTCACTCTGTGTGTGTGTGTGTTTCAGTATTCAAGAAGAAGTCATAAATGCACTGATTTCTGTATGCTTCTGATATAAGTTAGGAAAATGTTCACTCATTTTTGTTCTTAACCTGTCCAGCACGGGTTTGGTCCTTCTTAAAAAGTTCATACTAAAAGATCGCTCGGTACCGTGTAAAAAATGTGTTATTATCATATTAGGTGTAAACCATAATGGATTCTATAGATATGCACTCTCGTTAGCTCTGTATTGTGATGGAAACCAGTGGATCTAGCCAATCATCGATATTTGAAAAGATTTAGAGACCTTACCTCCGTGTGTGTAAGCAGCGTATTCAAGTCATGTAGTACTCGGGCTCTTGAGGTTATACTTAACATGAACCCCGTTCAAATTTCCATCATTAAGGAATTGTTAATCGCAGTGCTAAGACTGCATCTCAACCAAAGCTGGATTCACCATGGGAAAAGAGATCTACACGAATCTATATATGACTTTATACAGCCGATCGTACCTAAAAAACATGGACAGAAATCACCTCATCGAGATCATACTAAATGGCCACTTCGAGGCAAAAATCCTATCTAGGGCAGAATAGGAATCACGTATCGCGCTTGAATCTTTGTCACAACCTGTTATTTACACCGACGGTGCATAATCAGAAGAAAACACCGAAGCAGACGATTTTTGCTAAGACTCTAGTGTCGAAATGACCATACACCTTGAAAACCATGCCATGGGTGTTCAGGTGGAAGTCAAGGCCATTCTTGCAGTGGGAAGATATCTTCTCAACTCAGATACTGAGAAAAATGCAATGCTACATATATGCTCGCTCGGATAACTAAACGGCCAACTTCTAAACTAGTACTGAAGTGTAAAACTACCCTGAATTAGCTTTCTCGGTGCAATGAGGTACTCGATGTATGGGTACTAGGTCACAGCGATATAAGCGGAAATGGAAAGCTGAACGAATTCGGTCGTATTGGAACAGTCTAGCAGGCTTCTCCCCCCACAATCGGGATTCCATAAAAATACCTGACTTCTAATATTTTAGCCTGGGCCGACTGCCAATACAATCATCTTTTTTTGGTTATATGACTCCTCGGGTATAACTATAAGTAACTGTAACAATGACTGAAAAAGCGAGCCCTGAAAACCCTCGTATCAATTCTTACTGAATACTCATTTCTCAGGGATTACCTACATAGGATCTGACATTTTGATAACAACATATACATATATACAGACGGTGTGGAGAGGAATCCGAAACAGTTATAGAGAGAGTTCTGTCACTGTCTGGCACTCTCCAGTAAACGTTATAGATTCCTTGGGTTACCTACAACTCCTAGATGAACTTCATAAAAGGGCATAGTAGGTTGGGTTGCGGACCTATTCTAAACTTTGTGAGAGTGTATGGCTGAGATTTATGAATAATAACTAATAAATCTGGAGGGCGAACAATGGGCATTGTTGGGGCCTAAGTTCTAGATAATCCTTAGGATTTTCAACCTCTTTCTAATCCATCCATTCAAACCCAAAATTCATATGAATAGCTCATACCTCTCGGTATAACGAATTGAATAAATCTAGTATTTAAACAGATCTAAATTACTTGGATTTCTATAATGCATCCAGGATTAATAACTACAACTTTCCCATTTCGACATGAGATCGATTGATAATAAAACAAAACTTTCTAGAATCATATACGAGTTGATCACAAAAATTTATTAACAGCCAACTTCATAAAAACATCCTGCAAATATCCTGGAATCCAATCCACTCCTGTCATTATTATGTATTGATTTTCCTGATTACCTGACATTTACATATATATACCTAACTGTACTACCACCACTCCGATATGCTTTCCTCAAAGTATTACTTATCATTTTTCAAAAATCTTTAAACTCTCATGAAGATGAAGAAAAGTTGTTGAAAAGTCGTAACATTAGCGTAATTCCCTGGATAAGGGCGCTATCAAAATGTTTCAAATCATAAATCTAGGGGCGACGATATCCTATTTAATAGCACTGCGCTCCAGGAATGCCCGACACAGACAAATAAAAGTGAAACTATACATTTCAGCAGACTTGAGTCTCCAAATACTTAATACCAAGATAACTTGCTCACACAAAGGATATAAGCCAACGATAAATCCCGGAAAGACTCCCAAATAGCATTGTTCATGTATACCTTCTATTTTCCTTCCTACCAACCTGCTCTTGTCAGAAGCAGATTTTTATGCTACATGAGGGAGGGCTTCTTCTCTCTGGGGCATACCTTACCCAATTTTCTAGATTTTACTCGATGTATGCGGTATGATCATGTGTTCCGGACAAAAAAAAGGGAGACATTTACTAAATACGCGGTACATCCCCACAGTATAAGGTAGCTCACCCTATTACACCTTGATTTGTTGTTGCAGCACAAAAAACACATGGCAAGAGATGCGTGAATATGAGTGTGTATGCGACAAGTGCAGTCCGGATAAGATATATCTGGAGAATGAACACTAAGCCTAGAGGGTTGGCGACTGTAAGAACCCCTCGTGTCATTTTCAATTTATATGCAAATTTTATTACTCTTGATTAGCCAAATTGTGTGCTGCAGGGTAGTTTCAATGACCAGATGCATGGGCGGGCATTCCATTCGCTACGCCGCCGCTGGTCGCCAACCGCCCAATACTTTGTGTCAGATCTGGAACGCTATTAAATAACTTCAGTGCAGTGTCCTATATCATTTGTGCTGTGATAATCATTCGAAATAAGTAAACTTCTCAAGACCTGTTCTCCCCATTAATAGCATGAATGCATATAGCGTTGCAAGTTAGTTTTCTTGAGTCTCTCTCTCTCTCTTTTCCTCCACATAGTACAGATGCATAGCTGCACGAAATTCCAAGCATTCTCGCAATGTATAGCTAAAATTGGCCTGACGCCAAAAATTCAAGAGAATTTATGCACTTGTTCGGCGAAGACTATCTTTTTTGGTACTTTGTCCTTGGGCGCGAAATTTTCATGGCAAAGTTGTCGTTTCGACTTGATTTTGGCATAGTATTGCAGCTATAGCCACCACAAATGCAAGGCCTTCAAGCAGCTTCCATAAATATTTCTAAAAAAAAAAGTAAAACTTTAACATCCATATACAAATGCATCGGGTTCAAAACGCCATGAATGCAGAAGGCCGTCAGTAAAATTGTGTTACTAGAGAGAGAGAGATCTGGGATGATGTGGGAAAAATTATGTCGTATAGTCATCCCCAGAGAATCGTAAAAATGTTCAACTTAATCACGTATTTCAAAAGATAGAACGTTTTGCCAAAACCTCTTTTTATGGGGTTTTATGATGCGGATAGGGTGGCTCCTCGATTTTATGATTCCATGCCCTGCCCCATCCATATAGCTCTGGCATTACAATCTGTGATACGTTTCGAATTAATGTGAGGAGAATTGTAGAGTGATTAAAATGATATGGGATTTTCTTTTTCTTTTTAAAGCTGCATTGAAGAGCTATTTATAGAAATCTTTTGACGTAGGTCAGGTTAATGCAGAGCCAATGCAGATACTAGACCTATGGTAATAATGATTTTAGTATGTTCCCAAATTATCTTTTTACTACTTTGCTTTTTATTTAGAAGAATAAATTTTTTTTTAAATATATTTCCGCTTATAGGGTAAGTAGGTAGGTAGGATTTGCTTAAAATATTCAATTCAAATAATTGCCTAATTAGGGGGTTTCTAGAGGGAGTACATATGTATATCAAAGAATTTCTTTACCATTTCAGATATTTTATGTTCAATTTGTTCACAACCAAACAGCTGTGTTTTGAGCTCTCTGTAATTTAAGTTTATACCTTTTTGCCACACTGTGGTGTATCATACAACATTATAGCCTGTTTAGATACTCTTAAATATTATTGAAGAAAGTTTTCCTGTTTATAATTGGATATATATACAGGGTGATTCAGATCAAGATACCTTCCGGTATACCATGTGATTCCTTGAGGTAAGATGATCATGAAATTGTTGCACATACCCCCCACTTAGAAACCTTCCTTTAGGAGTTGTGGCCAGTTGAAGATTTCACCAATATTCGTGAGAATATTTGTGAGTATAAGTTTTGAATCACCCTATAGATTTTGGTTATTGTTAGCTTATTAAATAGCCAAGAATAGTAGCTGTCGAGAAGTGTATTACTCTGTATTTTTTAATTAAGCTTCTTTAAATTATTCTCAAATATTTCCAAGATTTTGATTTTTTTACACACAAAAGTTTTTGAAATAAATAACGGGTATTTATGAAATTTGTGTGTAAAAAAACATCAATGTTTTGGAAATATTTGAGAATGGTGCTCCTAGTCTGCGTGGGCTATCGATCAGTTTAATATTTCAAGATGATAAAAAACAAACAAGTTTATCTTTTTCCTCTCTCGTTCAGCCTTTTATTTGCCTCAACGTTTCGCTTATTGTCATTAAGCATCTTCAGGAGGTCTCAACTACAATTAATACAACACCAAGAAAATTTCACATCTATACAAAAACACAATGAAACTCTTTTTTTAAAAAAAATGCTAAATTGACGTTCTGATTATAATTTTTGATCATTTTATTGAATTTCTCTGAGACTCCGGCGATGTGACGAGTTGCCTTGTAAATTATTGGTTGTCTGTTATTTGTATCGATAGGTTTATTATTGCTGATAATGTTGTATTTTTTTATATGTTGTTTTATAAGTGACCGTATGACGTTTATGGGAAAGCTGCTAGATTCAAGTATTTTAGTAATCATTCCGATATTTTTGGAATGGTATTTCGGGCTGCTCAAGTCTAAGACTGAATTAATAAAGTAGTTTCTCGCAGTATTCATTTTATGAGACATAGGTTGGCATGAATGGTAATTGATCAATCTTCCCGATGAAGTCAGTTTTTGATGTCAGTCAGTGATCAGTTTGTTCGCTTCTCTTATCACTCTGACATCTAGTAGGTATGGGATCGATCCTTCGTGTTCTAATTCGGCCGTAAATTGAAGTCTGCCATGGTATTATTAAGAATCTCTAATGTATTATCAACCTGTGTCTTGGGAATAATGGCAAAAAGATCATCCACATATTTACTCATAATTTTAGGTCGGAAATTTAGGTTAAGAATACTTTTATCAAGAAGATCATCCATAACCATATCCGCTAGTATTGGTGAGAGAGGGCTCCCCATGGGAATACCAAAGGACTGCTTGTATGTCTGTTTATTAAATATAAAATAACTGCCATCAATGACACAAAACCTAAGTAATTCTAAGAATTTGTTTTTTCGGTATGTTGGTATGATCCTTAATAATATCCCATTTTTCATTTACCAATCTGTAAGACATAGTTGCACAGGGATATTGGTGAACAAAGAAACAACATCAAAAGAAACCATTGTGTCCGTGTTATCTAAATGGATATTTGTGATTGTTTCTTTAAACATCTTGGAATTCTTAACATTATATGCTGAATCTATTGTAATATTCTTTAAGATTTTTGCTAAGAATTTGGATAGTTTGTAAGTAGGTGAGTTTAATGAAGAAACAATGGGTCTGAGAGGACAGTTATCTTTATGAATCTTTGGTAATCCATACAATTTTGGTGGTTGAGATTTATATGTGATCAAACCAAATTTTTATTGTTCAGTGATGTATTTTTTTGTTTTTTTTACAGAGCTATCCACCTTCCACCACTCACTCCATCTCTCTAGTCCGGCAGATTTTCTTTTCCTTTTTTTTTCTTTTAATCATTCTTTGAGCATCTCCACAGACAGCCACAGGCTGGTATTAGTGAAGAGCAACTTTTAGCTTTCCTCTTTATTTTTATCCTTTTGACTAGTTATCTCTATTACATAGTACTCCGTTTACACGTTACACTATTGTAACATTATCTAGTGCAAATTTCTTTAACAGTTTCTTGAAATTGTGCACTTGCTATGTTTTCTTTATTGCATCTGGCAATCCATTGTAAATGGGTACAGCTGTATGCTTTAAATTCTTTCTTACTCTGTCAGTTCTAGCATAAGGCAGTCGTATATGGTGACGCAGTCTTGTGCCATGGCTATGAATCTCCCCATTCTCAATTAGGCTTATGTTGGACTTTATCATATTATTTCTTAGCTTATACTATATCATTTTCGCCTTTTCCACGTAAATTAATTGCTGTAAACTTAGGAATTTAGTCAGCTCATACAGGACAGACATTGGTGTAAGGCTATGTAAATTAAAAATGGACTTTATAGCTCTATTCATTACTCTATGCATGCAATTTATTATATTATTGTTACATTGTGACCAGTTGATTATGTTGTAGGCAATTATTGGCAGAATAAAAGCATTGTAGATCAAGATTTTCGTTCGATTATTAAAAAAGTTTCTTCTTCTCATGACCCCTATTAGTGGTGCCACTTTTTTTCCTAACGTATGTGGTATGCTGTTTCCAGGTCAAGTTCTCATCCATTATCATACCCAAATATTTTTGGTTTCAACTCTTTCAATATTATTTCCTTCTACTTGTTGTCTGATGTCCACATTTTCTTTGCCTCGCTGTTTAAAGGCCATATAGCTAGTTTTTGATGGATTTATTATCAGTTTATTGCCATATAGCCATCTCGTTTATCTAATTAGGTCTTCATTTATTTCACTCTGTAGTGCTTCTTCATTACTTCCACTGTACAGAAGCAGAGTATCGTCCGCATATATATAATATTCTGCAGTCATGCCAGCTTCCATTAAGTTCTGTATGTACAGAGAGTAAAGGAGCGGGCCCAAAATTTAACCTTGTTTGACTCCAGTTTTCATGACCTCTTTCTCACTGTAACCGTTTCCCACTCTCGTGCAGCATTGTTTGTCCTTCAAATAATTGTTTAGCAACTCTGAAGCCTTTCCTCTAATTCCCAGTTTACTTAGTTTTTCAATTAAAACCTTAGGATCTACAGTATCAAATGCCTTCTTCAGATCCACTTAACTGATTCGTTTGCACTGCCGCGCCATTATAGTAAGTTACATTTGCTTCGGCCAGCCATCGCGATCTCATCTGATGCTTGTACTACCCTGATGCTGGGCCTAGGGGGTCTCCGGCCGAGAACCCAAGAAGGAAAATTGTCCGATAAAATTGCACACTTCTCATGCAAGTTCTGTATGTCTTTATGTTTCTTTGGTACTAGACAATTGATCCACGTTGGAAATTCGGTCCACTGTTCTTCCATCTTTGGCGATCTTCTATAACCTATTCAAAGCGGCGTCCAATTCTAAGAGTTTTAGGCATGGTGTCAGTAAACTTGGAGAATATTGACTCATTTTGAAATATTATAAGAATTCGTTGATAGCCTGCCACGGATGCAGGTGTTTTGGATCTTGGATTTAACACCTCACCATTAAGAGCTAAGTCTCGTTTTTAATGAAAAGATGTAGAGGAGGATGTAAGCTCAACACATCAATAATTCTAAGGCTGATATGGAACAAGTCTTCATATCACCTGTTATTCCCACCCAGCCATTCAAGTCTTTGTAGTTTTTGTAACTTTGCTTGCACTGTTTTTGTTTTTTCTATATAGGAGGTTACTGAATATTTTTTTACCATGTAGTCTTTGGCATATACAAAAAGCTGCAGTTGTCTTCTGTATAACCTTCCACAAATGTTGGTTGCCTACGAGTTTCTGACCGATCGCATATAATCCCTCGAAATTTTACCTCTTTAGATAGTTTTATGTTCATTCCGTGAGAAAAGGGTACCTTTAGATTAAGTTTCCTTCTCCTATTATGAAAAGGATGACTGTTGTTTGGTTAGAATTAATACTTAGACTTTCGTTTTCTGATCAACCAGAAACAACGTTTTGGGCTCTTTGTATTAGATCAAAGATGGTACCATCGTTCTTGCCTTTTATTGTTATGACTGCATCATCAGCGTAGCCCAGTATGTCACACATCCCGCGTTCAAGAGAGGAGCTCGTCTATCACCATCGACCACAAAAGGGCCGATAGAATCTCTCCCTGCTGCAGTTCCTCTGTGCTTTAACTACGGTATATTTACTCCCTACGGAAGCTGTGAGCTTCAGATTTTTAGCATAGCGCTTAACCATTCAACTGTCGATGTAGCCATTCCTCCATCATGCTCTTTCTGTCAACGCAAACATTATATTATCGAAGGCGATGTCATTTGGCTTTTTGAGATTGCCTTTTCAATCTTGGTGATGTGATTATGTAAAACATGAGTGGTTAATTTTCTGAATTGGTAATGGTACTAATGATTGTGAAGTGGACTTTCGCAAAGGATGCTACTTCTAATATGGTCATCTAGTATCTTTTCCATGGCTTTAAGGAAAACAGGTGTCAGGGTAATCGGGCGATACGATTTTGGTTCTTTTTTCTACGCTTTCCACCCTTTGGTATGAAGATTACTTTGGCAACTCTCCATGTTTGAGCAATATATGCTAGCTCATAGCTTGCTCTAAACAGCAAAACAAGAGGTGGTACTAATTTCTCTAATCCTTCCTTCAGAAGAATAGAATAGACGCCATTTTACCCTGGGACCTTATAGGATTTCAAACTGCTTATGACCCATTGATGAGATAATTTTATTCTGTCTGCTATGTACCAGAAGGTTCCTGTTGAGAGAATCGTGTATACTTTGGTTGTTTCCTGGTCGGGATCGTGAATTATACCGAACCTATCATATTGTCGCTGTTAGGTGGTATATATATTTTTCACTTTTACAAATGCAACCACAACGTCTTCTTGTTCCTTATGTTCCTCTTCCCACTAATCCTGCCTTCATATAAACTGGGATGAACAACTTTAACGATTAATTTAACAATTTTTTCAAGAGATTCCACCATTTAACTTTTCATATTTCAACCATTTCTACTGTCATTTTCTATATATATATATTTTTTTTAATTTTATATAACACACTAATACCATACAAGGGAATACACACCATAAACTTTGGTTCGCATCAAAACAAGTGGAAAATAATCCTATCCTTTCGTAATGAATTGACCAAAAGAGATCAACAGATTTTAGTTACTCGAAGGCGGTAGTTTATCCCTTTTACTGTATCTGCTAAATTCTTTTCAATTTTAACAATTTTCTTTATTGCACCTGAAGAAATTAATGTTCTGGGAAAGCGTAACTGAGATTAATTAACATTAAGTCCTTCGTACTGTTAATAATGTCTTTGAAAAAAGAATAATATATAAATAACGGCCATTTTTTTTAAGCAGGCAGAGGAGAGATCCCAATTATGAAGGCCAGAGCGCACCATTGTGCTGTCCTGCTAGAATCCCTATCACAAAAACCTTCCTGTTCTCTTAATGAAGCGCATCAGGTCTTGGTGAGGAAGGTTTTTCAGCTCCTCTACAGATAGAAGGGCAGAGCCTAGAGTATCCAGCTTGCTCCGGGCGAAGGCCGGGACAAGCACACAAAAAGTGTTCGGTTGTCTCAGGCTCTCTCTCTAAGTAGGATAGACACGCAGGGCTGTCAACAACTCCCAATCTTGTTAGATGAGCGTGAAGCCAGTTGTGGTCGGTGATGATGCTAACCACAGTTCTAAGTTCTTTCCTTCTGAGCCCTATGAGAAAATCAGAGATATTCCTATTGGGTCCATTAAGAAAAGGTTTTGTGCATCTGCAAGTACTTGGATTCTGACATCTCTGGTGCTGCTTCCTATGAGCATCTGCGTTGATGTGAGACTCGATGCTCGAGATAGCTACTCCTATGGTGTGGGTTTCGGACCTCGGAACTAAAAATCAGAGCCAACCCTTGCTAAAAGGTCAATCCACTCATTCCCCATGATCCTCATTTGACCAGGAAGCCACTGAAGGGACACCTTGTTGTGGATACACAACTTATACAACTTATCCACAGAGTCCCCGAGTAACTTATATGTTATCCAGGGGCTAACTCAGAACCATCAAGGGATCTTGACTATCCGAAAGAATAGCCATGTCCTTAACCTTCATATCCATATTAAGGGCTATCTTCGTCGAGGATTTCAGCCTGGATGACAGTAGTGTGCCATCCAAGACAGTACTGCATCCCAATGTCAGATTCAGATAGGTAAACCTCGCCCCGGCTCCTTCATTAGTAAGAGAGCCGTCTGTAAAAATGTTTAAAGTGGATCGGGGAAGGCTCGAAAAGGCACTTACCTCAGTCCACGATTCCCTTACTTTTATACAACTTTAACATTTTATTTTGCAAGACGATACAAACTATTCTAGGTGAGTTCCAAATCCAATCAACTAATTCTCTGCCGTACGTAAGTAAAGTCAATAGATACTTCAATATAGAAAAGACCGTATACATAAGTAAGTCTTCAATCTTAGTTTTTCTACTACAACTCACTTAACATGCAAAGTAACTATGTATTACAACAATCAATTGCCATCAAGCATCCTGATAGTCTACAATTTCCATTTTCCTGTTCAGTCAAACCAAATTTTTTTTTCATTAATCATTTGCTCCAACTGCTATTACTTAACATATGCCAACAGAACAGAGGAAGACTTTCATCCTCACAGTGTGCGGCGCTCTACGGTTTAAAACGACAGCGTACAAAAACCAAAATGATATACCGCCAAGATTAAGCCATTGATTTTGTCTTCCCCTTCCGACTATTTGCAGTGACAATTGCATGACAAATTGTGATCATTAAAGTAAATTGAAAAGTTTCATCGATAGGCATCAGCATAAACTGCCAGTCAAGTTCATTGCTGTGATGTGCAAAAAAAAAACAAAAAAAAAACCACAACTTGAGAGTTGCTGATATATCTGTCTGTCTGTCTTCTGTCTGTCTCTGTCCAAGAGCTCAGAGATTATTGCAAACAAATTTGTGGCTATCATGTTTTGATATAACTTGCGCAGATGTAACTCCTGCTAATTCATTGAGATACCAATCACAAATTTTCCTTTCCTATATTTTGATGTTATTTTGAAAGCCGCTAAGATAAGTGCTTCTTCATTCAAACAAGTAATTAGCAAGAAGAATTTCATAGTCTGACAATTACACAGCAGAGCAGAGTTATTATGACTAAAGCTTTCCATGCGAATGTGCTATGAGAAGAACTTTCTACTTAAATGCTCGCCGCACTATTCTCGTGTCAACTCTCCAGTTAATTGGAATTGACAAGAACAGTGTCCATTTGACTGGTTCAATTCTCTCATGGAGCATTAAAGTGCCAAGCTGCTAATATGAAAGCATGTTAACCATCACCAGTGCTCTATTAGTATTGCGGTATCATACCAGATGTAATACCTGAAGAAATCTACGATGACCGTTGTTCTCCTTCTTTATCGGCAGCCATAGGGAGAAAATTTTGTAATTAATCACAAGACACGGCATGATAACGAATAACCGATGTGACCGCATTGATAAATGCTCCTGAATTAGTTTCAATTTGTTGGCGTGACTAGTAGATTAGCTTCCTGGTTGTTTGCAGCCCAGCAATTTCTACTTTGCATGATACATTTGACCACCTTCTTGGAGGTAACAACTGATCGATGATGTGATGGCTGAACCAACGATTTCTTACTTTGCCCGATATATCTACATACCTACTACCTATAGAAACATGTTTGCTTGCAGCTAATTAACAGGTTAACGAAGAAATGTTAACAGGAGAATTAATATTTTAGAGACATCAGATGGGTTTCCATGTAAATATATATGAAGATAATAAAAAAAGAAACGGCCCACAACTTACATGGGGTGTTTATATAGCTACTTGTGTCTCGCGAGTTACCCATAAGTGTTCTTATATCGTGTGCGAAGAAGCTATAAATTAAAATCTAGCTTCAGAGTTAAGTGCGATAACCTCCTTAATCTTTTTGAGGGCGCATGTAAAATATTATATGGCGTGCCTGATAGATATTTATTAAGGGGAATGCCATAGGTAACCTGTACAATTGGATATTAATAATAACCGAGACGTTTTGAATACTCTAATAAAAGTTTTAGGGGAATTTTCAATGTATATGTGTAAAATCTGAAATTTTGAATTCTTTTTATTTTTCTTGAATATTATGCTCTACAAACGTGGCTGTCCTCAGGGTTCAATTTTAGGTTAGCTATTTTTTTCTTTTATTTTAACTTTAAAGTTATTTATAAATCGAAATAGATAAGTCGACCCTTCGGATAATTCGAATGATAATATGAATTAACAGAATTTGAACATAGAATACACTGTACACTGTAAAAAACAAGTAGGACAATTCCCTAAATTAAAGACACATTTTTTCCTAAAAATTAATGTCATTTTCTCTGATATAAAGGGAAAATCAGTTTAATTTCCCCAAATCAATGGAATATTCAATGTATGTAGATATTTGGCACTAGAAAACGTATATACGTATATATCAGTGCTGGGCAATATTTAAGTAAAAAAAAGGCTTAAGTACTACTTAAAGAATAAGTACTACTTAAAGTATATTTTCGTTACTTAAGACTTATTACTCAATACTTTTGAAATGCCCCTACTTAGTCCTTGAACATAAGTACTAGCATCTATTTACTTGTATTTAAGACTTACTTTTTTACTTAAGTACCATGATTTTTACTTAAGTATTTCTGAGTCTATTAAGTATCTACAAATATCTAACTCTGTGTAGAAAAGAAAACGCAATAAAAAATTTAGATTTCACTTTCTTCAAATCTAATTTTAAAGTAATTGAATTACATTCGTAAACGATGACGAAATTAGGTCCGATATTTCTTGGTAAAGGCGCACAACGGAACGATATTTAGCGCGCCAATTGTAACCGAAATTTTGAATTTTGTGAAGAGGAAAGAAGAAGAAAAACCTAAAAAAGTCTTGTGCAACAAGGTTTGTGGAACGGGATAAGCTTGTGCCAACTTACATCGATTTACAGCCACCGGTCATTGAGGCTCTGGAAATTATTTCGACATAAAAATATACAACCACGACATCTGCAGCTTTTCAATTGCTTTCGGCCATTAAAACCATGAATTTTCAAGTATCGATTCTGGTTCTTCATTCAGTATACTCTTTGGAGTTAAGCTTTGCAAAAAAAAAAAAATCAGGACTCAACAGGAACTATAACACTGACAGATGCTGCAAAGGACGAACTTGAGTATAGAGGAAACAAAACGACAAAGTTTTAGGGCGATTTTTTAGTTGTCACCGCTTTCTTTTTCTTCTCGTCACTCTTCGCCTTTGTCTTCACGTTCGCAGCAGATTTTGATAATTTAAATGAACCAGAAGCTCGGACTATCAAGACTTTGCCACCCTTGTAATAGAGTAAGGTTTGTACTATGATTTTCTGTAGCAAGATGTTTTGATAGACCCGATTTAGGCTTCTTGTGTTTAGCTCCTGCGACATGTTCAGAAAATCTAGTTTTTATTTTTGGTTTTGTTTTGCCAATATATTCCGCGGAGCAGTCGTCACACTTAATTTTATATATACCTGTTTTTTCTAAATTTGAAACTTTATTTTTAATTTTATTGTTGAGGTTTAAACCACGTAAAGAACTGTCAAAGCATGTGCCGCACTCACGCATCAAGGCAGAACCTTAGACAAACTAATAACATACAAATAAGATTGGGCAAGTAGAACAAAAACCAGTAACATCTCGCTCGAATATAAAATCGACGATGCCTCGACTTGATGACATAACCACTGACATGTATTTATAATATGGACTGACTACGTTCATAGAAATACACTGCAGAAAGTGAGCTCACTTCTATATTGCTGACTCTTTCGGTTTAAGCATCAAGTATCAACTGAGAGAGAAATGAAAATAAATAAAATAGTGGATTCGTCGAAATACATGATTTTAAATTAATCATTTAGGGATATTACTGATAAAAACTATTTTACCAAAGACATTATATTTATTAGATACGCAGAAGAAATTCTAAATGTTTTATTAAAATCACTTTCCGAACTGCGTGCTCACTTTTTCAACTTCCCGCTAATGATTTTTTCAGTGTTGGCACCGACGTAAGAATTCTTTTTGACATAAGCAATTGTTCCCACGGGAAATAGAAAAGTTAGCAGTCCATATTATATTCATCAGTGTGCATAACCAAGGGTAAATAAGCAATGCCTCGCTCCAATATAAAATTAACGATGTCTCAACCTAATTTAGGCAAGGCCTCAATTTTTTCTTAGAAATTTATTGGAAATTTTTTCCTTAGAATTGTTATGCATTATTGGAGGATAATAGGTGCTTAGGCGGACCTCTAATAGTTTTTATGAGTGTAGCAATGAGAGGTGAAAGTTTTATTCTACGTGCTGCGTCGATAACTATAAAAAATTATAAATAATAGCCACTGATTACTATAAATATTACAGTTTTCAAAAGTTATGTATTTAATAATATCTATTAACTGAACTCCACAAACTTCATTATATTACTGCCAGCGTACAATGATTCTAAAAAAGTGCTTTAAAAAATACTTCAAAAAGTACTCAGTACTTTTTATAGATTTAGTACTTAATTACAAGTACTTTTCATACATGCGGTACTTGTACTTACGCTGAAGTACTCAGGCCTTCGGTACTTGTACTTGTACTTAAGTACTTTTTCTTTGGTACTTGCCCAGCTCTGGTATATAGTATGTAAAATTCCCGAAATGTCAAGCTTTCTCGGATGAAAGAAAGAGAACATTCAATAAATTAAGTATTATTCTACATTTGGAAGTACCTACATTTTAGGAATAATAACCTATTCCACTTTTTCCAAGGTGGAGCTTTCCTTAATCTTATCAAAAAATACCTAAGCTTAGTAGCACAAAGTGCTGCCACTCACTTTAGGGAATTTTTTTTTTACTGTGTAGTCAGTGGCAGTTGCTTAGTGTGTGCTCATAGCACAGGATACTGGAGCATAATCGTTTGCTTGTTGACTCTAATTCGCAATTTCAGAACATCGTGAATGTTTCTAATCATTTTACAAAATTGTACTAAAGCTTTGTACAAAATGCAATATGGCAGTACCTTACGTACTAAATTGTCAAATTCATGCATCAACTTTTGAGATAACTATTGCAACACTGGCACTTTTGTAATTATTGTATTTCAAACGAATTTCCAAAATGTTAGTTGAACATGCACACAGGCGTTGAACACTTTTTTAGATGATATGCAAATATTTTTGTTTAACTAAAACAATTCTTGAAAATTTCAGAGTGCCAGAATCCTGCTCACATGAAAAATAAGTAATTTTACTTAAAAAAGATTTCTCTACATATCCCAAGTAACATAAGTAGACGTCTTACATAAATTTGATCCAAACTTATTAGTCCAGTCAGTATGGGTTTTTGCCCTACAACAGGAAGGGTAGTTGTGATTTTTATATATGTTATTTAGTTCCGGGCCCCGATGAAAAATGCAAGTTTCCACCTATGGGGGAGGGGGTCCGGGATTAAAAGTTACCAAAAATTGATTTGTTCAAAATAATTCCTCAATGGTTGATCCTACAATAAAATTGTAAAATTATAAATTTGAACAAGACTAAATTTCCTAAATTTTTTATATAAACATCTTATTTTTGTAAATCTGATATGTAACGAGTTACAGCGGCGGAAACATGAACATTCTTCCAAAAAAATGTATGCATTTATACTTAGTGTTTCGTACATGGTGGTGCATAGCACCAGAGCCCAATAAATATTTTTTTTTGCATTTTCTTAGTTGCAGGAATTAGATTTTTATTTTATAAAGGTTGTATAATAGCCACACGAAAACTAAAATGTTTTATTGAGATACCGCTTTTTCCTATTCCGTTCCGGAGCTAAGTTGTTTTATAAGGTAGCACTGGGAACTCTTTCCGAACCTCTTATAAAACAGTTTTGTTTCGGAAACTAATTTAGTCTATAAGTATTTTATAATAGTTCGAAACAAATCTTTTAAATGCCTTTTAAAACAATTTAGCTTCCGTAACAATTTAGTTGTCGTAGAATTTTGTAAAGAAAGATAATTTATAATTAAATTAGAACATTTATAAAACCATTTGGTTGCGACTTGCAGTGAGCAAGGGATTTCCCCTTTATAAAACTCGAAAGCTGTATTTTAGCTTTTATGACAATTTTATAAAAAATGGAAGCTATTTTCATTGGTATTAAATATTGTAGTAAGAACTATTCTTCACAAATACCAATTAACCTATGTAAAACTAAGTATTACTTATATGGAATGTACTTTGACAATTCCTATCCTGAAGATTTCACACGAATCTAAAATGTTTTATAAGAGCTGTAAAGTGAGGTGAAAACATTCGGCTATTTTATTATAAATAAAAAGTGAACATAAATTCCAGCGAACAACATTTTACCATTTAACTTTTTCGTTTATTGACATTCAAACATTTTTTGCGAATAAAACAAAAAACTTTTATGATTTCCATCTTAATTTTTATTTTTTTTAAACGATTTGGAACTTAACATTAAAAATACATTTAATAATAAATATTTATTTATGTTCATTTATTTTTAGAATTAAATAGGCGCGTTGTATTTTTTCGAGCTAGAATTATAACTTTTACAATAAAATTAAAGTTGCATGAAATTTTATTCCAATATTAACCGAAATTTAATGTTTAAACATTACGCAAACATTATTGCAAGCAAAATTATGTTGGATGACAAAGTCTGATTTAATAAATTATTTTTCCTGCTCACATATTTGTGGATTAAATTTATAATACATTTTTTTCATAAAGAAAGGACTACTACTAGAGCCATATTACACAAATACATATCATAAGTTTTAACAAATGACAACAGGAACACAACAACACACAACTTCTATAAAATATCTCCGCAAACCAAGTTGAAGATATTAGTGGTTTTATGAGGTTTTTTTTTAAAGTTCGCACAACATTTTTAACCACAATTTTAGAAAACAGTATGTTTTATAAAGAGCTGTGAGAAGTTTTTCACAAACCCTGTATATTAAAAAGTACAGGGTGTATGGCCACTTAAAGAACCCATGGCATGCAAAACTTCATGGCCTTTCAAACGATTTCTCGACCAGCCCTGTACTCTTCTCCCCTTATGGCAGTCTAAACTAAAGATACTTGTTCCCTTAGTGACTGAAAATTCATAATTTTTAAAAAATATCGGTATGATTTGAATAGTTTATGAGCTAATAACTGTTTAACGGCTACACACATAGGTATAATAGATCAAATTAAAGAGGAAAGTCCACAGTTTGCAGTTTTTATAAAAAAAAAATTACATTAAAAACCTTTTTGTAAAAAAAAGAGGTCAAAGTTAATAAAAAGGTAAGCAAATCCGAAATTTTTAGTTTATAATATTTGCATTACCTTGTAGGAAAATACATACACACACAATTTTTATAAAATGAAATTAATTCTACATATAAAAAAATAAAAATAAAAATAAAAATAATCCTTAATTTCCCTAATATTTTCATCGATACAACGTCCTCTCATTTCCCACTTAGGTAAATCAGACGTAAATATTAAGTAATCTCAACTTAACCACAATTAGTCGCTGCCGTAATTTACGTCGAATAGACGTAAATTCGACCTAAAAAAGGGGAAATTTTGCTTGATCATTAAGTTGTCTTATTTATTTTTTTTTTTTTTGCAAGAAGCTTACGGAAGGGCAATACGTAATTGATACCTCTTCATAACCCCCGGATCTCCTCCCTTCCTCTCACAACATATCCTTCCTAACTACACTTTTCTGTCCTCATCCCTTCTTTCTATACCACCTAACCTTCTTTTTATACCCTAGATGAAATCTATAGGGTATACTAAGTTTATTATTAATTACATATATTTATTTATTATTATTAATATTAAAAGTTATCTTGACTTTTGCATGTCCGTCAGTCTGTCCGTCTGTCCGTCCGTGCGCACCATAACTCGAGAACGGTACACGGACTTTAAAAATAAAATTAAGTTCGAAAATGAGACAAATCAGGCAACTCCTTCGTGGGGTTGCCATACAAAAATTTCGTTTTCCACTATAAATTTGGACACTGCCTGACAATGCGTTGATATATAGAGCTGAATTTTGGTGGATGGTGTTTTCATAGTAATAAGAAATAAAGTTTCAAAAATGGACTAAATCGGGTAACTCCTTCTTGGTGTTGCCATATAAAACTTTAGTTTTTTTTACATATACTGTGAAAACGATCAGTCCTAGACATTTTTATTGTACCAAAAACTTTTTCAGAATACTAAATTCTATAAAATTGGTGATAATTATTTTTTCCGTCCAACGAACCGTTCTAGAAATATATGCGAAATATCACTTCAAAAATCAAACTTTCATAGATCAGTGACCATAAGAAATTTTATACGGGCAATTCTAGCTTTTTTACTCGTTATTTCTATTCTCAATTCGTTTTCCAGAACTCCTTTCTCACCATGCAGACCCCTTCCCCTCTTAACCGCTAAATTTCCATCAAACTTTTCAATTTCACCATTCCATTTCCACTTCACTCACCTATTTCCATTTCAACACATCGGCCTTCCATCACCACTACCAACCGCCACCCTCCTTGCCACTCTGTCCCCCTTTCAACCTTACCCTGTCTCACAACTCCAATTTATTACACTGTTTCACCATTCCAATTCATTAGGCTGCTCTGGTTGACTTTAATTCCCTATTTTATTGGTATTCTTAACGGTCTAGACGTCCCTGCAAAGATATCCATAATTACCTACTGTTTACTGAAAGCAAAAAACGTGTATACAAATTGGACAAAAAACGGACGATCTATAAAACCCTAAAGATCCGTTAAATAGTGTACCCCACCTTCACGATCAAATCCACCATAAAATTTTAAAACAAAAACTGTTTCCATGGTCTAAAGAGGATCTTATAGAATGCTGATAAACAGTCGATGCCAGAAAAACAAGCCATCGATCACTAATCTGCTCCTGTTTTTCATTTGTTATTTTTTTCTCAGTGAAAATCTTTCATTTTTTATTTTTTTATTTCATCGATAATTTTGTTTTGATTTTCTTTATGGATGCGTGCCCATAGTTTAGCCGTTAGCAATAATCTTAACACGCAGAGTTATCTAAAAGTGTATAATGGGGCCGGGAAAAGATATTTAAATTTATGGTGTTGCTTTTGTCGGTATCACCCTACTATTTTGAGAGTTAAAGTGCTGAAACTAATCCCAAAGAGATTAGAAGGCTTCAATGAAAGGTTAACATAGGCGTCCGACGTTTTGATAGATCTATGTATGATTAGGCATTTGATCGCAGCTAAATCTGGATACGGTCGGTCGTTCTTGATGATGGTGGTAGTAGTAGCAATTTTAAAGCGATTGATAGTTTTTTTACGGATGATTAAACCGGACAAATCTTGATAACTTCTTGTAATTGATGAGTATACCATTGAGGGTCTAGTTTTTCTGATCTTTGTTATTGTTGTTTCTTTTTTTTCTTCTTAGACTAAGAAGGGTAGTCGATTGTATGTGGACATTGGAACTTTTCTTAACAGTGTTTATTGGAAAGATATCAATGTTTAAGAGAAAGAGGTGACACATGAAATTTTTTGTTGCAAAATTAAATATTTAAAAGATGCAAACATATTACAACTTCAGTAAAAGCCGGGTATGTATAGTAATCTTACACATCTCAAGCAACATTTTCCTTCTTTCTCAGGTCGAATTTACGTTTATTCAACGTAAATTAGGGCAACGCCTAATTGCGGTTAAGTTGAGATTGCCGAATATATACGTTCGATTTACGTAAGTGAAGAATGCTCGTCTGTCGTTTCCTTGCCGTTTATATTGCTGTGACCTGGTAGCTATGTATATGAAAAGTACCTAATTATACCGCGAAACGGAAATCAAGGTGGTTTTACCCTCCCCAGTATAGAGATAACAGAGTTTTGACAAGACTTTGACAATCACTTGACTGGCCGTACAGACGGCAATCTCCTTGTTCTCAGTATTTGAGTTGAGAATACATCATCCCGCTTCCAGGAGTCGTTGATTTGCACCTGGAAAACTGCGACATGGTTTTTGATGTTTTGTCCATCTCTATACACGATGGTCCTAGCAGAAACGGATTGCTCCGGTGTTTTCCTTTGTTTTGGAAGCATCAAATCCATCCATTCATCTATTTGACAACCCCATTAAATATGCAATACATTGATAACATATGTTTCGTAAGTAAGTTTAGTTCAGATGTCTCATATTAAGCCTTGACTGGAATATAGATATAACTTAAAAATAGTTCACACAACAATTTTTGCTTTTACGAGGGACTTATGTAAGAGGATGCTTCTCATTTTCTCATGGATGGCACTTTTGTGAGTCTTTTGAAAATCATTTTAGTTTTTTTAGTTTTTTTTAATAGGAACTTATACTTTTTTTGGATGAACCTATCGATAGAAATCGACCCAACAAAGAACTTATATCTCAGTATCTTTCCCAAAACAATACCGTGTCTACGATCAAGGTATTTGATGCAACCAGAGTCAAATGTCACAAGACAATTTGAAATGAAGTTCCAATGCCTTAGAAACATCTGAAATCATCTTCGAAACAGAAGTCTATGCAAAGAATTTAGTAATGACATCCATTAGTATTATTATTTGGTTTGGGTATGTAGACAGAGCTCTCGCCTCTCTTCTAGTCACTACGACCTATAAGATCTTTTATGACATTACCTGTAAGTGCCCTAGGGCATTCATTCCAACGTCAGGTCCTTTACAAATTCCATGATGTTCTTCGGGATTATTTTTGTAACATCTTCTGGTAATGGTAATATATTTTATAGGTATCATAGCCTTAAGATAAAGATACACGGTGAGAGACTTTTGGTTCCCAGATTTCCCGGTTTACAGAGACTAAAATCTCTGAAATGTTTACAGGGCAAGAGACTTTTGTCTCTGATACCAAAAAATTGGGTGTCCGGAGACCATAATAAAAAAGTCTCTAGAGGCACGTCTGCGAAGTTTATATACGAAATTTGAAGTTTGGTATCTAGAGATCTCCAGAGATCTTTGTTAATTGTCAAGTAAGAGATTGTTAGAGTTAAAGTGAAAAAGCTTAAAAAATATATTCTTGGTGTACAAATTTTATGGGATAAGCACAACAAATTTGAGTAATTTTGTTTTTGTTTTCAAAAATTTCAAGAACTTTTTTGACGAAACAAACTTTCTGCCCTAAATCCATTATATTAATTATTAATTTTTTATGACAATTTTTCAAACTCGCTTCACTTTATTCCTTTTCCTTTTCGAGTAGACCCACACTTAACTAATCACAAGAACACACAAATAGTTTCCGGAGGACCTGGAGACGACAAATAAACAAACTTCGGAGACCTGTTTATTTTAAAATACACAACAAGAGACCGGAGACCAAAAAAGTGTCTAGAGGCTAGGTCTCTTTCGAAATGTTTTGCGTCTACGAAGTGTATACACGGGTCTCTGGGTCTCCAGAAAATTTATATCTGGAAGGCAAGTCTCTCCCCGTGTAGCTTCACCTTTATGTTCAGCTGTTTCATCGTTTTCCATACAGAAGCGACAGGTCTCACCATCTACTTTATCGAACCTTTTAAGATAAATCAATAAGCCATTTATGAGCCTTAATTCCTTTCTGCTGAGCATGAGGAATATTTTTGTCCTCTGTTGCAAGTACTTTATGAACTTATTGGCTTACCTCAGTCTCCCAAAGCCTGACCAGTCCTGAGAGAGGGTTTTTCGAATAACCAGTATGCAGTCTAATTGCACTGAGGATGGTCTCCGTCCTACTATGCAAATGTAAAGGAAGTAGGTCCTGCATAGCCTCTAAGGCTGCAGTTGGGCAGGTATGCATGGCACTAGTTACTTCAAGAGATGCAACCCATTATAGTTTTTGTAAGCTGTATTTTATTTAGTTTTTGGCTATCAAATGAGTGATGCGTATGTGACTATGAGTCTTATAATAGATGTTTACGGCCATAGAGTCATTTGTGGTTGTACACCCCAAGTACTTCCAAAAAAGCATATTGCCACTGTGGCTTTCTTTAGTATCTTTTTGAACAGGGAATTCCAGGTTAATGTGTTATCTAAGTTAATGTCTAGATACTTGATCTCCTTTGAGAATTTCACTGCTGTTCCCTCTAGAAATGGTGCTATAAAATTTCCTTTTTCTCGTGCAAGGAACAATTACTGTCTTGGCGGGATTGGTTCGAAGTCACATTGTTTGGCACCATTCGCGAACTATGTTTAGGCCGTCTTGCATTAGATCGGATATTATCCAATCATGTATGCCCCTGATAGTAATGACCAAGTCATCGGCATAAATCTGATTATCATAGCCAACTTCTGTACGAAGATTATCGACAACCAGCCACCATGGTATGAGGATACAGAACCACCATGGAGACATCCCTTGGCGGCCCCTACTGTAATGGAGTCCTCCTCCAAGTTAGCTGTGATACTCGGGCTTCCAAATATAGCTTTTATTCACTTTACAAAGGAGGTCTCGATTCCTCTTTTGGTAGCTCCATTCTCAATAGCCTCAAAGGAGGTATTGTCAAATGCTCCTTCGATATCGCATTGGGCTGTCTCCATCCATCCATAAGGAAGCTTTATGCAGGGAAATCTGGGTCTAATTGAATATACTTGGTTATGTCGAGAAAAAAAGCAATCGAAAAAGAAAAGTGTTCTTCTAATCTTAACATTTTATTTCTAAACATTCTTGCAGATGTGTGTACATCCGTATCTGTAAATGTAAAACCATTGTGCAAGCATAGAGCAGCAAGCAAAAAATCTCAAAAGCAAAGCACTAGCCATCTAGAATCAGTTAATAAGATTCAATCACTTAAATCAATTATCTTAGCTCAAATCAACTATATACGAGCATGACTGCCCTTAATTAGAACAAGCATATACCCTAGTAATCTCAAGAAGAATTCTTACATCGTCCACAACATATTTCAGTCTCTCTAGCAACCAGTTACCGCATAATTACACAGTGCTCAAGAAACAATAACAAATTACCTAATCAGTCTCAAATGGCAAGCGACCTAAATAAGATTATAATGGAATTATTCATCCGCAAGCAAAGAGGTGCATATACGTTCACTTTCCAAACAGAATCGATTAAAATTGCTTGGAAAAAAAAACAAATAAGAATACATAACAAAAAAAAAAAAAAAAAAAAAAAAAATGCTAAAATTATTACCTCTTAACAGGAACCGAAATATTCTTAGACACCTTCGGCAACAATTTATTGCGCTATCAATATGGAATTAGTTGGGTAATAAACATCATTTTGAACAACAGCCAAGTTCAGAGGTGCAATTGGTATTTAATTGCCCCCGCCATCATATAAAATAAACGACGGCCTTGTAAATATCCATTTTGCACCTTGACAGATCTCAGAATATCACTGCCCACACTGCTGCTGGAGAATAGGTACGCGTGAGAAACTATGAAAATGAAGCGCTACATAATAAATAGCTTAACAAATCCCCGGAATCGATCGAATGATCTATAGCTTCTATATGCATGTCAAACATAACTCACCCAGACAGTTTTGGTCCGACTAGGTAATTTTACCCATATACGTGGGATATATGTGCTTCTTGGCATATAATAAGCATTTATTGAAGACCAGAGAAATTTCATTTTCTCACATCATGCGGCTTCTTATCGTTCATATATGACTTGAAAGGAAAATTTTACTCTCTTACAAGTTTTTTCTTATCAATTAATCTTTGAATGCGTGGATAGGAAACCATCCATCGAGAAGGTAGATCCATTGCCTGTGATGCCCTCACAGAGCTCCATAGGATATAATAAATAGCATAGCATCGGCCTTGTAAGTACGTGCGACAGCCTGCAACAAATTCACTGTAACTCGTGATAGCAATGTTAAGAAGCATAATAAACTTAAATTAGACATATATGTACGCGCGCGCGCGCGGCCTTCCACCAATCGAATACAAATCAAGATTATGCGCGCGCAGCTTAACCTCAAGCCAAAAAGTTTAAGTTACAGTGCGCAGACCCGTTAATGTTAGCAATTACAACATAAATCTGCTGTAAATTTGCTACATATGGTCCAAAATACAATAAGTATCTTGCCCGGAGGCGGTTTTAGTTCATTAATTTTACCAGCAATAGCTGTAAGTAAGGTTATGATTAGTGTAAATGTTCTTCTGTAAGTGCTGTCGAGGCGCTCTCCTAGTGCTCTCATATTTTACTGTAATGTGCATAATTTGCACGCCACATTTATCACTTACTGTAAGCCCATTAAATCAAATTAAAGTCCAAACAGAGTGTGTCTGTCAAGTTGCAAGTGGTAATTGGCAGAATAAGATTGAGTTAATTTCATGTAAAAGAGAAAATAGTGCTTACCTCGATGAGTGCCCGGGCGCAATGAGGAAGTCTGGGGTACTTTCTGGAGCAATGCATTTGTAATAGGTGTTGTCATGGAAATAAATGTTTTACTGGTTCTCTAGAAAAAGGTGAATTGAAAAACGATTGATATTGATTTAATTAATTGATTTAGTTGTTCAATTGGATTTGGCGATTTGTTTAACTTATGCACAGTGGTAGCTGGCGGAAATCCAAAAGGATAGGAAATTATGGAACACGGGGTATATGAAGGCGTTTGGTTCGGTAATTTATTATATATGACTGAAATTATTTTGAAGGATGAAGGAATTGGCAGTGTGAATATTGCAGCGATTTATCAGATCGGATAAGATAATTAATTGTCAGAATGGACTATGGAAGTAGTGATAATGCAACTACATAGACACATTAAATATTGCTGGGGGTATTCTATCGAATCAATATTTAATTTTTATAGACTCGTTACCAATTAGCTTACTTGTGAACACTCCAGTCCAGTGTGGTTAACGTAATGTGACCTGACGCTGCCAGATACGATTTGTTGAAATATTTTTTAAAATCTTTTCATAAATCAGAGTATTTCCAAATCTGATCACTCTTTCAAAGCAAAATTAAACCAAATTAATTTATTCCTGGTGAAAGTACATACAAGATTTACAATCATTTTTTAAGTAGGTACAATATTTTGTATATTTGTTCTAGAGATAATTGAAACTAGGAACAAAAAAAAAGTAAAATAATCTAAATCAATTTAGTCAGCTTCTAGTTAATCGTGCAGCTCCAATGCAAAAATAAATTTATTGTATAAATTATGCAGTGAAGAAGCAAAATTAACAATTTCACTAGCATTAAACGAATTGAATTGGATTGAAACCAGGTTGGGATCCGAAATGGATCTCTCGAACGTAGGTTACAGCAGGGCCCATTGTTCATCCTCCAGACTTATGAGGACGCTCTAACAATATTCAAAATTGGCCCCCAACACTCCTTTGCGGCTTCATGCAGTTCTTCTAAGAGGTGTGAGCCAAAAAATCTGTAACGTTTTTCTGAAAGGGCCGAACGGTGACAAACATAATGAGTCATAGTTTTAAATTCCTTTCTGCATCCTCTGCATACCGGATCTTCAACAAGCCTCATCCCTGGGAAGAGATTGTCCGTAAAAATTGACACTAGAGCTCTCAGGGTTAGCTTTATTATTCCCAGTAGCTTTTACGTTTAATTAGGGTTGGGTATGCCCCATAGCTCCTTTGTATTTCTACCTGTAGGGTCATCCAACCAAAGGTGACTGTGTTGGCCAGTCGGCTCAAGCCGAGATAGTAGAATGTTATAATTTGAACGAATAACACGCAATGATGCGTAATTACTATATTAGTACAAAAACGTCGTGTCCTATATGGCTTGAAATCCGGGCGGCCATTCGGACAGAAAGAATGACAACCGGGCTCTTTGACGTATACAATAAATATATATTGATGGGTGCGTTCATCAACAGGAAAATAGTGTACTCTATTTGTGAGCTTTAACATAGACCACGGTGTTTTGGTGCGACCCCAATTTGCGGAAGAGATTTCCTCTGAGGTTGTACCAAGCCGAAAAAGTCCGCCTTTTCATTCCCGCTAATGTCGCTATGATATGGCTCCCAAAGTACCAGCACCTCATTGTTCCGAGAGTTCAGGATGGTTTTACATTCCAATACAAGTTTGGATGTTGGGTTTTGACAAGGCCATGACAGCTGCTTGGCTGTCCGAGCAGATTGGTAGATTGCAATCACCTTGTTCTCAGTATCTGAGTTTTGAAGATACCTTCCCGCTTCAAGAAATGCCTTAACTTCCGCCTGGAAAATCGTGTATGGTAATTTCCATATAAGGCTCTTTGCTAAAAACACCGCTCCTGTATTCTCTTCCGATTTGGAGCCATCTGTATATATAGGAGGGTCTGTCAATGGTTGAAGCACGGAATTTAATTCCCATTTTGCTCTATCTGGAATTTTCGATTTAAAGTTGCTCTTCAGCATAGTCTCGAAGAGGTGATCGCTGTTCGAGTCTATGTCAGGTACGATGGATTGCACGCATTCAAACATGGCTTTATATGAAACACTTGTACTAGTGTGAATTTAACTCCGATTGAGATGCAGCCTCAGTGCAGCGCGACTGACGCCCTCTTCTTGACTTGTATATCCACGGGATGTAAGTTGATGATGACCTCAAGAGCCAGCTAGGTGGTTGACTTGAGAGCGCTACTTATACTAAGGAGACACGATCTTTGAATCTTCTCCAATATCTTGCGATGATTTGCGAGCCTCATTGCCTTCCACCACACCACAGAACCGTAGGTTAACATGGGTCGGATGACGCTAGTGTAGATCTATAGGATCATGCGCGGCTTAAGCCCCCACTTTTTCCCTATAGATCTGAGGCACATCGCGAAAACTCTAAGAGGTTTATTCGCTCTGTCCTGAATGTATGGTTTCCAGTTTAATTTTCCATCTAATATGATGGGTAGATATTTTACCCTGTCTTTCAGTTCCAAACGTGTGGAGCAGATAAGGATCACGGGAATGTTCCTTTTCTTAGTGAAGATGCGTAGATCTGGTTTCAATGAGTTGACGCGAAGTCCTAAATCCGTAGCCCAGTCTATGACTAGTCGCATCGCGTTCTGCACCAGTCCGCAGAGTTCATACTCGTGGCGACCAAGATCACCAGGTCATTAGCGTAACATACTACTTTGTACCCCATCCAGGTGGGTGTTAGCAATAAATCATCCATAATGAGCACCCACAACAAAGTTGATAAAATATCGCCTTGAGGGGGGTCTCTATGGACCCTCTTTGTTCTGCTTACCCCGCCCAGTTCGGCAAAGACAGTTCTGTTGTTCAACATGTGTGCGATACATTTTTTAGTGTCCTGTTCACTTAACGTTTCGTTAGCGTTACATTGATCTTATGTAGAAGGACGTAGTTAAAGACACCTTCTACCGATAAAAACAGCTAGCGTAGATTGTTTAAAGAGGAAGTTCTTTTCAATAGAGTGGATAACCTCGTGAAATTAAACGCATTAAACGCATACTACAAGGTAAGATATTAGCAGAAATCCAAAACCTTCGCAGAATATATTTTCCTCAATTGCATATTGTCATTATCACAACACTTCATACTTCTGTTCAAGGTTATCCCTAAATTGATCTTGTGACATTTCTTCATATTTGCAAAGGGACAGAAATCGTACGGTAAGGGGCTATAATCTTTATAATCTTTTCCCGTGAAATCAATCCAACAAAGATGCATATTACTGGATATGGGATCCATGTTTCATCAATGGTTACACAACGCTGCAGAAATTCATTTGGATTGCGTTTGAACATGATCCGAAAACTGCTTCGATATATTCGCGCAATTTTTTCTCATGACCAAATATTTATGCAGAATATGAAAAACACGATCGTCTGAAATATTTGCCATCTTAACGATCTCGCGTGACTTAAATAAAAACGCGTAGCACGCGAATTAAAAAAAAAAATAATAATTAATTTAAACACAAATTAGAAGTAATAAAAAGGGCTACTTAAAAAACCGACAATGAAGTTTTTTCTACTTCATTAAAACGATTTTTACATTCAATTACTGACATAGGCTAAAATGGTAAGTACCTCAACTATGCCGATGAGATTTTCTTAATGAAAAAAAAACAAAAAAATTACATACTTGAATAAAGTCACGTACTTAAAGAGAATTGTGTGGGAGAAATAAGTGTATTGTCACGTACCTCTTGCCCTATGCTTACATTTCTCTATATTTTCTTTTGGATCGGAAATTCTTGGCATGACATAACATGTGTTTTCAATCAACGGGTGTTTAACATAATATCCTGGATTTTATTGACTGGCCATCTCTTCAATTATGACTCCATTCAAATGTTGTGGGCTTTCGGAATCATTCGTACTTGTACGGCCCCAATGAACTTCAGTGAGCAACTTCTGCACTATTCCATGTGAGTTCCAATTTTTTTTTTCTTTATTTTTCGACGCAAAAAGTATTGCTTTAGCCAAGCACAAAGAATTCACTTTTTCCATTAAGACAAAGAAAGGACTTTCGAAATCTATCAACAGTTTTCTTTTAGACAAATCTACTTGAATCTTTGTGGGTATACCCAATAAGATGGCAAATGTTTAAATTAAAACTACCCTTACGATTTCAGCGCTATCTGTTATCAAAGTCATTGACACCAAAAATCAGCAAGTTTTGAAAATTATTTCTTTCAATGAACCCCTGACTAAAAATCTTTATGTCTGAGCGCCCGACAATGAGAGTGCCGTTCATGATGAAAGCTTTTCACGGTAGTAAAAGTGGATGGATTTACATGGGGTTTTCGATTTATATTGAGTCGATGGAAAGTTTTCCGATGGTGTAGAATTTTCTAACGTTTTGGGGGAATTTGGGGTGGGGGTGGTAACTACCACCATAGAGAAAACAGTATCAGAGTAGAAAACTGTATGTTGAGAATTTTGCCACGGAGCTTTTCGTGCGTGATTTTTGGTAGTAAACATGGATGGATTCACATCGTCTTGTGTGATGAGAAAAAGAGGGGAAGAGTGGAGAGTCGAGAGTGGAGAGTCAAATTCAAATTCAAGCCATTTAAGGGTTAAAAGTATTTAAGATATTACAATCTTTTGATGATACAAACTTAGTTGGTAAGTTTCAAAGGCAAACACTAAATTCATATTAATGTTAAACTAACAAAAACAAAAAACTGAAAGACTAAAGCTACAAAGGATAATAGCTAAAAATAAGGAAAAATCATAAAAAATGGATATAGCAAGGCAAAAATATGTATACAGGGCGTTTGCCACTAGGAGGTCAATAGAGCATGAGGTGATAGTACTCATCTAAACGAACCAAAAATTGTATGGCAATTGTAGGGCAATATCAACCATTTAGGAGTTACAGGGTGATTAAGAAAAAAGCTAGTTTTTCACAAAACACCCTGTATCTTAAAAACTACACGGTGTAGGATCACAATTAAGAGCTCATTGTATGCAGAACTTCATGGCCTTTTCTAAACGGTTGATATTGCCCCCCCCCCCCCCCCTGCCATACAATATTTGGTTCGTCTAGGTAAGTACAATCACCTCCTGCTCTATTGACCTCCTAGTGGGAAACACCCTGTATAGATAAAATCAGCAAAAAATTAAATTGGAAATTAAAATAAGCAATAGTAGCACTAATATAAGTGCAGGGAGGGAAAGGGCATACAAAACCGGAAAACAAAGTAATGGAAGAGAAAGCGATAAAAATAATGAAAACAAAAATAAAAACGGAATAAAAATGTAGTTGTTTCGGAGGTGAGCACGATGTTAGTCCACCTGACCATCATACGAAACCAGATGACGAGTCAGAGTCGTAAGTTGAGAGTGAAGAGTCGAGAGTCCAGAGTGGAGAGAGAGAGTGTATAGATAATTGATGACTTAAGAGTAGAAAAAAATATTTTAAAATAAATAAATTTCGTAAATAAATTGCACTAAAAAGTAAAACTTTCTCTGTGATATACCCAAGAAAAGTTTTGTTGCAAAATATGAAACGCTAGAACTCAGATTAAATCTTAAAAGTTTGGGCATGAGTTGCAGTTAGATAATTCTGATTATACTTTTAAGATTAAATCTGGGTTCTAGCATTTTTTTTATTTTGCAATGAAACTTTTTAGTGTAATTTTTTATGAATTTTTTTTTTACAGTTTTTTTTTTAATATATTTTGTATTTTATTCATTACTGAATTAGGCCTGTCCGACTTCACATTTTGACATGTACAGTAGTTGTGGTACCAAAACATGTACGGTCCCAATGAAACAGCAAAAAAAGTATAGATACTATTACGTACTATTCCTCTGGATGCAATGAGAGTGTTTGTGTATATTTTGTGGACTTACAGGAACATTGACATTGGCAGTACTCCAGGAGGGCGAATTTTATTTATTGTTAAGGTCGAAATTGGCTTTGTTCATACATGGATATAAATGTTGCAAGAAACGAGATTTGGGCTGTGTTCAGTGGACCGGTTGCACCCATAACCATTTCAAAGCTCTAGAAACAGAAAGTATGAAAACGTAGAAGCGGTTATGCACTGATTTCTGTCCAATTCGAAGTGGTTTCGAGCAGTTGATATTTGAGCATTAATCATGTATGTACATGTCAAGATCAATTCGGGTTTTTCTATATGAAAATAAGTTTATTAAAGTTAAAAAGTTTTTAAAAATAAAAGATGAACAATGAATAAAAGAAGAACAAATTTCGATAAAGTTCATCACTTGTGTAAACTCAAATAAGACTCTGAGACATTTTAAGCTTATCCTACTTCTATTGCAACTTAATCCCATAATTTTTTTATTCGAACTTATTTGGAATAATTTTCATATCAAATGCACTGGGTGCTTACGAATACCCTCAAGTTTACTTCTATCCAAATCTCGAAATAACACAAATGAGGATTCACAAAATGTCAATTTCTGCACAAGTTGTTTCACGCAACTAAAATTAAAAATGTTTATCTCTAATTTAACAGCTTTTGAGCTCCTTGGAACAAGTCGGAGTACAACACTTTTAACCGCACTAACATGAACATTTGATTGCTTACTACAGCAGTGACTTATGCAGGTGGTTGCAAGTGCAATCGCACCGCTTCAAACCTCTCAAAGCTGAACACACTTTTACGTTAATAAATGCTGTTTTCTGTATAAGTTTTGGTAGATAGCAACCTTTTTACCATTCTATACGCATATGTTGTGTTGGTAACCTCTATTAAAGAGGATTGTTCCCATCCCCGTATATGTATATATAATTACCAAGTATTTTCGAACTCTAATTGGAAGATCCCTAGAACAGCTTGAGATCCTAGATATTCAAAATGTTTTAGCAGTTAATACATTTATATGATCAGACCACATTATCGTAGAATTAAATATTATTGTGATTATTATCACGAGAGGAATCGGGGCATAATAATATAATTTAAGGCACATTCAATATATCAACACATTTCTTGTGAATTTTATTTCGAATTAAATTGTTGCATTTATCCCATTTGAAAACTCCTTGCAAGATCTAAATTGGTATCATGAAAAGAATCGCAAAATTTATTCTAGACATTTCCATGTGTATAGAGTTGTATATTATCTGTATAGTCAATTATCTTACAAAATCGATTCTATTTAAGTCAACAATGTAAAACCAAAACAAAAGATGATCCATAATAGACTCCTGCGGTATACCAGGCAATCCACACAAGTGTTTTATACTACATCGTAACGAGTTGTGTTCTTTAACTTATAACAAGACAATAGGTGGATGTGATCTATGCTAGGTCTAATATCTTCAAAAAATTCTAACAATGTAAAAATGGTTTTTGTGAAAATAATTTTGATTTACAGATAAAAGCTGAAATCACTCTTCTGCCGATACATAGTCCTTTGCAAAATATTTGATAAGAAAATTCGAATATGATAGGTCCAATTTGAGAAGGTTGATTTTCTTTTTTTTAGGTCAAAATGTTAAGTTTGACATGGGATGGCTATGTGTAGCACCCAGCACTACCTTTCAAAATTCAAGCGCAAAACTAGACTTAAATTTCGCAGTGCACATTCTGACAATTAATAAATTTTACAAAATATTCAGGAAATAGGTGGTGCGTAGAAAATTTAATTTTTTTTTTATCTTTCAATAAGAAGACATAGATTTAATATGGATATGAAATAAAATTGAGGAGCTATTCAAAACAGTCGAGAAATCTTCCAAGAGCGGCACTCTTTAATGGGGCTCCAAACAATCTCCCAATATTTAATAATAGCAATGGATATAAACGTTATTCTAAAACTTTCTGTATATTACTAAAATCTTAAAAATGCTTGGCTTCTATGAAGAAATGAAAGAAGCAATTCTATTGAATGTGTATTAATTTACGAGATATTTCCTACATGAGGACGAGTACTAGTATGGCTTAAGAGACAGGAAATGGGAGATCTTTCACTAACCATATCAGTACCATAATTAAAAACAAACGTAAAAATTCACCTTTCCATCTATATTAATTTGATGTACATTAACGTAGGTAGGCATGCTGCGCTATGGACTGCAATTGTTTGAAAAGAAGTTATCCGAATGACCATTAAATAATAAACAGAAATAGTCTGCATTCAAAATGATCCCTCCAATCAGATTCACAAAGAGTATAAGGCAAGACAATGATGTAACGGTTAGACCAAAAGTGTGCTGACTTCAGCTAAACTCTGTAGCAGAAAATAATTACCACTCTGCATTCCAAAGGATAACAGAGCTTCTGTTTTGTCCTTCTGAAAATCTGAAAGGAGAAGAACATGCCAACAATGAATATTATGCAAAATGTTGGATGGACACTTCGTTAGAGTCTTAGCTAGAAATTATTATTAGTATCGGGAAAGAATAATTTTTTAACTAATGATTAACTTAGGAGTTTTGCTATAAAATAAATTCAAAGCAAATTCAGTCAATATGAAATTTAACCGAGTTTGCTGCCAAATTCGCAGCTCGAGACTTGAGTAGAATTTGAATTTATTTCATAGCAAAACTCCTATAAAATGTTAGTTTCGCATAGGGCTAATCTTGTTACGTATTCAAGTAAATACTTGGGATATCGCCTCAAATATAATTCACATTTAAAAATTATTTTAAGTGCATATATAAAGTCAGCTGGGCTGTTACTTTGGCGTATACGGCAGGCAGGAACCTAGCCATACTGATGAGTATACAGTTTCTGCTGATATGAAACGCCATCATTTACAAAAAAAAAACAAAACTTTTTCGAAGATTTTTCGGAGATTTTTCCTCTCAATGATTAATTTGTCTTGCAAACAAAATAATGTCTCAAATTTGGCCGACATCTTGAACATATTTTCTTTTTCAGAATATTTTTCGTCTTAGTCAAGAGAGTACTCCAGGAATTATCGGTTTAGAGCCAACGTGTGCGAAGCGAATGAGACTCTTTTTATGTGGAAGTAGTGAAGTTAGTGAAGGTGATGTTATTTAATCTCATTGTTCGGAAATTATTCGCAGAACATAAAAATGTCCTCCTAGCCGTATTGTTCTTTTGTCATATACACTTTTAGAATCAATTGATATATGGCTACTTCATAAAGAAAGTTTCTTCGACTATGTATTTCCATCAAGACATTTCGACAGAATCCAATTTAATTTTTTGTCACCCCATCAATAGCACTAACTTTTCCTGCCGCCACACCCTTTCAAGAACCAGATCAAATTGATTTACCCTAAGGAGCACGTGTCCTTCTAAAAGGATTTCTTTTCCTCATTATAAGTTTTTTCTTCAATGTGTCGCTCATAGCTCTATGTATGTAACTTCCTTGGACTTCTAAGTATCTTAGGTACAATCCCCCTTTAGTTTACGACAGAGACAGCCATCATAGGGGATTTTCGGGGGATTTATTAGAAAACTGCTGTTACATGACCTTATTCCTTGTCTTTAACTTTTTGGGGTACTCTGATCCGATGTAATGAACGACTAACTAATCTGGCGGCTATTAAAATCTCGCTAACCTTGCCCTTTGATGTATCATGGAATCAATAAATTCTCGAAGTACTGGATTTGCGGACTGGAAATTTTATGAATATGTTAAAGCGCCACAATCATTCAAAGATTTGAGCTGCATTCAATCTTAGTGCGGAATTTTATTTCTTATTGTTTTCATATGACTCAGAGGTAGGTTTCTCCTTCCTCCAAAAAAAAATGCATAATCGAGTAAAGGAAATTACATTCATTGAAAGATTGCAAGTGTTTTTCCAGTCAGTGCAGTTTTCTTATTTAAATTCCATCTCCATTTGGATTTTCTCTACGGCAAAAGTAGTGTGACCCATCATCACTGAAACAACCATCGAGATGGCATTACAATAAGTCTAAAGGTCAGTAGACACTGCCTCCTTGCAATAGGAAACGAGATTTTGCGTTAATCAGTTTCAGTCAAAAGGAAAACATCTTCGTCATTTCATCATGTGCTCAACTCTTCTGTTATGCATGCAAGAGTCTCTGAGAATTTTCTATGTTCGAAAGTATCCAACAACGTCAATGACTTAAGTTTGAAAAAGTCAACAAATGTCAGGGACAGACACAATACATACATACATACTCGTAAATCCATCTGATGTTGCCTTCCTCATGCCCTTTTTGTCTAAATTATACGCTTTTCGCGCTAAGCGGTTCCAACGAGCATTTAATATGACCACAAAATGCAAATGAATCAACAAGAAGGTGGCGAAAACGCATTTTATGGCGGTCGTAAGCTTGAATTGAGCACCATATGTCTCCCTTTTCAGCCGTCAAGTGGCAAACTTATTTCCTCAGTGAAAGCAATTAATCCCGATTTAGACGTGCATATAACGAAGAAATGCTTGGAATCTTGTGTCAGGTGTCAGTGATATGAGTGCAACTCTTCTTTAGGCATTTCTGGTCTTAGTTATTCAGCATCGGAATGAATTGTGCTTGAGTTGTCTTAGCAGAAAATAATGCGATTTAATAGTAGTTTTTGTCAAGGTTTCTCCTGACTAGAGACGCCTGATGTAGAGTTTTTGCTTTTTTGTTTTTAGTCTAAGCACTTAAGTAACTGTAGTTTGCATATTTTGAATTTCAAACCTTGGGCTGGTTGTATAAGACTTTTTATGATAGGTATTTGGTTTGAAATTGAATACTCGTACTGAAAAAATTTTCAAGTACAAGTTCCAATACTGGTACTTAATAGTTTTTGATTAAAAAGTCCAGGTGCTGGGACTGGTACTCATAAGTCCCATATAGAAGCGTAAGTACTTTATAAGTATCAAAATACGCATTTACTACAAATACCACAATAACGCGAAGTACTTCAGCTTGTATTAATTATTTAAATACGCCTTCTAATGATAGTGGTTTAGGAGCGTGGACAGAGGTGAAGTACTTCGCGTTATAGTGGTATTTGTAGTAAATGAGTGCTTTGGTACTTATAGGGTACATAAGTTTATATACGCTACTTATAAGTTCCAGCACCTGGACTTATACTTTAAACGTTTTAAGAACCAGTATCGGGACTGGTACTTAAAAATTTTTTAAGTACCAGTACCGATACTTGTAATTAAAAGATTTTAAGTTCAAGTTCTGGTACTTATACTTGGAATTTTACAGATAGTATACCTACCGAATTTATCATTCCGTTTGTAATGCACAGAAATAATGATGGTAGAGCAAAATACATTGGACACCAACGCATAACATTAAAATTTCATTTGATTTTTGCATGTCCGTCTGACCGTCCGTCTGTCTATCTATATGTAGGTTCTCGTGATAACTCGAGAGCACGCTCACTTAGAGCACTAAAATTTTGCACATGGGTTTTTTTTTTAAAAGCAAATTTGAGTTCGAAAATGGCATCAAACGGGCAACTCCTTCGTCGGGTTGCCATACAAAAATTTCGTTTTTCACTAAATATTTTGGAACTACCTGAGAACGCGTCAACATAGGGAGTTGAAATTTGGCATATGGTGTTTTGATAGTAAGAGTAAATAAAATTTCAAAAACGGATTAAATTAGCCAACCGCTTCTTGGTGTTTCCATACAAAACTTTGGTTTTAACTACGTCGACGACATTGAGAGCTGAAAGTTTTTACCCAGCATTCTCATAAAAATAAAGTAAATAAAATTTCAAAAATGAACTAAACCGCGTGAACCCTTTTTTATGTCGCCATGCAAAACTTTTGGTGTTCACTTCATTTAACTTTTATTTTCATCGAGGGTACAAGCCTGTCTCTCTTCCTCCCTCTCACTCTCACTCGCTCTCTCTCACTCGCTCCTCTCACTCGCACTCTCTCTCTCTCTCTCTCGCTCTCTCTCTCTCTCTCTCTCTCTCTCTCTCTCTTGCTGTGTTCTCTCAAGATTCCCACTTTTATTATAATTACCACTAAAAATGTTAATTATTTAATTATTTTGATGAGATAATTAGAAAGGATTCTTTTTGAGATTCTCCAGCTTATTATAAATGAGTTTTTTTTTAGATTAACCCGAATCCGACTTCAAGCCACATTTCTCAGAAAAACAACAAGGTTGTTTTCAGATTTTTTTCTTCCTGCCAAGCATATTTCTGTGATTACTGGGGTCACACTTAGGACTATACTATTGTGTTATTAAGTCAGAAATCGTTTTCTGTAGGATTTTAAAAATTAAATAAATAAAACACTCTCTGGAATATCGTTGAACACTCCAAACGAAGCCAGGACAATATTGACAACATTGTTGTCCTTCCATGACATCAGTACCGAGATTCAGCTAATTTGTGAGTGATTCACTTCAGTCACTTCTTTCACTCACTTTTGAAAATAAAATGATTCCTTTAAAAAAGTGAGTGCGTATTTTCGAATATTAACTTCGAATGTCATTTTCACAGCTTTTTGGCTTTTTTATGTGTGAAAATGAACACGGCTGCGAAATATTGTCCTCTAAACATTTTATGCAGATAATAAGGGAGAATATAATATAACATATTCTAAGAATTTAATTTTACAGCTATTTTCTCCCGTGCATTGTGGTCCCTGTGCACTAACAAGCATCCCCTCTAATACATTATAACTTTATTGTAGTCCATCAATTAGAACTTTCTAGTATGCAAATGGGGAGTTACAATTTATTAGTGATAATTAATTACTATACGTACTTACCATTTCTAAAATAAAATCGCTGCTCGATGATTTCAATCCCAACTCACCGCAAAATTGATGGTGAGTGAAGTGAGTGAGTGGATTTCTTAGCAGAATCAAATTTGCAGAAAAGTGACTCACTTCACTCACTTTTTGCCAATTTCGACGTAGCTGAATCTCGGTACAGGAGTACTCCAGTTTTATCAATTTTGCTGGATGCGCGCTTTCAAATATATTTGCATTTAGATGATCCATAATTGACCGCTCCTTCTACATTTTGTCTCCATTGTTCACTGTTTTATTGGAATCCTCGAAGTGAAAATATTTGTCAATTTTTCTTTTTTGCAGGAATTGCGGCACATAGCTTTTGCTTTTGCTATAGTACTCTTATTATAAGTATGCCGATAAAACAAAGGTTCTATTTAGCTTTTGTTTGCCGCGATGTATAGCGTATTTCTTGCACTCCTCGCAAATGTTCAGCATCAAGTCGTTATAAAAAAATTCAAATTGCTCTTACGTAGGTCTTTGCAGTTTTCATAATTTGGGGGCACAAAAATCAAGATCATGACTTAAGGTTTATTATTCTTCCACTTGAAAACGGTGTCCGTAGCGGCTTTTGGAATTTGGAACTTTGTTCTCGATGGCTGAACTCTACGTAAGTCGGGAATTATGTTGGTGTCTGTCGTAATAACGGTGTGATCGCACTCTTTAAAAACTCTTTTCTGAATTACCAAGATGTTATTCGAATAGCGGTTCACTTATTACTAACGAGTCCTCCAAATCGCTCGATTGGTGACAATTTTGCAGTTTCCATTGCTTACTACAAACATTGTCCGCGATACCTGACGAATCTTCGTCGGCATTATCCTCTCCGGTCAAAGTATCTGTTTCTACTTCAGGTGACTGTTTGTATATTTTCGAAAGTTTGTCCTCGTCCAGCGTGATCTCTTCTAGGTAGTCAATCATCAGGTAAATGTCCTAGAAATATAAAACCGGTTTGTGCATATGGATCAAACCAATAAATAAATATTTTCAAATTACCTCTTGTCTGGTATAACCATATGGCTGGAACAGGCTGCTTTCGTCTGCCCTTCCATCTGCGGATTAGCTGAAAAATTTTACACATCTTGACCTGATGCGGTTTATTAAGAGGACACCTCACAAACAACATTCATCTTCCGGAATATAGAATACGTTTCGCTTTCGATCTTCGAAATCTTCTCTATCTTCTCTAATATCGTATTCCTATTGAGGAAATTATTCCTTTCGGACCTCATATGAGATACCCCCAGGAGATATTCTGGCATGATGGCAAGCAAATAAAAATTTGATTCTTGCGAGTAATAGGAATATGAATCGCAGGGAGGATAAGCGCATTTATAATACAAAATAGATACTTCTCCTCGATAGTTTATCAACTCGCTATCTTACCCTATATTGCTTATTTTTAAAACTGAATCCATTCTTCTCGATATCCTGAAATTCAGTTACGGAGGACTCCAAATACTAATTGACTGGGGATGATTTTAAATATTCGTCGTACGCACCAAATTGTATCCAAGATATTTATGTAATACAGTACTTTCTTATAAATTAATAAGTCAAAAATTATACTGCAGACTAAATTAGTAAATTTGAAAATTTAGCAAATGAAAACAAATAATTATTTAAATATAAAAAATAAAAGAACTGAAAGGAATAATAAAAGACTAAAGATTATGTGACCTTCTAAAAGTATGCAAATATATGCGGGTAAATTATTCCAAAGACGAATCAACTGAACAAAGAAAGAACCCTCCATGACTCGTTTATAGAATCTGGTAATAAGAATTTTTCGGTGTCTTGCTGAGCGCAGAAATTGTAAGCGATCATAAAGATATCTAGGTTTGCGTGAGGTAATAAGGCCGAAGAGGAAGATCAACGCTCTGCGATGCAAGTATGTCTGCAACATCCAGCGTAAAAAGGATGTTCTATAGGATGTGACGTGATCATCCATGGATAAACCGAAGACAGCTATTCTACGTTCACTTGTAGTATCTAGGATAAGCAAAGTTTCCAAAGCAGAAGTGAGACAAGAGGAGAACCTTGACAAGTCTTTCACGAGTGCGGATTGGTAGTATATCAGCACACAACTACAACATCCGCAGACCAAAATAATTTTTTCTCAATTCTGCGCTGATAAAATCTATTCACTTTAAATTGGAATTCATCATAACTCCAAGGCTCTTAACTTTATCTACATACGGAAGGGTAACAAACTGGTGGAAACCGCTCGGGGTCAAAGCTTGGGTTGTGTATTGGGATTGCAGGGCATTTCGCAGGGTTTAACCTTATATCATTTTCACGAGCCCACTCAGATAAGTTTGCTAGGTCCTCATTAATGCTCCCCAAACAGTTCTCCATAAGGCCGATAGAACTACTATGGTAAATCTGCACGTCATCCGTATTCAAGTGAACCTCTGAGAATTGGATTTTCTATGGCAGATCATTTGTAAAAAGAGGGAAGAGAAGAGGTCCAACAATAGAACCTTGTGGAACACCTCTATACAGTGATAAGAGACCAGAAAACTCACCATCCACTTTTACTCGTTGCTTTCGATTTGACAGCAAGATCATCACAAGCCTACAGGCTGAACTAGAAAAATTGAAAATATTTTTTAGTTTAGATATAAGTTTAAAATGGCTTACGTTATTGAAGGCCTTCGAAAAGTCCAGCAATATCAGTATTACAAACTCATCGTTGTCAAGTACCGCACGCAAATTGGAGGTAACGCATAATAAAGCAGTTTCGCAACTGTGGAGGGAGGGAAAGCCCGACTGCTAGGGCGATATCATTCGATGTTCCCTTAAAACGGTATTCAATTCATGAACTTTTCAAGGGCTTTTTCCAGAAAGCATAACAAACTTACCGGGCGGTAATCAGAAACAGTAGTAGGTAATTTATTTTTGGCAATCGGAAAGACAGTGGCCACTTTCCATGAGGAGGCAAACGTAGAGGTTGTAAGGCATGCATTGAATAGAAGCAGGATTCCATTTTGGATACTATGAAAAATACTTTTAAGAAAGCGTGGAGGTAGGCCGTCTGGTCGAACAGCTTCGGACTTTATAGAAAAAATGTCCATGGACAATTCATCATAATCAATGCACCTGAAAGAAAACGAGTTTAGTAACTCTGGTGCCGTATAGTTTACTAATGATTGTGCCAAAGTTTCGACTGTGGCCCCTGCCAATGATTGTGGCCTCGCACAAACTACGCTAGCTTATTAGGATGAAAATTGCAGCAAGCCTTATCATTATCGCATAGCCCGTACTTTTTGAAGTTACTCCACAGAAGCCTTGAGCCCAAGTTAATATTAAGTCTGGATTGAAAGTATTCGCGCTTCGCTTTACAGATAGCAGACGTTACCCTATTCCGTGCTCTTCGATAAATATTTCGTATATATTTTATCACGTGATCTCCTATAAATAAGGTAAAAATACTCCCTCTCCTCTATCAGAGAGTGAATTTCTCTGGAGAACCATGGATTACTAGTGGATCTTAAGCATTTAGTTCTCACTGGTGCATATTTATCCAAAATGAAATTCATAAAACCTTCAAAGATTGCCAGATGATCATCAATCCCCTCCAGAATTTTTATCATCCTTTTAATATTTCTTCAGCAATAAAAATACAACAAAGCTACCATAAATTTCTCGTATGGAAGAGATCGTCACCTTTTCATCTGAAGGATCTATCGTTCAAATTTTTGCTGGGTGGGAAGATTTTGGTGAGAGTTCGTTTGGTATTTTAGCAGGTTAGTACAATGGGTCGCCTTGGCCTCTGTGCTCAGGATCTTTCGTCCCCTTGCCTGCAATTAAAAAAACAAAACAGTATGATAACACTGGCAGGATTTGGGTTAAAGCAGATCGACCACTGATAATCCAACTCAAAGATCAAAATAATACGTTACCGCGCAACAGCATCTTTAGTCATAAATATAAATATCCTCCTATCTCTATCACTCAAACAAGGCGCATACATAACCTGTTGATTAAGAAATAGGGAAATCAAAACCTTCCATTAAATATCATGGCACAAAACCAATTGACGACGACTAGAAATTAGGCACTAAAAGACGACCACTCAAGTACATCCAGTGAATAGATCGATTGACCTGCATGACCTGCACGGTATTGTCCATATAGATTAGAGTGCCCGGTGGTATACTCTAGCTCTCTAGGATGATGATGATAGTGACGTGTGATAATCTAACCTTGTGTACCATAAATTTATATCTTCCAGGCGATACGTGAGTTAGCTAGACAAAGGTAAAGGCCCGCGGGAGGTCTAAATCGTGTTCTGTTTATAATTCAGACAAAAGACTCCGATAGAGTATCCCGGCCATCATCACATATGCATGAATACAGGTTACCACCTATGGACTGACCCTCTGCAATAATTTAATTCTCTCTCAGTTCTTTATATGGCACCATAGAGAAAAACTTTCTTGTTATTGTTAATAGATTCCAGAAAAGTAATAGTAGTTAATCGATGTGTGTTTTTTTTTGTGCTTTATTTTCTAAATTTTTGTTTAATTTTATTTTTCAGAACTTCCTTGCAGCAAATGCACAGTGCTGGTGGAATGCTCCTCTTACAGCTGCTACACGTGCTCTCCGATATGCTGGACATGTCGCACCTGGATTGCTACTTGTAACTGCTGAACCTTGTGCTCTGGAAGTACTTCGTGGGGCATATGCAAGAAGTGTTTTGAAACCTCCGGCGACTTATGTCATCAGTTCGGTCGGTAAGTACAAAAAAAAAAAAAACGTTTTCTTTTTTTAATACAATGCAGTTTCTCACCACTACTACTACTGCTACTGATGCTGAGCTAATCTTTAATTGTTATCTTAAGTTTTCTCATGAAATTGACTTTGCTTTGAGTATATAGTGACATCAGCAAATTTTTGATCTAATTCTCATACACCGATGTCATTAAGCATTGTGATATCTTTCGTGTTGCACTGAAATCGTTCTATTTATCCCAATTCGAAATTTTCTCATGACAGTGCTACTATGGTTTTTTTATTTTTTTTTTATTTTTCATAATTCGCTGAGAAAACCTTTTTCCTATTGCCAACTATATAAAAATGAATTCACGGTTTACTATAAAACTGAAATATTGCCGCCTCGAGATATTTCTTTAAAAGTTTTTCACACGGCCAACTGGAGATAGATGAATACTTGAGGCTTTGATAACTGCTCAAAAGGCAATAATTCAGTTACTTGAGTCTAGATTAGGGTGCAATTCATATGATGACGATGAGCAATATATCTTGAGGTGTTTGGTATTCGTTTTCTCTCGTTTTTCAACGTCAAAGTTACTTAAAGATAAGTTGATGAGAATCATGCACCGAATAGTAATAAATTGTTATTTCAGTTTTTATAATTGCTGTGATTACATTATTATTGTTGTTTTTTTTTTTTATTAAATTCCGGTTGTTTTTCTATTTTATAAAGTGGTGAGATTATGTGATCGTTTATCCGTAGTTGTGAAAAACATAAAGAAAGTCAGATTATCATTTATTTCCTCAAATATTACACACTGTTATAAATAACGAATTGAAAACTTTAGCCTAGTACTGAGGTCCACGCTAAACTAAATTTTCATATAAAATTTAGTGCGCTAAGAGCTATGGGTGAAAATTTATCCTGAATTTTTTGCGAGACCAGTACTAAGGTTTTTTTGTTCTTGATTAGAGGTGTCACCACCAGTAAGTCTCCAATCAATTTAACTTGAATTTATTGGCCCGGGTCTTTCCTTACTATCTACGCTAAAAACATTTTTTGATAGACTTTGAGAAATGTCAACAACGAAAAATAAAAAACAAAATATGGAAAAACATAAATACAAAAGAGTGAGTCAAATAATAAAAATGCTTCTTCTTCTTCTTTTTTTAGTATCTCACATCTTTGAGTCTCCACTGTCATATTTTAGCTGTTAAAGATCGCTACATGTTCAAGCAAATCGTACGTCTTGCGCATGTCCAAGTCGTGAGATTTGCATGAGCATATGTAGAGAAAGTCGGAACTTGAGTTGAAACTGAAGTTGGGTATGAATAAAATCGGCTGAAACTATGTTACGGTAGTACTGTCGAGTGAGTACTATTGGACGTGAAGTCCATTCTGTCAGTATGAACTGACAGTTCACTCTGTGATCAGCGTTGACATACAGGGCAGCACGCTAGCATCTCGGTTAGTGCGGGAAAGTTAGTGGGGTGGGTAATCCAATCCTGCTGCTGTCACGAACCATAATACAAAAAATATTTGTGCCTTCAACAAAAAGAGCAAACTATCCAGTCTTGAAGAGACCCTTAGATCACTTACCTTTACTTAAATTGAAGACATAGTTGTTATTGTCTTTAGTTGTGACCCATCCGCCCAATGACACTGTGGGCAGTATATTTACAGATAAACTGAAATGTGAAAAAGCAGAGGAGCGGACCTTTTTGACCATCATCCTGATAGGGTTCCGAGAGAGTGAGAGGAGAAACAAAAAAATCTAACACTCTATCATATTGCGTACCGTCTGTAGGTTTATTCGAATGGAAAACATTGCCTCCCTATAATAGGTGTAGTACCTTGCATTTACACTAATAAAGGGTTTTCCAATAAGAGGTGTTATTTTAATTAGCCCGCTATTTCGGTAGATGTAATTGGAGCTGTCGTTTTTTCACATTTGACAAGTAGAAACTACGCCATTAATAAAAATGGAACGATACACGATTCAGCAATGCATTGAAATTATTAAAATTCACTATAAAAATGGTGAAAATGTGGCAGAGACGATTCGTAAAACTCGAACATTTTTGGGTCGTCGTGAAGCACCTTGTCGGACTACAATACAGAAATTGGTAGAAAAATTCGAGCTGTCGGGACAAGTTAGTGATGTGAAGAATAAAACCCGTGCACGTCGCTCAAGAACAGCCGAAAATATTGCTGATGTAGCCGAAAGTGTTGGAGAAAACCCTGGTTTGTCCATTCCTCGTCGTTCTTTGGAATTAGGCATTCCACAAACGTCATTACACCGTATTTTGCATAAAGATTTGGGTCTTAAGGCTTATAAAGTTCAGTTAACACAAGAACTCAAGCCGGCCGATCATCAACAACGTCGAGTCTTTGCTGATTGGGTCCTTGAAATGCATGAAAATGATCCGGAATTCCATCGAAAACACATCTTGAGTGATGAGGCCCATTTCCACCTCGATGGCTTCGTCAACAAGCAAAATTGTCGCAACTGGGGCTCGGAAAACCCAAGCGTTATTGTTGAAAAGCCTCTCTATCCTCAACGTGTGACTGTTTGGTGCGGTTTATGGTCTCGCGGGGTCATTGGACCTTACTTTTTCGAAAATGAGGCTGGAGCAACAGTTACGGTGAATGGATTGCGCTATCGACAGATGATTAATGATTTTTTATGGCCGGAATTGGATGGTATTGATCCGGACAACGTTTACTTTCAACAAGACGGCACTACGTGCCATACAAGCCATTGATCTTTTACGGGAAAAGTTTCCGGACCGTGTTATCTCTCGAAGAGGTGATCACAATTGGCCACCGAATTCTTGTGACTTAACACCTTGCGACTTCTTCCTTGAGCCACGTGAAAGAGAAGGTCTACGCCAACAGCCCAGCGTCGATTCAAGACCTCAAAGATGGAATTCGTGAGGCTATCGAGGACATAGGGCAGCCACTTTGCGATTTGGTTATGGAAAATTTCATGAAAAGGATATGGTCCTGTAGGCGTGGTCGTGGTGGTTATTTGGCTGATTGTATTTTTCATTATTAACGGCATACCTTCCTCTTTATAACGAAATAAAGATCCGATCATTTATCTAAAAAAATGGCATTTTTCTTTGAATATCAAAATAACACCTCTTATTGGAAAACCCTTTATAAAATGTTGCTTAAGTTCACCCCCGTAGCGTGTTAAGTTCATAATTCAACTTATTCTAATTATAAATTCAAAGCACTTTGATTGGGCAAATGTAATCTACTGGAATGAATGTATAAGAAATATAAAGCAATTGGTAATTAAGAAATACTGGAGGCAATTCCAGACAGTGAATAGTAGCTGTTCCTCCACCAAGGCCTTCTTCTGGAGCAACTGTGTTCCTGTAAATAAACTTGAAAGGAGGAAATAAACAACCCGAAGAAGTCTGCAAGGGATTTTCTTTACACTGCTGTACAATAGTTCAACTTCTTGAAGAAGCAAAACTATAATAATATTATTATTCTTTGGGCATATATGATAGGGGGGCTTCTTACAATAAGTAATTTTAGCGAAAACCTTGACGAAAAATTCCACAAATATTACTAATGATTGACGGACGATAACCTCCAGGATTGATCTCAGTTTTAATTATTAATCTGCAAACCTGATTGTCCCATATGGTATCCTTGGACCTCGTAAATTCGCAATTGTTACTACAAACTGGGATTATTCAGTTACTTCGTTTGGACTAGTTTTCGGGTTTTATGTTCGTAAAAGCATAGTTATTGTAAACTTTGGACATTTTTCATAATTCGTAACTGACATGCGTTGTACGGTGGCCTCCTATATACTTTGAAAATCCTGGCTAGCATCATTACGCTGTGGGGCCCCGAGATACCTGAAATTCTCGCAATCCAGGTCTTAGTGAAAACGTCTTACAATTGTCGCTTTTGCTTTATCTCTATGCTTTCCGTCGCTTCTACATGAACTCAGAGGTGCCTATATGGATGACCGCGTGTTTAGTATGTACGAAGGGTCGTCCTTTCCCGGACAATTAACAGATTTTAAAAATTACGATACCTGTCTTGATGTTTTGTTTTTATTTTATTTCTTTTCACTTATACACAGCTGCGCACTTGCTAGAGCAAAACTGTTTCCTTCTAGGTTTCTTTACTTATGCATCTAAGTATTCCATCGTCATTCCTCCCATCTTAACTTCCATCCACCTCTTTGTTTCGCCACTGGTATGGTCCCTCTTCGGTACATTCTTTTATATTGGTTTCTTTTTACTGGAAACTATCCTTTTGTACTTTAACTTGAGATTTTACGAGAAACCTTTTTCACTACAGCTCTTAACCAACCAAAAAAAACTCTAACACCGTTTTTCACCTAATCTTCTCCTTTTGACTTTTTCTCCGGGGTATGTCCCAGCCAGGGCTCACTAAAACTGCCTGGTATCCGTAGCAGCACAGTCGCGTAGTGCAAGACTATGTGAGCATTGCTATGCTCTGTCAGTGGCACAAGTGAAGCATACTGCTTCAGGCAGCACGGTGCGACCATAACTATTGCGTACAAGCAAATCTTACGACGTTGCTATAGAATTGATTTAGACAAAATCGGATGTTAACTTTTGCCTCCATACGTTACGACTTTTATGCAGACTTTAGTTCAATTCTAGAGCAAGCTAGTCAGCAAAGTTTCATTCATGTCAGATTTTAATTTCAACTCAAGCTCCGACTTTCGATATATATGCCCATGCAAGTCGTACGAGTTTATAGCAAATCGTACGATTTGATTGAGCATGTGTAGCGGCTTTAAAAGAACGGCTAAAATATAGATTAGAATGGACCTCAGTACTGGGATTCAAGTCGCAAAATCTAATACAAATGTCAAAATGACATTTTGACAGTTCACTAAATGTGAGGTTACATTTTTTTTGTGATAAATTAGTAAGGTACTATTAAAATTGCTAATATTCTTGTGTATAAAACTTCACAGTGATTGCCATGATACTAAGTCGACGTGCATTAGAGGTTGGACGTGTCTTATTAGCTCCGAAGTTTTTCCCAATTATACGGTCTTCAGCACTTACCTTATGTATGTTCTCATTAGGCGAAATCCAGCCAAGGACGTCGATGATTGATAGATTTTGGTTTTGAGTGGCACAAGCTGTTCCGAGCAGGTAGGGAATGAGTGGAACTCAACGACCGCTCCGGACGGCCTTCGACCAGCAAGACAAACGAAAATGTGTCGCGAATGAAAAATTTACTAAACAGTGATCGTAGGATGAGTATCAAAATGATTGCTCATGACTTGGGCACTCCTTAAACTCAAGTTTTTGAGATCGTGACAGAAAACTTAGCCATGAGAAAAGTGTGTGCGAAGTTGGTACTGCGAAAGTTGTCAGAGGAGCAAAAGGCCAACCGGAAAGCGATCTGCCAGGATCTTCTTCATCATGTGAATGAGGACCCCGACTTTTTGGACAATGTAGTGACAGGTGACGAGAACTAGGTGTTTGAATACAACCCGGAGAGTAAGCAGCAGAGCTCAGAATTGCACACCCCTTCTTTCCCATGCCCCAAGAAAACACGAATGAGCAAATCCAAGCAAAAGTCCATGCTAATTTGCTTTTTTGATCAACATGGAGTCATCCACAGAAAGTTTGTATCACTCGGACAAACAGTTAATGCAGTTTTTTACATGGAACTCCTCCCAAGACTGTGAAAACGCATTGTTCATGTCCGCCTAGCCATCGCCAACAATTAGCGGTTGCACCTTGACAACGCGCCGAGCCACACAGCGTTCCGCGTAGTGGAGTATCTTACCCAGCACAAGGTGGCAACGCTGCCTCAGCCCCCCTTTAGCCCGGACTTGGACCCACCAGACTTTTTTCTATTCCCGAGAATAAAATTGATGCTCGATTGAGGTAGAGGCCATGACGAGGGAGCTAAACAGCATTCTGGTTCAGGCATTCCTGAAGGCGTACGAAAACTGGAAAACTCGTTGGCAGCTGTGTGCAGATGCGAAAGGGTTCTATTTTGAAAAACTCTAATCGTTTGTACTATTCTCATGATTAAATTTTTTTTACAAAAATGAGTCCAACTACTTTCAGAATAGACCCTGTATACAAAACAAGTTTAGGTACTTCTTATTCCCCACCTGTCGTAATCAATGGAACACAAATTCCAGTTGTCGATTCCGCTTCTAACTTGGAAACTATTTTCTATAGAACTCTTCCCTAGGGCCATCATATTAATGCTCTAATTAGAAAAGTAAATGTTGAGTTTCGTTCACTATAGTTAGGATGCTTCTCGTCCCCCTATTTACTTATGGGTCTTGCTATTTGAAAGCTAAATACTGCAATCAAGGTGTGTTTTTAGTCTCCGTCGATTTTACCATGTATCTTCCTACGCCAACTCCATCATTGGTTGTAGCCTTATGATATATTTCAAAAATCGCGTTGTTATTTAATTGGCTAGGACTCCTAAGTTTTGGAACCCCAGCTATTTATATCATATATTACAGTTTGTGAGATCAAGTCGAATTACTACTTTAATAGTGCTTAGATATAACTGTCAGGCGTCAGCTCTTCATACAGTCCATTATTCATTATTATTTGGAATTCTCTGGCAAAAATTTTGTGATAGTTGTTTGAGTCAGATACGTTTAATAATTTTAAGTGCAATGGTCTCAAGCACTTCAAATCAGTCTAGTTTTTAGTTTTGCATTGCAAATAAGTACAAGTTTCCTTTTTTTTTATGGCTTAGTTCTATTAGTTATTGGATAATCTACTTACACATTAATCTTGCATTAAAATAAGTTTTTAAATATTTTTGTATAAACCAATAAATACTTAAATGTAAATATTTATATTATCAGTAATCAATATACCAAAACTCAATTTAGGTAACATGTGCTGTCCGGAACTGGTCCTTGCTTATCATATATCTTGGGAGGCAAATCTCTTCACAATCAATTAAGTAAAACTACATAAATATTTGGAAAAGTGAAATGAGAGTCATTTTTTTTTGTATTTTCTCCTTCTTAAAATTTATTTAATTTCTTCATATCTACATAAAGACTATTCTTATCTTTTGAAGTAAAATTTAATTGCTCAGACAAAAATTTCGCAATCCTTTCACTCATCTCTTTTGAAACAGAACTGACAAATCGTGAAAGTGCAATTTAAATTCTCAATTTTCTTACTTTGGGTAATTCAAAAAAAAAAAAAAAAAAATTGGTCTCTCGTGGACCACCGAAGACGAAAGAATTTTCCATAAACTTTTATGCATACAGGTTAACATTCGAGTTTTATTAACTCTTTTATTTACGACGTTTTCATAAATGAAAGAAACCAAATTTTCTTGTCATATTTATTTGTATTAATTTCAATTAGTTGATTTTATTTATTTATCAATTATTTACTGATTACTACCAAAATTAATTACATAGAAAATTTTAATCAAGCTAAATATGAAAGATATGTTTACTAATTGAATTGTTTATTGCTAATATTAAATTAAATTTTATATTGATTGATCTGTATCACCTACAGGCTATTCCTAATACAATAAACAAGACTTCAGAAAATTGATCCCAAAAATTCAAAATTAAGAAAAAAATTTACAAAAACAATTCTCATGGGGGCAACCAAAATCTCAAAATTCTCCAGTAACAATTTCGATGATATAAGGAAAATGTAAACTCTGCGTTACTAATTAATTGCAAATATTATAAAAAATCAATTATTTCGGAATATTAGCAAAAATGGGTTTTTGAAAAAAACAAGTAGTTAACTTACAAAAATTTTGAATTTTTTCAATTCTTACTTCAAAACGGATAAGAAGAGAAAAAGTGATTGAAAAAGTTATGAAATGACAAGTTCTAACGATTATCTATCTAACAAATTTTAAAATCATCAGCATATAAGGTGTATCGTTCAGAAGTTATATAGGGTAATTCATAAAATATTAAGAGAAATATTTAACCCTCCTTTCCTAGCGCTTAAATGTAAATTTGCTTTTAATAAAAACAGTTAAATAAATTTTGGAAAGAATACGGGGGGATAATCAGGACAGGGATTAACCATTAAACAACCTAAGCTTGTGCTTAGGGCATCAAGAGAAAAGGGTCACCAAAAAAGTGGGCATAGAAAAAATTTAAGACATTTTTTAAACAAAAAATTTTATGAACAGCTAAATATTTTAGTACCCGTTTGACTTACCGGATACTTAGAGATTTTGTTTTATTTATGATTTGTTTTGATAATTTAATAAACAAACCAGAAAATATTGTACGAAATAATGTAAATTAATACGCTTGTTAAAAGCAGCGTGTAAACGTGATAAGCATTTGCGGATAGTTCGCACTTCTTTTCTTTCATACATCGGTAATTCATATTGTTTTGACTCAGGTGCCAAATGCCCCGAGTCACAAACCCTGAAAACAAAAATTTAATCAATTTAAACTTCATTTAAAATTCACTATTTCAAATTATCATAAAAATCAATTAAACATAAATTGCATCTTATTATCAGACACACATTCCATTCCCACGATATGCCTACTTGCCTAGATACAGTGTCTTCTTCCTCTTACCATGTAATGTATTTATATTCCTCCAAGTTGTACATACATACAATTATTCTTGCCGTCTTAAAATTAATATTTTAAGACAACGATAACTGGCATATCAGGTTACAGTTTCTTGGTGCAATTGTACTGCATCAAAATTTTTCACCTATTCTCATGTACGTTTTTTCTACGTCGTGAGAAAGCAATAAAAAGGCAAAAAGCATTTCAAATATCGTGGAAAACTGGGAGCAGTGAGCCTAAATCTTGAGGTGTATGTTTTTCGACCGTCATGCAAGAAAAAATCGGGAGCTATTGAGAAAAATTCTTTCTTTAAAAAAAAAAACACTAAGAAAATCTGAATTTAAAGCAAGGTGTAAAAGGTTCAATGACATAATAAATAATTAATAAAACTCAATAAAACAGGAAATAGTGAATTTATTTTTCTTCTTATATAAAACTTCTACGCACGTGGTAGACTCTGCGTTTATTCTTTTCACTTTCCCATCTCAGTATTGTTCAATTGTAAAAAAAAACACTCGCAACACTCCATTTGTACTTTTGGTTCTGTGCGTACAGATACAACTATTACTACAGGTAGCTTTGAACATCACAGCAGCCGTAGTTTTATATTACAGTAATATCGATTTCCATTGATCAAGTTTTCTAGCAGAAGTGTTACACTTTTCTTGCAGTATTACACCGAAATCGTTCCATTGATCTGCACTACTAGAAAAAGTGTACGTCAAATGAGTCTGGTGCTACACCGGAAAAATCGGTGGTGTTACACCGAAAATCGCACACATCTACATGTGAAATGTCACAACTGAATGTCATTGAGCATTACATATCAATCTTCAACTATTACTCTACCAAATTCATCCGCAATTACGCCAAACAATTTTCATAATTTTTACGTTATTTGTGATGTTATTTTTTTCAGAAAATTTCAATCTGACAAATTACACGGATATCAGCTACTATTACATTCTCATCGCGTCAAAAGTTGTTCCATTGAACTCGTGTTTTACTGATTGACGCGCACTTTTCTTAAAATATCAATGGAAATCGACATAAAATTAGATTCAGTTAACTAATGTCGTTCTCGTTTGAATATCAGTGTATGCTCTGGGGATCAGACAACCCCATTGAATCAATTATTTAATGACAGCTTTCTTTAGTGTAAGTGAATCCATACGTGGAGGAAATAGCTATAAAGCAGTCAGAATTTCATATCAACCCTTGTAAAGAAAAATAAATTCAAACTTCCTGTGTCGTATAATAATTTTATATTTCAGTAATAAATATGTTTCCATTCAAAAATAAAAAAAAAATGTGCCTTAATTATCAAGAAAAAGAATAAAAATCAGTTCAGTTTTAAGAGAAATGGTTATAAAGCCATTCTAATTAATTAATTAATTAATAATTTACGTGTATCAGTCTGAATGTAGTTTTTTTTTTAGTTTAAGAGGAGTCAGTACCAAGACTTGCAAGTTTCATACATTTTTCAATGCAAATTTCTGGCAAACTATTTGTACCAGAATAATGATTTATATCTTAAATTAAAGGTAACGAAGAGGTCTAGTAAATAACGTCCAGAAAAATTTAAAAAAATGTATTGGAATGGAGATATTAGCTCGGAAACTTGTAAAAAATGGTAAAAATTGATTTTTTTCAAATTCCTCTCAGTAGGTATTCTCATTTCTTTATATTGTGACTATTTTCGAAATATAAAGCCTAAATCTAGCAAATAACGTCGAGTTTTTTCATTTTTAGTGGCGCGTTTTTTAATTGTTGAACTCTAATAGTACTTGTTTTTTCTCTCGATATTTCACAGGCGAGAAATTGCAACATTTCGTTGAAAGTTGTAGAAATATAAAGCAAAATAGCATATTTAACAAATATGTGCAAAATAAAATTTAGGAGAGTTCATTCTCGTTAAAAATTTTCAATTTCTTTGAACTACAAATTTTCATTTTCGTCTTAAATTGTCGCATGTTTGGTTTCTGCCTTTTACGCTAGATGTCTCTAATGTGACTTATGGTCTAGGTCTACGCTAATTTTATATGAATTTTCATACTTTCAGGACACAAACCTACGTATAGTAAGTTTTATTGCCTACAGGCTCGCTGGTATCTAAATTGAAATTTTTGCTGAGTACTGACTCCTCTTAATACTTGATACTGCCATCTTTGTTGGAAATGACTACAAAAATGCGATCCGGCATGGAATTTATCAAGCTCTGTAGGGTTTCGATGGAAATGGCGCTCCAAGCTTCTTGAATTGCTGCTTTTAATTCTAAAACGTTGTTGTTGAATTGACGACCCTGCTCGTAAACTTGACGCGATAGAATTCCCCACAGATTCTCGATCGGGTTTAAGTCAGGACTGCAAGCAGGCCATTCCAAAACCTCAATGTTCCGATCCTTTAGCCAGTCTAGCTTTATCCTGTTGGAAGATGAACTGTTTTTTCATAACGTCTTCGGAAAAGGTAATTAACACTTCATCCAGGAGATCAGTGTAGTTTTCGGAGTTCATCTTCGATGAAATGCTACAAATTGGGGTTTTCCCTTTATAACAAAATTCTGCCCACGTCATTACTGTACCGCCACCGAAATTCCTACTTAAGCTAACTTCCTTATCTCGTCTCAAGTCATGTCAATAAAACTGGAAGCCGTCTGGACCGTCCAAATTAAATTTTTTTTTCATTGTTAAAAGCTACATTATGCCATTCCTCCTTTCATGACATGTACTTTCTAGCGAACATTAAGCGTGCTTGCTTATGCCTCTCAGTTAGCCTTGGTTTGGCCAATCTTTTTGTCCACTTAAGGTTTTGTGAATCATGTAAAATTTGGCGAACTCGTCTAGTTGTTACAGACAAACCTAATTCACTTTAAATTTTCGACGCAACCAGTTTTTCCTTCGCCGCTTTTTGAACGATTACATTTTTTAGCCTTTCAGTTATCTTAGGTTTTGATCCTGGATGCTTTTTTTGTTCATATTGACTTCCCAATTTGATGAAGTTATTTACCACGGAACGTCATCTTCCAATTTCACCTGCAATTTTTCAGTTTGACATTCCCAATTTGGACAGTACTTCAATTTTTGCAATTTCTCTTTCTGAAAGTTTCGGTCCTCTAGGCATAATGGTTTTTGTTATTATTTTTACAGAAATTATTTTAAAACTTAGTACTCAAGTAACATGTTAAAACAACTTCTGTTACAATTTTACTCACTAATCTGAAAATCCGGCACTGGCTTTATTACTATTTCCCTCGAATTACCACACTCAACTGAATTTTTCCTCCATTATCAGAAACGAGTGCAAACATGTTTCAGAAACTGTGAACAAAAATTCGGATTCACAGAACGATTAAAATGATTTTTCTGAGTAAATAGTTTGGTGGCTTTATAGCTATTTCCTCCACGTATTGATCTCAAGTAAATTTTCAGTGTGCAATTTTCCCTTTTTAGTTTGCCATCTGCAGACCCAACTAATTTTTTAATATTATCATTATTAAGTTAGATATAATATGAGGGCACCAAAATCGTCTCTGTGCTTACGGCCTCTAAGGACTTTAATCCAGCCCTAGGTATCATCTTTCGTTAGTCGGGTCTAAGATCCTCGCAGCAGGACAATTTGCCATAGGAAACAAACGAAAATAACAGAGGACAAGAAATCGGAAAATCTTAAGAAGAATTTCATCTGTGGATGAAATATGATTCATATACGCATATTCTCAATATCTCAATATCGTCTGACTGAGTATCCTATATTGTCAGTAGTGCAGCAGTTTGATAACCTTACATGCATATACAGAGTGTTTCCTCCATGGTAGTCCATAGAGCGGGAGGTGAATTATCAATTTTTTATTTGTCTAGGTGGGTACTAACCCACCTAGACAAATAAAAAATTGTACAGCAGGGGAGGGTCATATCAACCGTTTTGGAGTTACAGGGTGTTTAAGAAAATATGCTAACACTTCACAAAATACCCTGTATCTGGAAAAGTACAGGGTATGCGGTCACCTTCATGTGCTTATAACTTCAGCCGCATACACCTCTCCTCTCAGGAGGAATGGGGGTCTGAACTAAAAATTTTGGATTTTCTTACCTATTTTGTGAGATTAACCTCATTTTTTTTTTACAAAAAGGTGGTTAACATAACTTTTTTTATACAAATTGTAAACTGTGGACTTTAATTTGGTCTATTACACCTATGTCCTAACTGTAGGTGTTAGTTTGCTATTAGCTCATAATTTATTCAGGTCATACCGAAATTAGACCATATTTTTTGAAAATTTAGAAAGGTCTTGAAATTCTACAAAAAATTAGCTATTGACGGTTACCGTACACCCTGTACTTTTTCATATACAGGGTATTTTGTGAAAAAAAAAGGTTTTTTTCTTAATCACCCTTTAACTCCGAAAGGATTAACATGGATCCCACTGCCATATAACTTTTGTTTGCCTAGGTGAGTACTATCACCTCCTACTCTATGGACCACCTAGGTGGAAACACCCTGTAACCCATGCTATCTCGTTTTTTTTTTTTTTTTTTTTTGTTTTGTAAAGATTTTCCTATCTTTAAGCGTGTGTTTTTAGACAAAAATGCTTACGAAAAGGTACTAAGGTGTAACTGTCATTTCTTGTACCAGTATGACATAACCTCAATCAAGTCTTAAGTACATTTAAGCTTCAACGTATAACACGCAATACCTCGGCCCTAATGAAATTTTAATAACCCATCAAATTAACTGTAACGCAATCATGTCATTGCTAATGATAGCCTTGAACGATCTGCATTTCTCCTGTCTTGTTTCAAGTTGAATCTCGTTGTTTTCGCTTCTATGTCGTGTCTTTCAACAGAATATACCGACTCCCATTCAGTTACGCTGTAGACTCCATGTTCCATCATCAACTACCTGTAATCACCTTCTTCTACGTGAATATTCACAACAGATTCCGTTCCGTTTGTTATGCACATTTACGATGTATGTAGATCTGCTGTTCAATATTGGAAAGGTGGATTTAAAGAAGACAAGAAAAAAAGATTTTATGCAAATATTGTGCTAATTGCTTCCGTCGTTTCACTTTTTAGATGCGTTTTTCCATCGTCTACCGGTCTATGGCAACATTTATTTATATGGCTGTCGTGCTGGTGTTCGACGACATATAAAACTATGTGCAGTAAGTAAATGTATGTCTTGAGATGTCGTGATCATGGACCTTAAATGTTCTTTGCTTTCTTAAAGACGATTTTGGGCTTAATTGTTTTCTTCAAGACATGGCAAATGTTTAGTATGCTTACACTTGGTCGGCTGTGTACGCAGGCATGACAAAGTTGAAAGTTTGAAATTTATATGACTAAGTAATTAGTGTTCACGTGCATATTAGCTGTACTACATATGCGATGGTGATAACAAAACAGTTAATGATGCAAACTACACAGCAAACGTTAATTGTTGAATATCATAATGATTTTTATCAGATGGACTTTTATGTACATATTTGCATCAGCCATTTCGTCTGTACCTAGTTCATTAAGTTCCTTGGTGTTTACTAGAAATTGTGTTATTAAAATTTTTTCATAACGATTGAAGAGATGATAGTGGTGAAATTCGAGGAGTCCTAACTATGATCATACATAATAATGGGCATAGTGTTGTTTGGGTCTGAACATCATTTCCTTTTTAATTCATAATTTCAAACTAAAAGGAGTACCTGCTAAGTTTGGTAATATTGAATTGAATCTAATATATAATGAATGATGTCTCAACTGAACACATGTGACTTATAAATCAAAAGAAGAATAAAAGATGGTAAACTGTTCCATATCTTCATCTGTATTTACAAAAGTTTCACGAAATTTCATAGTATTGTTGCAGTTTTTTCTATTTGTTCTGATTTAAATAAGGTTACCTGATCACCTGGCCGAGCGGTCTCCAATGTGATGAGGTTACGTTTTGTGTGATTCCAAATGAACCTTAATCATTTGTTAGCCTTCTAGGCCAATATGAATTCTTCTGCCAACAATCCCAGTCGGTGAAGACAGGATCTTCCAGGATAATGCCAGCAACAGTAGTTAATGTCCTAGATATAGGCCTCCGCTGTTTAGGGGATTCCTTAGAAGCTCTACTAGAATTATCTACTCGCCAATAAAACAACACACGTTTGCCGGACAATTTCCCAATTTTTATTTTTATTTTTTCTATTTTTTATTATTTATTTTCATGGATTTTTATTTTACTTTTTAATCCTTCTTGACCGAGCGCGAACTTCTGACAGACAGATCGCCAACCAAACTTATTCCTCGTCTTCCTCTTTTCCTAAACCTATTTCCACAAGTATAATTTAGTTAATCTTTGCCAAAATCAATTCCAATTATTTCTTATTTCCAAAACAGTTCTTCTTCATAACTGTCAAAACTTGCTTTTATTTCTAATTTGCCATACCTGTCTAACTTTGTATTTAACTGGAATATTTCTCAAAGATTTCATTTAATGTTAATTTTCTAGATCTGTCAAACGTTTTGTTTCATTTAAATATTTGTCAAAACCATGTCAGCAATAGACTTTCGGGTTAGGAACATTTGTTATCCATTTGGGATATGTCACAATAGTTCATTTCTGAGATTATTGTGTTTCCCTATCTAGGCACGAGTCCAATAACATGTTCGAGCTTTGTGCTGCTACGTGTGGTTTGCCCTTTATTCGCGTGGTTTATTTGGAACCACTAGGTGTCGCACGGTATTATAGAAATTGCTTTGGGTTAAATGTCTACCTCTGACAGATCAGCTGACTGAAATGTCAAGGAAATGTCAAGTTCGGTGTCTTGTTTTGTGATAATCGTGACATTTTCTTAGAATCTCTGGGATGGCGAGGTAAGCAATCCTGAACAGTATGTTCAAATTTGACTTGACTTCATCATGCGGGATATAGATTCATGTATATATGCATACTATCAATGTTACAATGCTACAAACGATCAGACTATAGGTTTAATTAGAGCATCCCCCCAGTATCTCAGTTATATATCCGTTTACTGCCGAAATCATAAATTGGAATTACACCTCAACACTATCTTGCTCTTTTTTTTTTTAGTTTCATAGTTGCCTATTGACTTTTATAGCTTCTCCTTTCATATATAATCTACTACCTTACATATCGGCAGTTCCCTCACCCCTCCCTTCCAACAAAACCACAATATAACAGGTTTTTCCCTTAAGCAGAGCCATCCATCGCAAAAAGAAGAACTACGGCAAAAACCAAAGCATCTCCAAATCCAAATGCATTGCAGTTTTCATAATAAGCGACAGATAGCAGTCCCATCATTAAATAGCTACTACAGGCATATCTCTTAGCATAGTGAATAAAAATGATTCAAGAAACTGAAGCAAAGCCTTGGATACGGCTGGAGAGGATTTGTGTAGGCCCTATGCTCCTAAAAGGAGAAAAAACAAATATTTCAAGATAAGTTTACTCTATCACCCGAATTCAAACTTTCGTATATATATACATCAGCTATATGTTTTTTTGTTTTAAAAGGCAGGGAGACGATGGAGGTCAAGCCGACCCATTGTGCCAACCCGCTAAAAACCCTCTGTGCTATTAATAAAGCACATTAGGTCTAGTTGAAGTAAGCTCTTCAGTTCATCCACTCTCCTTCCATGAAATACAGACACTCCTGGCTTTTTACAACCCCCATTCTTGTTAGATGAGCGTGAACCTAGCTGTGATCGGTGATGATATCAACCACAGTTCTGTATTACTTCCCTCCAAGCCCCAACAGAGAGCCAGAGAAGTTCTTATTAGGCACATCGAGAAAAAGTGTATTCAGGATTGCCCATCGCTGCTTATGTTTCAGACGAACATCCGCTTTGATGAGAAACCTGATCGCCGATGCGGCAACGTCTACATCGGGTTGTGTTCCAAGGAAGCGAGAACCAAAGCCAGACCTGTCTAGAAGGTCAGCCCTTTCAATCCCCATAAGTGCCATGTACCCAGGAACGACTAAAGCAACATCTTGTTACTCTAAAGAGTTTAATTGTAATTTTATTGTAAGTCTAATATTTTGAGATTCCGCTAGGCTCCATGCTTGGACCGTTAATATTAAGTTGACATATCATTAAACTCACTTAGTACCGTAAGTTTATAAAGACCTGTAGTGAGTACGTTTGGGTGTATGAAAGCGAAACAAACCACACAGGCTTAAAAGATGAATTTACAGCTGATGCGTTTCCAGCTGGCTTTATGTTTTTAATAGGGTTACTTAAATGACGGATTTTTTTGGAAAATTATTTTGAGGAATACACCGATCGTTTTGTTGAAAAATATTTAATTTTTCATTTCATTTCTCGATGTTTCGGAGCCAGGTGCGGCCCTTCTTCAGGAGCACTATACATATAATAATTTTATACGTGAGTTATTAAAGTTTTTTAATAATTCTAAATACAAAACTATTAAATACCTTTTTCAGTTTGTTGATTAACAAGTTTTACATAATGTGACTAATACTACGGTTTTAATTTGTTCAGTATGTATTTGTAATCTTTATTTATTGGTTCTGTATTCTGTCTTAAGTTTATAACTTTGTTTTTGTTAATGTATATATAGCAAGCTTCTTTAAGTTCACGTTTTTTCTATAATTTTCCATGTCGAAGGAAAATACATGTCCTGTTTCCATTGCGTGGGATGCTAGTGCTGATCGTGGTGCTTGCTTATCAACATATGCTTTTATGTTGTGATAATCTGATTTTAAGCTTTTTTTGTGTTTATCCAATGTATGTAGTGTTGCAGATGGGTATATTCCTCAAAATAATCTTCCAAGAAAATTCGTCATAGCTTAAAAGAAAATTCAACGACTGCGATGACGCATAAAATTTTAAAAATTTTATATTTGTAGTTTCCATTTTAATGATAAGCTTCTTTCAAAAACTAAATCCTCTCTAGAAGCCTCAATTAATTTTTATTTTTGTTGTTGCTATTTTATTTTTAATAGTTTTGTTAAAATGTTTTTCACATACTTATCCAATATAAATGGCCCCGGATTGTTCTCCTAACTAAAATACAACTATTTCTTAATTGGGAGGTTTCCGAATATATATTAAGAGATAAAAAAAAGTAACTTTTAATCATTATTAAATGTTATTAATCCGCTTTTATCTAATATTTATTGCATATCTTTTATTTTTTCTGACTTTATTTTATCTTATATTTTATTTTTATTTTCCGCTACATTTCTATTATGGCATATTTTATTATTTGTATACTTTAAAATATTCTTTTTTATATAAACTGTTAACAAGATATAAATAACAAAGAAAAATAATAACGTTTCCACTATTTACAATTTATATTCATCCCGATGCTGTAAAATCTCATCTAATCCGTATCAAAAATTGATTTAGAAAAAAATCTCATAAATATTCAAAAGGAACAAATTATTTGCCTAATTATTAAAAATCAAATTAAATCTTTAAAAGGTGCCTGAGTTCAACAAAATCATACTTACTAATTGACTTTTATAAAAAGCCCATGGCAAACTCTGCGCTTGCTATACAAGTTTTGATTGAATTATTAAAAAAAAATGTAAAAAAAAAGGAGATATTTTTTCTTAAATCTCAACCAAATTATAGACATTACCAAATTGGTTAATCCAGAATTTAGTATCCAAGGGTAGGATTACGAATGTTGCCTTGAGAGGTTTATGTACTTTAATTAAGATGTCATATTTGGTAGGTCGAACTAATCGCATGCAATAATTTGAGAAGAAAAAAAAAAGAAACCTGAAAACATTTCAAGCAATTTGCACAAAAGATTTGCAAATGTGAATAAGCCGTTAATTAATTTATTTAGATTGAATACCATCATAGCAATTATTTTGAAATTTATTTAGTTTCGAAAATGAATATTTTTATCACTGTCTAAAACTAGCTTTTAGGGATGGATAATAAAAATTAAACGACATTAAAATAAAATTATAATAAATGCAATCTTAGTAACTAGCTTGATATAAACGCAATATACGGCGATTAAACGGTCTCTAAAAGCCAACTTAGGTTTTTAATTCCATAATAACCAATAGGAAAAGATAAAAATTATAATAAACTTTATGGATTTCTTGATTTTTATCTGAATATGGTTATAAAATTTAAGAGGGTTACCTTTTCAAATATTTTATTACGACGGTATTAATTAAGCAAAATATGTTACGAAAACGGCTATAATCTTTCATTAAATCACACTCGTATAAACTGGTGTTATGGAATTAATAGAAAACTTTATTTGAAATTCATTATCTCAAAAGATTGAGCTTGAAAAATTTATATAATTTTTAAAGGAATAATCAAAATAGCGGTTAAAATATTATCTAAAGAGATGTATAGGCGTTAGTCTCGCATTTACTACAACCTGAAAAATCTATTGTGAGTCTCCGTTCTAAATTATTCCCTTTCCAGATTAAGACTGTTAATAAAGTCTAGGATCATTCTGAGATTATGGTAGGCGATCAGAGATAACCATACTGATGAGATCTCTCTGATCGCTGGGTCGAAAATTTCAATCATATTTTTGCACTTACAAAATACCTTTTGTAAATTTATTGAAATTATTTTCAATAAATTTCAGTCTGTTAGACGAGAAATCTCCTTCATTGGTTCCACATGTAGTTTGGAGGATAGTCGTGTTCTAGGTGGATTAATCTCCGCCTGACTAATGCTTCGCAATTACAAAGTAAGTGATCTGATGTTTCATGAGCATTATGACAGAAGCGGCACGATGAAGTCTCCGCTAAGCCCATCTTGTTTAGATAATAACGCAAGGAGCTGTGGCCTGAAAAGAGCTCTGTGAATATTTTAAGCTCTGTTCTCCTGAGGATTAAGAATTATTTTGTTTTTCCATCAGAGGAGTCGATAAACATTTTTTTCTATCAAAATCCTTGTAGCATAGCCTATCCCGATTAAGGATTTTTGTTTATTCTTCCAATTATTTAGGGTAGCTCTGAGCTAATATTTAAAAATGCCATAAAATGGCTCTGGTCCGACAAATGGAGCTTCCGCTTCTTTTTTGGTTAGTCCGTCAACAATTTCATTGCCCTTATAGTCATAATGTCTAGGTACCCACATTAGAATAACTATGTTTCTCCTCGATACATTTTTAAGGGTTTGCATAGACCTTCAGACTATCCTTGACTTAAAGCTCTCAAGCCTTGAGAGCGGCTTGACTATTGAAAAAGATATTCATGGTTGAGCCATTTATAGCTCTTTTTATATATATTCCCAGTCCGACTGCATTGTTCGTTTTTGAATCGTCTGTAAATCACACCATTGATCCTTGCTGTTAGAATTGTTTAGTGGAACGCCTTTGTTGTCGCTCTCCCAAAACTACGTCAAATGGTCTTACAGAATCCACGTTGGGTATGATTAAATCAGATATTGTCTTCATTTGTTCGAATCATATATGTTTTAAAATACTTATATAACCAATCAGATTACCTGGCTTAAACCAGTTTTCCTTTTGCAATTTAATAGCACTGGAGATCACTTCCTTTGCTCCGGCAAATGTAGAGGTAGAAGGTTTAATAAGGCTTCCATGGCTGCTAGATATTCCAAGTCAAGGAAGCCGCCGAATTTTTTTTAGAAGAACTTCGGTATTTTTAATAGTTTTTGCCCATCATATATAGTTGACCATGGGTCTAACAACTGTGGTATGGCCAATACATCATGCGTGGGTTCAGAATACATGTTTTCTCAATGAAGTGATGACATGTGAAGAGAAATCCTGCAGCTCTTTTCGTCACTCTGGACAGATGCTAATTCCAGATAACTTTCTTATAGAGTATGACCCCAAAAACTTGAACTCGTCAGAAAATATCAATTCCATAGTATCAAGAAGTGGAGCGGATAGTGAAATCTTCGTTCTTCTCGTGAACGGAACTATAACCATTTTTCTTGGCCTTATGCTAAAGCCTTTGTTCAAACACCACATGCGGACTTTGAAAAGGGCGTTTTGCAATAGATCGGATGTGACCTGATATGCCCCGTATAGTTATCACTAAGTAGCCTTATAAATTATATTTCGAGTTGATCAATTTCACTAGGATACTATCAATTAATATCGACCACAAAGGTGGAGAAACGACTTCTCCTTTGTAAGCAGAGCAGTTACCTAGAGTTGTTGTTATCCACCTGTTCAATGCATGGAGTCTATTCAGTTAACTATGGAGGCTCAACGCGTTTATCCAGCAGCAGCTAATTTAATTGCATCGAAGCAGGTGTTATCGAAGGCTTCTGCTATATCTGCAAATACACCTAAGGCCACCACTTTTACTTCAAAAGCTTTTTCGAGATCTTTGATGATGTGTGAATGGCAATTTCAGTAGATTTGGCAGCATGATAAACAAACTCCTTGGTATAAAGTGATGATTTATATAAAATTTCACTTCAAATGTCGAGGATTTTTTCCATGGACTTAAGTAGAAATGAGGAGCTTTCCTTGGAATGATTTAACTAGACAACTAGCCCATTTTCCTGCTTTTCGATCAATACTACCCTGACGTCTCTTCAACATTGTGTAATCAACTCCGTGCTGTAGTATGGCTGGAAGGATGTCATCACGTCTAGTAGATTTAAAGGATTTATAATTTTAAATGTGCCAATGGCCTATCTAATCTTGTTAAGAGTGAAGATTCTCAGCCCAGAGCTCTTATTCCTATTAGAGACCCTGTAATTGTATACATCAATTGTGTCTGAAGTTCCTATTCGTTGATCGAGAGAAATCAGTTTTTACCAAGAGCTGACTGTTTTTATTTTTGTTAAATAAATTCCTGAAATACGCTGTACTGTATCAAGAGGAGTCAGTAGTCAGAAAAGGTTTCAATTTTAGATATCAGCGAGTCTGCAGGAAATAAAATTTACTATACGTAGGTTTGTGTCGTGAAAGTGAGAGAATTTATATAAAATTATCCTAGACCTAGACCACAAGTCACATTAGAGACATCTAGCGTAAAAGACAGAAACCCAACATGCCACAAACTTATATAATTTAAGACGAAAAATGAATATTTGCAGTTCAAATAAATTAAAAACTTTTCTCCTTTAAAATACAAAATACAAACAGATATAATTCAAAAGTTCTTTCTTTATTTAACTTTACTGTTTACTCTCACAATTCACAATCATGAATCAAATCAACTCTTTAGTTATCGCTAGTACCGTACTTCCAATTCTCGCAATCCAAATAGTTTACTTCGTTCACTTCACTGTTTAAAATAAGACTTGCCTCCTGGATGTGAGAAGCATCGTATTTATTCTCTACAAATTATACTAGAACCTTCCTAAATATTCCGTTCTCCGAACCCAAAGTTTACTAAGATGTCACTAACCTACAGTTGTTTTCAATTCCAACAGATGTCGCTTGTGTCACTTTGTTGCGCGTAACAATACTATTTTGCTTTGTATTTGAACAACTTTCAACGAAATTTTACAATTTCTCGTCGGTGAAAAAACAAGTACTATTAGAGTCAAATAATTAAAAAAAAGTGCCACTAAAAATGAAAAAAAACTCGACGTTATTTGCTAGATCTAGCCTTTATCTTTCCAAAATAGTTACAATCTAAAGAAATGAGAATACATACTAACAGGAATTTGATTTAAAAAACTTAAATTTTTACAATTTTTTACAGGCTTCCGAGCTAATATCTATTTTTTTTTAATTTTTGCCAACGTTATTTACTAGATTTCGTTACGTTTAATTTAAGATTCTGCTACAGAAATTCGCATTGAAAAATATACGAAACTTGCAAATCTTGGTACTGACTCCTCTTAAAGTTATCACTTTTTACTATTAAATGATACGCATAAAATTGCATTCACGTAACTGTTATATTTCGCGGAGAATTGGCTTGTGGTGCTTTTTAACTTTTTCTTTCTATTTTTTTTTTTAAATACTTGTCTTCTCCAGTATCACACTGACTTGCTTATGCACGTGTTTTGGGACACCCTGTAAATACTATCGTGCTATAAATCATATAAAACACAGATCAAAACTAAGCAAACTAAACTTGTACACATAACTTGGACCTCAATTTGCTTTCATTACATGATTACTACTAACTTGAGATGATAACCCGCAACACATAAAATTATTCTTTCGGTAAAACAATAAAGAACCCACCACAGAGTTTACATCATAATCTATAGCTACCTATATAAAGTAATTTTCCATTATTTCATCAATTTCTAAGTAAACAACAAGAAAACTGCAATAAAAAACAAATAAGAAAAAAAAGCTAAAAACCAACATCAGAAGCAATCATCAGCCGGCAAATTTCCTTAGTGAAATAACACCCGATATCACGTCTCTCAAGATAATGTTAATCCAAATATAAAGTAACTCGTCGATATCCGTAATTTACGGCGAGTTGGAGCAATACCTAGTTTTCTACTTCAGCATTGGTTCGTTGTAATATAATTAAGGTGAGCTCCTTTCAGTGCAGAAAGTCAAGGAAAAAATAAATAAAAGAGTGCAAAGTGCAAGATGTCCAGAAGTGATAGAAAAACGCTCCGAACAATATTTTAATGAGGATCTCATAACTCATCGGCTAATTGCAGACCGTTCATTAGTTGGTCTGGCCTGATCCTACATAATATAAAATAGGTTCTCTACTGTGCTGGACTACATGGACTACTGTGGCGAAACGAGGGGATATCATGATGTAGTCTTATTATGGGCTACCTACAACATACATATGTACATACATACCGAATATCGCTGTATGCACAGATGAATGTTGGAAAAGCAATGAATAAATTTACAAGAAAAGTGTTGACCTTCGAGACCGGACTATCGCTTCCACATAACTACATAGTAGTGTAATAGCATTGTGGTAATCTTGAGTCTTGCAAACAGAGAAACAGACAACTCAATTACCCTATAGTGCAGAGTACTTAACGGAGGCACAGTCCATTCTTTACTTTGCTTCTACGTTTCTCATTTGACGTGAAGTGATCGGCAAATAATGGCAGCGCAAGATCATAATTTATAAGGCGAATGTCGGGGTCTCTTGTTATCATGATCCCTCGAATTGGTTCAGAAGAAGGAAGTCTTTTAGATCGCAGTGAAATATTTAATAATACTCTTTCGATATGGGAGATGGGTTAAGATTTAGAACAAGAGCCGCGGTGTGATCTATAGTATAGTGATGAATAGTCTTCCTTTCTTACGCCACTCTAGAAATGTATGATTAGAATTTTTATATTCGTATATTAGTTACCTGGGATCATCTTTTTGATTATATTGACATTGTATTAGTGCGCTTAGACATTAATGCCTGATTATGCATAGAAATTGGTCGAATATTTCAGAAAGTTCACATTTCTGAGAGTGCTATCTCCAGTAGCCCCCCGAGCATAGTGCAATTTCGAAAATTAGTACATTATTGTAATCAATCTGTAAAAAAGATAAATCCATTAATGCCAGTGTATAAGGGAGAGGAATTTTAGGATTTCGTGATGAAGTTTCATCTTGATAAATTTTTGCACTTTCTAGTGCTCTGTTATTTTGCTGCCAGGTGCCTGCTTCTTGAGACTATTTAAATCTATGTATAACAATTTATAGATTATAAATGAAAAAAAACAAAAAACAAAATATTTCAGAAACTTTGAAAGGCTTTAAATAATTTACTATAAGCACGGCATTTCTTAGTCCAATCCAAATGTATACTTACGGGAAACACAAATGCAATGCACTGACAGTGTTATTTGAGGGACAAGAAATAATTATTTGTATTTATTATAAATTGTATTCACGTGGTGAAATTTTTGTCACATTTATATTTTATTAATTAGTGATTTTTGGCAACATTAACCTCGGTTTTATTTGTCCACAAATATTATCCTGGGAACATTCACGAGAGTTTACTTGGTATTTTGGTCACTTAAAAGTTTCTTACAAAATCTTTTAGAATACATTTCAACTCAGTTGATAATTTTTCGTGCATGGGAAATATTTGGGCAATTTTCTAAAAGAGAATTTCGCTCATTTTGTTATTCATACACAACATGCATCATATATGCATGCAAGTTTTTTTATGAGTATTAGTAGGAAGTCTTTCTGCCATATAGAAAATTCTTACATAATACAAAAAAAAAAAAATAGACACGAATGAATAATAGAACCCTATGGCAACAATTTCAAGCGACTGATCAGGAGGTTAGTTCTGGAGCGCTTTTATGAAGTTGGCTATCTCGTAGCTAGGCATAGCTGCGTGTAGCTGTACCTGACTTTTGTAACGAATTTAGCCATTGCCAGCGCCAGAAATATATTCATTGGGGAGTATTAGTTACATTTCATGTAAATACACAAAATACAATTTATTTCCTGCTTCGTCTATTAAATCAATAAATGGCTCCCCACGCTCATTCATATAAATGGTTATATTTGCCATTAATACTGGCAGTATTCTAGTCTAGAGGCCCGAATTTTAGGTGATTTTTGAAGTGCCGTAAAAAAAAAGGCAATCAATATTTTTCTATCCATTTTTTTATGAGTTATTTATTAACATTACAAGAATACAGAAAAAAATTAAAAAATTAAAAAAGTTGAAAATTCAAAAAATTAGCAGCTGATGAAGTGAGGGGGGGCTTCAAAAAATTGGCGCGTGATCATGCCCACGATTCCAACCCGCCTAGCAATCTGAAACAAAATAAATAAAAAAGATTCTTAGTCTAGAGTAATGTCGCTATGTCTGGAACTAGGGAAAAGTTGAACATTTTTTTTTTCACAAAATGGCCGCTACCTGAAAAAAAAGCAATTTTTGTACCACTTTTTGTTTTACTTTTTCGAATTTTTTAAAAATAGTAAAAATTGAAATTTGGGGATGCGGTTAGTTCCGGACATAGACAAGTCTATAAAGAAGACTCTCAAAAAAATTTCAAGTAAATCGGTCCAGTAGAACTTGAGAAATCGTGGGCATCGTCTTGTAAAAAGCAGTTTCGAGAATAACGCGTTTAAAATTATCACTCAAAATATTTTTATTTCACTCACAGCACAGACGTCTACGTGGTTTGGGAGTTAGAATTCAATTGTTAGCAGCTGGATGCAAGTGAACACTAAATATAAAAGATACAAGCCACCTTGGGATATTGTATTACAATATGTATATATATATAAAGGAACAAAAGGGTTTACGGAGAAATATGGATTCAGGTAGACGGAGAATCTCTAACGTCTTTTGTACGATTAGTTCCGGCCGAGCCAGTTTGGATGCCGCGTCAGCAAATTACCTGCATCTCCGAAAATAATTCTAATTTTGAAAAATTCTCTTGTAGGCATATTCTTGAATAGTTAAACTTTGAAAATATGAAAACAAAAAAAAATCGATTTTTTCGAATTTATAGACTAGAATACTGCCTTAATACTATAACATTTATTTACTTTTCCGTAATTTAAAAATAACGACAAACAAAAATATCAAATGTAATGCGTTTGTGTTATTTAGCTATGCTGGGTAGCACTTTCAAATCGGTACCAGCTGTAGCCGGCTACGAGATCGGCTACTATGATTTTCCGAACGTCAAAAGCTGTATTTAGCCAAGTCAAAAATTTGCCTGTTGCATTTCCGAACGACGATAGCCAAATCTACAGCTACCATAGCCGGCTGCAGCCTACTTTATGAACGCGCTCCTGATCTTTTGTCATAGTTTAGGCGTATATTTTTTTCACATATTTTCACATTTCACCTCAAATTTGTTGTACTCTGCGAATAAGAAACTACTTCAACAACAATTCTCGTGCCAATCTCAAAGATGTGTAAGTTTATACGCACACTATAAAAAATTCGCATTGCAGGCGGATGGAAAAAAAGTTTATGCAAGGGATTTTGGTGCGGTTTTTGAAAGTATGAGGCATAATTGTATACCAGCAGCAGCATAGTGAGAGCTAATAATATGTAACAATTTTTGTGATTCCTGGTTACCCAGTAAAGCCTAGTATCGAGTTCGGGCAAAGTAAAATTTAACGCGGTCTCCAAATTTTTTACATTAAAATCGCTGGTAAAATTTTGACGTATATTAATTTGGAGAAAAGAAAGTCACAGGTGTTTAAAAATTTTATCGCTGAAAAACTTCAAATTGATAATAAAGTTCAGATAAACTTTTTTACAATATATAAATAAAAATGGACTCAATTAATCTGAAAATTGTTAAAAGAAATTAAATCCTTCAATAAATTAACAAAAAATGTCATAAGAAACAGGAAATGTCATAATTTCACCAGTATTTAATGCTCCGCGCATTAAAATGCTCAGTAAAATAAGTGGAGACTTACAAAGCGCCATCTATCTTAAAATAGAGAAATATTCACTTTTTACCAGTGAACTACGTACTGCACAAGTAAAATCATCAGTAAAATTTAAGCCTATTTCCATCTTCGGTTGCCCAATAACTTGCCTTAAAATTTCATTTTTGGTAAATCTATATCAAGAAAATATATTAAAAATTAAGTACTTTTATCCAAGTTACAAACATTTACCAATATTCTGATTCCCAGTTTATTACAAAAAAAGAAACAAATATAGTATTACTAAGTTTCCACATAAAGAAATGTAAATATTTTTCCATTTAATCTCCTTCCAATTTTAACCTTATCTACGGCTTTTGTGCTAGGGTAAATTTCATTACCGAATATAAGCTAAAGTGACACCTAGGGTACATGTAGACAGAGATATAACCATATGTTAGAAAGTGAGAAAAATCATTACGTTCGCCACGCAATGGCCTCTCCTTTAGTTTCTTTCTCATAGATTGTACTTTTATATTCACCATATTCATTATGATTTATCCTTTTCATCAACCACAAAATAAACTAAAATGAATTTGCAATGAATAAACGTCAGAATATACGCCTAAAAGTATGACAAATTAGTCAACTGCTTCCGAGGTTGTGACAAAAATGTTATACTGTGTTAAATGGATATTCTACACCTAATTAGAGTAACACAAGTGCTTAAATTCAAATAATATTTTGAATTTGTAATATGAAGTGTTATTTTCGGTTCATTCTACGTAATTCAAGACTCGCTAGACTGAACCGAATAAAAACGCACAAAAATCAATCGAAAAGTTCATTTCATTTAGGTGTATATTTTTTTACATTAAAACACGACAAAAGATAAAAATGCAGGTATGATATACGAGGCAAAACTACAAGAATTTCGGTTTCAAATATTTTCCAATCAGAATTTTCACACTGCGGCAATAGTAGAAACAAAAGGCAGTAGTAAAAGCTAATTTAAGAAAAATAAGCAGAACCGTAACCCCCGGAATATACAAGCTATGAAATAAAGTTTAGTATCGAATTTGAGTAAAACGAGACATTTCGATATAAATTTTAGCGCTGGTAAAATCGCAAATAAGTACTTAAGTGAATATTTCTCTATTTTAAGATAGATGGCGCTTTGTAAGTCTCCACTTATTTTGTTGAACATTTTAATGTGCGGAGCATTAAAATGCTGGTAAAATTTTGACATTTCCTATTTCTATAACAATTTTAAGATTTCTTGTTTTTTTTTTTTTTTAATTTCTTGGCAATTTTCAGATTGTTTTTGTTAATTTATTGCAGAGTTTAATTTCTCTTGATAATTTTCAGATTATTTACGTCCATTTGTAATTCTAAAATGTAAAAATGTTTATCTAAACTTCCTAAACAATTTCAAGTTTTCTCATCGATAAAACTTTTAAACATCTGTCATCCTGTTTTCTCCAAATTAATAAACGTCAAAATTTTACCAGCGATTTTAATGTGAAATATTTGGTGACCGCGTTAAATTTTAGTTTACTCGTACTCGAGACTAGGCTTAAAGTTTAGTATGGAATTAGGGTATTGGTAAAATTTAACGCCGTCTCCAAAAAATAGCATTTTTAACGCTGGTAAAAAGTTGACGTAAGTTTTATATGGAGAAAATGAACAGTTGTTAAAAACACAATTAATCGGAAATATTTTTAAAAATGTTAAGTGATTTTTATTTATAAAGGATCATATAGATCATCATATAGACGACGAATTTATTTGCTGCGGCAGGTCTAAGTGTGTATCGTCGTCAAAGAAATCCACGGGAAAAACTAAATAATCTCGGTTTGTGAATAATCGAGGAAATGTCAGAGTTTTACCAACATTTAAATGCTCCGCACTTTAAAATGGTCAGTAAAATGAGTGGAGATATACAAAACGCCATCTATATTATAATAGAAAAAATGGCACTTTTTACCAGAGAACTCTGTACTGCACTAGTAATGACCTTAGTAAAATTTTTGCTTGAGATTTTACCAACGGTAAAATTTGTATGGAAATGTCACTTTTTATCTGAGCTCCGTACTGTTTTACTCGAACTCCGTAGTAGGCTTAGGACTTGAAAAAAGCATAGCGGCCGACATTACACATTTCTTGTCTTGTCTTATTGCAGGAGTTTTTCATATAAAAGTAGCTTGAATTTCGTTCCAACAACATAATTTCCATAAACTTGTTGTACATGCAATATTATTTTAAAACTTTTGTAAAGAAAATATATTGGGTTGCAATTTATTGTAACTTCATTTTTCTGTCGGAGCGATAGTTTTAGGTTTAAGACAGAATCTCATCATATATACTTCAGGGAAAAGTACTGAGAGCATCTGAAAGAACTATGCATAGGAATACGAATTAAAAAACTTTTTCCTTTTAAGGATGAATTATTGGTGGCATTGCCAGTTTTAAATCCTGATAAAGCTTTATCGGCAAAACACCGAAAAGATATTCCATCACTCATGTTTTTATGTAACCTGTATCCTAAAGCAAAGCTATCAGACCGTATGAAATTGCGACAACGTGATGACGTATGGTGACTACTTTCCTTGGACAAATAAAAAGGAAATTGACATATTTTCGCACAAGCTTTCCCAAGTCCGCAATGCTGATGAAGACCACAGTTTTGCCCTATCCATTCTAACTCTCTCACATTGCAATGCCGATACCGAGAGGTTCCTTAGCATAAACAAACCTAACAAAAATAAAATTCAGGAACAAGCTCTCGATAAAGCCAGTAAAAGGAGCCCTCCTTTAAACTGTATATGTTAAAACATAGTCGAAAGATTGCTTCTGTGAGTTCCGACCTACCATCCAAATGATAAGTCGCATGACATTCGCTGTCATATATTCCAGAATACCCGCCGCACATTGAAAGCAGTACAGCGTAGGGCATTTTATGTCAAGCAGCATTTTGAGATCAATTCTCATATATTACATCTCGATTGGGTCATCTGACGTTACACGCATTAGTTGAACGACACTGATAAACTCGCGTCGGTAACATATAGAAAACGCAAAGGCGCTAAAGATACTCTTCCTGTCATTTGGTAATTTAATCAAAAGCCTGAGTTAGAAGAATCGAGCCATAAACTGCAAATTCGTTCGCCATGTGTGAACTTAGTGATTAAGGTGTCCCGTATTTGGTGTTATACTCGAAGGCTATAGATAGATCATGCTTAGGCAAGCAAAATATTGTAAACGCCCCCCCCCCCCCACCCTAACGGTTTTTGTAGATCACCCTGTAAAATTTTGGAATGTTACACTCTGATGATGATTTAAAGTCATTTGATTCATAATCGTTAATCCTTTCCAATTGTTTCTAAACGAAATTCCGCTTAGACATGTTTAGAAAACCCAAAAAATCTAAGACAACCCCCCCTCCCCTACATTTGAAGTTATGGTCAAAAAATTTAAAATTTCGGAATTCTAATTTTTTTTTTATCAAAAAACACGTCATCAGCAAACAATTTTTATATTGGTTTTAAGAAGCGCAAAAGCTTCGCTTTCTGCATTTTTTGCTGTTCTTCTTAAGCATATCCAGGCATTTGCTTAACTGAATATGGAGGATTTTTCTAGCTTCTTTTGTAAAGCGTATATAATCTCGTGGAATATATAAATATTTGGCGTCCTCTAATTTTCCTATCGATGAGGAATGTATGCTGTCGCATTCGATCTGGGTGTGTGCATACGATCAAATGCGCTTCTATTTGATAAAATAACGCTGCTCCAACTAATGCAACACGCATGTTGCGAATGTTGACGTTATTTGCTGCGTAAAAATGTTTAACAGCGTTCCCCCCCTGCTTAACCCAGTAAAGCACATATTAAGCACTTATCAAATACCCAAAGCCGAAGTTGGTGAATCCAAAAGCCGAAAACTCAACATCGCTGGTGTGTGTGCTACCGGACTTCGACATAATGTAAAATCTAATTTAAGTTCGAGTGTGAAATTCTCGAGCAAAAGAAATGCTTTGTGTCAGATCAGTGCTTTTCTCTTTTTTTCTTTCGGAATTAGTTTGACATAATTAACTACAAAAATTCTCCTCTTGTCCCAAGTTGTTAGATTCCAAAATAAATGAAAAATGTTTCCTAGTTGATGCTACGTTTACGTGAACACTGTGCTTCTTTCTTCGCAAGCATTCTTTAGAAATACATGGTGCACCTAATGTTCGTACCTCACGTAACATATCTTAGTAAACTTTGCCTTTTGACCGTCTATAAACCCATGTATGATTTTCCTATAGCCCGCAATCTTTTAGTTTCAGTCTTAACAGCTTTTATTTTCAATGCTGTCGAAATATGGTATTAGAAATATCCTGTCTTTCTCTCAAATCCTCACAGTCGTAATTAGGATCATTTAAAACATCGTCTACATTAGAGCAATTTAAGCTATCAGCAACTTAATCTCGTTATTGTGACAAAAGATGCATAATTAGGCTCAATTATGCAGTTTGAAACCTCGTAATCCATGCATTCCTCATAGGATTGGAATTGAATCCATATAAAATTGAATGTCTTCAAAGATATTTTCGTATTAACCTCTATAAAATGTAAAGCATTTTGTGAATAATAGAAAATCGCTGGAGCTAGCAGGATATTTTCTATTCGAAATCTTTTCAATATCTTAAATAGTCGTGGAGCCATGGAGTCCAAATCGACAGCCGGCTATAATCTGTCAGCTATCTTATTAACTAGTTACCTACTAATACTTTCAAATTCACTTATTGTACCATCACAGCAAACATAGTGGCGATAAAAACGGCAATAAAAATTGTGCTGCCTTTTTATTGCCACAGCAATGTTTTGGCGATAGCTCGAGAATTAACGTCAATTAGATTCCGGGAAACATTACGATTGGACTACGAATCATTTTCTGATTGTTACATTATTGCATTTTTATTACCCAGAGTGCTGGTGTACCAGTTGTGATGCGAGCGAGGTGCATATAAACTATTTTTTAAAGAAATTTTACTGTAATCGACAATATTTCAATTCTCTGCCATTGGAAATTGCCTCATTTGGAGTTGTTATTTCTTCATGTGCGCTAAATTAAAAATAGTAAAGTAGAATAGTAATAGTAATATTAGTTATTTAAACAAATCCTTAAATACCCAAATAATAAATATGCGATTTAGTGACTTAAGGGCAAAGTTTATTTCAAATATTGACTGCCAAACTCAAAAACATGGGAATATTTATCGCCATAACGATCATAAACTGAATCACTTAAACGATTCATATTCAATGCAACATTTACCCCCGTCAAGTGAAACGTAAGCGATAAAAATGCATTATTTTGCCGACAAATTCTGTTAGGGGTTTTACGTGAGCACCTAGCTATTTAGCCTTAATAATAACGCAGTATTAATGCACGGATTAATTTCAATGCGACTATCAGCGTCCTCATGAGACAGAGTATATTATATTCTGCCTCGATGAGTACCAGTTAACGTTAGTGCATGCTTGACATTGGACTTACTGGTCGAAGCGATACCCATCGAAAATCTCTGCCGATCTGTGGATCATGACACCCGGTTGAATTAGCGCAGCCCCACGCCGAAAGCCAACTATCTAAGCATACATTAATAAGCAACCATCAGATTCAAATTCTCGGACGCAGTATGTATTATACAAAGGACATACTCTTCTGTTCAAAGAAGAATGTCCGCCTAAGTCATGCAGACTCAGACAATCCCTCTCTACCCGCAAATAGGCCACCACAACCACTACGATGCTCCTACAAGGGGGCCTTCTCCATGCCGAGGCGAATAGCACTACTAATTTCAGCACTATCCGGGGTTCCTGAACCTCGTAGTACCAAATTAGCAATTTCGGCTACCCAATTGGTATGGCTTCGTAGCACTGGACCATAAGATCACGAGTACTCCCAGTGGTATGTTTGCATGTAGATATCCTTGTAGTAATGGGATTGGTTACTCCTAAGATCTTATTAGCAACGTGTAAAAAGATTGTATATATCCTATACAGGCAAACGCAAATCTTAATATTGGCGGGGGCCACTGGAAGGTTAAGATATGCCCGTATTTAAGACTGGAGAGGCTTACAGATTAACACCAGTAATCTTATATTATACCATGCATACTCGAAAAGCACTAACATTCATGACTTCCAATTTCATTAACCTTCATAACTTCGTTTCTTCGTTTTCGCCCCCTGCCCAAGAGACTATGTCTAAGATTTTTTATTATTCTGACTATTATGAGCACTTAAATTGTTTGCATGTGCTATCTTTCAATGCCAAAGCGATCATCTGTACTTCTAAAACTCCAATGCTCCATCCAGTCGACGCCAAGTGCATACGTGGCACCCTCACTGATGAGAAAGAGATCTATCTAACATCTCTGCCAATCTACGAATCATGGCACCCGGTTGATTAAGCGCAACTTCTCGCCAAACTCGTACCAAAGCTCACCGAGAAGATGTCAGCGATCATTTACTTACATGAATCATCACTGAATCATCCTACATTCACCAGGATATTCACTTTGCCCGCGATATGGGCCACCACAACCACCACGTTACTCTTCGACGGATCTCACCAATATCGGCATGGAAGATTGTTCTTTGGGTAATCGACCCCCTGGTACCAGAAGACCTCTGGTCAGGTTTTCGTTGCCAAGGCTATTGCATAGCCAAGGCAACTTCAGTTGGGCTTCATGTAAACCCCGGACTGATGACTCTCTACTTCTTGATCACATTCCACTCTTCTAGTCTGAAGGCATACTAGACACTTCATGCTTGGCATACGTACGAAAACGGTTAATTTAAGTTAAATTCAAAACTGGGTTACGTTAAAGTTCACCAATTTAACGATCGAGCATGCTTTCTTACATGAAAACAGCTTATAACCCCAAAACTAGCCATTTTGAAGTTCTGATGTGTTACAATTGCAGCGACTCGTGTCTAACTAAAAAGAATTCCATGTATATCCAAGTCTGTAAAAACTTAATCGAATAACGTCAATCTTGAATCCTGAAATCCGGGTATTTGGATAATCTAGATCAATTCTTCTTTGCTTAGTCTTGATCCGGATAGTTCGGATCAGGAGATGGATAGTTCGAATCCCGGTACCAGGGTTTAATGAATCGGATAGCAACTTGTCTGGATACTTTCAGCCCTGATTAAATCGACTTCTTTATTTCATGATGTAATGACGTTTAGCCAAAAATTTCTATATTGCATTTAGCACAAGTTGAATGGATTTTCTTGATTTCTACCACAACAGAACTTTCAGCTGCATTCATTCCTGACTTTCAATTCTCTTTAAAGTGCACTAAAAGGTTACTCTGACATGACAAAGTTCCTTGAATCTCAACAGCTTATGTAAATGCTTTGCAACAGATCATCTGATTAAGATAATTCTTGATGCAGAAAAATATGCCAGCAACAGCCATCAGAAAATTATGATTTTTTTTTATACTTTATGAAAAAAAAAACACGAAAAAAAACAATCCAGGTACATCTGTACAGTCATAATAATAATTATGTTCAACTATAATGCATATACTATGCTCATAGTGACGAACAAATAGCATAGTGTATATTGTGGCACGACTATAACTGCCACAATACCTGATCGTGCTCGGTCTGTCTAGCTATTGGGACTTTAATTTGTTTGATCGTAGGATGTGATGAACTACTCTAAAAAAAAACAAAAAAATGTCAATCGTTATCCCTCCAGAAAGTTCAGACGAACAAGGTAAGAAATTTCTGTTGTATACCTTGTTTTGAACAGAAGTTAACGACGCGATTCTTCATCATATTAAATAAAGAAAACGAGAGTCTTCAGGGGGTATAGGTCGAAGAGATTGATATTTGTGATGATGATGCTGCTCGTGGTATGCAGCAAATGATGCAGAAAAATGAAACCAACAAGTATCAAAACTTCCAGTCATGCTGTGGCAATTTTCTTACTTGGCTACCAGATAAATGTGTGACATATCTGGCATGTGATCTGATGAACTTTTGCTTTATGGATTTTAAAGAGGAGAATGGATTTATTTGCATTATGTAACTGAAGTTTCCTGAAAAGTATTTGTTGTACATTAATGGAAATATTTTCATCAATCTTTTAGTTATTTAGATAAAATTTTAATCGATTGATCTACTAATATAGCATGGTCTAGAAAAAGAATGATCCTTACAATCATGCAGGGATGAACTCAAAGTTAGATTGGTTGTGTAAAAGATAGAGTGACGGGAAGATGAGAATCTGGCGTTCTTAGTAGACGCACACTATTCAAAAACTGAGAACAGAACAACGAAAGATATTCGAAAGCAGTCAAGTCCATCAGTTTAGGTTAGGTTATGTTAGAGTGACCGGTCATCTTAAAAAGCATGTATGATCAGCCATACTTAGGTGGCTCATTTTCGCCCATTGTGATGTCAGTTTTTGGAACCCTGCCTGGAAAAGATATCTAAGAGTTAGGGAATACGTTGAAACCAGCCGTAAGAGCTAATAAACCTTACTAGTTCCCCCAACTCCTTTTCTGCTAATTCTCCCAATTCGCATACCAAGCATACTCCTCCTACGATTAGCAAGGTTATGGCATTCGCACAGTAGATGTCGAACGCTCTCAGCCTCTTTCTCGTCCGAAGAACATCTACAGAAGTTGAAAAAACTCTTTATGCAAACGAAAAATCTTTAAAAAAGAAATTTCATTGCAAAAAGAGGGCGTTTCATATAAGCAGGAACGGTATAATCGTCAGTACGGCTTGGTTCCTGCCTGCCGTATACGCCAAAGCAAACAGCCAAGCTGACCTCATATATAGACTTAAAATAAATTTTAAGTGTGAATTATATGAGGCGAAATACTACGTATTTACTTGAATGCCTACAGAAGTCATTGTATGGAGCTTTCATGTGATCTGCATATTTTCCAGAGAGACAATGTCTTGTATTAATTGCATCATTCCGGCTCTTCTTCAGCAGAGACTCAGTCTTCACAGAATAAATCTTGGGCCAAGTCTATCTTGAAATCGCGCATGAAGTCAGCTCCCTCCATCTGCGATTTGCCAGCTTACAGGCCTGTACATCTGAAATCCTCTTCTCTAATTCTTGGGGTCTACCCATGAATTCCTCCGCTAGACATATATTCATAGCGGACTTTTTGGCCAGTGCATCTGGTTCCCTGATTCCAGGTATGTCACTGTGACCAGGCACTTAGCAGAGAATTATTCTATAGTTAACACCCAGTCTCGCGAGCTCATAGCGACAACGTTGCACCATTCCATCAGTTTACATAACATTGGTTTTCCTCATACATATTAGCAATATGTTTCTCTCTTACAATTATCAATCATCTGACAATTTTTCTGGAATATTTTCTGACCAACCTTTGATAAGATGTCCTTCGTTAAAATTTCTAGAGTTTCTACTGTCAATATAATTGACTTACAGAACACACGATTCAATGTATTGCGGAAACATTTTAAAGCACTGGGCTCAGTGAAAGACGCAACAATACCAGTATATCATCGTCCTGTTAAGATGAAAGAAAAAAAAATTTCTACTATAATTGAAACTACTACGGTTAATCTAGGTCTTTCGAGTGTAGTTCATTTACAAGATTTTGACCTTTGTCTGACTTTAACTTAACCGAGTTGACTCAAAAGCTAAAGCCAACTGATGCACGTCAGTTTGGTTGGTTAACTGAATGCAAATTTTGGTCAAAAACTCATCTTTAATGATGGATGTCAACCATTTTTGATTAATTTTATTTATCAACAAATAAAATTGTTATATTTGCATTGATTTCAAGAATGAAGTGGGGACTACCTACTATTACTGAAAATGATCAAAAGTATATCGAGAGTTAGTAACAGATTTCGTGTTACTTGGTTGAATGGTGTTCACTTAATTGATATCTAGATGGCGCAATATACCATACATCGTGTCCAACAAATCAAATTTTTGAAAGAAAAAAAATAGTGGTTTAATTTTTTCACAAAATGGTAATATCAATTGGCCACCAAGATCGTGTGTTCTTACATACGTGTCTAAGCTTTTATTTCTCTTGGACTACGAGTACACGAATTACTAAGTCTATTCCAATGAGCTAAGAATTATTCCTTACCTAAAGGCCTTCCATAATTCTTGTTGTATTTAAATTTTAGATTATTACACAGGAAATGAAAAATCCTTTACAATATTAGTTTGATAATCCCAAATTTTTTATAACATTCAATTTGAATTGATCGGATGAATGCATCTCGAATGTTCACTATCTTTAACCAAATTAATATGGATATAATTTATGATCATATATACCAACATACATACATATCCGATCTAATTGAAGGCAAAACATAAAAACCTAAAGAAAAAAAAAAATCATTTTTCTTTTCAATTCAATGCAAATACTCGTAACTTTCTACATCTATTTTCAACAACCACTATGTATGTCTAGTCGATTGCTATGCAAAATTGAATAGTGAATAGTAGTTATCCAGTCTCAGTTACTATGAAGGGTTCACTTGGTCTGATTTACATTGGTTCACATTGTCGTGCGATCACTTTTGTTTTAACTATTTTATGCAGAATTTCTGCATTGTTTTTCTTCAGTCAATGTAGTTAAATGAATTTGTTAAAGTTTTGTGATCGTACATATTACAAAACTATTCACTACAGTGACCAAAGTGTTGTTCTAGAATAGTAAACTACATTATTTACCTTGGATGATTGTTAAATAGTGAAAGTTAAAAAATCTACATAATAAGCTTGCATATTTTTCATATACACAAACACAAACAAAATTAATTTAAACAAAAAAATAAATAAATAAATAAATAAAGAAGAAAAACTTATTTGAATAGTACTACCTTAGTTGATCTTTATGACTCTATATATATCAACTTAACCCCATTTTCCAATTGCCTGATTAGAAATGGAAAAACAATATTCTCTAAAAAAAAACAAAAAGCCACCAATATTATCCCAATAAGGAAATAGAAACTTTACAGACTACCACTTTGTCATCACGATCATCACACGATGACCTGAACTTTTGAATTATATTTGCAAGTTTAATCGTTGAAAATCACTTTTACTAGTAGCTCTAGCTTACACGAGAAGCTAGTTATAATCAGGCATAGCGTAAAGAGAATCGTGTTTCAATTGTTACTGATTTGCAGATATCATTTCAGATACGACAACATCGTCGCGCTTATAAGATTAGGGTCACCAAGATCTAAAGATATTTTTGTGGAAACATGAAAATCACAAATAGCCGCCTGCACAATATATACACTATCTAGATTGTTACATAGTAATCTGGATCCTTAATAATATCACCTTATTCACATCTGCCCAGAAAACTACTATATATATATATTTATAAACGATCTTGATCATAGTAAATCTGTGCATTTCGCTGATTGTTTATTTCAATGTTTATCGATCGCAACTACTGATTGATCGTGTCTTTCTTCTTTTACTTCGGTGAGATCCTCTAATGAGAAATCTCGTACATGTTGGCGTGCCAACAAAACTCCTCGCCTCCAGTACACACCAGAGGGAAAATTTCAATGAAAATAAACGTGAAAAGAGGAAAACCGTGAGATCTTCGATCTTTGAATCAAATGGAGAAGAAAAATTTTAATGCGATCACTGATCATTTGATATGTCTGCTTGCCTTATGTTTTCTTTGTTTATACTTTATTAGTGACTTTTGTTGTTTTGTTTTTGTTTTTTTGTCTTTATTTAGAGATAATGATCGTAAAAACAGATGTGTGTAGAAGAATTTTCTCATATTAACTGGCACCAACAGTGATATTGTTGTAGTAACTATTTATATCATGTTGCAGCTTTCATTTTTATCAGAATAGATTTTATAGATTTATTACTCAAATTTACATTAAAATCACTTTTTAGTAATAATAAAAAAAATTAATGCAGATATATTTTTTATGGTTTGATTTTATTAAACTTTGACTATCGAAATTCTCAACAACAAAAATATCCGGCAAAAACTATTCTTACAGAGACTTTGGCGGAACACCCGGAATTAGTGACGTTAACTATGTCTCTGTGAGCACGTGTGCAATTATTCAACCTGGGCTCCTGTACTATACCCACATTTTCAACATCCAAGCTAAGAATAACAGACCCATGAAGAAAGATTATGCTTTGTATTCATAATTTATATAGAATTACATTTATTACACGTGTTCGAGTTGCGTGAAATATTAATTTGTAAGTTTCTTCAAGGATAACTCTGTATCTAAAATTGATAACACTGATTCCATGAAATTGGGAGAAAATAGCTGAATCACAGGACCAACCGGATTCACAAAGTGTAAGGGTGCTTCCAATTCAAAAGTACGAATGACAGAAAATGAATAATTCTTGAGATTTGTCAAATAAGTGTGCAGATTCAGCTTTTGACATGGCCATCGCACAGTCAAACTTCGAGAGTGAAGATAACTCAAACCCAATTATAGCTGACGATACATTAGTACGCTGTGCAAGTACACCATTTCCTACTGACCAAGCAAATTTCCAAAATCCCTTAACCACAATCAATAGATGGTTTATCATTTCGCATTTTTTTCAAGAGATTACAACAATGAAAGCTTCAAAACTATCAAAAAACGGAGTCAAGTATCCGAGAACTTAGCTATGATATTTCTTAAACTTAAATCTAGCTTACTGTGAGCCTAGTTGTTTATTTCCAGATAAATCAAAAATCAATATTCCGAAATTTGAGCTCCTCATGAGCAATCAGATGAACGCACTGATAAAATTTATTCGCATTTGAATCAAAACCGGGAAAAAATCATTTATTTACTTATTCACAGATAGTATGCATGAGAAATTGCATCTCTTTCACTTATATAGAAATGTATACTTTGCTTCTCTTTTGTTCATTTTTACAATATTAGGTGAGCACTTCGATGAGTACATAATGATTGTTGCGATGAGCTTATTACTGATCATATCAGTGAGTGTTACGATGAGCTTATTATTGAGCATGTCAGTGAGTGTCACCATGAGCTTATTAATGAGCATAACAATGAGTGTCACGATGAGCTTATAAATGAGCATATCAATGAGTGTCATGATGAGTTTATAAATGAGAATCTAATTTTATGATTGATTTCATATATTTTTTCGAATTCGACGCTAAGGCATAAAGATATGTGCATAACGTCTTGTTCAACATATGGGCGACAGTCTTTCCGCGGAAAAACAAATCAAAAGATTAATTTAAAATAAATAATTTAAAAATTTAAATAAATAAATCACAAAAATCAATTCAAATTTTTCTAGTAGAAATGTCATCTGACACGGTAATGACAAGAATAAATATTTATTTATTGCAAGTTTAGTATATATGGAGCAGTTTCATGATATCCAATTAGCTCATCATCATTGCATATATACCTTGATGTTTTTCAGTCAAATTAGTATTGGTTTACATAATAACTGCCCTTTGCGGGGTAAGAGACAAGGTAAAACTACGAGATATTTCTACTAGGGAATATTTGGCAGCACCTAACTCAGGATATTGAAAGACACGAATATTCACAGATTCATATCGATGCTTGTTATGACAATGAAAAATTAAAACAGTACTCGACAAAGATCTTGAGCTGGATATCATCAACGAGAGTAGTTGAAAGTGATCGAGAGAATCATTTATTTGACTGTAATTTTAGCCATTAGTAATTTACAATTTATGGAGTATAATGAAAGTCTCAAAAATAAAAACGCGAATTCAAGAAATTTCTTAAACGCATCGTCAAACTCTTAACAAAATATGATCCAGTTCTCAATGAGCTCTTAGCAGACGACACAAAAAAAAAAAAAATATTTGAGTCCTAAGATACAAAATGAAATTAGAGAACTTCTGGGAAACAAAGTGAAGAATAATTTAATAAGTGAAATTAATGGCTCTCGCTCCGCGTTTCTCAATCATAATTGACGGTACACAAGTCATATCTAAAATTGATCAGGAGCTACAGTTGTCTATAGCGGACTTCAATCGATTCAAAATCCAGTAGTCAACTGAATTATGTTAACTGGACTTTTGTGCGTTATGAAGTCAGCTGTTGTCAACTATGGCAATGTTTTGGAATGCACTTCAGGTCAGCACAATGGTTCGATTCGTAAAGCTCTCAAAAGATGTTGAAACTATTTCCGGAAATTGAAATTAAAGAAGTTTTCTTAGGTTTCGTAACAAAAGACTAAAAATCAGATTAAAAATCAGAAACACTAGGAACTTATAAATTTTAAAATTTCTGAAAGAAATGATTTAAGTCTGCATAAATTTCGCGGTTAGGCCCATTGACTTATAACAATGGATTGAGCGTATTGTCATTTTTCTATAGGAATGAATGGCACAAGTTTTATAGTTTTATTTTTCGCGCTATGGCAGAGTTGGAGCTACCAACACAAAATATCGCTTACTGAACATTTTCTTATGCCATTTGATGTTTTTATGTTGGCTGCAGATGCAATCACCACAGGAAGAATAAGGTAAAGATAGTGTTAACTATGCTCCGGTTTTCTTGCCCAGGATTCAGGTAAAACTAACCTTTTGAAAATTAAAGTCAGAATGAGTTTAATTTCTTATAAGAGTGTTCATAAGCGATTAAAATATCACTTGAATACAAGAGCGATATTTTTTTTTAATTTAATTCGATTTTCGGTAGAAAAATTTCATCTGATTGGTTGAGTTTTACATGTTTTTTATGTAGTAAACATTTTAAAGGGTGCTCAAACCCTGATATACAGAAACACAATATTTTTTGTGCCACATGAAATAGCAAATCGTTCACTCCATTGTTATAAATCAGTGAGTCAGGCAAACGATGGTGCAGCTATATGAGTGGCGCTTACAACGGTTTAAAGGCACGAATTCTTAAAAGTCAACTGAAAGCTGCGTATATTCACTGTTTCGCCCACACGATGCCGGTAACTTCAGTTTAGGAAGTAAAGAAGTTTTATGACTGAAACCGTTTACGTATTTTTCGGACATAGAGTTGGGCCTTTTTAAAGTCTGTCGTCGAAAGTGAAAATTATACGCTGAAGCGTTTGTGTTCTACTCTATGGTCTACGCGTAACAATGGGATATTTTCCTTGTGTTTTCATTGCAGATAGATAGTTTGAAAGCGCTGACTAAAATTATTTTCATGACGCAATAAAATAAAAAATAAAATGGAAAGTTTTAAAACTGTCCTTCGTATTGTGATACAATCCGAAATCTTAAATACCTTAGATGTCGTATCTCAATAGCCCCAAACTTGCAAAACGCATGTGATCGTTTGAAAAATGCGTAAAATAAAATATCAGCATTGCGAGGTGATTTTCACACAGTTAGAATGGCTGCTGAAGAGCTGGTTGAGTCGTGGCAGATATTATAAGTTAAATAGGAAAATAAAAGAACCTGTAAAATAAAAAAGAAATTTGATGAGCTATGCAGCGATGAACGATTAACAAATGCTTTCGCGAAACGATCATTTTCTAAACTAAAAATAGTAAAAAATTATATAAGAAACACGATGGCCCAAACAAGGTCGTCAAGTCTAGCTATATACTTTTCATCGAAAGTAAAGAAACGCAGTAAATGAATATCGGAAATATAATTGAAACTTTTGCATCCCTAAAATCGCGAAAGATGAGTTTCCGTTAAACAAAATATGTATCAAGTACATTTTAAGGTTGATTCTCTTTAATTCTATAGAATAAATAAAAAGTTGAAATAAATATTCAAAGAACATGTAACGATTTTGCTTTATTCTATCCTTGGGTGTCTTTGTCTGCAAATAATTTTTTTTCTTTCTGGAACGTAGGCACTTGGATTCCATGGGCCCGTATTCTGCGCACACTCAAGACCCTGTTAGTTACGACACTGCCCGAAATAAATTATTATACCCTAGATGAAATCTATAGAGTATGTCGATTTCGATGGAACTTCAGTGCAACACCAGTATTGCACTTTTTCCAGCAGTACAACACTGAAAATGTTCGATGGGACAATCTTTATATCAGAAGTGCAACACGGGGTTTGCACTGACTTCCCCTACTTGGCACGGGATATTTTGTCGGTGTTACAAATACATATTCAAGTTGAATTGTAATCTGCTCTGTCAAAGTGTACTGTCGGGATTATTTGTGACATTTTGGAGTTAAATGAAGTAAAAAAATTTATTTGGGTAATTGGCATAAAGTTAAGAAGAACTTTGTTTCTATATATCAATAAAGAGCATTTATTACGTTTGACAGTTCCGTGTATATAATACGCTAATACGTGTGTCCACAAATACAAGGAATATGACAGAAATATGTTCGATGGACTTCAGTGCTCCCAGTTCTCCGCTGCCAGAAAAAGTGGCAACACTGAAATGGACCCATCGAAATCGAAATATGTTTGTCATTCCGTTTGTAATGCACAGAAATAATGATGGTAAAGCAAATTGGATTGGACACCCATGCATCAAATTAAAAGTTATTTTGATTTTTGCATGTCCGTCTTCACGAGAAGTCCTAAACGCGTTCAATTAGGGTGCTGAAATTTCATACAAGGGCTTTTTAAGAAAAGAAAAAAAGTAAATATAATTTCAAAAATGGACTCAATCGGGCAACCCCTTCTTGGTGGTACCATCTAAAAATTTAAAGTTTTCACGTATACTATAAAAATGATCAATTCTAGACGTTTTTATTGTACTGAAAAGTTCTTTAGAATATAAAATCCTATGAAATTGGTCATAATCATTTTTTACTATCTGACGAACTGTTCCAGAAATATACGCGAAAAACCATTTCGACAATCAAACTTACAGAAAGAGCCGAAGATTCGAAATTACATACGGCCATTCATCTTGAGTATCGTAAGAATTGATCCTAGACCAATTATAGTTTTTTTTACTTATTTTTTATATATTAATCAATTCAATTCAATTCAGCTCTTAGTTTGTACTCGCACATGAGTATAAACTCGTTTTCCTGTGTTCATTCTTAAGTATAATTCAACCAATATAGGAAAAAAAAAATAAAACATTTAAAACTAAAAATTAAATTTAAATTTATATTAATCCTGGAATCGACAGCATTTGAAAGCAAAGGAAGAGATATACCTATGTATATGTATATGCAAATAAAATAAAACCGGGGGGGGGGGGATCCTAACCAGTTGCCAAGATAACGGTACTTAAAGATATTTCGGTATGTTTTTATAGATCACCCTGTAACTTCTGAACGTTATAAACTATGATGATGATTTAAACTTTGGTAGATAGAAAACTGTTTCCAATGGTCTGTAATTTTTTTCCCTCCACCTCTCCGTTTTAAAAAAAAAAAAAATAATTCATACCAATTTTTCTTATTGAATTTAAAAAGCCCAAAAGCTTAACTTTAAAATGACCTATCACAGTCTGTACTCAAAATGTAACCCTTTTTGCGTTTTTGCACTTTTTCTTAAGCATATCTAACGAAAATGACTGAAAAGATCAATAAGTGCCAAAAAGTAGGCAATTATCTTTTGAAAATTACCTTTTTGAGCCATTTTCGCTGGATATGCTTAAGAAAAAGTGCAAAAAACGCAGAAAAGGTTACATTTTGGGTACAGAGTATGACAGGTCATTTTAAAGCTAAGTTTTTTGGCTTCTTAAGTCCAATATGAAAAATTGAAAATTGTTTTTGTTTTTTATACAAATTGTAGTTAAATAAAAAAAAAAACTGATATAAATTCCGAAACCTTAACTTTGTTGAGCTTCAACTTAAAAACGGAGAGGAGGAGAGAAAAAAAATGTATAGACCATTGGAAAGGTCCAACGATTAACTATCTACCAGTTTAAATCATCGTCATAGTTTATAACGTTCAGAAGTTACAGGGTGATCTATAAAAACATACCGAAATATCTTAAAGTACCGTTATCTCGGTAAACGTTAGGATTCCCCTCCCCCAGCCATACAATTTTCTGCTCGTCTAAGGATGACCTATCCGTAGTCTTCGGATATTACACCACTTATGGAACACCCTGTAGATTAGAAAAGAAACTCAGCAACGGATTGCTTGAATGTGCAGAAAGCATCATGACGTTTAATTGAAATCGGTAATGTAATGAAGTGGCATTGCAAGCTGATATGAAAGTGGAAATTTAAGAAAGTTAATTTTAGTCAGGAGATATTCTTGTAAAAAGTTACGAAAAAAAAAATTGAATGTAGTTTTCCAAGGTACATTTCAAAATGTTGCTTGTCAAAACCGCTATAGATACTACGGAAAATCTACTTAAAAATACCATAAACGTAGCGAACGCAAGAATTATAGGGCAACATTTACCTTTAATCTACTTCTATAGTCGAATGGACAATAAACTACATCTGCATATAAGCAATCAGAAGGATTATCAGAATAATATTGATTTGATTTGACAGATAATTAGTTTTATTCTTCCGCTGAACGAATATGGTTGTGTATACGCTTGAACAACGCTGGGAAATATTGCGACATTACTTCGAAAATCATGGTAATGTTGCAGAATGTGTGCGAAAATTGCGTACGGATTTTGGAAGAAGAGAAGCACCGTCAGCTCCGTATGTTCGTTATCTTGTGAAAAAAGTGAAAGAAACTGGCATCCTCATCGATAAACCAAAGCGTGAAAAGCCAAAAACAGTGCGTACACCCGAGAATATTGATTGTGTGGCAGAAAGTGTGCGTGAAGCGCCATCAACATCAATTCACCGTCGTTCTCAACAATTGAACATTTCGGAGACATCATTGAGACGAATTTTGCATAAAGATCTTGGTATGACGCCATACAAAGTCCAATTGGTTCAGGAGTTGAAGCCAACTGACCATCCAATGCGTTTTCGCTTCGCTGAGTGGGCCTGCGATCGACTTACAGAAGATGCCGATTTTGCCAAAAAAATCATCTTTTCGGATGAAGCTCATTTTGATCTTGGCGGGTATGTAAACAAGCAAAATTGTCGCATTTGGGGCACAGAAAACCCGCACGCATACATTGAAAAGCCGATACACCCAAAACGAGTCACTGTTTAGTGCGGATTTTGGTCCAGAGGCATAGTTGGGCCATTTTTCTTCGAAAATGAGCAAGGAGTGGCCGTTACAGTCAATGGCAATCGTTATCGGGCCATGTTGAACGAATTTTTGTTCAGGAAAATTGAAGAGGAGGATATTGGCAACATTTGGTTTCAACAGGACGGCGCTACGTGCCACACAGCCGAAGCTACACTCGATGTTTTGCGCACTGTTTCAAAAAAAAAAAGTTATTTGGCGGACCCTATCTTGCCTGCTACTTGAGTGAACGTAAATCACAATAGATCTTAGTTGTAAGTCCATTAGAATGCTCACATCGCTTTAGTTTCTTATTGAAATTAACACCAAGATTATTAATGGTATCCTGAAAGGGAATATGGATCCCATTAAGTAAAACCAGATGAATCCAGCATATATCAATGGAATTTTTATAAATTAAAATTAATTTGAACTTGGTTGGATTAAGTACTAGCTGATTATTTTTTTACCCATGCAGCCAGACTAGATATAGCTTCATTAAGTATGGCCACAAAATTTTGAGCCGAATTTCGTATTTAATTAAGATAACAAAAATAATTAGACATCATTAGGTGAATAGAAGCTCTAGTTGCACTTAGCCCAATATCATTAATATACATAAAAAAAAAAGAAGTGAGCCCAGAATAGATCCCTGGGAGACACCTGAAGAAAGCCTTACTAAACATTGTACATCCCGATTATTAGAGATAACTCTTTGCCAACAATCAGCTATAGACAGCTTTCCATTAAACGTAAGGCAAATGTAGAAAAACCAAAGTTATAGGAGAATTCATAAATTAATATCAAAATAAAGAAATTTAAGAGCACAAGTACAAAGGCTTTACGTTTCTCAACGTTAATACAAATTTACTCATATAGATAGAGAAGTGCGGATGTAGTACTGTGTCCAGAATGAAACCCCGACTAGGATGAACAAAGATGATCAATTCCATCTCAACACATTGTCCCGCTGGCTCTGGGCTATATTGTATTTCATCCGATGTGTGGTTTATGTTTAGTTTAACATACTAATACTAATACCGACTAAGTGACGAAAAGCATGTATTATTGACCGTTTATTTATTAACCAGTGGACATACGAGTAAATCAGGTACAGTATAATTTGCTTTACATACTCGTATGGCTACAATGGGCCTTATATTCAGAGTGTATAAATTAAGTAACTAAAACGGCTTACATATTTGAAAATATTTGCGTAATTTTATGTATATACATATAATCCCGATTGTGTATTTCAAAAGAGATTTGCATGAGATTTTCAGAACACTTCTTTGTTATCTATATCATATTTGTATGTAATTCTCTAATCATCGTAAAAATCTGGCACCGATCGTTCTAAGTTGCCCAATAAAGAGAATTATCGATGTACAGTCAGTCCGTTAAAAATATTCAAGTTATGTAGTCCAGTCAGTTTTTTTTTTATATTGTTGCCTCAGATTTGTCATCCTACACATATGAACTTTACCAACTTGAACTAATGATACCATCGTGATGTACGAAATACATTTGGCATGTATTATAAAAGCGGAAGACATCGTGACAAGTACTATTATCTCTTCAGAAGAACCATCACTGTACTCGACCATCCTAAAATCATCCCATCGGAATTTCGAAAGTAAAAAAATTTCGGTTTAAGGTAATTTCTTTCCATTCCATTCCATTTCGGCGCCACCCAAAAACTGCTATGGAATGTCAGAGAAAGACAGAAATATATTTTTTTTTTTTTTTTTTGTTAAATCAAAGCAAGCAAAATTCCAGATGTGAAGACAATTCATTTAAGATACATAAAAAATTGTCAAATTTTCAGTAAATTATTTTTCTGTATTATTTTTTATTTGAACAATCCAAATTTTAAGTGCTAATGAAAATATTTAATAAAAGATGGAAGAAACCGACGAATATTTAGACAATCCGCGGAAGAATAGGGACATTGACGATGTACAGATGTGGTGTAGGGCCCTAAAAATAACAACATCACAGTTTTTTCAAATGCCCGAAGAGGAACTAAAACTAAGAATTAAGAATCTTAAGGGGAAGTTACGGCTGCGAATTGCAAACAATTTAATCGTCTTACAAAATGAAAAATTGGACGAATTGAAAAGATTAAATGATTGCAATTATGGTTTGCGACATCAGGATGAAGAACATGCTCCCACCTATGTACCTACCAAAGAAATTGATGAAAAGACGTATCCATTATCAGAATTATCAAGAATATGGGCTGGTGGCCGTCAATCGCCTAGCAGGCGTCTTGCAGCTGGTAGTAATACCTGGAAAATTTCATGTGAACCGGTGGATGATGTTGACTCGATGAATGACGCCAGTGGTGAAACGGGAAGTTATTGGGATGACATGGATGGGCAAGAAGATTATTATGAAGATTATGATGAAGATGATCAGACTGATCCGTACGAACTTATGTATGAAGACGGAAATGAGTGTAGTGTTCCCTCTGCAGGTGGAGATAATGCCATAGAATCATGTGATTCATTTGATGACTTTCAACCACGTCATGCTTTAAATTCAACTTTTCAGTATGCTCCCTGCAACAATGCATCGATTGATGTGGACAGTGGACCAGCTGCAAATCGCTGTAATAGGACGTATAATGTACCTGCAAATAGGACTTATGATGTACCTTGTGATACACCTGCTAATAGGACTTATGATATACCTTGTGATGGACCTGCTAATAGGACTTATGATGTACCTTGTGATGCACCTGCTAATAGGACTTATGATGTACCCTGTGATGGACCTGCTAATAGGACTTATGATGTACCTTGCGATGGACCTGCTAAAAGGACTTATGATGTACCTTGTGATGAACCTGCTAATAGGACTTATGATGTACCATGTGATGGACCTGCTAATAGGACTTATGATGTACCTTGTGATGCACCTGCTAATAGAACTTATGATGTACCTTGTGAATCACCTGCTAATAGGACTTATGATGTACCTTGTGATGCACCTGCTAATAGGACTTATGATGTACCTTGTGAATCACCTGCTAATAGGACTTATGATATACCTTGTGATGTGCGCCGACCCAAAGCCGCTGGCTCATGTATGCCTGCAGGTCCAACTCGATCTGCTGATTCATGCAGAGCTACTGGTCCATCTAGAGCTCCTGGCTTACGTACACCTGCTGCCTTTTGTATATCTGTGACTTCATTTAAATCTGGTGGTCCATCTAGAGCTGCTGGTCAATCTAGAGCTGCTGGTCCATCTAAGGCTGCTGGTCCATGTAAAGCCGCTGGTCAATCTAGAGCTGCTGGTCCATCTAAATCTGCTGGGACATGTAGACCTGCTGGTCCACCTAAGGCTGCTAGTCCATGTGGAGCTGCTGATCCATCTAGATCTGCTGCCTTACGTACACCTGTTGCGTTTTGTATACCTTTTACCTCACGTCAGTCTGGTGGTCCATCCAGAGCTGCTGGTCCGTCTAGACCTGCTGGTCCATCTAAGGCTGCTGGTCCATGTAAAGCCGCTGGTCCATCTAGAGCTGCTGGTCCATATAAGTCTGCTGGTCCATGTAGACCTGCTGGCCCATCTAAGGCTGCTAGTCCATGTGGAGCTGCTGATCCATCTAGATCTGCTGCCTTACGTGCACCTGTTGCGTTTTGTATATCTTTTACCTCACTTCAGTCTGGTGGTCCATCTAAATCTGCTGGTCCATGTAGACCTGCTGGTCCATCTAAGGCTGCTAGTCCATGTAGAGCTGCTGCTCCATCTAGATCTCCTGCACCATCTAGACCTGATGGGCCAGCTAGATCTGCTGGTCCATGTAGACCTGCTGGTCCATCTAACGCTGCTAGTCCATGTGGGGTTGCTGATCAATCTAGATCTGCTGCCTTACGTACACCTGTTGCCTTTTGTATATCTTTTACCTCACTTCAGTCTGGTGGTCCATCTAAATCTGCTGGTCCATGTAGACCTGCTGGTCCATCTAAGGCTGCTAGTCCATGTAGAGCTGCTGGTCCATCTAGATCTCCTGCACCATCTAGACCTGATGGGCCACCTAGATCTGCTAGTCCATGTAGACCTGCTGGTCCATCTAAGGCTGCTAGTCCATGTGGGGTTGCTGATCAATCTAGATCTGCTGCCTTACGTAAACCTGTTGCCTTTTGTATATCTTTTACCTCACTTCAGTCTGGTGGTCCATCTAAAGCTGCTGCTCCATCTAGAGCTGCTGGTCCATCTAGACCTCCTGGTCCATGTAGACCTGCTGGTCCATCTCGACCTGCTGGTCCATGTAGACCTGCTGTACCATCTAGACCTGCTAGTCCATGTAGACCTACTGGTTCATCTAGACCTACTTGTCCATCTAGACCTGCTGGTCCATTCAGACCTGCTGGTCCATCTAGACCTGCTGGCCCATGTAGACCTGCTGGTCCATCTCGACCTGCTGGTCCATGTAGACCTGCTGGTCCGTCTAGAGCTGCTGGCCCATCTAGACCTGCTGGCCCATGTAGACCTGCTGGTCCATCTAAAGCTGCTGGTCCATGTAGACCTGCTGGTCCATCTAGAGCTGCTGGTCCATCTAAACCTGCTGGTCCATGTAGACCTGCTGGTCCATCTAAACCTGCTGGTCCATCTAGACCTGCTGGTCCATGTAGACCTGCTGGTCCATCTAAACCTGCTGGTCCATCTAAACCTGCTGGTGCATCTAGACCTGCTGGTCCATCTAGACCTGCTGGTCCATCTAGACCTGCTGGTCCATCTAGACCTGCTGGTCCATCTAGACCTGCTGGTCCACCTAAAGGGGCTTGCCCACCTAGATCGGCTGGACCACCTAAAGGGGCTTGTCTACCTAGAGCAGCTTTGCCATCTAAAGTACCCTGTCCATCTAAACGAAAGAGTCCACAGAATGCATGTCCTATTAAAATTAGATGTCCTGCGGCAAATAGATGTCCTGGGGCAAAAAAATGTCTAGCTGGAAATAGATGTCCGGAGGCACATAGATGTCCTGGTGCAATTAGATATCTTACTTCAAATAGATGTCCTGCTGTAAATAGATGTCCTGCTGCAAATAGATGTCCTGCCAAAAATAGATGCCCCCATTGGAATTGTTAATAATAGAACCTTTACAATTCAAGATGCCCATCAGTTTGAACTTTACGAGTTGTACCTGGAAAATACTCCCAAAAGCTAAAATGACATAGTATGTCGTTAGTCTAACCACATTACAACCTTCACCTTACGGTATTCACTAACTAATTGTTTTCTAAAAAATATCTGCTGAACGAAAACAAATATAATTGTGGTCACTAGTCCTAATAAACCTTTACTTCCAAAGTTTTCCGTAATAAAAACGAATTTTGTCTTAGCATTTTCTTTCCTTTATATGTAAAATAATACCCGTTAGGAAAAATGCTGTATGAATTGCAGCTTAGCACCTGTCGCTTATGTCAAAATTTGACCAACCGAAATATAGTTTGTGTGATGCGTAATCAGTAACTAACCAAGTACATCACAACTTTTCTCACCCAAAATTCTCCTCTCTGAAGCAATTGTTTTATTTGCTTACGTAAGAAAGAAAGATTTATAACAATTTCTTAAGTGCTGTTTAAAGTTAAAATCTAGTGATTTATTGCAATTTAAAGTTCATGCAACACTAATCAAACTTAACCAAGGGTAAGAACAACTTTTTACTAATAAGTCTCTAAATATAAATAAATTGTTATCTATCTACTTCAGTTGAAATCAGTATAATTAAAAAAATCAAATCTATAAAATTAATAAGAATTCAAGAACTTTAACTATTTTTGGAGCTTACTCACGTCGATAAAGTAACATCGTAATCTGTCAACGCGTCGGTATATGTGTTAGGCAGAACTGCCACAACCGACGTTTTGGCGTTTGTGTGGACTTCTGTGATCGATGTCATTTGTAATATAAAAATAAGGGAAGAAAAAATGACAAAGTATAATTGTTTTTACAATATTATCGACATTTCACTAACCTAGATTTCTCTAATCGACACTAGACCCATCGAAATAAGCGATTCAAAATTTCCAATGTGTCGATTGAGGGTGTAGACAGAAACGACGCAGACACGTCGACATTTGGCAACGATACCCTGGGGCTGGATTCCGCAACTGTGAAAAATTTGCCAGTGTACATGAAGTGAAAAACTCACCGTGAGTGCAAGTGTACACTTTTGAATTTCAAACTATTCTGTGAGTATTTAGCTGCATAAACTTCAGTGCTGAATAAAACAAAAAAGAATGAAAAACAGAGACGAAATTCATATAAAATCATCAAAATGCTATCAACATAATTTTTGTATAGGGGAATGCCCACTTTTCTTACAACTTTAGGTCCGACATCTCCAGACATGAGAGATGTCTTAAACGATGCATTATGGTACTCTAAACATATTTTATTAGCAATGTTTATTTCTATCTAGAGGGGGAAAGAGGAGTCGCTCAAGCTACATACGATCGCCAAATCGTATGTAGCTTGAGCGACTTTTTTGGGTGAAAAAGTAGACTTTTCTACTTCGCGTTATTGCGCGGAATTGGTGCGTCATGGAAAATGATTTCCTATGAGAAAATGAGACCAATAGAGGTGGACAAAGAAAGAAATGCAAAAATATATGCGAAATGTAGTAGCTGGGGTGTATGTGACCCAAGTGCATGAAAATGGGTTTTCCGGCGGCAAAAACGTTCCGTTAAACTTTTTTGAATGAGGAAAAATGTACACTACTTGATAGTACTCGGCGAGACCTTTAATTCGATATGTAACATGCGGTATTGGAACCACCCGCCCCCCGCCTGGGGTTCCTACCCCTACCCTAAAAAAATGCAGAGATAAATTTTCTTCTACGATCGGACATATCGCTATATGAGTGAAGAGCACTTCTCCTATTCAACAATTTTTTTCTGTCACTAGTTATTATTGTTACATAGCAATACTATTGCAACATTCTCATGTGCAAATTTCTTTATTAATTTCTTGAACTTGTGCACTTGCTCTGTATTTTTTATTTCCTCTGGTAATTCATTGTATATGGGTACAGCTGTGTGTTTTAGACTCTTGAGTTTTCTGTCTACGATAGACGTAGATGTTGGCGTAATCGTGTGCCGTAGTTATGTGTTTCACCATGCTCTATTAGGTTTATGTTTGACTTTATCTTCTTTTTTTTTTCATCTTATATGTCATTTTAGTTTTTTCCACATAAATTAGTTGTTTTAAGCTCAGAAAATTTGTCGATTCATACAGCTCATGCGTTGGTGTGAGTCTATGTAAATTAAATATGGACTTTATTACTTTGTTTAATACCCAATGCATGCAGGTTAATAAGTGATTGCTACAATGTGACGAGTTAATTATATTGTAAGTAATTATTGGTAGTATAAATACATTGTAGACTTAGATTTTCGTCTGACGATTAAAAAAGTCTCTTCTCCTCATGATTCCTATAAGTGGTGCAACTTTTTTCCTCACTTATATTGTTTCCAAGTCAGTTTATCGTCCATTATCATTCCCAGATATTTTATTGAGTCGACTCCTTTAATTGGTTCTCGTTTGACTTGCAGTCCAATTTCCAGCTTTTGCTTGCCTCTCTGTTGGAAAACCATGAAGCATGTTTTCGATGTATTTATTGTAAGTTTATTTCCATATAGCCATTTTGTGTACCGTATTAAGTCCTCATTTATTACACTCTCTAAGTCATCGCCATCCTTTCCACTATACAGGAGCAGGGTATCATCAGAATATATGTAGTATTCCGCGGCCAGTCCTGCCTCCATTAAATTTTGGATGTACAGAGAATAAAGGAGCTTACCTAGAATTGATCCCTGCGGGACTCCAGTACTCATCGCTTCATTCTCACTATAGCTGTTTCCCACTTTCGTACAACACTGCCTTGCTTGCAGATAATTACTTAGTAACTGGTTTGCTTTTCCTCTAATTCCCAATTCGGCTAATATTTCTATTAATACCGTATGATCCACAGTATCAAATGTCTTCTTCAATTCGACAAATACTCCAATAACATAATTACCTGCATCGAGTTCTTTATTAGTGAACTCCATTACATCACACATAATAGCCGTCGTGTTGCTTTGCTTTTGGAATCCGTATTACTTTTACAATTATTTATTATTTTCGATAAAGGTTCAATAATTATATCTTTGATATTCTTTACGTCTTTTACTCTTATTCCATTTAATCCTGGTGCTGTGTCCTCTCTCAACTGAGATAGTACCCCCTCAACATCAGCATCATTCACAGGTCTGATAAATATACAGTTTGACCTTGTTACATTTTTAGTTGGTTCACAAGGGAACCTGCACTTATCCTCCAATTTTTTTACTAGTGAGGGGCCCACATTTACAAATTATTTCTTCATATAGTTGGCAATTTGTTCTTTGTCTTTAAAGTTGTTATCCTCAGTTTTTAATTCTTCTATACTGCCCTTTCTGTCATCCGAATTACTTTTTCTTAATGTCTCTTGCATCGTGTGGGCCGGCGAATAAAACAAGGACGGTTGCATAATCAAAAAAAAAATCGTTGAAAACGAACACTCATCTAGAAGCAATAATTCATGTAAGTACGTTAACTATATATACGAATGCCTGATTTGACTCTATGGCTTCCGATAGATTTTATATCGTTCGATACTAGAAGTAAAGGTTTATTAGTAAATGTTCTGGTTCTAATCGATACCAGAATTAAGAGACTTTGTTTCAGTAGATACCCAAAATTAAGTACCTTTTTTAACATAGTAACCCGAGACAAACACCCGTTATCAAAGATCGCTGGATGTAAATACGTAGAGATTCAACCTAATATGCGGCTTACATTGCTCTTGTAATGCACACGGCACCAACTAAATAATTCTAAATTTCGCATAGCAACTACCGTACCATAGGCCTTAATAGCTGTGCGAAACATCACTATACTTACCCATCCTGAAATCCACATCAACATTTAGAAAGTGGTAAAATTTCGGTTTAAGCTAATTCCATTCCATTCCATTCCATTTCGACGCCACCCTAAAATTTTGCTATGGAATGTCAGAGAAAGACAGAATTTTTTTTTTTTGTTAAATCAAAGCAAGCAAAATTCCAGTGTGAAGACAATTCATTTAAGATACATAACAAATTGTCAAATTTTCAGTAAATTATTTTTCTGTATTATTTTTCATTTGAACAATCCAAATTTTAAGTGCTAATGAAAATATTTAATAAAAGATGGAAGAAACCGACGAATATTTAGACAATCCGCGGAAAAATAGGGACATTGACGATGTACAGATGTGGTGTAGGGCCCTAAAAATAACAACGTCACAGTTTTTTGAAATGCCCGAAGAGGAACTAAAACTAAGAATTAAGAATCTTAAGGGGAAGTTACGGTTGCGAATTGCAAACAATTTAATCGTCTTACAAAATGAAAAATTAGACGAATTGAAAAGATTAAATGATATCAATTACGATTTGCGACATCAGGATGAAGATCATGCTCCCACCTATGTACCTACCAAAAAAACTGACGAAAAGACATATTCATTATCAGAATTATCAAGAATATGGGCTGGCGGTCATCAACCGCCTAGCAGGCGTATTTCAGCTGGTAGTAATACCTCGAATATTGCTTGTGAACCGGCGGATGATGTTGACTCGATTAATGAAGGCAGTGGTGAAGCGGGAAGTTATTCCCACGATTTTTATGATATAGATTGGGATGCAGATTATTATGAAGATTATGATGAAGATGATGTGACTGATCCGTATGAACTTACGTATGAAGACGGAAATGAGTGTAGTGTTCCTCCTGCAGGTGGAGATAATGCCATTGCATCATGTGATACATATAATGACTTTCAACCACATCCTGCTTTATGTGCAACTATGCAGCATGCTCCCTGCAACAATGCAACGTTTGATGTTGATAATATACCAGCTGCAAATCGAACATATACAAAACCTGATCGCTGTAATAAGACTTATGATCTACCTGGTAATAGGACTTATGATGTTCCTTGTGATGGGCCTGTTAATAGGACTTATGATGTACCTGGCAATAGAACTTATAATGTACCTGCTAATAGGACTTATGATGTACCTGGTAATAGGACTTATAATGTACCTTGTGATGCACCTGCTAATAGAACTTATGATGCACCTGCTAATAGGACTTATGATGTACCTTGTAATGCACCTGCTAATAGGACTTATGATGTACCTTATGATGGTCCTGCTAATAGGACCTATGATGTACCTGGTAATAGAACGTATAATGTACCTGCTAATAGGACTTATGATGTACCTGGTAATAGGACTTTTAATGTACCCTGTGATGGACCTGCTAATAGAACTTATGATGCACCTGCTAATAGGACTTATGATGTACCTTGTAATGCACCTGCTAATAGGACTTATGATGTACCTTATGATGGTCCTGCTAATAGGACCTATGATGTACCTGGTAATAGAACGTATAATGTACCTGTTAATAGGACTTATGATGTACCTGGTAATAGGACTTATAATGTACCTTGTGATGGACCTGCTAATAGAACTTATGATGTACCTGGTAATAGGACTTATAATGTACCTGCTAATAGGACTTATGATGTACCTGCTAATAGGACTTATGATGTACCTTGTGATGCACCTGCTAATAGGACTTATGATGTACCTTATGATGGTCCTGCTAATAGGACCTATGATGTACCTGGTAATAGAACGTATAATGTACCTGCTAATAGGACTTATGATGTACCTGGTAATAGGACTTATAATGTACCTTGTGATGGACCTGCTAATAGAACTTATGATGTACCTGGTAATAGGACTTATAATGTACCTGCTAATAGGACTTATGATGTACCTGCTAATAGGACTTATGATGTACCTTGTGATGGACCTGCTAATAGGACTTATGGTGTACCTGCTGATAGAACTTATACAGCAGAAAACAAACGTCCTCCAAACAAAACATATAACGTTCCATCTAGAGCTACTGGTTCATTTAAAGCTGCTGGCTCATGTATGCCTACTGATCCATCTCGATCTGCTGGTTCATGCAGAGCTGCTGGTCCATCTAGAGCTGTTGCCTCAGGTATATCTGGTACCTCATGTAAGTCTGGTGGTCCATCTAGATCTTCTGGTGCATGTAAAACTGCTAGTCCATGTGGACCGGCTGGTCCATCTAAGGGTGCTGGTCCATCTAGATCTTCTGGCCCCTGTGGATCGGCTGGTCCATCTAGAGCAGCAGGACCTTGTTTACCTAGTGCAACTTTGCCGTCTAGATCGGCTGGACCATCAAGATCGGCTTGTCTACCTAAAGCAGCTTTGCCATCTAAAGTAACCTGTCCATCTAAAAATAAGAGTCCACACAATGCATGTCCTGCTGCAGATAGATGTCCTGCAGCACATAGATGTCCTGCGGCAAACAGATGTCCAGCTGCAAATAGATGTCCTGCTGCAAATAGATATCCTCCAGAAAAAAGATGTCCTGCTGCAAATAGATGTCCTGCTGCAAATAGATGTCCTGCCGAAAATAGATGTCCCCATAGGAATTGTAAATAATAGAACCTTTACAATTCAAGATGTCCGTCAGTTTGAACGTTACGAGTTGTACCTGGAAAAAAACTCCCAAAAGCTAAAATCACATAGTATGTCGTTAGTCTAACCACATTACAACCTTCACCTTACGGTATTCACTAACTAATTGTTTTCTAAAAAATGTGTGCCAAACGAAACGAAATATACTTGTGGTCATCGGTCTTTATAAACCTTTACTTCCAACGTCTTCCGTAATAAAAACGAGTTTTGTCCTAGCATTTTCTTTCTTTTATATGTAAAATAAAATAATACCCGTTAGGAAAAATGCTGTATGAATTGCAGCTTAGCACCTGTCGCTTATGTCAAAATTTGACCAACCGAAATATAGTTTGTGTGATGCGTAATCAGTAACTAACCATAGTACATCACAACTTTTCTCACCCAAAATTCGCCTCTCTGAAGCAATTGTTTTATTTGCTTACGTAAGAAAGAAAGATTTATAGCAATTTCTTAAGTGCTGTTTAAAGTTAAAATCTAGTGATTTATTGCAATTTAAAGTACACGCAACACTAATCAAACTTAACCAAGGGTAAGAACAACTTTTTACTAATAAGTCTCTAAATATAAATAAATTGTTATCTATCTACTTCAGTTGAAATACGAATTCAAGAACTTAACAAAAACGTTCCGTTAAACTTTTCTGAATGAGGAAAAAAGTACACTACCTGATAGTACTCGGCGAGACCTTTAATTCGATATGCAACATGCGGTATTGAAACCACCCGCCCCCGCCTGGGATTCTTACCCCTACCCTAAAAAATGCAGAGATAAATTTTCTTTTACGATCGGGCATATCACTTCCGAGTTAGAGGCGATCTAAGTAGTGAAAAATCTATTACCTCACTTCGAATAAAAAAGAGGGAAATACTAAAAAAAAAAATAGTATTGGAATGGCTATAAATTACTATTTAACCCTCCGAGTATAGGAGTGTGGATACTCAAATTTCTTCTCAGGACCCTTAGAATATATACCAAACAGGAATGGTTGAATCGTGTAAAATTCGTGTAGAGCGTAATTTGTCAAGAACAGGAGACTATACATAGGAGTAAGTGAGATGCTGGATGGAGAAATTGTCAAAGCTGTAGATTAATTGTCAAATGTGCTTTTGTTTTGTGAGCAGATTTAGTCAACTTAAAGTTCTTTTGTGAAATTTAACAAAAATACCGAATCAATTCTTTTCAAAACTATTTATCTTTGAACTTTATTTAATGCAAAGCTTTATAGTGCCACTAGTGCCTGTTAAAATCTTCATATCAATTAAAAAAAAACCGAAATGAAATGTTCGCAGTGCTTGCAAATATAAATTGGATTATAAACTAAGGAAATCCTGTTTGAGGCAACTGCACTATCTAAATTATCTTTTGTGTTAATAGAAGCTGAGATTTATATAAATTAATTATGTGAATTATTTCAAAATAAAGTAGAAAAAGAACATTTTTTACCACAGATGCTCCGCACAAAACCTTTGTTTACTTTTTGCAAATTGACAAGTTGTTTAGAATAGGGATGGCGTGTAAATACATATAAAACTGGACTACCAACACAACCAGAAATTCATTACGCAAAATCTGGCTTATCAGCATTCCTGTTTGCTCTATATTCTAAGTCAAGACCTAAAGTTTTCGGTTCTGTACTAGATTTTTCAAAATGTACTAGATCAAATTTTTACAACCATCATCCCCCCCCCCCTTCACACGGCTTTCCAAAACCAGATAAAAAAAAAACATTGCGTAACATTACTAAAAATGTTCAGAGTATCATAATGCATCGTTTGGGCCATATCTCATGTCTGGAGGTGTCACGCCTAAAATGGGCATTCCCCTTCCTACTGTGATTTCTATTTAAAAGAAAAAGTGGAAAAGAAAACTCATTCCAACTATTGTCTAGGGGCAACAAGATATCCGTTGCTTTGGACTCCTGGGTCATGTTTTCATAATGTTTTTGAAAATATTTTTAATATGTCCGTCTAGAATTTGTATTGTGAGAAAAAGGCATAAACAAGGAATAATTTTGATAATTCTACCTGAAAAGTTTTCCGAGAGTTTTGAAAATTGGTATTTTTATAGATTTTGACGTGCTCTGTCTTACTTTCGCTTTGGCAAAAACACGTTTTTGGGAATATTCCCTATCCAACTCTTTTTACGATGAAAATATTTATGTAGTATAATAAACTAGAGAAAATTTTCTATAATCTATGTACGTATACATTTTTTTTTTATAAAATCAATCATTTCAGCCTACGAATGTCACACACCAACACAAATCTACACCATCATAAGGATTTCATATTTCCTTGGATGTGTGTGTGTGTGTGTCCCGCAGGGCTTGGCGCGACCTTCCCCTTCCCCTCTAATCGCCTTTTCCTGGCATTCGGTTATGTCGGTTGGTATTACAATATCGGTGTAACGCTCGTACCACTTCATGAAGTGGCTATAAATTTCACACATTTTGTGTAAAAACTCATTCAACGCAAACTGTTACACTATCTGCCTACATTTCATGAAGTGCCTAGACTTTTCGCGAAGTGCTGAGTTACATCAAGTGGCTACGACATATATACATCGTCCTACATCTGTGTTTTTTTGGACCACGTTTTATTTCTTGGAACTTCTTTATTTGGAATAGAGAGAACAGATTTTGCCGTCACCGGCTCCTCGGATTGAACGATGCGATGAAATTGTTAGATCCCACTGTGTCGATTACTTTTAGTTATAGGTTTTTTTTTCTCTAGGAAAACCCAGCCGGATGATTAACGTATAACCGCCTGAGCGCTGATGCAGACATTTATTTGACCATTATTGCTACTTCTTCCAATTCAATCAAACTTTACTTTTCACTGCACCTTTACGGATTATCAGTCTTATTCGCGGCTGTGGAGAATTTTTCTCCTTTTTAATTTTCCTCTTTCTTTTTTTCTCGATCCTTCTTTTTACAAGCTGTCAAACGCTCAGCAACTCGAAAAGTGGCAGCACTTTTACCTTGTGTGCTCATCATAGTTTGCCGTCGCTGTAGCATACTGCATCGTGTGGGCCGGCGACTACAACAAGGAGGGTTGCATAATCATACGTTAACTATATATACGAATGCCTAAAAGTATTCACGATTGCATTCGGTGATTTGACTCTATGGCATTGGATAGATTTTACATCGTTCGATACTAAACAGAAGTAAAGGTTTATTAGTAAATCTTCTTGTTCTAATCGATACCAGAATTAAGAGACTTTGTTTCAGTAGATACCCAAAATTAAGTACCTTTTTTAACAAAGTAACCCGAGACAATCACCCGTTATCAAAGATCGCTGGATGTAAATACGTAGAGATTCAACCTAATATGCGGCTTACATTGCTCTTGTAATGCACACGGCACCAAATAAATAATTCTAAATTTCGCATAGCAACTACCGTACCATAGGCCTTAATAGCTGTGCGAAACATCACTATACTCGCCCATCCTGAAATCCACATCAACATTTAGAAAGTGGTAAAATTTCGGTTTAAGCTAATTCCATTCCATTTCGACGCCACCCTAAAATTTTGCTATGGAATGTCAGAGAAAGACAGCATTTTTTTTTTTTTTTTTTTTTTTGTTAAATCAAAGCAAGCAAAATTCCAGTGTGAAGACAATTCATTTAAGATACATAATAAATTGTCAAATTTTCAGTAAATTATTTTTCTGTATTATTTTTTTATTTGAACAATCAAAATTTTAAGTCTTGATGAAAATATTTAAAAGATGAAAGTTAACGACGAGTATTCCGACAATCCGCGCAATAATAGGGACATTGACGATGTACAGAGATGGTGTCAGGCACTAAAAATATCACCGTCACAGTTTTTCCAAATGCCCGACCAAGAACTAAAACTAAGAATTAACAATCTAAAGGGCAAATTACGGCTGCAAGTTGCAAGAAATTTACTTGCCTTACAAAATGAAAAAATGGACGAATTGAAAAGATTAAATGATATCAATTACGGTTTGCGGCATCAGGATGAAGATCATGCTTCCACCTATGTACCTATCAAAGAAATTGACGAAAAGTGGTATCCAATCTCATCAGAACCATCAAGAATACGGGCAGGTGGTCAAACACAAAGCACACATGGTGGTACAGATGGTGTTAATGTCTGGGATATTTTATGTCAAGCGGCGGATGATGTTGAAGCTATGTATGAAAACAGTGGTGAAAGTGGAAGTGGAAGTTATATGGGCTCCGAAGTATGTGATGAAGATGATGAAGACTATGATGATTACGATGAAGGTTATGAGGATGAAAATGTTTCTAATCCGTATGAAATTACTGATAACGAAGATGATTGTAGTGTTCCTGATGCAGGTGGAGATGATGCCATTGCATCATGTGATACGTCGGGTGACTTTCAACCACATCCTGCTTTAAGTTCAACTCTACGGCGTGATACTGCGCAAAGTGCTTGTCCGACAATAAGGCATGGAAGTCTATTCACGCATCGACTAAGTGACGAATGCCTCGAAATCTCTGATTATGATATACTTGTTGAAAGTAGCCCATGTGAACACATGACAAGAATTACGTCGAAAACATTTCTTCAAGCCAATCCATTAGGAGGAACATACAGGAAAAGTTCTCCAAACAAAACTTTTGATGCTGCCAGTAGGCCCACAAATAGGACATATTCACGTCCCGGATCACCTGCAAATAAAACCTACAGTGCATCCCCACGAACACCATCACCCGCTGCAAGAAGAGATTGCCCTGGTCCTTCTAATAGAACTCTTAATATACCTGTTAAGAAGACTTGTAATGCACCTGCTAATAAACCACCTAAACCTGCTGCTCCACGTAGAGCTGCTGGTCCCTCTAGATCTGCTGGCCCATGTAGACCTGCTGGTCCATCTAGACCTGCTGGCCCATCCAGACCTGCTGCTCCATGTAGACCTGCTGCTCCATGTAGACCTTCTGGTCCATCTAGAGCTCCTGGCCCATGTAGGCCTTCTGGTCCATCTAGACCTGCTGGTCCATCTAGACCTGCTGGTCCATCTAGACCTGCTGGTCCATGTAGACCCGCTGGTCCATGTAGACCTGCTGGTCCATGTAGACCCGCTGGTCCATCTAGGCCTGCTTGTCCATCTAGACCTGCTGGTCCATCTAGAACTGTTGGTCCATCTAGACCTGCTGGACCATCTAAGTCTGCTGGTCCATGTAGACCTGCTGGTCCATCTAAGCCTGCTGTTCCATGTAGACCTGCTGGTCCATCTAGAGCTGCTGGCCCATCTAGAGCTACTGGTCCATCTGGACCTGCTCGACCAGTTTGGGCTGCTGGCCCATATAAAGCTGTTGGTCAATCTAAGTCTACCGGTTCATGTAGAGCTACTGGTCCATCTAGGGCTGCTGGCCCTTGTAGACCTGCTGGTCCATCTAGGGCAGCTGGGCCATCTAGAAGGGCTTGTCCAGCTAGAGCAGCTGGACCTTCTAGAGCGGCTGGACCATCTAGAGCAGCTGGACCAGCTAGAGGAGCTTGCCCAGATGGAAGAAGAAATCCGCGCAATGCATCTCCTGCTGCAAATAGATGTCCTGCCGATAATAGAGGTCCCAATAGGACATCTTCAATGCCAGATGTCCCGTCAGTTAAAAATTTAAGAGTTGTATCAGGGAAAAAACTGACAAGAGGCCAAAATCACAGAGAATGTAATTAGTCCAACCACGGTACCTTACGGTATTCACTAACTAATTATTTTCTAAAAAAGTATGTGCTGAACGAAAACAAATATAATTGTGGTCACCAGTCCTAATAAACCTTTACTTCCAAAGTTTTCCGTAATAAAAACGAGTTTTGTCCTAGCATTTTCTTTCTTTTATATGTAAAATAATACCCGTTAGGAAAAATGCTGTATGAATTGCAGCTTAGCACCTGTCGCTTATGTCAAAATTTGACCAACCGAAATATAGTTTGTGTTATGCGTAATCAGTAACTAACCAAGTACATCACAACTTTTCTCACCCAAAATTCTCCTCTCTGAAGCAATTGTTTTATTTGCTTACGTAAGAAAGAAAGATTTATAACAATTTCTTAAGTGCTGTTTAAAGTTAAAATCTAGTGATTTATTGCAATTTAAAGTACACGCAACACTAATCAAACTTAACCAAGGGTAAGAACAACTTTTTACTAATAAGTCTCTAAATATAAATAAATTGTTATCTATCTATTTCAGTTGAAACCAGTAAAATTAAAACTCAACTCGAAAATTAAATCAATAAAATTAATAAGAATAACTTAGAGGCAATAATTCAATAGCGTACAGACAAAAAACAATATCAGTCACATTTTTGTATAAATTAAGATAACACTGTTAATAGATGGAGGGAGGGAGGGGGCAAGGTACTATAAGCATGTGCAAAAAGGGACTTTAAAATCACATTGATAATGACATAGAGAGGACAAGTTCATGGTTAGCAAAAAATGAAAAAGATCCATTTGTGATTCTAGGAAAATGGAAAAAAATTTTTGTTTCTTCTAAAAATATTTTTTCTCCTTTTTACTCACCTATGTATTTGGTACAGCTAACCTAAGCTACTAAATAATTTTGGTTGGTGACACGATCAGCCATGTTGCTCTTGTTATCATTATACCCTAGATGAAATCATAGGGGTATACTAAGTTTGTCATTCCGTTTGTAACACCTCGAAATAATGATGGTAGAGAAAAATGGATTGGACACCCATTCATAATATTAAAAGTTATTTCGATTTTTGCATGTCCGTCCGTCCGTCCGTCCGTCCGTCCGTCTGTGCGCACGATAACTTGAGAACGCGTACACTTAGAGAGCTGAAATTTTGTACACAGACTTTAAAAAAAAAAAGTAAAATTAAGTTCGAAAATGAGCCAAATCGGGCAACTCCTTCGTGGGGTTGCCATATAAAAACTTCGTTTTCCGCTATATATTTGGACACTGCCTGAGAACGCGTCGACGTAGAGAGCTGAAATTTCGTACATGATGATTTTACTACATTAGCAAATAAAATGTCAAAAATGGACTAAATCGGGCAACTCTTTCTTGGTGTTGCCATATAAAAATTTCGGTTTTTTACGTATATTTTGAAAACTATCAGTCCAAGACATTTTTATTGTACTAAAAACTTCTGCAGAATACGAAATCCTATAAAATTGGTTATAATCATTTTGTCTGTGCGACAAACCGTTCTAGAAATATATGCGAAAAACCACTTCAAAATCAATACTTGAATAGATCGGTGACCATACGAAATTTAATACGGGCATTCATCTAGGGTATCCTAAGAATTGGTCTTAGACCAATTCTAGCTTTTTTACTTGTTTTTAAAGTAGGAATGACTATATTAGAGAAAAGGAGATAAAATATCGAGCATTTTTAATTTATAGCAGATTCTTGTTATTTCTATATTATATGCAATGTGAGCCTTATAAGGACTTTGGAAACAGGCAAACAAATTTTGGAAAATCTTTTGTTTTAAACAAAGGAAGGAGTATGTGTCATACATACATACGTACTTGTGTCTGTTGCATGAATAGGTGAAAAGAGCTTAACTATGCATTTTCCTAGTGTAACTATGGCAGCGAATTAAAGAAAAAATTGAAAGAACGTCGGATTACCCGAATGATAAAATCTTCTTGAATATCTTCAAAATCCTTTCAAAATCTTCGTTATAATGAATTTTGTCTAGTACGGGTCACGTTATCTTAACTTTTGAAGAAAAAGATAAATTTAATTTTGGCCAATGCGTTGAAAAAGGATGTACAATTTGTGTAAAATAAGATTTTAACTTCTCCCAAAGCAATCAGAGAATCCAACACTCACTCAATATCTTTAAAATAAATCGTCACAGTAGTACACTCTCAAACATTTACGAAGAACTGCCGTCTTCAACAATATGTATAACGCCTTGCAGGCTTTAAAAATTTCCTAAGAATTTTTTCATACCCGACCAGAAAATTCTCGAAATAATAATAAAATAAATAAAAAAAACCTAATTCAAGAGTGGCCTGAAAAGTATTCAAGTTTAAACATTTTTTTACATTGACTTTTCTTTGTACGCAATGTGCTTTTGTTGAAATACTTACTTTTATTTTATTTTGAACACACTATTTTCTTATTTTATTAAAGATACTTGTTTAAATTTTTCGTATCTTCCAAAAACTTTTAAAAATTCACTTAAATTGTCTTTTAAAGCTGAGTAAGCTTCCTCAGCAGATTGTATTAAGTAATTTCACTCTACCCGAAATAAGACACTTTGTTTTAGTCGGTCATGGTTGGTTATAGAGGGGGGGGGGGGGTGATGGAGATTGGGGCAATCGCCTCTCTTAGGCCGGGCGCCCACTGGAGTGGTGTGTGAGCAATGTGGCAGTGGCGTGGTTTTGGCGTGCGATGTGGCAACAAAGTGGTGTGGCAGTAGAATGGTGGCAGATTGGTATTAATATTATTAAGCGCGCATCAAAATGGCAAGCAGCGTATCGATTAAGTAATTCAACATCAACAGTAATAACTAAAGAGAAGTGGCATCCACTGCCACTTACCACTCGAAAATTAAACTTGTCGGAGACTAGTGGCAATCAAGTGGTGCCACGCCACTTGTCAAATGCCACGCCATCGCCACTCTATTTCAATGTGCGCTATTCTATTTGTTTTTACGGGACTAAATTTTTTCACTTACCATTTAATCGCCACGCCACTGCCACATTGCTCACATACCACTCCAGTGGGCGCCCGGCCTTAGAGTTCTTATAAAATCAAAATTTATACAATAACTAAATGAAATAAAAAAATTTTAAAAACATTTTATAAAAAGACTACTTCAAAACCCTTACTAAAAAACAAAATAATTTCTCCATTCACTGAATAAATACATCACAAAAGTTTTTTAGAGTTTCCCTTCATTTTGAAAGGGGAATGCCGACTTTTCATACTACTTTAGGCCCGACACCTCCAGACATGAGAGATTACTTAAAGGATGCATTATGATACTCTGAACATATTTTATTAACAATGTTTATTTTTATCTAGAGGGGGAAAGATGAGTCGTTCAAGCTACATAGATCCCCAAATCGTATGCAGCTTGAGCGACTTTTTTGGGTGAAAAAGTAGACTTTTCTACTTCGCGTCATTGTGCGGAATTGGTGCGTCATGGAAAATGATTTCCTATGAGAAAATGAGACCAATAAACGTGGACAAAGAAAGAAATGCAAAAATATATGCGAAATGTAGTAGCTGGGGTGTATGTGACCCAAGTGCATGAAAATGAGTTTTCCGGTGGCAAAAACGTTCCGATATACTTTTTTGAATGAGGAAAACTATAGTACTCGGCGAGACCTTTAATTTGATATGTATCATGCGGTATTGGAACCACCCGCCCCCCGCCTGGGGTTCCTACCCCTACCCTAAAAGAATGCAGAGATAAATTTTCTTCTACGAATTGTAGCTGGTAATGAGCTCAGACGAACAGTGAAACCAGTTTTCCGATCGGACAGAACGCTACCGAGTTAGAGGCGATCTAAGACGTGAAAGATCTAGTACCTTAGTTCAAATAAAACAAAGGGAAGTATTAAAAAATTCAGTGTTGGGATGGCTATAATTAGCTCTCCGATTATAGGAGTGAGGGTACTAAAACTTCTTCTGAGGACCCAAGGTATATAGAAGACAAATTTTCTCATTCAAAATATTGTACTAGAACGGTGACAAGTTTCGTCCTATGACGTATATACATTTCTATTGAAAAGACAGAGAGATGAGAGATTATATTTTGTTCTCTGTACTGTACTTTCCTATATATTCGAACACAAATGGCGGAACGTGGTTCGTAATGAGAATACCTTGTCTTCTATATACCTTGCTCAGAACCTAAGAAATTCGGTTCTGTACTAGACTTTTCAAATGTACTATATTAAATTTTGCCAAAAAACTGTTTTTGGGCTTAATTTTTTCAAAATGGCGGCGTAAGCGGAAAGATACGAGGTGGCAAAGTGAAAATTCGGAAGAGCACGTCGAAATTTATAAAAATACCAATTTTCAAAACTCCCGGAAAATTTTCCAGGTAGAATTATACCAAATGACGGGAGTATTAATGAAATTACATTTTACTGCCCGGACTGCAGAGAACGAACTGGATCATGGTGAACTTTGATTCTTTTAAGTTGGTAGATTATAAGTGAGCTTTTTTTTTAAGGTAGGTACTCTGACATGTATATAAATGTACTGACTGATCTCCTGTTTCATGTGGCACCAGTTTTGATTTCAACAAGTATGCTCTCACTGTCAATGCTACCAACTGTCATAAACTGCCGCTATATTTAAATTATTTGGCAATTTACTTATATGCATGTCAGTGGAATTTGTATTGTTAAATTTTAATTATGAGCCGAACGAAGTGTTTTTCACAAAGCTGTTTTGGTAGGAAAATTTTGATTACCAAGTTGCCAGTTTTGGAAATACCGCTGAATTTCAAGCAATTTCTCGTTTCTAATCGTTACAGTTCAGTGAAAAAGTATGCTCTCACAGAAAGAGATAGGAATATCAAAGTGGTGCCATTTGATTTCATGCATTTTCGGTTCAACAAACAGTCCATTTATATGCATATCAATGGGTACGTATGACATTTTGAGTAAGGAATTTGAAAGTAAGACTGGATTAAATAAAGAAATTTTCTTGGAGATAGAAAAACTTCATAGAACTTATAGTTCCCACAAAAGACTTCTACTACATGCGTTATAGAACGTTTTTATTTTAAAATGGCTATCAAAGTATTCCTTCAAATTTTTGGGTTGTCTCATGTACAAGCACCTATTAACGGCCAGAATTTTAAAAAGTATAAAAGTGTAGTTCAATGGTGTTTGTAACGCACATGTCAGTCATGTGAAGTAGTTGAATGTGCGTAAGTCCGCTTTCAATGTCATTGAGGAATGGGTTACTTTTTTCGCTGGTAAGTAGGGTGTTTTTCAGTTCGAAACGGTTATAAATATTTGTAACTTTAGTAAATAGTTTGAAAAAACTCAAAATGGGAAAAATTAAACTTTGTTGTTTAAATAATTGTGAAATTTTAGTTTTCTTATAGCAAGGAAAACAGAAGCAGTGCAGGTAAAGAAATCACTAATGGCGCTGTCTAATATAAGGACTTAGATTAATTTGTTCCAATAAATGATAAGTTGATTCACATGATGTACAAAAAAAAAAAAAAAGATTAAAAAACTACATTGAAACAACTACATTGTTCTAATATTGAAGAAAAATAGTGACCGTTATTAGATATAGAAAACTCCTCTAAATCTAATTTGTGGCCAACCGTTAAATTTGAACCAAAGGGCTGAGTTTCTTTGAATTACTGTTAAATGAGAAGAGTGCATTTAAAAAAAAATTGCGTTTTTCTATTTCCTTTTAGAAATAATGACTCCAAAAGGAAAAACAAACACGAATGTATACTGAACAGGAACTGAAAACTGCCTTAAAATTGAATAGGAATGGAACAATGTCAATTAGAGAAACAGGTCGGAAATTTATTATCCTGCGAACTACTCTTCAGGATAAATTGAGTGAGTAACTTCCAGAACCGTGGCCTTTCTACAGTTTTAACAGCTGCGGAAGAACGTAGAATTGTAGATTGGTGCAAGAATTTTACAAGCTGTGGCTTTCCCATCAACAAAGATGAACTCCTCGACACAGTTCCTAAAATTGTTACTGACAAAAGGAGGAAAACTCTATTCACAAGTAGTCGGCCAAGCACAAAGTGCTTTCAACTATTTTTAAAAAGGCACCCTGAAATAGCTTGTATAGGGTATTACTAAACGTAGAGGCTATTGTTACCGAAAATATGAGAGGGGCACCGTTTAGTAAACTGAAGGCCTAACTAACCGAAATAAATGCAGAGTACTTATTGGTAGCTCCCAGAAGGATATCAATTGGCGACGAAAGTGGATTTAGCCTATGCGCTAAAACAGGAAAAATACTGGTTCCCAAAAAATGCCAAAATGTTTACCAAATCTAAGGCAATGAAAAAGAGACTGTCGTATACCTTTATGTAGGTATTCCAAATGAAGTTGCGAAGAGTGTCCCTTCTTCCTGATATATCGGTTTGTCCGACTCTGGGCTTAAGAAATGGTTAATTCAAAATGGCGTACAAAAGCCAGTGATTTGTTTTTTGCAGGTGGGCATAAATCACACTTAACTCTAACATTAAGTGAATACTATAGCAATAATGGCATCATTTTACACGCCATACTACTCAATACAACGCATATCATGTAGCCATTAAAGAATGAATAAAAGAAAATCGTTAGGACATGGCAAGGCCATTCCTGTTCCATAGAAAACGTTACTAAAGTCCACCTTTTGCCACTACTGGAGTCCACTATCTTACAGATAAAATCATTGCCGGAGACCATTCGCAATGGCTTCTGTAAATGTGGTCTCTACCCATTTGACCCTAATGCCATTGATTTCATGAAATGTGTATAAAGGATAACATGGATAAATTGAGCAATGTTGAGGTAGAAATTCAAACCGACACATTGCAGCAACCGAATCGGTATGATATTGCGGGTGAAGTAGTTGAAGTAATAAGAGCCTGGATTGCAAACTAAGGGCATTGATGCTGATGCAGTGCTTGAAGAAATTATAAAAGTCAAAATTAACAACCAAGCAGGGGAAATTTTAATAATGGAAACATTGCAGGTCTTTTGAAGACCTAGAGACAGGGATATATAATATTGTCGAAGAATTGGAACCAGGTATCTACGATCTTGAGCTGAACGGTAGTCTCGTTAAAGATCTGCATTTTTCAAACGCCAATTTTCATATGGGCAATGAAGACAACATTGCTGTTGATCTCGGCAATTACCTTGTGAGCAGCGAAAACGTCATCACAATTGCTTCCACCGTTATTGATGAAAGTACGCCTAAGGATAGCAATGTTTTTTCTTCTTCCACTAAATTACAGTCTAGAGATTATTCTCGCCCAGTATTGATAAACATTTGGTAATGCCTTGCAGTATCCACATTTTTTCGAAGCAGCAGTTTACCGAAAGGATAAAGTTTCCAAGCACAGTATCTTCCCTAGAATGCCAACAAATAACAAATAAAAAAGAATCAAAAAGACGTCAAAAACTGAGGAAGATCTATAATACAGGGTGTTTCCCACTAGGAGGTCAGGGAGATGATAGTACCTTAGAATAATAAATAATAAATTTTATTATTCTAAGATAGTACTCAAATAGATTAACAAAAAATTGTAAGGTAGGGGGGGGGGGGGCATATCAACCGTTTAGGAGTTACAGGGCGATTAAGAAAAAACGCTATTTTTTTCACAAAACGCCCTGTATCTTAAAAACTACAGGGTGCATGGTCATAGTTAGGAGCTCATTGTATGTAGAACTCCAACCCCCCCCCCCCCCCCCACGTTCCACCTAACCTTCGCGGTGAATTGAATATGGCGCTGGACTGTAGAGCGAGCTGTAAAAGTTTAACACGACGATTTTAGTAAAAGTAGTAATAGTGGATTGGGTATAATAGTCATTCTCTCGTAGCTCTTCGTCCTTTAAACATGTACACATTTTTTCTTGCGTTTTTGTCGAAAAGTCATCTATCATACCTAGCACAGGACAGTAAGTAATTTTGGAATGCATATTTATTTTAGTATTTGATTTTTTTAGAAAATGGCACGTAACGCTTAGCATCCCAGTTTTGAAGATGCTTTTATATTTTTGTTGCGCCGATTAAAAAGTTTAAAAAATGTTATTATTTCGAAAAAATTGGTTTTTATCGAGAATATTTTATATTATTTTGAAAGAATTGCAATGGACTAAAATGTGGAAAGGAAAAATTTAAAATATAGAAATTAACTAAATTAAAATCAAACTAAATCCAAAAAAATATCACAGCTTTACCATTTGTATAGGGTCCGCCAAATAACTTTTTTTTTTTAAACAGGGCGCAAAACATCGAGTGTAGCTTCGGCTGTGTGGCACGTAGCGCCGTCCTGTTGAAACGAAATGTTGCCAATATCCTCCTCTTCAATTCAACATGGCCCGATAACGATTGCCATTGACTGTAACGGCCACTCCTTGCTCATTTTCGAAGAAAAATGGCCCAATTATGCCTCTGGACCAAAATCCGCATCAAACAGTGACTCGTTTTGGGTGTATCGGCTTTTCAATGTATGCGTGCGGGTTTTCTGTGCCCCAAATGCGACAATTTTGCTTGTTTACATACCCGCCAAGATCAAAATGAGCTTCATCCGAAAAGATGATTTTTTTTGGCAAAATCGGCATCTTCTGTAAGTCGATCGCAGGCAAATCAGACATGAGCTAAGTGTTACCATTCACGACATAAGCACTAGTTGAAAAAAAAAAAACGTTAGATGGCGGACCCTATATTTAAGGGCCTCGAAGTATCCATCCCAACCATGTCTTTTTTGTCAACTCGTCTATACTGGTTGTCTTGTATATCATAAATTATTTTATGATTTCGCAATTCCTCAATCAATTTTTCATCATTGTTTTAAAATTGCAACCTTGACAAAAATAAATACCACAACAAGTTCATTCGTTTGATTTTGTTGGTAGTGCTGCAGCGACGACGGAAAAATTAGAAATTGATCAGTCCCGACGGCAACTTCGTCGACCGCTGACCATCACCCGTCGTAATTTGGGCATTCGCATAAGACGCTATGCTATGCTAAAAGTTTGACAGCAGCATTTTTTCGTCATTTGCCGTTGCCCGACGCAATTGTATTTAAACCTTGACATAACAAAATTTTGTCTACGGTTCTTCCAGTAGAACCCTAACATTCAATGTCTAGCCACCCGTCGACATAGCGACACTGTTTCAAGCCTGAGTTGTTCAAAATTTTTACGTTCGTAGGGAAGCATTATATTTTTCTTATGGCTTGTGCACAACAAGGCGAGGCGAGGCGATGCGAGGCTAAGCAGTTGGGTGAGGTGAGGTGAAGATACAACTCGAGGTGTAGTCTTCACAACAAAGCGTTCAGTTTCTTGGTAAATCGTGAAGTGAGAGTATAAATTATGTCATCAGATTCAGAAGAAGAAATTTTGTGTTTGTCAAGTAGTGCAACTGTATGTCATTTTTCACCTAAGTATACTCTCCACTCTTTTGCTTGCCATCTGATAAAGCCGAAACGTCTGAAATTTGGCGAATTCACTATTCATGTGAAGATCCTGATCTTGATAGATTCTTCCAATATATGAGAATGAATAAAGAACCCTTCGATTAAATGAAAGATGAAAACTATAAAAGTATGCCAGCTATCAAAATTAGTGCGCTGCACCTCGCGAAAAAATTAAAAATATGATTCTCGAGCGATTTACCTCGAAGTGTCTCGCCACATCGCGCGCTGCTACAGAATTTTTATGAACACTCTCATAGTACGGCGTGCAATCATTTTATTTCTTTAACTCTTGATATAGCCTCGCCTCGCCTCGCCCAACTTCACTTAACAAATTGTTCTTAGGAATTTGGCCGACAACGGTCAAAACGAATTGATGGATTGATTCTGGTGATTCACTCTTTCGGACAGGGGCACAGCATTCTTAGAAAGATTTGAAAATTTTTCTTTAGATTATTCATGCACTACTGGCGGCGGACAATGGTTCCAAAGAGTTATATTGATTCAGGCGTCTTGGCTGGTCTTGGTCGCTAAAGATATTTATGAGCATTGGCAAACATATCTTTTATTCTTAAAAATTTTATTAAACATTTTTCTTTCGAATTTTTATACACTATTGGTTGCTGAAAACGATCAGTTGGATTGATGCCACTAAAATTGATTCTACAATTTTTCTTCACAATTTTTATGGCCGTTGCTTTGCTTATACTTTCGTATTAATTCAAGTAGTGTTGTTTAATTTGACTACCGCGAAATTGATTAGCAGAAGACTGATAAGACCATTGATACCTTTTTTCAGAAGAAAGCAAGATCAGTTCTCATCAAAATAAATAGTCAGTGACATATCATGCACTTCTACTCCTATTCCTTTGGATGTGACTCAAGGTCTCACTCTCAGTCATTTACTTCACCCGTAACAGAATCGGTTGCGTCCTATATATTTCTACAATCTTTGCACGAGAAAGACTATCTGGATATGAGTTCTTAATGTCTGTCCACTCTGAGATCGACATTGATGTGGATAATATTATCGACAAGTTTTCCAAATCGAACCGAAAATTGAGTTTTGTGATATCTAACTTAAATATGATAAAAAAAAAATTAAAAGCGACTACTTCCGACTTTTTTCTCCCCCCTAGAACATTTTAGTTGTGAACCCCCCCCCCCCCCCCCCCCCCCCCCCCTAAAGCTGCAGGTCTGAATACGCGCCTGCACAGACTCAACTTGCCTAAAACGAGTAGTCTGCAGAGAGCGATAGATAGCAAGGAGGACACCTTAATAAATACACGCACTTACCTATGTAGTTATTAACAAGATTCGTGCACCGAAGATTATAATTTATTAGCACTAGTTATAATTATATTTCACCAGTTTCCGTAATTACGCCCGACTTACAAATTAAAGTCGATTAAGTTCTACTTTATGAAATGCACGCAATTAGTAACAAACTGACTTCATGGTTCGAGTCTGTAAGTGATTCAATAAATTTTACAATATTTTCCTTAAGTTTACGAAACTGCATGAAACTGAAATATTTGTAATTTTTCATTTTATATTATCAAAAGAATCGCACAGTTCGTAAATATTTTCGCAAGCTTACGTACGTTCCTATTTTACGTAACATTTTATAGATTTTTGCAAAACAGATGTTTGTTAAAATGCTTTATAAATTCTACAAAAATTCTATTGATTTTAAGAAATTTTTTCCAATACGACCGGCTTTGTGAATATCTTACGAAAAAAATTTCTAAGTATAGAAATTAATTTTCCCCAATTTCGTTCTTATTATTAAGTCCGGCTTAGATTTTGTCCAATATTATTTAAGTGCAGCACACAATTATGTTCCATATTGTTTAAAATTTGGTGCATTTGTATCAAATTTTGTGATGTCTCAAATTTATTCAGTTTTATATTTCATCACTTTATGTACCTACAATAAAATATTGTCACCAAGGTGCTCATATTTCTATAAATGTAACCTGTTGCTAATGACTGGTTTCACAGTCCAGGCTTAAGCCAGAGCTTAGTTAAGCCACGGGTGTGGCTTAAGCCCAAAACTTAAGCCTACTCGGTTTCACAGTACTCAGTAAGCTGAGGCTTAGTTAAGCCGCGGATGAAAATTTTTAAGTTGTCAGCACTGCGGTAATTGTGAATTTTTTTAAAGGAAAATTGCCATTGTGGATTAAAAACTAAGCGAAAAGAAGAAGAACTTTTTATTTACCAGTTTGTTTTGGTTTTTATCTGGAAGGATATCAAATCCAAAATCATTGTTGCAGAATATTTCGACAACGTAAACCATCAAAGCCGAATGTATCTACAGCAGGAACCGAGAATAAAAATCAACGTCATCAAATTTCTCGAAATGTTGCGGGCGCCTTTTTATAATTTTTTCACGGGTCACACCTTGCGATATTATATTATACATTTCTTGGTCTCTTATATCCTCTGCATCAGATAAATAACTCATTTTTGTCCTAAACTGTTTGGTTACTTCTTAAAACGTCCAATGGAATGCTGACACTAGCTGCCAGACAGTACTCAAAACTGCTAATTAGATAACTATTTTTCGCTTGGAAAATTTCAATTTAGTTATACCTAAAATATAACTTTTGAAATATGCACATTCATTTAATAACAAAAATTACAATATTTAGGCAAAATATATACTTAGCAATAATTTCTTATGTGTTTCACAGCAAAATCTGTTGCTTAAGCCTTCGAGATGACGGGCTTAAGTTAAGCTTTCCTTAAGCCAATGATTTCACTTAAGCCTTGACTGTGAAACCGAAATATTTATTAAGCCTTGACTGTGAAACCGGCCATAAGTAATCGCTGTACCAAATGTAGGCTATGGCTCATAATATAGATTCTTTGATGTGATTTATTTTTGTCGTTACCAGATTTCTTTTTAATTGTCAATTCTAATTTAAATTTTTTATTTAGTTTCCCTCCCTTAGAGCAAATTTCTGAATACTCCCTTGCAGCCTATACCCAAAATAAAGTATTTTTGTTAATATAGTGAACCGCTACCAAAGAGCGCTTGATGCAAAAAGACGGCGATTCAACCTAGCATGCGGCTTATATTGGTTTTGAACTGCACATGGCACCAACAAAATAATTCTAAATTGCGCATAACAACTACATTAGCAATAAAAAACTACAATTATGAAAAGTACTGCCAATCTTGACTTTTGCTTCCTTTCATGACTACAAACGATTATTGATATGTTGACAAGAGATTTAAAAAAATTGTTACAATAGTGACAAACTCGCTAATTGTAGGTTTAATTTAACTAAAGAATTACTTCAATAATTAAATTTGATTTAATTAAATTATTTTATTGCTGATAAATTAATTCCATGCATCTGGATAGAATTTTTCTCCTTTTGTATCCACTTGAACTGCACTGCATTGTTGACGTGCTTGTATGCGTGTGTGGGATGTTTGTTTACAAAAGAAACATCACTATACTCGCCCATCCTGAAATCCACATCAACATTTAGAAAGTAGAAAAATTTCGGTTTAACCTAATTCCTTTCCATTCCATTCCATTTCGACGCCACCCTACATTTTTGCTATGGAATGTCAGAGAAAGACAGAAATTTTTTTTTTAATCAAAGCAAGCAAAATTCCATAGTGAAGACAATTCATTTAAGATACATAAAAAATTGTCAAATTTTCAGTAAATTGTTTTTCTGTATTATTTTTTATTTGAACAATCCAAATTTTAAGTGCTGATGAAAATATTTAAAAGATGGAAGAAACCGATGAGTATTTAGACAATCCTCGCAATAATAGGGACATTGACGATGTGCAGATGTGGTGTAGGGCCCTAAAAATATCACCGTCACAGTTTTTTCAAATGCCCGAAGAGGAACTAAAACTAAGAATTAACAATCTAAAAGGGAAATTACGGCTGCGGGTTGCAAAGAATTTAATTGCCTATCAAAATGAAAAATTGGACGAAATGAAAAGATTAAATGATATCAATTATGGTTTGCGATATCAGGATGAAGATTATCCCCCCACCAATGTATCTGAAAAAGATATTGACGAAATACCGTATCCAATATCAGAACCACTCAGAATCCGGGCAGGTGCTCAACCGGTTAATGTCTGGGATATTTTATGTCAAGCGGCGGATGATGTTGAAGCGATGTATGAAGGTAGTGGTGAAGCTGAAGGAGGAGGAGGTTATTCTGGTTCCGAATTATATGATGATGATGATATAGGAGACGGAGGCGGTGCTTCTTCTGATCAGTATGCAAGCTCTGGAGATGAAGGTAGCTATCCTGTTGTAAGTGATGATGATAACATTGCACCATGTGAATCGTCTGGTGAATTTCGACCAGATCCTGATTTACAGTCAACTTGTCATGGAGGCGGCGAACCTGATTCTTTGGCCCCATCCTCACTTGAAGAAGATGGCCTTGGGGCAATAAATTCGTCGGGTCAATTTCGACCACAAGGTTATTTAACTTCAACTCCTAACGATCCCGTGTTTATTCCTAGTCCAACATTTAGGAGGGGAGGTGTATTCACTCATCGACTAAGTCAAAATAGCCTCGAAATCTCTGATTTCAATATACTTGTTGAAAGCAATCCCTGTGAACACTTAACAAGAATCACGTCGACACAATTCCTTCAAGCGAATCCAGGTGGAAGAACAACAATAAGAAGTCCTGAGGTACTTAACGAAGCTTTTATCGAACAACCACAGCCAGGACCGGCTCCAAGACAAAGACCATGTTCAAGTCGAGATACAAGATCTAGACCAGCAGTTCGGGCATGTCCTCCTTTTAACAGAACATTCAATGTTTCTGAAGAACCCTGCAGCAATGCAACATTTGATGCTAACAATGGGCCCACAAATAGAACTTTTAAAATCACTTGTCGACCAAAGCCTGGTTTGGATAGGTGCCCTTCTCCGCCTGTGAATAGGACTTTTAATGTTTGTGCTACATCTGGTGAGGCAAATAGGACATTTACATGTCCTGGACCAGCTGCAAATAGACAATATAGGGAATCTTCACGTTCACCATCACCCGCTGGAAGAAAAAGGCAACCCGCTGCAAGAAGTAATCGTCCTAGTCCCCATGATAGAACTTTTGATATACCTTGTGATAGACCTGCTGATAGGACTTATGATGTACCTTGTGATGATGAACCTAATAGAACTTATATTGCGATATCTAGAGATGGTTCACCTGGTCAAGCTGCTGGTCCATCTAGAGCTGCTGATCCATGTGGACCTGCTGGTCCATCTAGAGCTGCTGATCAATCTAGACGTGCTAGTCCATGTAAACCTGCTGCTAAACCTGCTGGCCCATGTAAACCTGCTGGTTCATCTAGACCTACTGGTCCATGTAGACCTGCTGGTCCATCCAGAGCTGCAGGTCCATCCAGAGCTACTGGTCCATGTAGACCTGCTGGTCCATCCAGAGCTGCAGGTCCATCCAGAGCTACTGGTCCATCTAGAGCTGCTGCTCCATGTAGACCTGCTGGTCCATCTAGGGCGGCTGCTCCATGTAAACCTGCTGGTGCATCTAGGGCACCTGCTCCATGTAGACCTGCTGGTCCATCTAGAGCTGCTGCTCCATCCAGAGCTGCTGGTCCATGTAGACCGGCTGGTCCATCTAGACCGGCTGGTCCATCTAGAGCGGCTGGTCCATCTAGAGCTGCTGCTCCATGTAGACCTGCTGGTCCATCTAGGGCGGCTGCTCCATGTAAACCTGCTGGTGCATCTAGGGCACCTGCTCCATGTAGACCTGCTGGTCCATCTAGAGCTGCTGCTCCATCCAGAGCTGCTGGTCCATCTAGAGCTGCTGGTCCATGTAGACCGGCTGGTCCATCTAGAGCTGCTGCTCCATGTAGACCTGCTGGTCCATCCAGAGCCGCTGGTCCATCTAGGCCTGCTGGTCCATCTAGGCCTGCTGGTCCATCTAGACCTGCTGGTCCATCTAGGCCTTCTTGTCCATCTAGGCCTGCTGGTCCGTCTAGACCTGCTAATCAATGTAGACCTGCTGGTCCATCTAGAGCGCCCGGACCATCTAGAGAAGCTTGTCCGCCTTCTCGTAATAGGTCACCTTGTCCTGATGACCAAAATAGGACATATGATGTTCCGCCAGTTAGAACTTTAAGAGTTGTACCTGGGAAAAAACTTCCAAGAGGAAAAGATCACAGAAACTGTCGTTAGAATGGGTAGAGCTATGCGAAATAAATATGCATGTGTGTATGTATATTTGATGTAAATTGAATATGTTTATAATGTTAGTAAATGTCTACTCGTATTTGAAAAAGTCTATATTATTTATGTTGTTTGTGTAAAACTGTCCTAATTGTAATGATTTTCCTGAAGTGAATAAAAACGAAAATTGAATTTTCAAAAGTTTTAACTAAAACCATTTTAAGTTTTGCTACTTTGTATGATTAATGGAGGAGAATTAGAGCAGAGAGAGAATGTTTAGCGAGTTTGCGAGTGCGGGAGGTTTGAATATTTTTTTCTTTCATTTATTATAATTTATTTTGACAATTCCTTTTGCATCTTTTATACCTTTTTATCATTTACATAATATAAGTACTTATACAAAAATCCAGCGAAAGACGTCAGTATTTTCTAACGTACACCCTTCAAGTCATTTTTGATTACAAAAAGTTCCAAAAAATACGCAACACACATTGCATTTTGAATACAAAGAAAAATTAAAGTCGCAGTTATAATTGAAAAGCTTAAAATTTCGAATTTTGGAATGTTTTGAAAAGCATTTGTAGAGTAACAGTTTAGAAAATTATCAAAAATATGTTTGAGGGGAAAATAGCTACCTAATTAGTTCAGTGATATTGTGAGTTAATAATATAATAATAATAATTTATTAGCACTAAAACGTACTTTTCACAAAAACAATAAAATTATTTATACTACCTTTTAACTAATTACTATGGCATAGCTCGAATATATTCTATACAAAGTCTTACAAATACCTTTACATTTCTTTCTTCCTTTATCACTAGTGGCAAATTATTATACGATTGAAACTGCTTATATATTAATGAATTCTGTGTATCTGATCTATTGCAGCTAAGTAATCTTATATTTAGATCTGCATTCCTTAGATTATATGGCTGCACATCCGTCACCAGTGTTATTTTCTCTCTTAAATATGGTGGCAGATCCCCGTTCTTGATCCTAAATATAAATTTCAACACATTAAGATCAATTCTCTGTGTCACATTCATCCACTTAAGAGCTGAGAGCATCCACCTAATTGATGTATATCTACTACATTGCAGGATTATCCTCATTGCCCCATTTTGATGTTTCTGTAGTCTGTGTATCATCAGCAAACAGCATGAGCTTTGAGTGGACTATCGCTTGCTTTAAGTCGTTTATATAAAGCAAGAATAATAGTGTTCCTAAGACTGATCCCTGTGGAACCCCCATTTCAGTTCCGTACAATAAAAGGAAAAAACTCTCGTGCGATCTATTTTTCTAGTTTTTAATAGGGGTGGGTTGAACCCCTTAAAAATGAAAAATTATTTTTTGTATCGTGTGGGGTGTCATTTGTGTTAACTTATAGAACAACTCTTATCAAATTTCTCTTGCGTCCATCTGTTTGAATATTATTTAGTTATCCTAAGCAAATTTGGATTTGGTTTAAATATATAAGATAAGATAAGATAATTATTTATTAGTACAAATAATACTTTTATAAACATAGTTCCTAAGTTACTAACCAATTCCTTAAACAGCTCTATCCTTTACAAATTGCACACATTTTCTCTTAAAAATCTTAAAATTACTTTCTCTTTTTATTTCTAATGGTAAATCGTTAAATTTTTTAAATCCTTTATATATATTAGTGAATTTTGAGTCCTATTTCTATTAAATAAGCCTAATCGAATATTTACATCTGCTCCTCTCAAGTTATATGGTTGAACATCTGATACCATCCTAATTCTCTCCTGTAGATACATTGATAGACATCCCTTTCTAATTTTAAAAATGAAAAGTAGTACATTAAGATGTATTCTTTGGCTGCAACTGATCCATTTTAAGGTTTCTAGCATCATTCTTATTGGCGTGAGTCTATTACACCTTAGTATTATGCGCATAGCTCTATTTTGAGGCTTTTGAATTCGCTCTAACTTTGTCTTTGTGCACAGAAATAGTATTGAAGAGCAATACTCAAAATGAGGTTTCATTAAAACATTATATATCTTAATTGCACTCAATGTCGATAAATTGCTTTGAATTCTTCTAAAATAGGCGACTTTTTTTTCAATTTTTTTTACAAATATAATCAATGTGTCCATTAAAACTTAATTTGTTTACAATAATAATCCCCAGATACTTAATTTCACTCACGCACTCAATTTTTTCACCATAAATTTCTAAGTCATCATTATACTATTTATGGCCATAAATTTAGTTTTTTTAACATTTAATTTCAGTTTATTCTTTCTTAGCCATATTCACTTAATTCTTTTAAATCCATTCTTAAATCGTTACTGATTCTTTCTACATCTTTACCAGTTACAAACACCAACGCATCATCAGCAAAAAGTCTAATTTTTGAATGCCTCAACGCACTCTTAATGTCGTTTATATATACCAAGAACAATAATGTACCCAGCACTGATCCTTGTGGTACTCCAAATTTTATTTCAACTGCTTCGGAAAGCATGCCATTAACTCTTGTTCTCTGGTGTTCTTCCCTCTAAATAGTTCCTAAACCAACTGTACTCCTTACCCTGTATACCACATTTTTGAAGCTTTCATAGAAGAATTTGTCTGTCTATAGTCTCGAACGCTCTCTTAAAATCTAAAAAATTCTGCTAGAATAGCGTTACCTTCCTCCATTTCTTCTTTCCATTCCATCACTACCCAATTTAATGCTGTCTCGCAATTGTGTTGCTTTCTAAACCCTGATTGTTCCTTAGCTATAAAAACATTTTCGACTAGGTATTTTTCTAGTTGGATTTGTACTCCTTTTTCCAAAATCTTCTTACATAGTGGTAGCATATTAACTGGTCTGAATTCTTCACATGTCTTCGTATTTTTTACCTTATGAATTGGTAAATACTACTGATTCCTTCCAAGCATCGAGACTTTCTCCAGTTATTAATGACTCATGCTTTTACCATCTTCAAAATAGACTTCAGATATATCTGCTTTTGATTTCTTTAATACCGTTTCTTTTATGACACTCCACATCTCCTTTTGATCTTTGACTCCATCGATCCTTCTTATTATATTAGTTCCTTTTAGCACACCTAATTTGTTTTTTATATTTATTCCGTATCGTTTTGTAACTTGTCCATTCCCTCTCATCATTAGTTAATGTAGCTCTTTGATAAGTATTAATCTTATGTTCCTTAGTATTGCTAATTCTCTATTGTACCACCTATTTATCCTACTTACACACTTCTTTTCCATTAGCTTTGTTATTATACCTCCTTCATCTTGGCATCAAATGCTTTCGTACAATTTCGTGCAATTAAATTCGGTCGATCGACTGTTCGTTGATACGTTTGTGGTACAGAATCCTAACTGGGCGAGCCCAACTCGCTCTTAACCAATTACTTTTCTTTCATATTTAATAAGAATCTTCAATATATAGGGTGTCCTGTACGTACCGCATTCCTTTATACCACGGATTCCTCACTCAATTTCGAGAAATAAATTGTATGGGTGGTGAGCCGGAAAATGCACGGTGTGGGCGGTACGGGGGTTTTGTGATTTTGTGTGCTTTTTATCCTAATACCATGTAACTTTCTTGTTATACACCCTATGAAGGTGATTTGCATCTCAGGTGATAGTAAAGCCTCTACCGTTTCCAACAAATGCCCAACCACCTATCTACTCCCTTTTCGTCGGCAGTTATAGGATGTCAAAATCAAAAAATTGTATAATTTTGCAATTTCTTTTTCAATTTCAACAATTTTCCCGCCAAAATGCATGATAACGATACAGTTTTATGACAAGATTTAAAGACCCCGGAATGTTACCTTTAATTTGAGTATGCGCATGTACCTACCTAAATGCTACCGTTTTTGAGATATTCCCGTTTTTATGGTGCATATGTTCATTAATTTTGCTAATAATAAAAGAAATCGCGCCTAATTGTATGCATATACATAGATATTGTTTTCTTTTTTATTATTATAATAAATTCCTAAAACTTTAAATTTCGTATATTTCTGACTTAGTGGAAGATCGGGAAGCCCCAGACACTTAAATGAATTGCAAGTAAAAATACCAATAAACAAAATTTCTGTCTTTATTTCACTTTTAAAATCAAGCTAGCAACTTCTTCAATCATATTAATTAAAAATTATTTATCATATCAATTGTGTTTTAAGAAATAAAGGTGTTATTTTAATTAGCCCGCTATTTCGGTAGATGTCACTTTTGGAGCAGTCATTTTTTGACATTTGACAAGTAGATACTACGCCATTAATAAAAATGGAACGATACACGATTCAACAACGCATTAAAATTATTAAAATTCACTATAAAAATGGTGAAAATGTGGCAGAGACTTTTGGGTCGTCGTGAAGCACCTTGTCGGACAGCAATACAGAAATTGGTAGAAAAATTCGAGCTGTCGGGACAAGTTAGTGATGTGAAGAATAAAACCCGTGCACGTTTCTCAAGAACAGCCGAGAATATTGCTGCTGTAGCCGAAAGTGTTGAAGAAAACGCAGGTTTGTCCATTCCTCGTCGTTCTTTGGAATTAGGCATTCCACAAACGTTATTACACCGTATTTTGCATAAAGATTTGGGTCTTAAGGCTTATAAAGTTCAGTTAACACAAGAACTCAAGCCGGCCGCTCATCAACAACGTCGAGTCTTTGCTGATTGGGTCCTTGAAATGCATGAAAATGATCCGGAATCCCATCGAAAACTCATCTTGAGTGATGAGGCCCATTTCCACCTCGATGGCTTCGTCAACAAGCAAAATTGTCGCATCTGGGGCTCGGAAAACTCAAGAGTTATTGTTGAAAAGCCTCTCTATCCTCAACGTGTGACTGTTTGGTGGGTTTATGGTCCCGCGGGGTCATTGGACCTTACTTTTCCGAAAATGAGGCTGGAGCAACAGTTACGGTGAATGGATTGCGCTATCGACAGATGATTAATGATTTTTTATGGCCGGAATTGGATGGTATTGATCTGAACAACGACTACTTTCAACAAGACGGCGCTACGTGCCATACAAGCAACGAAACCATTGATCTTTTACGGGAAAAGTTTCCGGACCGTGTTATCTCTCGAAGAGGTGATCACAATTGGCCACCGAGATCTTGTGACTTAACACCTTACGACTTCTTCCTTTTGGGGCCACGTGAAAGAGAAGGTCTACGCCAACAGCCCAGCGTCGATTCAAGACCTTAAAGATGGAATTCGTGAGGCTATCGAGGACATAGGGCAGCCACTTTGCGATTTGGTTATGGAAAATTTCATGAAAAGGATATGGTCCTGTAGGCGTGGTCGTGGTGGTCATTTGGCTTATGTTATTTTCCATTATTAACGGCATACCTTCCTCTTTATATTGAAATAAATATCCGATCATGTATCTCAAAAAATGGCATTTTTCTTTGAATATCAAAATAACACCTCTTATTGGAAAACCCTTTATTACCTATGCATTTGGTCTCTTTTTCTTGATCTTCTTGGAAAAGGCTTTGAATATTTTTCGTTGTTTTCAGTGTCTTTTTAGCACCTTTGCCATTTAATTTCTTCGCTTCGTCTTTTTTAGTGCTTACTTTTCTGTCTTTCCTTCGCTTTTATATGGTGAAGATGTTATATTCTCGCTCTTTTATGTTTTCGAGGCCGCGTTACCAAGCGTGTTTTTTTTTATGCATCAAGAAATGGTGATAACTGTTTTACTAAATCTATTGAGTTTATTGAAGGCGCTGATTCAGTTGCAAGCAATGCACGACCTGTGAAAGGTACTGGCGATGAATAATGGGCTGCTGAAGTCTGATTGGACATATTGTTTTTATAAAAAGCTTCTTGCACAACTTCTGTCATAATTGACGGTAAAAAGTCAATCTAAGTGAAGATTTCAGGGTTGAAAGGATAAATTCCTGTGCATTTTATGCTATGTCAAACCTTCCTGCTTTGCTAAAGGCTTTGTCCATCATCCATATCATAGTCAATAATTCTACCCACAGGACTTAGTCGCGTCCACGCTGAACTTGCAATTACAAATGCAAATCGGGTATTTCCCACTAAGTGGTCAATAGAGCAGGAGGTGATAGTACTCACCTAGACGAACCAAAAATTGTATGGCAGGGGGGGGGGGGATATCAACCATTTAGGAGTTACAGGGTGATTAAGAAAAAAAGCTAGTTTTTCACAAAGCACCCTTTATATTAAAAACTGCAGGGCGTACGGTTACAATTAAGGGCTCATTGTATGCAGAACTTCAGGGCCTTTCGAACGACTGCTCAATCAGCCCCATACCCCTCTCCCAACAAGAATTATGGTTGTCTAAACTGAAAATTTCGGATTTTCTTACCTTTTTTTTTTAATTTAACCTCTATTATTTTTGCAAAAAGGTCATTAACATACTTTTTTTATAAAACTATTATTGACTGCTTTTTCAAATATTCAAATTAATGAATCCAAGATTCCTAAATAACTCTGGAGTCTAAGCTTCAAGATTGATGATTATCTAATTATTGTCCGAGACGAATTTCATACTGTATATGTACAGTATTCTTCAGTTGTCAGTCCTAAAGACTCATGTTAAAGCTATACTTTCGTCTGGCCATTAAACTTTTCCACACTTGATAAAACAAACTTGGACGATGTCCTTTAGGAAAACTAGGAAATTTAAATTGTGGGTACTTTAGCATACATAATATGAATGACCTGATGTCCGCCATCCTCAGTTTGTCCAATAGCTCTTTTTTTTCAAATTGATTTGCGTCAATTTTCAGGTTCATTGGACAATCATAATTTATGAACAGCAAGAAGAACATAGTTTCTGTATCTAAATTGTGGTTCGCGAATATTTTCGAGATTTTAGTAGCTTATGTAATCCCAAGTATGGTAGCATTCTATATTTCACTGATCTTTACAAAGCTTTCGGAAAAGTCGGATAAGTTCAAGACATGGTAACGCTTGATCTTCATAACTAGCTCCGCAAACTTTTCCTCTAATCGAAATATACTACTGACATATAAGTATATATAAATGGACTGACTGATCTCCTGTTTCATGCTACCAACTGTCATAAACTGCCGCTATATTTAAATTATTTGGGAATTTACTTATATACATGTCAGTGGGATTTGTATTGTTAAATTTTAATTATGAGCCGAACGAAGTTTTTTTCACAAAGCTGTTTTGGAAGGAAAGTTTTGATTATCAAGTTGCCAGTTCTGGAAATACCGATGAACTTCAAGCAATTTCTCGTTCCAAATCGTTACAGTTCAGTGGGAAAGTATGCTCTCACGGAAAGAGATAGGAATATGAAAGTGGTGCCATTTGCTTTCATGCATTTTTGGTTCAACGAGTAGTCCATATATATATACATGTCAGTGAACTATACGTATAATTCGTTTGACAGATTGCCGTTTGTGAAAAGTATTTTGAGAAGGAGCAATCTACAATCGATCCTAGATCATTTAACTTGGGTGTATCCTATAGACTGAATGGTGAAATTTTTAATGGCCCTGTTTCTATTTTAAACGCTTGATCTTGCTTGGTTGTGTTTCTTCTTTTCGTCATATTCATAAACTCCTCTTGAGACAGGTTTCGTTTCGTAGATTCAGATTGATTTCTAAAGGCCTGCCTTATGTTTAGCTTTATTCACTCTCTTCGTATATCATTCGACTAGTCATATTAAGTTGAAGGAATTCTGTAATGTTAATGATAATATTAAGTAAATAAACAAAATATAATTGTAAGTAAATGATACCAAACTCTTGAATTCAGTGTTGATTGATAATATCCCTTTTTTTTCATTGATGTAATTTCAATATCTACAAAATAGAATAGAATTCCTATGAATTTCAACGCCAAACTTTCATACAGACTGCGGTCAGCAGCCCAAGTAGATGTAAATATTTTTCTTTCAAACGAAGCAGGCAAAATTTAGAAGGGTGAACATTTCGGCAAAGATACTAAAAATTATCAAATTGTCAGCATATTTTTTTCTGTATTATTTTTTATTTAAACTATACCCAAATTTTAAGTGTTAACAAAAGTAATTAAACCATGGAAGGATTCGGAGTGTACAAAGACAATCCACAATCCAATAAGGACGTTGACGATGTTCAGATGTGGTGTAAAGCTCTACGAATCACTCCCAACCAATTTTTTGGAATGCCGGATGAAGAACTAAAAGCAAGATTGAGCAACCTAAAAGGCCGATTACGGCTTCGAGTGGCAAAGAACTTGATTGCTTATCAGAAAGAGAAACTAAATCAAATATATAAAAAGGATAATTTCAATTTACACAAAAATGATTCAACTCCAGCCGTTAAATTTTTTACTCCTCAAGAATATCAAGTAGGCCCATGGTTTTCGACAGAACCACAAAGAGTTCGAGCTGGTGCTGTAGAAACGCCTATAGCTGGTGAAAGTGTTTGGGATGTTTTGTGTCAAGCAGCTAATGATGTAGAAGCCATATATGAAGGCAGTGGAAAAATGGCAGCTAAAAGAATGTCAAGCGGACAAGAGACTTCAAAATGCGCATTAGCAAAAAAACCTGAAAACTCTTGTGAACGGGAACCAAATTATGCTGAATTAATTCCAAAATTAGAGTCTACTCAAAAAAGAGCATGTCCTTTAAATCGTAAGGAGCCAACTATAAGGCAAGGAAGTCTATATACGCGGAGACGAAGTAAAGACAGCATTCAAATGGCAGATTTGAACGTTACTGTGGAAGATGGTCCCGACGGTGATGTGACAACAATTTTATCTAAAACATTTATCACTGGAAGATCTATAGGAAATAGTGGTAAGAAAAGAGCACAATCATGTCCAGCGCCGGTCCAAAGATCACAAGCATGTCCAGCGCCAGTCCAAAGAACACAAGCATGTCCAGCGCCAGTCCAAAGAACACAAGCATGTCCAGCGCCGGTCAAAAGAACGCAAGCAAGTCCAGCGCCGGTCCAAAGAACACAAGCATGTCCAGCGCCGGTCCAAAGAACACAAGCATGTCCAGCGCCAGTCCAAAGAACACAAGCATGTCCAGCGCCGGTCCAAAGAACACAAGCATGTCCAGCGCCGGTCCGAAAAACACAGGCGTTGCCAGCAGCCCCTCCAAATCGAACATACGATGCACCACCACAAGCGTGTCCAATGGCGGCACAAAGAAGACCGATGGCTCCAACACAAAGACCACAACAGTTGCAAGCACCCCCTTTAAATCAGCCTTGCTCACCGCAAATGAATTATGCGGCAAGGCAATCCATGCCGTGTTCTCGCATATCGCCATCACCAGTTAGACCGCCGCAAACGTGTCCTGTACGAGCACCTGCAAACCAGAATTTTCCTTCTGCAGCACAGAGATCGTCTGGTATACCCGGAGGTACTAGTTTTCAAGCGCCTCCTCCATCCGCTGGCGCATGTCCGTTCAGACCTAAGACGCCTCCTGCACCCAATCGTGCATGCCCTTCCCGACCTCAAATGTCTCCTGCAGCCGCTGGTGCATGTCCTATGCGACCTAGACCGGCTCCTCAATCTGCTGGTGCATGTCCTATGCGACCTAGACCGGCTCCTCAATCTGCTGGTGCATGTCCTATGCGACCTAGACCACCTCCTCAATCTGCTGGCGCATGTCCTATGCCAGCTAGACCGCCTCCTCAATCTGCTGGCGCATGTCCTATGCGAGCTGGACCGCCTCCGCAATCTGCTGGTGCATGTCCTATGCGACCTAGACCACCTCCTCAATCCGCTGGCGCATATCAAGTCAATCCTAGAGCGACTTCTGCACCCGCTGGTGCATGTCCTTACAGACGTCAAACGCTTCCTGCTCCCGCTGCCGCATGCAATTATCAACCTAGAACGCCTCCTGCATACGGTGGCGCATGTCCTATTCAACGTGGAGGCTGCCCACCTGGAAGACCGAATTATAATTAAATGGCTGCAGCTGTGCTAGGCTTATATTTGGATAAAATGAATTTTGTTTATAAAACTAATAAGGGTCTACTCGTATTTAGTAAAGTGAATGAAGTCTATTTATTGATTAATATATAAATGTGCAAGTGTCTCTCGAAATTTTGTGTTTTAATATGGTTTAATAGTTTATTTTCATCACATTCTATCTTGTACATTGTACATACATGCAAAACACATACGACTAGTTTATTTTGATTCATTTGTGAAGGCAAATTATGAAATTATGAAAAAATTAATCCGAAATTTTAGAATATTTTGTGGTTTACAACAATGTTGTAAAATTTGTAGTGAAATGATGTCCAAAGTCAGAATGCATAATAAATGTTTATTAGAATGGGATTTTCGTGTATTAATATATTTTCAATTAGATAGCACCGCGGAACATGTAAAAAAAATAAATTAATATAAAATATAAATGGTAAACCATACTTATGTGAAGTTAAGTTGATTATTTAACCACAGAGTTATGCTTAACCCCAAAATACTTCTAAGCGAATCGTTAACTATCACAATTTACCCTCACAATTTTTCTCATCCATTTTCTCAGTTTCATTTATTTATTTATTGTGATCTATGACTGACTGTATAATAGTTAATACTAAATAATAGTAACAGTAAACTAATAAGTATACATATCAGCTAAGAATGCGTGTGAAGTATTACTAACTACTCATTACAGTGTAAAGTCTCATCTAGCTCTAATATACAATTTAAGCTAAGATATCGAAACTAGTAGGGATGTTAACGGGTCATTAAACCATAAGTAACCAGGCTAGGACTGGGTCTAGATTCAAATTATTTCTCTAGTAGCTGTAATTGAGTTAGTTCAGCATATGCACAGCGTGTGTCCTGTTCTAGCAATCAAATGCGGTAGATTACATACTTGGTAGCTACATCCTCTCGGAACTGGAAGAGTTTCAAGGTACAGAGATCTTAGATGCATCCTGAGTTTCTTTACAGTATTAGGGTAGATCTAGGATTGTTTTTAAAATGATAAATTCGCATGAATCTATGGCACATAATTGAACTGATAGTAGTAAATAAGTTTCTTGGCGGCACTCCTCTAACCGAACCCTAATTTTAATTCCTAGTACATTCGCATATCTTTGATTGGGGAATTTTTTTATATCTATTTACAGTAAGAGGACGGCGGTATATCATGTCTGCTGGTTTAGTGATATTGAATGTAGCCGATTTTATCTAAATTATTATATACAAATTTTTAAAAAACTAAAGTATAGATTAGTCCTCTTTTCATAATTTTAAGCAAGTCAAAAGCTAATGGATTAAAAAAATAGGTTATACATATACTGTCGAAACATTTGTAGCGTAAGCAGAGATACAACATGCTAAGATATCATACTGGATTACCGATTGTATTATAAAGAAGTAATTGGTTTTGATAATCCGATCTTCAGCTATGTTTCACAGGATTCTTATTTTATAAAACGCCTGGTTAAGTGGCGTATACGGCACGTAGGAACCAAGTCGTACTGATGAGTATACAGTTCCTGCTGATACGAAACGCCCTCTTTTGCAAAATTTCTTCGTTTGTAAAAGAGTTTTTTTTTTCCACACAATTCTCGAGCTGCGGATTTGACAGCAAACTAGGTCAATTTCATATTAACTAAATTCGCTACATGAGTTTATTTTATGGCAAAACTCTCGCTTTCCTTCCTAAGCTTATTATTTCACAAATTACTTATATGCCGGCTCCCATTTAGCTAAGTACTTAACCTGGCTTACTATCTCTAAGCGTAGTTTATTTAATTTCAGTATACTATGTAGAAAGGTCATTCTTATAGTCTTGCTTTCCAAAAATAGTCACTTTCTCTACTATGAGCTCCAATTTGCTTATTTTTAACCAATACTTCACTGAATACGAGTGCGTTGTTACTGATCAGTCGCTGCCTTATCAACAGAGCTGCCATTTCATCAGAAAAAGCTATAATCACCCATTCCCCACACGAAAACTATCGCAATTTTTTGTACATAGATAAATTCGCTTTCTAGCTTCAAATTAATAATACACAAAAAAAGTGATAGATGTCCGCAGTAGAAAAAAAAATAATAGATTCCCCTCAATAGATTGCTCCTATACAGGTTACGTTGGGTATACGGTGACTTGAAAAAATCATATCTCAAAAACAAAGCCGAATGCCATCGCAGCTTTTTGTGCATAGATAGATAAGGCTTCTAGCTTCAAAATAAACATACAAAAATAACGTACTACAAATCCTGAATAGCAAATAATACTATTTTTGGAGAGAGAAAAAATACTATTATTACCAAATTTTTCTTTTTTGTTCGGTACTGCTTTATATTTTTATGAAAAATATAAAGCAGTAAACCTCATTTGGCATTCGATTCAGAAAAACTGTTTGCTCCGATCTCGATATATGAGATTTTTTTGAAAATGATGTTTTATGGTAAAATCACAAAATTTCTAACCGCCTGTGAGTGGTGAGGCGTGGTAGGGGGAAACAAAAAATATTAGTGAGCTATTTTGTTATTCCATATAAATTCTGAAATTTTTATCCAAATCGAAGATGGTCGGGTTCCAAGGTGATCGGTTTCGTGTGGAATGGCTGATATGAATGAATGATATATTCTAATCTTAATAAGATTAAAGAAAAAGTATTGGACCTAAAACTGTTCTCCGTGGCACTCCATTTTTAATCAAATTTACTTATTGCTTGTCCAATTTTAACATATTGGATCCCATTTTCTAGGTATGTTTTTAATATTATCAAAGCAGTGCTCTAAATACCTGTTAACTGTGTCAAAAGCTTTTTTAAGGTCGCTAAAAACTTCGCATAGCTTATAATTTTTGTCTTTAACCGAAATTATAAACAAAATTACATCATAGATTGCGTCCATTGTATACTACAACTATTTCTGAGCCCGTATTTATTATAAACTATATAAGGTCGTTTTGCTCCAAAAATAAATCTAGATTTAATACATTTTTCCAAAAGCTTATCAATGTTAGTCATCAGAGATATAGTCCTATAATAAGGAGGATCCAATTTATTTCCCCCTTTATGAACCGTTTTATAACATTAGCAAATTTGAGTTTTTTCGAGAAATGCGCTCTTAGAAGTCTTAGATTAAATATATAGCAAAGTCCGCAGTTTTTTTGAGCATATAACCTGAATAGCTACCCATTCCAGATGCAGTATTCTAATATTGTGATTTCTAATATAGATGAGAAACTCACTGTCGAATATCGCTTGAGTGGAAAATTGCATAATTATATTACATCTGAACATCAAAAGTATTTATTTATTTCTTTCAAGTTAACAGAACTCGTCTCCTATGCAGTATATTATGTAAAACTTTATCGTCTTTAATTAAGTACACAATTGAACTTTCAAGCATTATCTACTAATGATAGCTTAAACTTATATCTAGGAGTAGAGAAGTCAAAATGTGTCTTTGCTTGTGAGTAAGATGTGAAACGCAACGCGTGAAGCTATCTGTGGCCAGTGATGATGCCAACCACAGTTTTACCTTGTTTCCTTCAGAGCGCCATTAGAAAATCAGACATATTCCTATCTATTGGGTCCATCGAGACACAGTTTTGTGCACCTGTAAGTACTCAGATTCGTCCGTCTCTGCTGATGTTTCCTATGAACATTCGCTTTGATGAGAGACCCCATACGCTAGGTGGCAACACCGACAACGGGTTCTGGTCCGAGAAACAGAGAATCAGAGCCAGCCCTAGCTGAAAGGTCAGCCCTTTTATTTCCCATGACCCACATGTGACCAGGAAGAGACAGAAGGGACACCTTCTTGTGGATATACAACTTATCGACAGACGACCTGCAATCCCCCAATAACTTTTATGTTATCAGAGGGCTACTCAGAGCCATCAATTCTGCCTGACTATCCGAAAGAATAGCGATGTCTTTCCCCTTGATTTGCATATCAAGGGCTATCTTCACTGCCATTGAGATGGCCTGGAAGGCAGTGGTGAGTCTTCCAAGTGAGTACTTCATCCCAATGTCAGGTTCAGGAAAGTAGACACCCGTTCCAGCTCCCTCATTAGTGAGAGAGGCGTCGGTGAAATTTTTTAGAGTGGACCGGGGAATGCTCGTTAATACACTTCCCTCAGTCCACGATTCCCTTACAGGAATGCTCACAGAGAAGCGACGCCCAAAACGAAGCTCAGGTACTATCGGATCACGTGACAGAACATTAGCCACTGGTTCCAATAGGGCTGAGCATTTTTCAATTGCATTTAGAGGCACAATGAACGATGATTTGATTTGATAATCGCTGAATGTAGCTGGTACGATGATTTTCTCGTGCCATAGATTCCATCGACAGACTTTATGCTTTCGGACTTGAACCCTTTTGAATAATCTTTGTTCCAAACTGCATTCGTGGGTGTCAGAGGTGGGTTCCAGATAAGTGGAAAGATTTGTTAAAGGAGAACCCTGATTCGTTTAAAGCTCTCTAGAAATCAAATTAAAACTATTACGAAATTGGACAGTCTAATCTCAACAAAAGATGAAATATCTCATCACATCCCCTGCAATTAGGGTAAATATCAGGTATGTTTTTTTTTTTCTTTTAAAAAGTCCTCCAACATCAAGAAGAATTATTTCAAAATGATACTGCTCTTTCTCGGAATAGCCGAATTGCTAGAAGAACTATAAATGAGAAAATAAGCAAGTAAATGGCTTCATTGCAGAAGCCAATCGGTTTCGCGACGCGATGCCTTCTTAATTTTAATCAACTGTAGGGGGCGCAGTTGCCCCCTCCCTCCAAACCACCGCAAACTGGGTACGCCTTTGGAGAGATGTTCTATTAACATTAAGCCACAGTGGACCCATAGAGCACCATAATTCATTCGTTTTTATTTTTTAAACATCACACGCAATTTAATTCGTCTTAACACTTTCCATAGTAAATGAGAGCATCAATTTTTGTCGTAATAAATTGGTTAGAGCACTTCAGGTGTACCACCGTTGAAATTGTTAGTGAGAATATCCATGTGTTTGGTTTATTTTATTTAATTACTACGCTGCTTGGGGGTACAATGTGCGCTACGGTTCCATATTGATTTGGTGATTAAATTCGCTTCTTACGAATAAAAATAAAAAAAAAAAAACGAAATCCAACAAAATGTGCACTTTTCTTTTCTGCATATACATACATAGGTACTTTCCTCATTTCACAATTAATTCACTTCACCCTGCCATTACGGTTTCAATTTAATAGAACTGCTTCGAGTGCTGAATGGAATCGTTTGTAAAAGCCCTAAGAAGATATATATTTTTTCTAGCTTTAAACATAGTCGTCGTGCCGTCTACCCAAAGGAAAAGTTGATCTGACCTCAATGAAAAGTAAAGTAAATCTCCAGTCATCGCAGTTATAGCTCGTTTACGTGTACATACATATATACGCACGCATTTCCATCAGGAAAATGAGAAAACTGGAGAAAATTTAAAGAGATAAGCTGCTTATCACGTCTCTGTCGTATCGATTGTATTAACTTAGTATCAACAAAGAAATAAAAAATAAATCGCGTTCAAAACATATCTATAGAGGCCGGCTATGATGCAGTGCAGATCGATAGAATATCTCCAAGTTTGCTCTGTGATCGTGCGTGTTTTATAGATAGAAGAAGAATATCAGCGTTGAATTTCTTAACACAAGCAACGAGAAGACTCATATAAGAGATCAAAACGAAACGCATTCGCAGTGTACATGTGCGCACTCTTTATTGTACTCTGAAACGCTCAAGATCTATGTAAGGATCAGGTCGTCTTGGTTTTATTTTTATTTATTTATTTATTTATTTTTTCTATGACTATGTGACTTCAACTTAAGGAGCATGAACCAATGACAAGGGAAAATGCAAATCCGCCAGAGAAAATTGGAATTTAATAACAGCACGATCGCACATTTCTTTCCACCTTTGATCGTAAGCCGACCTCGCTGAAATGCAAACAGGCGCTATCTATGTATGTATGTATGCGCATGTATATTAGCGCGCGCAGTCTAAGTCGTTCGGTAAGCTCGATATTGGCCTTCGAAGCTGCTTCCTGCTGTCTCATTCCCAGACCATGGGATAAATCGAATGGTACTAAGCAGATTTTGAATAATTTCAAATAGAAAATTGACCGCCGTATTCGCTGTGGCTTGGCCGTTCAAATTGATTCTCCTCTTTTGCATAGACTTTTGACTCAATGCAGCCGCATCTGTGGCATTTAATGCATTTCCAGATAGTGCTAGACAGCACAGAGTGCTATAGTGCAAGTTCCATCTCTGCAAATTATTCACAGTATTCAATTGACACACCGCGCACAGACTCGGACTTCTTGTATTTAAATATATGCTAGGCGCATACACCAATGCAATTGAAGGTATTTAATGAATGTCGATATTCAATCAATTCCAAATTGAGTGAATTTTATTGATTTCGAATTGTTGTCATTATAAATCATTTGATATTGAGGCCTGCAGCCCATTTCAGCGCCATCGATAAATAGTGTCGAGAAGAGGAGAGCTTTATTATCTTGATGGAGTTGTATAAATACCCGGGAAATCGGTATATAAAGAGGCTTAATTGTTTGTATTTTAGTATCTTATCGAAAGATGAAATCAAGCGCGCATTGAAGTTTACGTCTGGTCTGGGTATTTTATTTGTTAATTTACATGAGAGAGAGAGAAAAAAAAAATTTTTTTGGGCAACATGGATTTTATGAAAGGTGTTTTGAAGTGGTTTACTAATTGATCAAAATCTATGTTATTAAATTTGGCATTTTATAGTGTATTTAGGTTATTACCTTGATCGTATTTCTCTAACTAATTCAACTTGCACACGTATTCTGTTGTGTAATGTTTTAGTTGATTGTTGCGAAAACGAGAGGATGTTGCTAACTCATTAACACAGATTATTTGGTGAATTGATGTTGTACAAATCCCATCGATTGCCTTGATTTCTGTAATTAAAATGTTTATTAAACTAAATTATTAATAAGGTACTATTACATTACTATTGAATATAGCATCGACCTACATATAAATTTATATATACAGGGTGATTCAGATCAAGATACCTTCCGGTATACCACGTGATTCCTTGAGGTAAGATGATCACAAAATTGTTCCACATACCCCCACTTAGAAACCTTACTTTAGGAATTGTCGCCAGTTGAAAATTTCGCCAATATTCGTGAGAATAAAAAAAAAATTTCTAAAATACCGTTATTTATTTCAAAAACTTTTTTGTGTAAAAAAATCAAAATTTTGGAAATATTTGAGAATAATTTAAAGAAGCTTAATCAAAACATACAGAGTAATACACTTTTCGACAGCTACCATTCTTGGCTATTTAATAAGCGAACAATAACCAAAATATATAGGGTGGTTCAAAACTTATACTCATTTATTATCACTAATATTGGCGAAATCTGCAACTGGGCACAACTCCTAAAGGAAGGTTTCTAGGGGGGGGGATGTGGACCAATTTTTTGATCACCTTACTCAAGGAAGCGCATGGTATACCGAAAAGTATCTTGATCTGAATCACCCTGTATATTTTTTCTTATGTTAACAACTGAAACAATAAGAAATCGTAGAGAATTAAAATTATTTTTCCTGATTAGATTCTCTATGGACACCCAAAAATTCATATTATCTCATCTTTTAATCGGATTTTAATTTGGTTCTATGTACTTGCCAGACTACCTGATGACGTAACGAGTATAAGGATCATGATCAGCGATATTAAAAACCTAAATCTTCTCTCCTCCTAATTGTTCATGTTCAGTGTGATCTGATCCACGCAGTGAGATCACTGCAATGCACTGTTTCCAACGTTCGCTAGCTCTCTTTATGCTATTTTCAGTTAAGAAAGTTTGGCATCGCCTTGTACTAAGTGTTATGATTCCGTGGATATCGCCTTTGGATACTCCAAGATTGTATACGCTTTCTCCATATAACTCAACTAATAACCCCGCTGCAGTGCAATAGATTTCGTGGGTAATATACAAATGTACGGAGATGCTATCACCTACTGCTGCCAAAGATGCATCTTTTTTATGTTAGTAAGCCATGCTCAGGGAGTACCCTATGATGCAAAGAACAGCATGGCAGGAAGGAGATAGAGAAAGGATTTGGGGATATGAGGAGAATAACGGAGATGCCGATGTATGTCTCTCTTAAATTTCCGTAGATTGTATGCCGGAGGAAAAACAGAAGATGGTAAATTGTTCCATATTCGCACTGTTCGGGATAAAAAAGCATCACGGAATTTTACTGTACGACCGAAAGTAATTTGAAGGGTAAAAGGATGTGCGCGGTTTGTCGCGTGTACTGCGTGTAGGAATCATTCTACAAGGGATTAGACTAGATATTTCATTAGAATATTGAACATACATGTTGCAATATAGGAGCGAAAGGCAACCAACATTGCGGCGGTGTTCGAATGAGTCGATATGACAAGTTGTTGCTACATCACTAATGAGCTTGAAATATTCCATTCTAGGTCTAATGTAGAACTTGCAGAGGAGCGCTAGATTTGACGGGCTGAAATCTTTGTTACACCTTTTCAGAAACCTAAGACATTTCGATGCTTCGTTGGCAACAGAGAAGATGTGGTCTGTCCATTTTAACTTACTGGAAATATTAATGCTAAGAATGCTTAGTGATGGTGAATCAGAAATTAATGCTCCATCAAAAGAAACGGGAATGGTTAAGTAAAAGCCTTGTTTTAATGAGATGACACAGCTTTGGGTCTTAGATGCATTGAATTCGAGGCGATTGGCTTTGCCCCAAGCGAGGATATTGTTAAGATTGTTATTCAATGATCTAATCATGCAATCTCGTTTAACACATGCGGCATTCCACCTAGAGTCCCTAAGAGTGTCAAAGGAGTAAGCGAAATCAAGGGTACTGTCATCAGTGAAACTATGTATGGAATTGAAAATAAGGGAAGCAGATCATTAATGAAAATTAAAAAGAGAGTTGGAGAGATAACAGAGCCTTGAGGCACACCGGCATTTATGGGATGAGGTTCAGATGTAACGCTTAAAATCTTATATCCTCCTCCTTCTGCTATTTCTTCTATAACTGAATATCCTTGTGTACATTATTGGCTACAGTACCGTTAAAACTATGAATTCCTTTTTATTATAAAGTTATTGCTGAGTTCAAATATGTTTATGTTCGAAAACTAGAAATTTCGTTCAACTCTGTAATCAAATATGTGGTTGGATCCGAACGTATGATGATGTCTCTCCATTTAGTGATTCAATTTTATTTTCAATAGTAGCTTGCAATTTTATTTATGAAAAATTAAGTAATAGGTAAGTGAGAGAATTAAATATTGATATATACGATAATACTAAATATAAGACATTTAAAAGCGCCGTGAATATCTGATCTCTGCATAGATAGAGGTAAATAATTCCATTTAGCTTACAATTAAAACAAAGTAAGAGCCTTCAAAAAATGTTCAGCATTAAAATGCCGCCATGTCGAGCAGAATGAAGAAATTCGATGTAATAAACTAAATAATCTGCCTGATCTGTATTTACTAGTTTGTGACAGAATAACCTTACTTTTGAGATTATACAAAGAGACAATTGATATGCAGACATAAACACAGACGATATCCGCCGACTCTGCAACGAAGTTGTAGAAACTGCAGAGTATACGAACTATGCGATTGTGCAAGACATCCTCGCCGAAGAGTTTTGTAACCTCATCAGACGTTCCCAAAACTGAGTCTAATGATGTAATAACTTTTCTAAAATGATCGAACGTGAAGTGAGCCTAACACCGCAGGGACATAGTACAAAAAATCTTTTAGATCGCAATGCTTATATGTAGGTCGCCTATCGGGCCCCACCTCCTACTTATAATAGTAAGAACACATTTTTACATGAACGACTAAGAGGAAATCAAAAACTGCATCTCTTAGGGCCGTATTCACCAAGCCATTTAATTGAAATTTAATTTAATTTCTGTTTTAGCACTCCTGTAAGAGAGGGTTAGGGCTCACTTAAAATTAAATTAAAATTAAATTTTGGTTATTTTATGTCTCTAACATGAGTACTAAAACAGAAATTAAATTAAATTTCAATTAAATAGCTTGGTGAATACGGCCCTTAATATAAAATATTTTAGCGAACCTACGCAGGTAAATCTGATAAAATCATTAAAGGCTACGTTAATTTTTCGGTGGCTAAAATAGTTACTTCCGAATGTAAAACACTAAGACACTGTGATGTATGACAAGACATTGAGACTTATTAGGATTGAATATGGGATAGTTTTTTAACAACCATCTTATACGCTGAAAAAGCATTCTTTCAATTTCATCTACAGTACAGCTGTACATCGTCCTCATACTTGGTAATGCTTCACAGATTTATTTAAAAAAAATTGTAATAGTATTTCACAAAACATTTTGATGACCCCGACGTTAGACAGGCACATCATCGCTGTATCATACATCAGCAGAATATCTAGACGTAAGCTTCACATCTTCTGGAGGCGGCAGCCTTAATGAGGATGTGTCAATTGGCAAACCCAGTTACAAGCAACTACATAGATTAAGATCACCATAGAAAATTACAGAAAAGATTCTTCAATCCGAAAAGAAAGATTGCGTAGTCTACAAGAGACGTAAGATAAATTCAAAGGTGCAGACAACATCATATGAACACAGTTGCGACACCAATATTTTGTGAAAGACTATTACAATTCTGTTAAGGAACTTTACGAAGCTTTCCAAGAAAATCTTGCGAGCTATATAGACTCTTTGGAGGCTGAAGCAACGTCAGCAACATAAATTATTACTAGTACCAAACTTTCTATTATCCTCGAGGATTGACGAGGATCATTTCGCTTACACTATATACGTGGATACAACAGCGAGCTAATTCAAGACTGACTAATCTGCATGGTCAAGTACACAACACTATACAGCCAGTAACAAGGAAGTGATGTGATATCACTGCACTTCACATACCAACCTGCGACATAGTAGCTGTAGTACACATTTTTGAGCTATTCTCGATTCACGATCGCGGCTTTAACTTTATAACTAAAATTTTGGCAAAAAAGTTGGGTGTCAGAGAAATTCCAAAATTAATATAAATCAGTATGAGATTTATGAACATTCCCAAAGTGCACAACATTATGCATATGCACTTTTACATTCAAGAGGAAACAATTTCTCAACTCATCTGGAAGCATTTTTTCTACCCAATATTACCAAATATCAACCCGAGCGCATAAACGCTCTCAGCTCTTAGCAAATTCCATACAATATTCAACTACCAGATCCAGAATTCAATCATCCTGGTCAGATTGAGTTTTAAATAGGTGCTGAGCTTTTTTACAAACTAACATTCATTGAGATTATTAAGCTTAGTCCAAGCCTACTGACATTGCAAAACACTACGTTTAGCTGGGTTTTGTCAGGAGCAATTCGAGTAGAGAAAACGGCTTTAGTGGCATACGGAATTTGCAGTGAAAGTACATCACATTTTCGCTATTACATTAGTTATTAATATTTAGGAAAAACAGCAACGGACCTAAGATTGTTCCTTGAGGTACACTACAAAAAGAGAATGTATAAGAACATTAAGCGTTAATTCGCATTTACTTCAATCTCTCTGTAAAGAAGTATTCTACAAAAATTATATTTTTGTTTTTTTTTAATTTTCCTACTTATTTTGGACAATTGGCACACTCATACGTTCTCAAGAAGTCTAACGGGATAAGTATGCCGACTTAATTTCTGTCCAAGTTAAGTACTCCTCAAGTTTGTACTGAATTTCAGTATCGCTGTTTTACAGCGCTATGATTAGAATAATAACCATACTGCCACCATAAGAGCATATTGTTACCTTCAGGTTATTTGAAGAAAGTACATACCTATATGAATTTTCGGCAACTTTAGGTAAGAAGTACAAAATGTTTATGGGACGAAAATTTGAAGGAGAGGTTGATAGAAATTTCTATAAAATCAGAAGATCTGTGACCATCCTCTATTTCCTTGCATGAGTTTTACAAGTTTAGAATTTAATGTCCACTATAATGCACCAGAGCTTCTACGAATTTCCATGATCGGTTTTCAACGTCAACTGCATCTGATTTAATAGAGGAAAAAAGTCATCAAAGAATCAAATGAGTCTTGATGATAAATGATGAATCAAATTCGTTGTGATTATTGATTTGCGTTCATTGATTTATGTGACCGAATACAAAATATTGATTTAAATCATTTGCACTAAGTATGTAAATTAATTATGTTTATTGGAGCTTATACCATACACACGCGATATTGCGTCATATTTATCCACAGGATTTTAGGAACAAAGCTTATAAATCAAATTTTAACAGATAATAATTGAATTTCGCAGCGGAGACAGTGGAAGTAACTTTGTTGCGGGTAGTGTTTTATAGTAGATCGCGCTGTATTTTATTTAAGACGTTTATAAATATTGGAATAAAAATATTCTCGTTCATGTATAAAAGGAATCTTGGAATAAATCTTTACTTCACTATCATAATATGTCGTCGTACCTTTCAATAATTGTCTCCCACATCACTCTGTTTTATACTCTAAATAAATCTTAGGTTATATCAAGTTTGTTTATATGTTTCTAATGCATAGAATTAATAATGTTATAAGAACGTTAATTAGATACGCATGTGTATAGAATAATGAAACATTTCGATTTTCGTATTTCCGTCCATCCGTCTTTTTTGTCTCTATCAGTCCATTTGTCCGATCGACGGAATAAAATTTCAGCTCTCTGGAAAAAGGCATCTTAAAGTTCTTGTGCTTGAAGAAAACGCCTTAATCCTGGAGAGGTGAAATTTTGTTCACTGTAATTTTATGAAAATGTAAGGAAAGTTCGTAAATGGGTGAATTTGTCAATTCCTTCGCAATGTTTCCAGATTAAAGTTTTGATGCTCAATATATATTTAGACAGAGTTGGACAACCGAAATTTAATTCAGGAAGTTTTCGTAATAATTATAAATTATAAGTTCCAAAATGGGAGAAAATGGACAGCTTCTTTGTAGAATTGCCATTCAATATACTCAGAAAACGGTCAATTCATCAGTCACTCACAGACCTTTTTAATATACTCAAGAATTTTTCAAAATTTACGTTTCTACGAATTTTATTATATGTACTCATTTCTACTGCTCGAGAAGCCTATTCAAAATAGGTGGGGGGCGGGAGGGGTTTATAATTACTGGCATTACTAGTCTTAGAAAAGTTATTACTTCTTTTCTAGTTTTACCTTAGTTTTGTTAAAATTCATCATAACTTTGCATTTACAATGAATAATACTTTTTACTCAAGTTTGAATAAAACTTTCACATAACATTGTTGCGCACATTTTAAGAAACAATTTTGTTGATTGTTAATTATTGTTATTATGTTGTGCATATACCAGATCATTGAAATTATGTATATCTCCTATTATTATGCTTTAAATTCAAAATAAATATTTATTACAAAAAACGTAATCCATTATCATTAGCACTCTAATTATTTAATTTTTTATTTTTTTTACTTTCAGGTAAGTTCAAAGCTTAAAGTGGAAATGTTTAATAATCTATATATAATCACGTAAGTTTCTTGAAATAATTGCTTTGTTTTTTTATACATCCTCGAAATACGGACAAAATTGATGATAAATTTTAATTACATACATATAAGAAATGTGTTGCCAAATCAAAATTGACAAGAACTTGATTTTAATAAAAAACTCTTGATTACTGAGATTTTGAATAAAAAATTAGGTGAAAACCCATAAAACTAATGCCGAATGAAACCACTATAATTACTTAATCCGTAAAAGATAAAATCTCAATAACTCAAAGTGCAAAAAATCTCACAAAAAAAAAGTGTAATCAAACACTTGGGAGGAAGCAATACCTTTAATAAACTCCGAATCAAACGTATTTATTTTTCTATCTCATGATGACAAAACTTCGCAGAGAAACAAACTCTTTCAAATACTAATTATTTTAGTTTTTCGTAGAAACAAATGCCATTGATCCAAAACGATTAATAAGTCAGACCAAATTAATATTAAAAAAAAAAAAAAAACAATATTCGCACTTTTTTCTGGCGAAAAACTCAAAACGAAGGGCAAAAAATGGGAAAATATTGCCACGATCGAAGATGATTCGACATTCGTCAAATTCCGAATTACCGAAAGGCACTTTATAATACTTCCCAATTCAGACAGTGTGGCGGACTACCATCTTCGGTGCTTGTGTTTAACCTTTTACAAAACAGAAGTTGATTAGATTTAAAGATTTAAGATAAATAAGAACAACTTTAACAATTAATTTTGTATAATTCTCATAAAATTGTCACCTAATTGTTTGATAATGTTCTTGTTTGATTGGTTGACCACTTGCCTGTTATTTAGGTGCTCAAATCAGCTAAAATTCTCGAAGCCGATAGTGCTACGTTTGTTCAGATCGACCGTATCACAATGAATATCCAAACCAACATAGTACATAAATAGTTTTTCTTTTTTATCAATTTTGAAATTCTTTACTTTTTTTTTTTATTATTTTTTTATTTTCAGTTTCATTTCTGTATTTTGTGTTGCTAGTCATACTGAATTTTTGTTAAATTTTTTGTTCACCCTCACATTTATATGTATTAAAAGTAACCTTTTGGCTAATATGAGAAAGTTATAGTTCCGAATTTGTTGCATACAAAATTATTCAAATTGGTGTGTAAAATTCGAAGCAAAGGTACGAACATGGGACAGACAAAAAATGGCAAACGCAATAATGTACTCAGTTAGAAGAAATTATTTGGTAGCATAAATAGTAAGAAGTAATGAATCTATAGAAAAAATTTTATCTAATCAAATAGGCCAAAAACCAAGTATTTGATAACAAACTCGTAAAATATATACAAGAAATAAAAACAAAATCATATCTTAAGACTAACTAAACCAATTCTAATGATTGATGATTAAAGGAAATTTCCTTAAGAACAAAAACTATTAGTGTGGTATTAGTAGAAATTTTTTGTTTGTTAATAATACTACTTTTTAAAACTTGTCAACTTTTGGACTAGTAGAAACCTTTTTCAGATTTCTCTTTAAAATATTGTTTTGAAATCCTGAAAAAGTCCTTTAAATTTTATCAAAATTGGTGCAGGTCAATGTAATAGATTTTGGTATGCTCGCGCATTCAGGGCTCCTATCAGAACTTAATCAACGAACAGTCGATCGACCGAATTTAGATATTTTTAAATCTGATCTAAATTCGCGCCTATGATAACTGAATAATATTCAAACAGACGCCACAGTGATCCCAAACCCTGAAAAGCTGGCTAAAAGTCAAAAACGTATTCAATTCGGGTGAAAGTCTGTATTCGGGGATTTTCGGGGTCGCTGATTATTCCAAGTCGAAATGTAGAAAAACAAAATGACGGATCCAATATGGCGGAAAATTTCTTCAAAAACGTATTCAATTCGGGTAAAAGTATGTATTCGGGAATTTTAGAAATTATGATTGTGAATAAATGAGATTTGGGAAGAAGAGGATTGGAATACAGTAATTTTACAGTAATTATTACAATGACAATGAATATTTGTAATATATTTCTTTCATTATTTTATTTTTAATCGATATAATTTGAGCACTTCTTACAATTAATCGCTGTCCTGCGAACTGTCATCATCGTTCCGATGTATCACTCGTGTTATTTGAAAAAATCTGACTTGATTCTGGACCTGAAGGTGGAATCAATAGTTCAACCGCGTATGGAGATAACGATCTTAGTTTCTTCGGAGGAAGTTTTCGCAAACTGGATATTATTCAATCTGACGTTACTAAAAGTCTGCAAAAAATGTCTTCCATGTTTTTGATGCGGTTACATTTTCGTGAAAAATCTTCTCGGAATCTTTTAATATACTTGTTACATGATTCCTGAGCTTATGCAGACATTTGTCCGATAGGAAGTAACGAAGATTCCACGATTCCATGACCGTGACATATTCTAAACAAGGAGCACCCTAGTACACATATCATCGCATAAAAATTATCTGCAAAACTGAAGTCGCAGCCAGATGCAGCTAATTTTTGGATATGTTTTGAAGAAATGTCTAAGCGACAGTTTCCATTTAATTTCAGAGCAGGATTCGATGAGAGTTTTGACTTATTGCTTTTTCTAACACGACTTTTCAGAACATAACCAAGAAAAATACCACTACTTTTATTAATGACTTGTCTCAACTTTGTCTTATTTTCGACGCGCGACGAGTAAACGATGCAGCTGCTCTAACGCCCACGAACGGAATGCGTTCCCATGCCAGGTAGGAACGTTCCGTCTTTCTTAACGGTCATAATACATACTAGGGGTACCACTACAACTATTCCAACCATTGAAAGTGCCTAGAAAAAAAAATTTTTTTCCGACTTTTGGCCAGCTTTTCGGGGTTTGGGACCACTGTGAGACGTACGCAAGAGTAATTTTATAAAAGTTGACCTCCAAAAAATTTTTTTTTTTAGTAACCATGAGACTGACGAAAAAAGCTGCAGTTTATTTGTTAGCTATGACATCTATGAGGCCTGCACACAGAAAAATTTGGGAGTACATTTTAATATTTTTTACATTATATAGTATACTATGACCAAATCTTTTTTCTATTAAAATTTAGGCATCCCTAAAACTTAAAACTTTATGCCCGATGGTAATCCTGTTTGGTAAACGGTTTTCCAATAAGAGGTGTTATTTTGATATTCACAGAAAAATGCCATTTTTTGAGATAAATGATAGGATCTGTATTTCATTATAAAGAGGAAGGTATGCCGTTAATAATGGAAAATAACATCAGCCAAATGACCACCACGACCACGCCTACAGGACCATATCCTTTTCATGAAATTTTCCATAACCAAATCGCAAAGTGGCTGCCCTATGTCCTCGATAGCCTCACGAAAACCATCTTTGAGGTCTTGAATCGACGCTGAGCTGTTGGCGTAGACCTTTTCTTTCACGTGGCCCCAAAGGAAGAAGTCGCAAGGTGGTAAGTCACAAGATCTCGGTGGCCATTTGTAATCACCTCTTCGAGTAAAAGATCAATGGTTTCGTTGCTTGTATGGCACGTAGCGCCGTCTTGTTCAAAGTAAATGTTGTCCAGATCAATACCAGCCAATTCCGGCCATAAAAAATCATTAATCATCTGTCGATAGCGCAATCCATTCACCGTAACTGTTGCTCCAGCCTCATTTTCGAAAAAGTAATATCCAATGACCCCGCGGGGCCATAAACCGCAGCAAACAGTCACACGTTGAGGATAGAGAGGCTTTTCAACAATAACTCTTGGATTTTCCGAGCCCCAGATGCGACAATTTTGCTTGTTGACGAAGCCATCGAGGTGGAAATGGGCCTCATCACTCAAGATGAGTTTTCGATGGAATTCCGGATCATTTTGATGCATTTCAAGGACCCAATCAGCAAAGACTCGACGTTGTTGATGATCGGCCGGCTTGAGTTCTTGTGTTAACTGAACTTTATAAGCCTTAAGACCCAAATCTTTATGCAAAATACGGTGTAATGACGTTTGTGGAATGCCTAATTCCAAAGAACGACGAGGAATGGACAAACCTGGGTTTTCTTCAACACTTTCGGCTACAGCAGCAATATTCTCGGCTGTTCTTGAGCGACGTGCACGGGTTTTATTCTTCACGTCACTAACTTGTCCCGACAGCTCGAATTTTTCTACCAATTCCTGTATTGCGGTCCGACAAGGTGCTTCACGACGACCCAAAAATGTTCGAGTTTTACGAACCGTCTCTGCCACATTTTCACCATTTTTATAGTGAATTTTAATAATTTCAATGTCAAAAAATGACAGCTCCAAAATTGACATATACCGAAATAGCGGGCTAATTAAAATAACACCTCTTATTGGAAAACCCTTTATATATACATACATACGCGATAGCTTTTGTTTTGCCGTCACAAAAAGGTATAACTAAAAATTAATCAAAGCTCTAATTCCATTTCGTTAATATGAACGGTTACGTACATTAATGGTATTCAAATTCATTTTACTTCCTTTCCCCGTTTTTCTCTTAAATATATATAAGTCCAGACGTGAACGATATTCGATATACGGGATTTAACAAAACTTGTCCTAAACTAATCTGGGTCTGTTCTCTTGGAAGCGACCTTGTGCGATCAATAAGTCATTTAAATTCAAATCTTAATAATTTTGAACATAACTTACAGTTTTCTTTAAATTGTGGTGCTCCATCGAAGAGGCCTCTTAGATGCGCAGATGCTTCCTATAAAGAAAAGACGTATTGATCGTGGATTTTTCCCTTTTTTTTTCTTTTTGTGCCTATCATAAAAATCGCGGCTTTGAGGAAGGCTGTTATGTTTGTGAACTTGATCGTCACTTTGGTTACCCCCCTTTACAACTGAACTTGTATTTAATTTGCACAGCGTCAGTAAAAGTTGAATCATGTCCATCAGTGCCCCCCTTGGAAAGCATTACTATCTCTATGATTAGAGTTTCACAAGATTCTCCGATTAAGTGCCCACAGCCAACGTAGTAATAATTTAATTCTTCCAGTGTTTTTTTCTTTACCAGATGTTAAAGTGATATTGCCATCGAAAGATAGGTTATGTGCGCAAACTTTCTTTATGGATCAGGTCGAAGAACGAAACCACCCCTATTCAAATTATTGGAGTCTGCGATGTCCTTTAATACTGCGGGATGCATTTTTTTCAGCCCCTTAGGTCGTGGCCTTCGTTTCCCTCCCTTTTCTAGTGTAATTACAAACTTTTGCAAAATTATTAGGTCACAACTCGACAACCTCCGCAACAAAATTCCTTTTCCTCCGTCGTCGAAGCTTTTCTTCTTTTCAAACTTACACTCTACATTAGCCAGAGTTAAAATATTTTTTCAATTTCTTATTTATTCACGTACAAAATCTTTTCTTAATCGTTCGATTTCGGGCCCCATTACTAGCAATTAGTAAAATTTAAAATCCGAAGCCACGTCATTGGGTGCCATTTTGATTTGGGGATTTTCTGGAAATCTTTCCGCTGATCATCCTAATAATCTCATCTAACCGGCGTAGATTTCACAAAAAATTAACTATCTTTAAGTACGGCCATTTATGATTCATCTTCTTTTATATAATCACCATCTTTATGATGGATTCCTAAATACATAAGTAGAGTGTAGAATTATGTACCCATGTTCATCTAAAATATGCTAATAATATCTTTCTTTAAGACTCACGCTTCTTCACTCAAGTAGATACTAGAAAGAAAAAAAAAACAACTACAAAAACTCATGTGAAAAAGAAAATATTAAAATTTTCATAACAAATTACATACGAATAGGTGTATGAGGAATGTATGTCTTTCAAACGTGAAGTGAAACAATTAAAATTCTTCACTGAGAAATTATACCTACTGACTATTGTGGGAATATGAAAACAAAATCAAAATAAGAAGAAAAAAATCTATGACCTCTAATTCTAGCCTCTACGTGCACAGTTTACATTTAAGGAAGGTATTCATTACAAATTACGATCTCCCTCGGAGGTAGGTAATTGCACCTCTGCCACTTGCCAGAGATATTGAAGTTGAAGTAGTTTTCAAGAAATGAGAAAAGTGCAAATATCAGTCATCGGGTCAAAGAAAATGCTGTAACATATCCCCATACTTAGTAAATGGGTTAATCGTCAAATGATTGGGGTCAAAGTGATCTTGGCACAATGTTCCCTCCTGTGTTTATTCAAACTCTACGAGCTAAATAACAAACCCCAGAACATTAGTCGATCATTAAAATCGATGTACGCGACATGACGTCTCATCCATGTTAGCCGTGTTGTTCTACTAACACAATATTAGGTATAATCGTGCTGTTTGCTACAGTCTAAGTCCAGAAACGAGATAAGATCTAACTCGGTGATACCTAACCTAATAGATCCGGTACCTACTTAGATACGATCAATTATTTATTGCAATTCACCGTGTCATTATTTCATCCACTGTTAACGCAGTGCTCATTCTACAATTCGATAAAATTTTAAATCGCGATAAATTATTGCTTCGCGCACTACTCATGTTTTTCAGCTTGGATTTGACAGTGTTGATAGGCCGGACAAACTTACAAAACAGGAAAAACATTGGAATAAAAACAAAAATAATAATCGTGTGTTGATTATAATTGTATGCTTAGGGGGTATTTAAAATGATCGATAATGTTTTAATTACTTCTTCTCTTCGCTAAGTTCCGAAGTCTGCGGGTGATAGTGAACGGAGTTTAGTGATCAGTATAATTGCAGTTAATGATTTTCATATCATCAATCACTATCGTTTTCCTTAGACTTATATGCAGATAACGAGAGAAATTTTCTTCGATGTTTTGGATGTTTTTGGTTTTTTGTTTTTTTTTGATTCATATAAAAATGGACGATTTTTGAAAACAACAATTAAACATGCAACAACAAAAACAGAAATTACACAAGTTTAATTAATTTAAAATGATATAAACTAATTAGGAATTTTTCTTAACCAGATGTAAAAGTTGTGTCCCGTATTTTAGAAATAAAAAATTTGTTTCCTTTGCATCACAGCTGGTTTGTAACAAACAATAGCGTTTAAAATTTCAGAGGTTAAAGTGGGAAAGCAGCACGGCGCGATGCGGAATTTTTTAATTTCCGCTGCGCTATTGTTTTTGCAAAATTAAATCTGTAAGTCACAACGAGAGCGGCGCGGTGCGGCAAAATAGTTGCCGCGCGGCCATTCTAGAGGTTACTCAAAAACACAATTTTGCCGCTGCCGGTTGCGGCAAAATTTTTTTTTTATTCGAAATAGGTCCGCACAATTCGTTAAATGAGACTTTTGTCATTTATCCTCACAGTATAATTTTTCTGTTGCCGCCAGTGTAAAATTACCATTTTAGACAGTGTCTCACCTAGTGTTTTGTGTTAAAATGGAACAGTTAATTAAGCGCGTGAAAAAATTCCCTATTTTGTATGATTTTAGCAACAAATCATATAAAGACAACAATAGAAAGCAACAGGCATTGGAATTGGTAGCAGAAGAATGCGGTGTGGAAGAAAGTAATTTTTAAGATTTGTATTGTAAGTTTTTGATTGAGAGCTTAAATTTATTTTTATAATGCAGGTGTGGCAAAACACAAATGGAAAAACTTACGGGACACATATATGAAAATTTTGAGAAATCAAAAAAACAACAACCGGGAAAGTAACTCAGAAAAAAAAGGAAATGGGCTTATATGGAGTTGATGAGTTCTTTAAAATGTGATGTTATTTCTGAAAAGTATGTGTTGTATTGTTTTTAAAAATATTCTGAAGGAATTGTTCGTTTTTTATAGCACTGTTTCAAAATGGGAAAAATCCGCCGCGTCGCGCCCGATGTGAACAGTCTCTTTTTCCGGGTCATGACGCGCCGCGCCGCGCCGCTCTCGGTGTGACCAGGGCTTAAATTATTGTAGCCATGGCGCATTAGACATCTGGTTTCCTGGGACAAAGTGTTTATTTTTAAAGTTCAATGCTGTTCCGGAAGCCTTTACCTTACAAGCGATCTTGTGGTTTGAGCTTTTGCTAATATTTAAAAAAAACAGCTTTGTCGACCCATTAATTCTTCCGAAAACTTCTTCTTCGCCTAGGTATAATTGGATGAGTGTAGGTGGAAGAGATGATTAGAACTTCGAATGTGATCAGAAATTCAGGAGAAGTACTGGAATGGAGCAGTAATGAAAGATCATGAAAATCACCAACGGAATATTCTTTAAGATTTTTTTTCTTTCAATATTACGGCCTCAATATCAAGCTTTAATCAAGTTGTACACATTCTACAATGGACTTTGTGGTTAGATTTCAATACATTAGCCTCCTCTTCAGCTTCCGTCAAGGGTTCGTCGGTTGTACTTGTATCGAAGAGTGGACGTGAACTTCAAATGTTATCAGAAATTCAAGGAAAGGATTGGGTCAGAGTACTAGGGAGTGTTCATGAAAATCAATTTACTGTGATCAATAAAGCAATAAGAAGTAGGGAATTTAAAAACCGCAGTTGATATCTTTGGCAAATTTTTTACTAATTCAAGGAAATTAGTTGGCCGTTTATGAAGTAAGTATTATATGCCCGAATATTAATCACCTTTTAGAAAATTACAAGAAAACATACACTTAACGTTGTACTTTATGAGAACTGAAACTAAAAACCGAATTTGTTTCTTTTTGTGTTTTTTTTTTTGTAAAGAGTGTTATAGTTTTGTGTTTTCTTGTTGTCATTAGTAGAAAGTAAATAGCTTCCGCCTTAATGTGATATTTGTTTTTAAGGTCGCGCTCACAATAGTTGAATTTATTCCAATATTGTGTTTGTGTAGATAAAAATGAATGCTTCCAAATTTCAAAAAGCTGCAACTAAAAAACAAAGAAAGGTAGACCCAAATTTGTTAGGTGTTTCTCGATAAATATTTTTTCTAGTATCTAATCATGGATCATTGGATTCTGAAAATATACGTATCTGTCAATATAAAAATATACTCAATACAAGCTATATAAAACCTATATAATTCAATATACATACATAGGTTAAATAACAACCAAACTAAAAGATTTTGGATATCCAAATGCATATGAATTTCGAGCCGATGCTGCGTGCACAATTAATGGTCATTAATTAATAATTACCTTAATTAATTGATAATTACCCTACATATGAGTATATAAAATTTAATAGGGTAGACTAAGTTTGGCATTCCATTTGTAAGCTAAAAAAAAAATTAGATTTATTTTCGAAAATGGGACAAATTAGGCAACTCCTTCGTAGGGTTGCTATACACAAATGGGAATACCCACTTTTCATACAATTTGAGGCCCGACACCTCCAGACATGAAAGATGTCATAAACGATGCATTATTATACTTTGAACATATTTTATTCACTGAGACCTTTAATTTGATATTTAACATGCTGTTTTGGAACCCCCCGCCCGCCGGGGTTTTTTCCTCAACCCTAAAGAATTTTTCTCTTAGTCCGGTGACAACAACGATGAGAGACGGACGGACAGCGAAGTCTTAATAATAGGATTCCCGTTGTTACCCTTTGGGTACGGAACCCTAAAAAAGGAAATACAAAAAAGTGAATATGGAGATGGCTATTTAAGCCTCCGAGTATAGGAGTGTGGGTACTCAAACTTCTTCTCAGGACCTAAGGAATTTGATTCCGTACTAGATTTTCCAAAATGTACTAGATTAAACTTCGACCCCCCCCAAGCCTCCGCCGCTTAATTAAAATAAACATTGTTAATAAAATATGTTCAGAGTATCATAGTGCATCGTTTACAACATCTCCCATGTCTATTCATGTCGGGCGTAAAATGAGCATTCCCCTTTAGTTTTTAACTATATATTTGGACGTGGAAACCTGAAATTTTTTACAGGGCGTTTTCATAAAAATAGTAAATACAATGTCAAAAATGAATTAAATTGGACAACCAGTTCATGGTGTTTCCATACAAAATTTTGGTCTTTTACGTGGTGCACTACACTGTGAAAACGATCAGTCCCAGACGTTCAGAATATAAAATCCTATTCTCTTGACGTAGGTAAATCTGATTTTCAATATAAGTCTCTACGATAGATACATATACGCTCTTTAATTTTATATCGTTCGCCCTAATGTGTCTTTTTACAACTGCAACCTAAATACCAATTACGGGAGACATATCATAACAATATGACAGTAAGAGTATGGAATTTATTTTTAGGAGACTCCACTTTATGCTTTAACCGTCAGTGACGTGATGGGTAATTTTTTGTAATTTTGTTTATTTTTGTCATTCCTACTTCATAGGGTTTACCCATAACCTCTGTTCTGGGCCATCCTTTTGCATTCTACTGAGGTTGTTTTTCTACTTTTACTTATTTCACCATGTAGCTCTTGATATTCCCGCGATTGCTTATGTAAACATTCTAAATAAATGTCCTATACATTTCTATTTTCTTTATTTTATCTATACCAACCGCTATTGGATCTTATTCTTTGATTGACCACAATTCCAAATTGTAATTTGTCCTTACCCAGAATATAATCCTCATACATTTGTTTATGAATATTTGTATTTTGTATGAGCTAACTTTCTTGACGAGCCATGTTTCGTTCCCGTACAATATAATTGACTTCACACAGGAATTAAATATTCAAAATTTTGTATCCCTCGTAAAATGAGGGAATTTTCAAACTTCCCAGAGTTGTCCAGAACGCATGTTTTCATTGTTCCTACAATTTTAGTAATGCTACTACCGAATTAGTTGAATTCCGACAATTTCTCTATTACAACAGTGTTGTTGTTTATTATTTACCTTATATTTGTTATATTGGCCCTCATGCATTTTGTTTTTTGTATATACATATAGCATATTTTTAGACCAACATCTCGTGGACATGCCCCATATGGGGTCATGAAAATATGACCAACCTGCCTTTACCACATTTTTCAATTTTCGTTTCTGAAAGTTCAATTAATAACCTAATTAGTGTTGAAGAAAATAGTTTATTTCTAGTACTTATTCTCTTGACAATAAAAAAAGAAGAAAGAAAAATTACTTTTATTTTAGTATTTTGTACATTCTCCTTTATTTTTCAAAAAAGCTTTCATTCTTCTTGGAATACTTTCAATGCACGATTTGATCTAGTCCTTGATTAGGAGTGACTTATACCATACTTCTCGGATCTTTTGGATGAGAATAGGTTTGCGTCTTTTATAAATTTCGGATTTGAGGACATTCCAGACATTTTCAATAGCATTAATATCTGTGGAATTGGATGGCCAAGGAACGATCGTGATTTCATAGGATTCAAGAAAGTTTTTGACGGACCGGGCCAATAGAGAGCATCGATTCGGGATGAAAATGTCCTAGAGCACTTTGAGGTACTGATGTTGGCTCATCATTTCCTCTCCAAAATAGAGGAAGCCAGGACCTTCGCCGGAAATAACACTCCAAACCATCACCTGAGGTGGGTGTTTTATTGATTGCACCATGCAGGAAGGATGAAATTTTTCTTTTGGAAACCTTTTGATGAACCTCGGTGCTTCAGTCACGGTTTGGATTATCGATTCGTCGCTGAATAGAATCTGAAAAAAAAAAACATCACATTGAGGATAGAGTTACAAATATCGAGTATTTTTTTTAAAACAATGAAAAAAATGGTAAATTACTTTTTACCACTGGTGGACTATAGTGTCTTTTCTTTTCCTTCATCGCCTCGGTCAGCCTGAGCTTTCTTGTTGGTCGGCAGTATTTCAGACCAACTTCGACGCAACGCCTTTTCAGAGTCCTCACCGATAACTCTATGCCGTCGTCCTGCAACATATTTTTATACCCTAGATGAAATCTAAGTTTGTCATTCTGTTTGTAACACCTCGAAATAATGATGGTAGAGTAAAATGGATTGGACACCCACGCATAATATTAAAAGTTATTTTAATTTTTGCATGTCCGTCCGTCCGTCCGTCTGTCGGTCCGTCTGTGCGCACGATAACTCTAAAACGCGTTCGCTGAAATTTTGTACACGGACTTTGAAAAACAAAAGTAAAATTAAGTTCGAAAATGAGAAAAATCGGGCAACTCCTTCGTGGTGTTCCCATACAAAACTTTCGTTTTCCACTATATATTTGGACACTGCCTGAGAACATGTCGACGTAGAGAGCTGAAATTTGGTACATAGTGTTTCCATAAAAATAGTAAATATAATTTCAAAAATGGACTAAAACGGGCAGCCAATTCTTGGTATTGCCATGTAAAAAAATTTAAGTTTTTACGTATACTGTGAAAACGATCAGTCGTAGACATTTTTATTGTGCTAAAAACTTCTTCAGAATATGAAATTTTATAAAATTGGTTATAATCATTTTTTCTGTCCGACAAACCATTCTAGAAATATATGCGAAAAACCACTTCAAAAATTAAAATTGCACAGATGGGTGACCGTACGAAATTTCTTAGTCGCATTCGTCTAGCATATCATAAATTAGTCCTATACCTATTTTAGCTTTTTTTCTTGATTTAACTTCCCTTTAAAGTACCCTGCCATGTCCGCATAGAGTGGATAACATCTTCCAATCCTGTCTGTCGTTCCTTTCTCTTTTACAGCCTCAGTTCTGCCGTAAGGACACGACGTTTTCCAGGCCTTTTTGCATTTTTGACTTCAAAGCGACCACGGAGGCGTTGCTAACCTCCAGCAATTTCACGGAAAGAATTTCGTCCACCTTTCAGAAGTGCTATAATTTCACTTTTTTTTTCTCTACAGAAATGTCCTTTTTCTTCCTTATCTACAAAAGCACTTGATTCCATAAACACCCATTAAAGAGAGGGCAAACATCGAAACAACAATAGAAATGTGTTAACCACCCACCCTCTTTGATTTCCAATCAATAGCAAAGTCAACAAAAATCTATAAAATTATTGATTTATTTATCAGTTCACCACACTTAAACTTACTAAAGAGCAGTTCACATTTCAATTTGCAAAATCGAATTATATATCTCAAGTGGAACAGAAATTTTAACGAGACTACGCAATATGCGAGGGTAAGATTCCAGTAGTGCGCATTTCGCTCATAAAAGATCAGTGGGGTTTTCAAACAGACCACCGAAATTACACATTAAAAACTAATTCCCTAAAGTGAGTGGCAACAATTTGTGCCACAAAGGTTAGGTATTTGTCGATAAGATTAAGGAAACTTCCATCTTGGAAAACGTATATTAGGTTTTTATCCCTAAAATGTAGGGAATTTTTATTTTTTCCCCCTAAAATTTAGGGAATATTCCTAAAATGTAGGTAAAAATCCCTAAAATGTAGGGAATTTTCAAATGTTTTTTTTTTATTTTTTTTTTATTTTTTGTTTTTTCCCCTAAAATGTAGGGAAGATAGAACATCACCCCCTTTAAATGAGAATGAGATGAATAACTCATTTCTCATGGGCCATACGGAAGTTATGTTGGTGCGGGGCACGCTCAAACAAAAATTGAAAAACAATATATGACTTGTTATCAAGAACAATGTGTGAATTATATAAACGAAAATATATTTCCCAAAAAAAAACTTTAGCATAATACCTAATTTGTTGAATGTTCTCTTAACATTTCGGTAATTTTACATACTTTATAGGTTTTCTGGTGCCAAGTATGTACCTAAATTCATTGAATATTCCATTGATTTGGGGAAATTAAACTGATTTTCCCTTTATATCATAGAAAATTACATTTATTTTTAGACAAAAACGTGTCTTAAATTTAGGGAATAGTCCTATTATTTTTTACAGTGTACGTTTCACACTGTTTTCCCCAGTATTCATAATTTCATGGCCCCGTACGGTAGAATGTTAATTTTGATTTGCATGTCGTAGGGCGCTGTTATCTGTGTAGTGCATCTGATTCTTGTATTAGCTATTCTAATTTATACGGTTAATATGCTGATGAATACTAGGTGGAAGAAGAACATCCTAGTTTTACTACAAATTTAAGTGTTATTGAATCATTCAGAGGTGTAAAATCTGAAGATCGTTCTAGAGAGTGATTTGAGCATTCGTATTAGATTTTCCTGCCATTTTGTAATTACAAAGGATTTAAAACTTCTAACAGGTATCCTTTAAAATTTAATATTTAATATAATATATATAATATATATTTAATATAATATTGCGCTTCCTTTCAAAACTAGGCTTTGTGAAGGAATTAATTAAACAGTAGCCCACAATAAGGCAATTATTGCCTGTAGTTCAAATTGGGAATGACTTCTCTTAGGTCATATCATATCTAATAAATTCCTTTACTTATACTATTTTATAAGATTTGTATGTATAGAGATATAGTAAACACACAGGGTGTATATCATGGTCGAAAAAGTCTCTTAGTAATTTAATAAATCGTAAAACTTCATCATCTCCAATATTTCCTACCCATACCAAAGTATTCTATGAAATTATCTTAGAATCTAACCAACTTCGAGGTAATTCATTCTACTAAGTTTCCTTAATTACTTTTAAGTCCATAATCCATATAATTAACGGGACTTATTTATAAAATAAATAGTCCCTATAGAGTTAGTCCGTGTGTTTTTCCAACGATTTCTATCAAATATATGGGTACTACATATTCGTGCTAAAAGTAAATCTCATTAACATCAGACCGATGTTAAGTAAATTGATAATTTCCCAGAAAAAATATCTTAATTGATATGAAATATGAAAGGTGCTTAGTAATTAACATTATTAACCTCACCTCGCACCTATCTGTTATTAACTGAAAAGCAACAAAGATCATCAATTTATGATTTCATCTTCTAATGATATTACTATAGCAGCAGCAACAGCAGCAGCGGCGCGGTGCAAGACTAAAGTAGCGCGTAATGACTTAAGACCACGATAACATCTTTTATACCCTGGCGGTATAGTATGTAAGTAGTAAATATGATGCTGTCTAAGAGCAAGTGTAAGGCTAGAGTATCTAGAGACTAGCGCAAGGGCATATCTCTAGACGTAATTTATTACTTGCACGACAACTTATTAAATTGCAATTATGGTTGGTTGGTCGGTCGGTCGGGTCGGTCCATTTGTGCTATTTCCATCGATACTAATAGATTGCTCTCTACTCAGTTCCATCTGTGGCGATCACTTTCACCGAAAACATATGGCCTCGCTCGATACTAAGTATATAGTAAGTAGCGGTCGCAATCTTTTACGCGCAAGCTATACGTGCATTTCCTTTGTCGATATATTGTAAATAGATTGGCTCGTTCATGAACATCTTTCTTATGAAACCACTTACTTAGGCACCGGCTTTAGGTTAATCAAAACATTTTGAACGTGTGCTACGCCGCCGATAGCAAGTTTCTAATGATATGCAAAGAAACAATCTTCCTTTCTACTTTAATTAAACATTTTGAGATAAATCAATATTTGGACGTTTCGCAACACCCTGGCAATGATCTCATCGAATATGAGTGCTCTGAAAGTGGAGATGAGCTGGCAACTGGCATTGATGGTAGTCAGTGCAGCTGTTTATGCTGACAAACAATCTTAGCATATATACATTGAAGCAATAGTGAATAAAACTGTTGCTTAAAACAGGTATCATCATGACTAACCAGCCGCACAAACACTTTACGACTTACGTAGTAAATTTTTCTATTAACTTTTTGTTCGGTTGTTGGATATATTTGTCATTTACAAATTGGTCTCTACTTTTTTGCTTAATATGCCAAAACAATTGACAGACAGAAACTTTCCCGATGATTGGTTTCGTGAAAATGAGTTTTGATTGATATCCAATATCACAACAATGAATGATTTCAGTTTTTTTTTACAGGTTACTAAAATGTCAAAATTTCGCAACTGACATTGCAAAATTCCACATATGTCATTAGAGCAGAAGTACTGATTTTCCATATATGACAGAGATTTTTCTATCATAAATCTCCTGTCTTATATGAATTTCAATTTCATCTAACATCAAATGATTGGTAGTTGTGATACAGATGTAGTATAGTATATGTAGTCACATAGTGCAATAGGGTAATCCTCAACTGGACGCCCATAAATCAATGTGTTACAACAGACTTACTACTTTAAAGTAATTCTCACGATTTCATTTCAGAATAGTGGCAAGCAGTCACATAACCACGAGTCTTTCCAAATCTGTGCTAGCATAAATCCTGGACTTGATATAATGTTCATACGTTAGCCTTATGCTGAATATGCATTAAAATTTCTGTCAGAATTGGAAAGGAAGAGTATATGCAGTATAGAGATGAAATCCAAGAAGAAAATCACCTAAATGCTGATGATGCTCATCCAACTGTGGAAAATGTCTACTTCTCGATTGCTGCGAATCTAATCTCATAGATTGCAAGATATTTTAGCGTGTTTAACCTGTCTTCGGAATCACTTGATATAGTCACACTTTTCTGTAGAGCAATCGTAATAAATGTTATAAAAGTTGCTTGACACGAACCTTAACAGGGTATCCATGAGCTACTCAAGACAGTGTTAATGGCAGCGATTTCATGCGCTGAATATGGTGACAGCAACAATACAAAAAAAAAATCGATCTTTCTGCAGTGTTTTCACGAAGTAATATTAAAGGAAAACAGATGTGACACGTTTTAGCACTGAGATTTTTCATGTTCACGGAAAATATTCGTGTTTTGTTGTATGCGTGTGTAGATATATATGTTTTGTTGATGGTTGCTGAAGTATTTATTATCAAGTTTATATGTTGGTTTAGAAAATATTTGCAAAATCATTGATTTCCTGTAACAGAAATTTTTCGAGGCCAAACAACATGGTTAGGTGGCCCAAATTGTATATCTATTGAAGACTATATGAAGATATGAAATGGAAATTTACCTTCGAAATTGATATTGAACTTTTTTTTTTTTTAATGAGATTTTAATAGCTTCCTCTATAGAAGATGAATCGATGCGAATTTAGGGGAAATTAAGATATTTCTTTGAAAGGTGAATGTACTTTACGAAAATATTTGAGAGATGAGAAAGGTTAAATTGCAATTTTTTCACTCCTCAATATATTAAACAATAAAAACAAATTTAAACAAACAAAGTGAAAAAAAAAGAGAAAACAAGAACAGAAAAAATTATGCATGTATACTTATATATATTTTAAAAATTATATAAGTGTCAGAAGCGTATCTAGCGGGTAAGCACGGGAAACTTTCGCTTCCCCTGAGTCGCATAATCAAAATGTGGCGCCTTCCTAACAACCAAATTCAGATTATACGAATTAAAGCGTAAATATACTGGAAACTCTGATTTTCGTGTGAAACAGTTTATATCTAATATAGTCCAGTCAGTAGAGGTTTTTGCCCTACAAAAGGTGGGTAGTTGTGATTTTTATATATATTACTTAGTTCCGGACCCCGATGAAAAATCCATGTTTTCAGCTTTGGATTAAAGGTACCAAAAATTGGTTTTCTCAAAATAATTCCTCAACAGTTGACCCTACGACAAAAATGTAAAAATATAAATTTGAAGAAGACTAAATTTAATAAATTTTTTTTTTATAAACACTTTTTTTTGTAAGTCTGATGTGTAATGGCGAAAACGTGAACATTCTTCAAAAAAAATGTATACATATAGTACTATTTACACAGGGTGTTTGTCCATGGTGGTCCATAGAACAGGAGGTGATAGTAGTCACTTAGTCAAATAAAAAATTGTATGGCAAGAGGCGGGCGGCACCCCAACTGTTTAGAAATTACAGGGTGATTAAGAGAATTTGCTAGTCCTTCACAAAATACTCTGTATTTTAAAAAGTACAAAGTGTACGCTCACTTACAGAACTCATTAGGTCTGTCTGTTTACTCGAAAGTTTTTACTCGGTGTAAAAACTTTTACGCATTTTTACTCACAAACCGTCTGTTTACTTTTAACTAGTAAAAATCGAGTAAATAGAAAAACTATAACAGAGGGCGGGGGGGGGGGGGGGTTTGAAAAAATAATTAAATTTTATAAAACCTTTCCAATGGCCTTATTAAACTACCACAGTAAAATAAGGCCCAAAGCAAAAATTAACTTTTTCAAATTCTTAATCAGCGGAATGATTTCCTTTAAACTTGCTAAAACTAAGAAAATTTAGAATAAAAATAACAATAACAATTTCGAATAAAAATAAGAATGAGCCTTTTTATCCAGGGGAATAATAATAATAATAAGGTCCCTAATAGCTCTAGTTATAAATTTCTTAACGTACAACAGAGTAAATCCAAACAGTCTCCGTTCTTTGGAACAAAAATAATGTCACAATCATAATCCTATATAGGAAGATTAGTTTCATTGAGAATATAGGTTAGATAGGGTAATACGGCCCACGGTCTACTCCAGTGGGCCTTATTACAGCGATGACAAGATTTTACAAAATTACTCTTAATCAAATAAACACAATGGTGGGCGAAAATAAATACCGAAATCATAAACTACATTACCCAACGTTCAAACTAAACAAGTTACTACTTGTGGAAATAGCAATTAAACAACGGAACTTAAAGTATGAGGTTGTGCGGTTCATTTTAGTAGGAATTTGTAATTGTGGGTCTTATTACCCTCCGGGCTTTATTTGCCGCAGGTACCTTATAAAATAACAAAAAAGATTAAGTCCCAAAAAGTGGAACGAAGTTTGGACCGTTTTTAGATTGCCCCTCCCAAAGATTCCATCCACTTCACGGAGAGAAATCCATATCGGAAAGATATGACTCACATGGTCAGCGTTTATTTAAAATTGCAGTCTATTAGCTAAAAATGACCAATCGGACATTTCACCTGAATCAGTGATGACACATACCGAAGACTTATTGCATTCTTATAGCCCAGCAGCTGAATGTTGTGTTTCGACCGTTGTAGTTGTATTAGAAATGGAATACTCTGAAGACTTTCTAGAGCTAAGTACCACTCAAGGATAGCATAGATGGTGAAAGTGAAGCCGAAGTGAGGACGAAGCTGTTACAGTAAAAGTCCGTCCAATAATTGACACAAATATGGAATATCCAACAGATTCAAACTTGTATTGTGACATACCCATAGCGTCTTGATTTAACTCATGTTCTACTTGAATTAGACCCTTGTTAGCTTTTCCTTAAAGATAGTTTCAAAAATGTTCGAAAAGATGAAGCTGGACGTCATTTCAGTACTGCTTGGTATATACAAAAACAAGTGCAAAGAAGCCGTGAAATCGATAGGCATTGTCTGGTTTACTTACCAATCGCGAACTCAATGCTCTTATTGATTGTTGGGTATTTTCCATTCGATCATATGCTTGGAAAGATCCAAAGACAGCTTGGAAGATTTTTGCGAAAGGTACCCACAAAATTGAAAAACACGAAAAAAGTAAAACTCACAAGAAAGCAGAGAAAGAACTGTTTCTTACCAAATTTCATTTCTTGTGGCTGCTAAATTTAATTGCTTAGATCCAAAGAATTACAAAAACGCAGATAATGCGAGGAAATTAGAATTTTTGCAGACCTGCAGGGGAAGGTACCCTGTATAATGACATGGTCGAGTAAAACGCCATACTGCCCTTTCCACGAAATCTAAGTGTCCGACGCATTCCGAATAGTATTGATCGTATTCTTCAGATGTCTTGCAGCCGACAACAAGAATAACAGTATCCAAAACTATCATGGAGCGAATTAGTCGAGAAAAGAAAAAAAAATGAATGCTGAAGTATTTTTGACAGGAATTAGTATTGTGTTTTTTCTGTATTAAGTATTGATTTTATTTAATATACTATTTTGGCCGGATTGCTCCTATTCTTAAAAATCAATTGATTTGCCATTCGTAGATATGTGATGAATAATAATATTATTATAATTATTTTATTTCACTCTTGACCATTTGGGTAAAATGACATACCTTGGGTTCGGAGAATATAATTTACGGAAAGGTTCTAGGATAATTTGTAGAGTATAAATACGGCACTTTTCACATCCAGGAAATGAGTCTTATTTCAGACAGTGAATTGAACTAAGTAAACTATTTGGATTGCGATAACTAAAGAGTTGATTTGATAATTGTCTGTGAATTGTGAGAGTAAACAATAATGTTAAATAAAGAAAGAACTTTTTGAATAGTTGTTGAAATATTATGTTTTAAATAACTAACTACGGCCACACTTGTAACAATATATACACTCAATTACAAGACTCATCAAGATAGTACCTGCTTTAGTCATGACGTAATAGCCACACAGAGGGATTTTACGACATTTTTTAAAAAAACATGGCAATTTGAAAATACTGGGCGAACATTGGACGCCTGGATATCAAATACTTGGAGATATTGTTACGTGCAACAGAAAGAGACAACTGGTGTCATCTACTGGACATGGAGAGTAAGCAGCTTCGGGTTCAGAGAGCCAATGATGGAATCTTCGGGAAGGCTCAGGAATAGAATGAATAGAATAGTCAAGACGGTTTTGGAATAGAACATTCCAGCATAACCTGGAGAATTTCTAGGGTATAAATATAACAGTTGTCGCCGCCAAAAAAGAGTCTTGTCTTAGACGTTGCAGTGTTAACAAGCGAAAGTAATAACGCGAAAGTGTTGTAATTAGATTGCGATAATTGAAAGTACAGTATTAAGCGATAATTAAAGTTGAATTGATTAATTGAAGGTTTATGAATTGTATAAGATTAGAAGTGAAATAAAGAACTTGTATATTAAATATTTAATATTGTGTTTTAAATAACGAACCAAAAAGCCCACGCAAGCAACAATATTTTACAGAAAATTGGATGGTATTAGTCATTAAAAAGAATAACTCTTTTAAAAAGAAGAATTCGGAATATTACACAATTGAACTAAAATGCTATGAAAATTAAAATGGTGAAAGTAGTTCCGAAATATGCTTATCATTATTTAAAGAGGCAAGAGCCACCCTTCATCTCTAAAAGACTTATGCTTTGAAATGCGTTCGTTAAATGAAAAAAATAAGAAAGACATCAAGAATCTGCTGAATAAACGGTTTGGACTTAAAGTAAAAATATAAATATTATCTATTAGAAAATTGATACAATTACTTAAAATATGTTTTGTTAATTATTGTCCTGGTATAATGTGCAAATAAAAAGAGGATATTAACTAAAACGTACAACATAAAGAGGGATATTTAGAAAATGGTACACAACAAAAGGCGGTATTTTCAAGACTTTTATTCAAAAGGGGACATTTCTAAACTTCACAAGCCAATATTACCGGAAGTAATAGTCAAATTTTTTTCACAATAATATATTCTATATAAGTTATTATATCCTATCTATATATCGCACATTGGCAAGAAAAGTAACACAACTCAAAAATCACAATTTTTCTGTTTTGTGCACAATTCAAAGTAAAAAGTTATAAACTTCATTCGAGATTACCATCACAGATATAACTTGCTCGATTCCCACGTAATGGCATTATGTCAGTTCTTTTTCCCTAATAAAAAAAAACTCTTGCATCGCTTTCAGGAAAATACAAAAAAACAAGGTTCGACGAAAGTGACATAAGTGTAAATTGGGGGTTAACAAATGAATCAGGGTTGATCTTAAAAAAGATCTTGTCGCCTCCAAACAACAAAACATAGAATGCAATGCCGACCAAATAACTTATAAGGCTTTTATACAATTTCAAAAACAATATTCTGCTAATTCTTGAATGTGCTATTCTGAAAATTGTCAAATTTTGACATGTGTCACTTTTCTTGCCAAGATGCGATATTACTACTATTATTATGTAAAGCTCTTGGTATTGCTACAGACAGTTTTTTTCGATTTCCTGGAAAAACGGTTAGGACATAGATATCTTCTTGAAATGACACTCCTCTATATACCCTGCCCAAAATAACACATTAAGTGTTTTTTTTTTTTTTATGAAAAAAAACTCTGGTCTTTGTTTTAATGTCTAACATTCTACAAAACATAAAAGCAAACACTTTTAAGCTGCTAATGTGTACATAAAGTGTTTTTAAATATACTGGATTAAGATCCACAAAGTAAAATGTTAATAGTATGTCATTATAAGCTACCTTCCCCTAATTGATTTACTACTAAATATAAGCCTCAGGATCACAATTGCTATATGACTTGGATACTTTTTCACTAATTATCCTAAAAAATTATCCATTTCATTTCTTAAATTAACTTTTTTAGTTTCCGTATAATTTTAAGAAATCACCTTTACACCTTGAAAAAGATCAAATCTGGAAATGTTCAGTTCCGAAATTTTATATAAATATTTTTGTGAAAATTTCCTTATTGGTGTACGTACGCATCGAGATAAATTATTGCGGTGTGCTTTCATATGATAAGGTCACTTCAAAACTTGTTCGCGTTTATTATGTAGGACAAGTGCATGATTCAAAAGCAATTCAACTAATTATCATGCGAGAAATCTTCAAAAGGAATTAAATTCTCTGGCTCTGTATACAAATCGTAGCCGGATTTTCCTGGCTTTTCTTCTAAATCATCTACGCATGGTTCACAATCAAAGGTAGATGTGAATTCTTCAACAGGTAACTTAAGTATTTCTTGGGCTTATTACATTTATTATAAAAATTGTTCAAGATTATTATCTTAATACTTATTTTTCTCTATAAAATCAGCAGTTGTTGTTCCTATTAAAACTTCCACTATTTGCTTAGCAATAAATCAGTGAAATAATTATACTTAAAATGATTTTATAATTTTATGAAATATGTAGGTACAGGTATAGAGATTTTTTTTTTTTAGTAAATGCCACACGCAACTCAAGGGCACCTTTGACGTAGGTTAAGCTCTCCTAAATAGAGGAAAAGATGTCTTTACCGATCATAAAAACAGAACCAACAACAATTCATGCATTTTTGATTTCAATTATCATCAAATAATTTTTTTCTTCACATGACAAGGCTTTTAATTTTTTTCAGATTCAACTCTACAGACTGGTTTTTTCCAAAATAATTAGGATAATCAACTTCTTTCAATCGTTATTATACTGGTTTTGTCTCCCAAAGTTAATTGAATTTTTTTCAAGCCTTAAGTTAAGTAGCTATCTTTATAATTTTTTCGACTTATTTTACTCAACTTCAGTAATTTATTTTTATCGTCCCTTTTATACTTCTATGCTTAACTGCTTCATATAAACAGCAACATAAATCATTTGTTATTGCCGGAAATATGAATGAGATGTAGCGCATTTTCATTTTTTACTGTCTCTCACTTATATTTGCTCCAATGATAAGATTTAGGGAATTAAGTTAGAAAACAAATATCAGGAAATCTCATTTTCCCAGCAAACATTGCGAAGTCAATGCGAATCGCAAAAATATCACAAAGTGTAACATAAATTTCGCTAGTGAATTCAAATGAGATATGAAAGCGAAACCTTGAGTGGGAGGAACTATTAACAGAACATTGTATCACTTTGGATTCACTTTGCCTATCTTTTTCGACAAAATCTAATAAATTTAAATATATCCAAAGTGAATATCAATCTACTGTGGTAACGATAACTTTAACGATTCGCAAATGAAATTATTTCTCAATCATTGGCGACATCAACGTGTCCCATCTACGTAGGAATATAATTTATTAATCTATGCTTGGACAAATAGAACCGAAAATCTTGAAACTGTAAAATTCTTAGTACAGCGAACATGCAAGTGTTTATGTAAGATCAATTTTTAATTCGCGTTCGTTTCGCTTTTTTGTCGCTTCGATAAAATAAATAATTTTTAGCTATGTAGCATTTACTCTCATGTTTGGCATTGTACAGCTCTATTGTCGCTTAAGTTTCGCTGACGTTCGCCGAATTATTTGCTGGGTTCTTCTGGAATAGTTTTACCACGTATGGTAGGGTGGTGGTCTCTGTATGTGCTATTGAAGTTTATCAAGTTTAAAAATTAATTCCCGACCTAGGATTCCTGTCCCATATAATCCGTGTTTAAAAAGTGCTATTTAACAGTACATAATATAAGTTACTTTCTCCGTATCCTTTCCTCTAGTCCATACCTTCTGTATAGGATATTATCCGTTAATCTTATCTATAATAATTCACATTTAAGAAAAAAGTGACCCATAATTACCACTACAAGGGTTTTCAGCGGATTTTTCAATCTGAAGAGCCGCTTCTCAATTGATTGGACTTTCTTCATAGCCCTTTAACATTTTACTATCGGACATAGTTGGTCCATAGCTTCATGAATTTTGTACCAACTATAAGCTCATCTGATTTTTTATTTTCCGGTGTGTCTCTATACGCTTTGTATTAAAATAAAATGCAGAAACTGGAAATGGAGGCTCTCTTAACACTTTTTTTTTTTAATTTGGATAACAAAGATCTATATCAAGGCCTTTACAACAGCCAAGCTATCTAAAAAGATTGCTAAGTGCTGCCCTGTTAACGCAAGATTTGCAAATAGAAGGTAGGCCCACTTGAACTAAGCCTACCACTAGGTCCGTTATTCCCCCTCAAGGAGGTTCCATCCAACAAATTTGTATCGTTAAGTGCAGAATGTCAGACAGTGACAGAAAAAGTGGGTCACCGTTTCGATAACCTCCTCACATCTTCTATATTTATGGATGTTAATTAGTCTAATTCGGCATGTACCCCAAGTGCTCAGTCATGATGGACAACAGGGTTTTCAGTAGTGGTAGCTTGCTTAGTCTCAAGATTTTTCTCACTGAACTTGGATTGTGTTTCTACTGGAGTTATTTTGTTGTTTTGGCCATGCGAAATTAAACCGATGTCGACCGTGTAGGTAAAATATTTGAAATAAGGTTTGGGGCAATCCCGACTGAGGGGGTGAGCTTCCAATTTTGTTCCAAGATAAGCAAGTTAATACGTACTTTCGTTCCCATTGATATTACTATTACCTAACATCTGTAGAACCAGTATCTTATTGCATATTGAAGGGTTGCTCAGGGTGGTTTTATATACTAATTTGGAGGTTACAAAATTCTGTTCAAAGCTTTGATTGCAGCTTGGCATTCCAAGCAAATGACAACCACCTAGTTTTTGTCCTCAAGCGTGCAAGTAGTAGAAGGTTTAAGTGCGTGAATTACGGCGTATGGTCACTGTACATTGTTCAATATCATTCAATAATTAACAAAATTCATGCTTTCCAGCTCCTCACAGTACCATGGGCTAGAATTGATCATCCAAGACTTTAGACCCTACAGGCACATTGTAAAGGCCCTAAAAGATTTTTAGTTCAGTCTTCCAAGTGTAGGTTTGAGCTAAGTGTTTTGGCTAATATGATTCCTAGGAATTTTACTTTGTCTTTTAGTTTCAGACACGTAAGGCCAATAAAGGCCAAGCTCATATCAGAAATATTCCTTTTTTTTTAAGAGATCAGTCTTCAATGGATTATATCCAAGAATCGTAGCCCACTTGATAACTAATACACTCCGTCTCGAAAGAACCTGCCATCATTGCTACGGGTTCGTCCGCGTAGCATACCATAGACCAGCATTAGCTAGAGATCGTATTTGATGAGGATCCATAAAAAAGATGATAAAATATCGCTTTGACGCACTCTTTCTATTCTTGACATCTCATTTACTTACACCATATATTTACATACTCATAAAGGAGTTGCAATATGTTTTTTTTTTTACGGATCAAGTATTTATATTGGCATAGAGTGTTGTCCACTGATGTAGCATGGTGAAGATCTGCAGTTTAGTTTAAGAAATGCGTGTAAAATAAGACATCTATGTATCTCCACAGCCTCATCAGAGAGTTTCTAAGTAGCCTTCTATGGATCTAGAACAGAAGCATGTGTATCTTGGTGAGAAGCTATGATTTGATTGTCCCTGTATTGAGACGACCCAGGTACGGGATCTATCTCCTTAGCCTCGCCGGCAGGTTATGCCGTTCTGTTGCCATTTGAGAATATCAACATAGTCATCTTAAAAGAAGCCAGATCGTTTCTTTCTTCGAACCAACCGAAAAACTCTTAGTCAACATTAAGATCAAAGAGCAGGTCGGTTTTTAAGTCGTTCTGCTTTTTCAAGCACCCATGGATTTCGTTGTTAGCTTGCAGTTTTACGGTGTTGGAGGGAAGTTGCGAAATGACATCTTTCCTTATCATTTGAAAGTTTTTACCTTCCCAAATCTTCTCACTTACTCTTTAAACGCGATCACTGTGTACCTATCTTCATGGGTCGCTCAAAAGTGCTGTATGCTGGAACCACTCCAGGAGAGTTGAATTGGCACACCATCAATAACCCGTCTCCAATGAATTCTATATCAAAGAGCTTTTAAAAAAAATATCTACCTAGTCAAACGCAAATCTAACGTAACTATTGAAGGCAATATTCATTTTAAGAAGATTAATGAAACAGAATCAATGCAGATTGCAGGGGGAAGAGCGCTTTAATTAGTGCTAAACGTTTCTTTCTGGGAAGTAAGTTTTTAGACAGTGATGCATTATGTTTTTCAAGTTTTGGACAGAGATGAACTAATGTGATCACAGCAGGTAATTCTATTATTCAGGCAAATATCCATGTTGCATATCTGACTCGTTGTCTGTCTATACATGAGAGAAGAAGAGCTTGTTTTTAACCACCTGTTAATGTAATCTTAGTAACTAATTAGATCTATTTACGTAGATATATGATTGAATAAACAATGGTAGTACTGATATTATATACAAATGCAATAACCAATGACTGTATGAACTTTAGCCCGATCACCGCCCGTGCGGCAGACAATCTGTTGATAACAGAGTAAGTGGGTACTTATTATAAAGCTATTAGGGTGCTCTAATTGGCGAGTGGTATTTTCCTTGGTAGATCATAACCCGAAACTTTAATCTTTGGGAAGAAACATATGAACTATGCCATCTGGCTCATGTCCCACCAGAGACTTAAGAGAGTTGAAAACAAGTAAAAGATTAACCTAATGAATACTAACAAAAGGAATTTCTTTTGAATTTATCTATGTACCTAGATATAATGTATATCGTAATTGATGAGGGTGATAGAGCCTAAAGAAATAATGAAGCAAACAAATTCATTACTGAAAGTAACTCAGATTAAGCCCGTTGCGGCCTGTCAATCAAAATTCATTTCACTCATCTATAAAAGAGCTCCTCTCGCTTCCAATTAATTGCGATAATCATGAGGCTGAGTGGTTCGCGCATGTCAACTTCTAATATCTGGCTTATATCGAACTTATAGCTATGTAAGTTGCCCGGATAATTATTATGCTCCTTTCTTCTGTTCTACACTTTGTATATAATTAATAATGGAAACCAGTTGATTAGAAATGGTTGAGATCTCTTTTTCTTTGCGCACTTTATGCATTATGTGCATAACATTGAAAGACTAAAACTTATGTGCCCGGTTGTCAGAGCATTCATTTTTTTTTTTTTTTTCATTTTAAAAATGCACTTCCAAGGTAAATCCAAGGTAATAGGAAAAGACGGAAATTTTTCTCTCATAAATAAATAGCTGAAGACAAATTAAATAATTTATTTATAGAGAGTCTCGTCTAACACATTATGTATGTATGTATGTAGGTACATGTCTACTGCTCCGCACAGCAAAAGTGACTTTTCAATTCATGGAAAGTTTTTCCATACAAATTAACCGACAGCCCATTAATCACTTTTCGCGAATAATCGTTTGTGCTTAGCTTAATAGGCGCAACTCTTTGTACGGCTTCTAACGCCACTCCAAGTACCCCAGAGAACGTCTGTAGAGCAGAGCGCACATGTTTATATCTATATTTTTGCAAATTTTGATAGATCTCCGCAGGAGAAAGGTGATGATTACTAAATTATTCGAGAATAGATAAACGGGAAATTATTGCCCGCCCAAGACGCCTCTTATTAAACGATCGCGATTGATTGATGGATTGATGATCAAAAAAGTAAATATTAGTAGAAGTGTGATTCAAGATTCAATGATCCGTTGAAAAGAAACATTTGTCACGAAGTGCACTTGCAATTTATCTTCGATATGGGTTGACAACACTCTCAATGATTCTTGCCAGCATTATGCGGTTTAGAAAATTGTTCATGCTTGAAGGCTTTTTTGTTGTTATTTGCCGGAAATTCATTCATTTCCTGGATGCATTTTAGAGGTGTTATACTAAGTGTTTATATGATGCGATATATGATGGTGATGACGTTTACAATTTGAGGAGATTTTAGAATAGCTTTAAATATTTTTTTTTTTTACTTCAAGCAAATTATATAAAAATTACAAAATACCTATGTATATAAGAAAAGAATAGTATCGACCTACTAAAAATAGAGGAATTTTTAAATAAATATAAAATTCCACACATAAACTCATTTCACTTATGGCCAGTTTCATAGTCGAGTTTAAACCATCCTCCAAGTTTAAACGTAGTTCAAACCAAATCAGGTTTCACAGTACATTCTTTTAGTAACGTTGGTAGTACTGATTAAATTGTGAACTAAATTAGTTATCGCCACAATTGTGAAGCAATTTTTCTATCAATCAATCTGTCAATCGGAAAAAGTAAACATCAGAAAGTAAAAAATAAAAAATATGTAGTTATATTTGCTAATTTTAAATATGCCAACATTCAAAAAGGATGCAAATTTTAGCATTAGTGAAGTTGAGCTATTGCCTTCCCTAGTGCATAAAAAAAGACATAAATAGTAGAGTGCAAGAAAACGGACAATTATAGATTTGAAGACAAAGTGACAAAGTTCTTTACTTAAACGGAACCTAGCATAAAAATCAACGTCGTCCCACTCATTAAAATGATTTGGCTGATTTCTAATTACTCTCCGTCATCAACAGAGTCAAAAAAAAAGACTTCTTTATCGGTAATCGTCTAAATCTAAATCCATGATAAAATTATTTTCTTGATACAAACCAGTAATGCTACTGTCAAAATAAAATGTCACACTTTTCAAATACTTTTATCTTGATTTTGTTCAAGATAGAATTTTTTGGGATTCTCTGGTATATAGCAAATGGTAAAAAATGTTCTAATTTGTTATTTCATCACACAACCCATTAATTTTTGGTGACAAGTTTCAAGTCTTGGTTTGACTCATCAACAGGTCCCAAATATCGAAATTGGGTGATGTGAAAAACAAATGAAAAAAAATTTCTCAAACTTTTCATTTCTTTCTTCTTTTTTTCATTTTTTTTCATTTGTTTTTCAAATCATCCAATTTCGCTATTTGGGACCTGTTGATGAGTCAAACCAAGACTTGAAACTTGTCCCCAAAAATTAATGGGTTGTGTGATGAAATAACAAATTAGAACATTTTTTAGCATTTGCTATATACCAGAGAATCCCAAAAAAATCTTTCTTGAACAAAATTAAGTTTAACCCGGTAAAAAGTGCAAAAGAGTAATCATTTTATTTATTTTATCTTGAGTTTAAACCGAGAGATGCCATGGTTTAAACTCTAGTTTAAACCGGGGTTTAAACTCAGACTGTGAAACTGGTCATAAGAGGTTCTGGGTGTTTTTACAAAACATATTTATTTCGCATTCTAGCGTGGTTTGCATCGTTGTTATTATTATATACTAGCGGTTGTATAATGAAATTCCACCTGTCTAAATTATGAATTTCATAAAGGGTTTTCCAATAAGAGGTGTTATTTTGATATTCAAAGAAAAATGCCATTTTTTCAAATAAATGATCGGGTCTTTATTTCATTATAAAGAGGCAGGTATGCCGTTAATAATGGAAAATACAATCAGCCAAATGACCACCACGACCACGCCTACAGGACCATATCCTTTTCATGAAATTTTCCATAACCAAATCGCAAAGTGGCTGCCCTATGTCCTCGATAGCCTCACGAATTCCATCTTTGAGGTCTTGAATCGACGCTGGGCTGTTGGCGTATACCTTCTCTTTCACGTGGCCCCAAAGGAAGAAGTCGCAAGGTGTTAAGTCACAAGATCTCGGTGGCCAATTGTGATCACCTATTCGAGAGATAACACGGTCCGGAAACTTTTCCCGTAAAAGATCAATGGTTTCGTTGCTTGTATGGTACGTAGCGCCGTCTTGTTGAAAGTAAACGTTGGCCAGATCAATACCATCCAATTCCGGCCATAAAAAATCATTAATCATCTGTCGATAGCGCAATCCATTCACCGTAACTGTTGCTCCGGCCTCATTTTCGAAAAAGTAAGGTCCAATGACCCCGCGGGACCATAAACCGCACCAAACAGTCACACGTTGAGGATAGAGAGGCTTTTCAACAATAACTCTTGGGTTTTCCGAGCCCCAGCTGCGACAATTTTGCTTGTTGACGAAGCCATCGAGGTGGAAATGGGCCTCATCACTCAAGATGAGTTTTCGATGGAATTCCGGATCATTTTCATTCATTTCAAGAACCCAATCAGCAAAGACTCGACGTTGTTGATGATCAGCCAGCTTGAGTTCTTGTGTTAACTGAACTTTATAAGCCTTAAGACCCAAATCTTTATGCAAAATACGGTGTAATGACGTTTGTGGAATGCCTAATTCCAAAGAACGACGAGGAATGGACAAACCTGGGTTTTCTTCAACACTTTCGGCTACAGCAGCAATATTCTCGGCTGTTCTTGAGCGACGTGCACGGGTTTTATTCTTCACATCACTAACTTGTCCCGACAGCTCGAATTTTTCTACCAATTTCGGTATTGCGGTCCGACAAGGTGCTTCACGACGACCCAAAAATGTTCGAGTTTTACGAACTGTCTCTGCCACATTTTCACCATTTTTATAGTGAATTTTAATAATTTCAATGCGTTGTTGAATCGTGTATCGTTCCATTTTTATGGCGTAGTTTCTACTTGTCAAATGTCAAAAAATGACAGCTCCAAAGGTGACATCTACCGAAATAGCGGGCTAATTAAAATAACACCTCTTATTGGAAAACCTTATACATTTGATCATGAAAGTTTAGAGTCTGCTAACCCGGGGGTTACACCTGCAAGTACAGCTTGCATGCAAGCTGCACTGCCATATTTCTTGCACGTGTAACCTCTACTGCCATGCTGGCAGTACGGCTTTCAACGAATTTGCATGATGAAAAACCATGGCAGCTTAGGTGATAGTAATTTGACATTATGTAGTTTTCAAGATGGCGGAAAAGAAATGCTTGAGAGAATTTGATAAATTTATTCTGGAATAATGAGATTTTTTGGGATCATTTGCATTACATCATTTACCAACAAATTTCTCTTAACTTTTTCTTTGATATTTATCATTCTGCTACTTCCTTTATTGCTATAATTTTCCAATATACGCATGACTTTACGCCTCAATGCCATTTTTTTAAATGAACTTGCATGCAAGATGATAAGACATCAACCGAACTGCCTTCTGCTGTCAAGTTAAAAATCGCGTTGGAAGGGATGCTTGCATGCAAGCTGTACTATCTCGTGTAATCCCCGGGTAAGAGCTCCAGAACTACCATGCAACCCATTGTGGTCACCAGTTACTTGTGTCTAACTATATGTTCCAAAGTACTTCATGATGAAGAAAATACTGTTGAAACCAAATCTGAGTTATCCTATCTAAATAAAAGTAATATCTGCTGTCTTCAGACGTGCGTGCACAAAAAAATTGACATAAATAGAGCAAAAAATAAAAAATCTTAAACTGTGCAGAGTCAAAGTTTTCTTTGCGTATCAACAGAAATCTTTCAGAAAACAATTGAAAAGTATCAAACTGTGTTCTGAAAAACTGTACGCACACTCTACAGAGACAAGGTGGATACGACGTTTGAATCCTAAAATTCTTGTATGCACACAATGTTTTCTGTTTTCCTATTTTTGTCTCCGTTGCTATTTTGTAGTTAAAAAAAAATAGTAAAAATGAATTTTGACGACGAAAATATAGGAATTTGACCTGCAGCATTTATTATTGTAGCGAGTGAAAAAAAAAAAAAGCGAAGGCTACCGCGATTTTGGGTGAGACCATATTTAATAATTAGGCGTGAGCAAGGTGGATTTCGAAATCTCCCAAGAATTTGTGTGTTATTGGCCCTAAAGTGAAGAAAGAAACAAATGCGAATTTTCGCCAATGCGTTTCTATTGAGGACCGGTTAAATATAACCCTAAGGTTCTTAGCGGAGATTCATATATGAGCCCATCACATTTATGCAAGGTTTCAAAACAACTGATATCCAGAATTGTACCTCAAGTTTGCCAAGCTCTTATTTATGCTCTCGAAGAAAAAAAAAGTTTTTCACTGGGGCAATCTACGCTTAAAAGTAACCGCGTTTGAAAACTATCTCTCGAAAAACTACCATATCTTTAATTGTCTGTACTAAGTATGTTTTATGTTGTCCTTATTAACTGGAAAACAAGAGATCCCAACAAGCTATTTCAAGACTTCAAGGTGTTTTTACGTGTATCATTCACATATCCGCGCACAGTTTCCGCAGAAGCTCTGCGCACTGACGCAAGAGATTTTCTAATGGATTCGTTTCGTATCCACTGAAATATCGTGCGTGTGTAGTGTAATCTACGCAGAATGCGGAGACAAGACATTTCTTATTTCTGCACATTAATTTTGATGGAGACACTTCGGCAGATAGCGTGTGGGATACGCACCCAAAGACTCTATAATACAAAGATGTTGCAGGCATATGGTATAGCCTGTCTATAGAACTCAATTTTCTAAAATAGAATTGAACATCTGAAACTCCACATTGTTTCACATCCAACAAATCTTCTTAGGGAAGCCTCAATTTAGAAATTTACTGGATATTTTTTCATTAGAATTTGTATGAATTTTTGGCGGTCGACAACGGCACACATGAAACATGAACATTTTCTGTAAATTTCTCTAAGAAGAAATGGATGCTTATTGCTTAACTTGCGTCTACGCTTATAAAAATTATTAGCAGCCCCCCCCGCACCCGTTGTCAACCAAATGCATACAAATTCGGAAGAAAAATATCCAATAAATTTCTAGGAAAAAATTGAGGCTGATTTTATACTGGAGCGAGGCATTCTTGTCGGTCTCCAATACTGCATACAAATTCTAAAGAAAATATTTCCAGTAAATGTTAAATGGGACTTATGACCAAAACGATCTAAAAACTAGTCCTCTGATATGGCTATTGACTGTAGTTTGTAATAGGGAGGTATCCCTAGGTTTCCTGTATTCATCTCCTTTATATAATTTTGCAGCTCATCAAACAATTTTCGAATAACCTCTTCAGAAATCGCATCTTTAGCTTCATTTTTATATTTTTGAAGGATGTAGTAGTAGTTGTGCCATCGTCTTGCTCAATGTTTTTAACTATATTCCCACTGGGAAAAAAGCGCTCTAAGAGTCCTCCTAAAGCGCTTTCCTGGAAGTTCGTAGCGCTTCTATTCCCTATCCCAGTTCATTGGTTTTTAACATAGGCATGTCCGCAGAGGCAAGCGCTTCAATGCTGCTCTCAAGAAGCCCTCTAGGAGTCCTCTAAATAATGACCGAAGAAGTTTTTTGGATGTGTCTTTTGAAAGCTTTAATGAGCTTTTTGGATAATCATCGGAGTGCTTCTTCCGTAATTTGATAAGAGACCTTCAAAATAGAGAACAGTAGTAAGGCGCTTGCGTTTGCTCATGATTATTTGTAGTATTATTAAATTTTATGAAGTTGATTAAATAAGCCACTTGCCTTAGTACCCAATTCCTCAAATCCGGGTATCCGGATAATCCGGATCCTAGTAATCGAATCCCAACTATCCGGACCCGGAACCAAACTATCCGGATCCAGACTAAGCAAAAAAAGGTCAAAATTTCCTTCAGATTGCATTGTTTCATTGGGAAAATATAAATTTCATGATATTCTCATTTTCTCAATGAAACAACACAATTTTGAAGCTTTTTTGCTTAGTCTGGATCCGGATAGTTCGAATCTGGATCCGGATAGTTCAGATCTGGATCCAGATACTTCAGAACTGGATCCGGATAGGTCGGATCTGGATCCGGATAGTTCGGATCCGGATCTCAGGAATCGGATAGTTCGCAGATCCGGGTATCCGGATATCCGGCTATTAGCAAATCCGGATCCAATTTTCAGCTCTAACTTTTAACCACTCTGAGCATCACATTAAAAATGAGAGATGAGTTACTTCGTACAATAGTCAAAATAGATTCGTGGAAAATTAAATGAGATCACCCCTTGTTGCAATTCAATAAGCTGAAGTTCATCAAATAATCTTCTACAGTGCTTCCAAGCGATTGCTCTAGAAGCATTTGAACTACTTACTTGCGCCTTTGCTAAGTTTTCATGATAGATCAGTGATTATGCTTCTAAAGCGTTTAAGTTGTGCTCTTTCAGAAGCGCTGGTTTTTCGTCCCAATGGTCTTAATGGAAACCCGTATTTGGATAACGACTCACACCACTTAATTAGTTTTTTTTTTTCGGTTTCTGTTGAAATTTTTTGTGGTCCAGACTTTCCAACGCCTTTAGGATGCCTTCCAGACAATTTATCTTGCAATGATATTTTTGGAATATTTTATTTGACGCTATCTGCTCTAATAGAAAATATTTCTTGTCAAAAGTCCGACAATGCTTCATTTAGCGTTGTAGCAGTACCTCCTATATCTTTTCATATTTCATTATAAGTAATAAAGTGGGCCGCTGCAATTTGGGACAAGGTAAAAAATTCGGCTCTAATTTGCGACCACCAGTACACGCAAACTGGCTCATGATAGTAATAATTGATTCATTTCGCGGCTACTAAAATTAATGTGGTTATTCCGTAAATTAACTTAATTATCCAATATTAAACTTATTAATTCGAAATATAATTACTTAAAAAATTTTCTCATGAAATAAAAAAATGCACTTTCACATTATTTACATGCCGGCACCTAATGAAGTGCACTCTGATGACTGAACTTTAATTCAATGATCCTGTTGCTCACTTTAGGGATAGCAGACACATATACGAACATTAGAATATAGAGCAGCGGTTTTTTTTTATTTCGACAAAGAACTTTCAGTTTATTCTTACCTAGGGAGATATTATAGAAGTAAAAGTAGAAGTTATAATGTTGTCTTGTGGCACTCCTAAATTTTTTCAGACAAAACTATTACTGAGTTTTATAATGACATAGATGTGATTTAGGTACGCTTGTGAAGCTAAAGAAATATATGAAAACAGAAGGAGCTACATAAAGTATTGAACAATCCTTCTCTGGTATTGCAGAAACACTTAAACCGCCAGCTTTCTTCCAACTTCTGAAATTTTATCAAATTGAGTACAATTTAGTCGCAAATGGTCATCGTGATTGAAACTATTCTCTTCCTGTTGTTTAAAAAACAAAAAAATCAAAACCATTATCTGGACATTGATTACTCAATTTTACATTTGTAATTTTCCAATTTTTTTTTTCTATATTATTATGAACACCTTTCTCCTTCCTTGTCAAGTGCTACCTTCGATTTTAAAATGTAAATTTTCTGCAAGATAATCAAAAATGTTTATTGTGCTCCCTCATGTCCCAACATAAATCATATCCATTTATGATAGTCCTTAATTTATGACTGCGGAATATGCAAAATGCTCTCATCCGTGCACCACCGGCGTGCATCACATGCAACTGTGCGATTTTATATCACTTATCATCGAAATTGTTTTAAAATTGCTTCATTCCCGGCTATATCTCGTCTCTGGTTAATAGCCAATTATCTGCCTCATAATCAAGTGTTTTTTACCCGCAAAAAATTAATTTCCTCTCTCCCGAGTTTCAACTTTTCATCGGCATTGTTTCCTACCCGCCGACTACCTACTTGAAGAAATTCATTTTTTTGATTTGCGGAAGATTACGACTTTTATTGTGTGTGCGGTTATTGTTGCTTGTTTTTATGATCATGAGAATTTCTGCGAACAAAATGCTTCTTTCCAAACAAATGGAGAAACTGCGTGTGTGTGTGTTTGTGCTTTTAAAGCTTGCAGATATTCCACGATTTTTTACTTATCATTTCAGCATGTGAATGTATTTTACAAATATGGAAATGAGGAAAATGCTTCACTGATTTTATTGTTTGCAGAATTTTCCTCACGCCAATGATCTCAAACAATAGGGCTGCGCTAGGAAAAGTTATCCCACAGATTGCAAAAAAATATGCAGAAGCATTCAGTTTAGGTCTAATTAGCTAGGCAAAATGTTATGGAAAAAGAAATTATAAATATTAATTCAAAGTGCAGTGGTGTACAAAGTTTCCCATAGGTTACACAGTTATTTACTGTAACCTTGACAATAATTTCTCTTCAATTCGGAAAGTTGAAAGTGCATCGGGATGCTTCTTAACTAAAGGATGAGTTCATAAGATTATCCACGTATTAACCTTTTACTGGTACACTGGATTACAAATACGTAACTGATATTTTTGGGTCACCACAGCCGAAACTGAAAATAGCTGTAATTTAAAAAACAAATCTAAACTACTTTATGGTGTTATTTACATTTGTGACTTTATTTCACTTTATTTTTATTTAATTTTTTTTTTTTTTATATTATTAAGCCAAGCTCAGGGGATACCCTATGATGCAAAGCACAGCATGGCAGAAAGGAGATAAGGATAGGATTAGGGGATATGAGGAGAGTGGCGGAGGTGTCGATGTATGTCGCCCTTAAACTTCTACAGATTGTATGCCGGAGGAAAAACAGAAGATGGTAAACTGGTCCACATTCGCACTGTTCGGGATAAAAAAACATTACGAAATATTACTGTACAGGCGAAAGTAATTTGAAGGGTAATAGGAATCATTCTACAAGGGATTAGACTAGATATTTCATCACAACATTGACCATGCATGTAGCGATAAAGGAAATATTTGGCTAACTCAATTTTATCAGGGTTGAAGGAGTGCAATATCAAGAAGAAGTATCTAAGAGGCCAGTATTGGTGCAGCATCTTTGAGAGGAAAATTCCTACTTCAGAAAAACATACCCCACTACTGTTTATGTGTACTGTGTGTCGCATAGTTTAACTCCAGCCATTTCAAATGTCATAAAGATACCTTCCATTAGAAATGGGTTTACTACTCTTGGAAAGATTTAAAAAATTTTTAACACACCGAAGCATCAGCTTGTCTTAAAGTCAAATATAGAACAGTTGGCCCATGAGTAGCTTTGTCCAACAAGGTGGGTAGAAAGGCTTGACGCTATTTTATTAGTGTGCCAATTGTTAACTCCTATATAATAGTGACGCTCTTTTATCAGAATTAGATCTCTTTGTACATTGTCTACATCCACAAGAACAACAGTAAGATCGTTCTCAACACTTCGGAGAATCATGATATACCTAGGAACACATATGGGGGAAACCCGATTAAATGGCTTGACCAACTTCAACATTCATCGAGAAACACCTATGGTTATAGAGAAGTAATTAAGGTTTTAAATGAAAAAGGCCCTAGGAGGTTTGATTTTGCACTGTAAAATGTCTAAATTAAAAATTAAAAAAAAAACAGCAATAAAAAAAAGTTAAAACGTTGCTTGTAAACTTAATTTTAGTTGCGCTGACGTATGCGTTAATTGACCTCCAAATATAGAACTAGCAGGGACGCGAAAGTTATGTGCAATGGTAAATACTGATGGTGTTAGTTATTGAACCTATGATGCCTAAAGATGTTTTCTTGATTAAGATTTTGTTTGATGAAAGCAACAATCTCTACAAGTTATTTCTAAAAAGCTAAACCGCACTTTGATTTCACCTCATTTTTATCACTTGTGATTTGTGAAAACCCAAAATGGCTGAAACAACTTAAATCTAGAGTTTCATTCCTTCTCGCTTTTTCTTATATCAATAGCGGTGTCTGCATTTCTTTTTTTATTTTGTTTGTTGTTTGTGGTACTTATTTTTTGTATTTAGGAAGCTCTTATGCTTGAAGCAATGTTTTAATTCCGATTAGATTGAGTATACCTAGCATCTCCTAAGAAAAGGGGCTTAAAAATATCCCACCTGAATATCCAAAATTTCATAATATTTTAATGCATCCTCTTGGTTCTTTCATCTAAGAGTCTTGGCTGAAACCACTTACTTCAAAAACGACCTTGTAGATACAGAATCTTCAGAAATTACCACCCTTCATTTATTCCAAAAGTGCTCTTGAAATTTTTATATCAAATTAAGATCACAATTCCGATTATGTAAGTAGATATACGTGTGGAACAGAATATCCGACAAATAGCTACCCTGAACCTGCTGGTACACTATCGCTCCTTTGAAAAAAATTTGGGATTATATTTTCGGATAATTACGACTCAATTTCGCCAATGATACGTCGAATTTCGTTATTGAATTCAAAATAATTTTCGTTGTATTGTTGATGATAAAAAATTTGCCTTGCAACAACTCCATTGTTTTGTACCCAATTTGATAGAATGCATCGTCCAAAAACGTATGTCATTCATTGTATGACCGATCTTTCTAGAGCTAGGGACCGAAAATAACTGGTATTTTAAAAATTTTAAACAAAAAAAATTTGGGATAAATCAAGATCGTGGAATTTAGTGGAATATACCAAAACATGTGTCGTGAAACCCATTTCGATTCCTGTAAAGCTTTTGAAAACTTAACTTTTTATTAAAAAAAAAAGCTAAAAAAACCAAGCTGGAAAGGCTTTTTATTTTATCTGGCAAAAATAAAAAGCCAGCTTAACTTTTTATTTTTTCGAGCTGGAAGTAACAGGTTTTGAAGCCAGAAGTATAAAAAGCCAAGCTAGCTTCTTATTTTTAGAGAACGAAGCAGTTATGAATTTTTACGAAAAAAGCTTAATTTACTTGTTATTCCCGGCCAGTAATAGTTTTGAAGCTAGAAAAGCAAGTGCAACGGCTTGATAATTTTTTTCTGTAAAAATATAAAAAACGAGCCCAGCTTTTTGTTTTTTCTAGTCAAGCTGGCTTTTTATTTTTGCCCGATAAAATAAAAAAGCCTTTCCAGCTTGGTTTTTTTTTTAGCTTCAAATTATTATCGGTCAGGAATAACAGATAAAGTTGGCTTTTTTCGTAAAAAGTCATAACTGATTCGGTCCCCGCTAAAATCAGCAACAAACAGGGACTAAAGTATGCTGGATGCATTCGATTTTTTTATGAATCTCGTGAGTATACTCTTCGGACCAAATCCGGTAATTTTGTTTGCTCATGAACTTATCCACTTGACAGTGTTTCTAATCGCCAAAAGTAATTTGGTCCGAAAATTTTTTGTTTATCAATACTTAATTGAGAAATACACGAACTGCACATGACCCGTTAGATTTAATTCTTACTTCAAATTGAAAGCTTTAAGCATCTAGATTCTTTTGTAAAAATTGGCTGAACAATGCTTCTTGAACTGCTTCATAAATTTCCCACTAACACCTCTTTTAGTCTTAACAGCAGTTTGGGTGGACCGCTTGGGAAGAAACACCCAGATATGTGAATGAATTGAGAGAGATATGATGCTACACTGATAGCTCCATAAGACTTGGGTTGGCCAGAGCATCTTGATCTCTACTCTCAATCACATATTATTTGATATATAACTCAGAGAGTAGCGAATTAGTAAACGATATTTTATTTTTAATCACTTACTATTTCTCCACCATAAATTTTATTATGTCACGAGATGTACATACTCTACTCAAACTCTTAATCTCAACTTTTGGCCTCTATTTAATTTAATTTCTGATAATGTTCGGCCTTCTGCTTTGTATCTCCTGCAATCGTTTAACACTCAACCTTGAAAAAATTTTTAGCACTATCTAAAGTACAACCTGACCAATTCCGCTAGTTCTTCGAATTCTCTTTAAATTTGCTACTAATAATGAAAGTTACACAATGAAAAATATAATTATGCAACAAGTGTAAACTTCCCGGTTTGGTTACAATGCAAATCTCCGGTACATTGTATGTATACACAAGATCGTCCGGTTCATTTAGATTAATGTGTTGCGTGCAGAAAGTACTCCGTAAATCGCATTATATCAAGACTGAAAAAAGTATACAGGAAGTATAAAAGCAGTTTTCATGAAGAATCTAAAAGCAAGAGTGTTTCCTCTACAGTCAGGATTTTCGTAAAAGGGCAGAAGAGAAAAGCGTACAATTAAGAAAACATCTATTAACAGAAGAAGTACCTATATTTCCACGCCACAACTTCATTGTGTGACTTATCAAAGTGATCACATAACCGACCTCTTCCAGGCATTGCATGCATTAGCGACTCAGGGAAATTGATAATTTCATTGAAGATGATCACGTATCTGATCTTGTCTACATGTGATCCACAGCCGATTCGTGGTGAACATGCAATCCATGTCTTCATTCATGCTTAATTTATCCGCGTGTATCCATACCATTTGCATAATTAAAACTCTGGACACCATTAATAATTTCATGGTGGCTATGCGCTTTTCATCGTTCCTTGGATCATTCAGGCTTCATTTGATCTCACAAAATAATGTAAACTTCTCCGTGCGATATATGCATATCAGTTTCATTAGAAACGATCTTCATTTTAGTTGTTTTAAGACCTCTTTGAGAGAAACGGAGATCACTTCCGTTGCATGCAGGTGATCTCAACGATCAGTTTTGATAGACATGATGTTGAAATTTCTTTTGTTAGGTTAGTTTCGAGGTAATAGCATCGTGACACCGCTGTCGGCCATTGTATACTCTTCCATCTGCAACATATACAACTAAGATAGTTTGCTCTTTCGGATTATATCGCGGATATGTAATTTCACGAAGTCAGTTCAGATTTGGCTAGGAGTGATCTAAAAACTATTGGTTGGACCTAGTAGATCATGACCATTACAATGTTTATCATCCTCGGGGACTCATCGTGTTCTGTTTTGTAGACCGTAAAAATTCCAGACAGATAGCGACCGATTTTGTATAAATCTATACTATATGTCTCATACACGCCCCCTTCGGACAAGAAAAAATTAATTTGTCGTGATATCCTTAGGGTGAATTAGTTTCAATTTTATGGATGGCTGGACAGGCGATCTATATTTTTCGTTTGTCGGTGCTATTCCTTCTTGAGACTGCCTGTGAGATCGGTTTGATGGACATTGGGTTGTATTTTAAATTTGGAATTTATAAGTTTTATTCAAACCGTTTTATCGAAATGTTTTGGTAGTAGATATATACGCATTGGGTGTCTTGTATAATCAGGTTGTGGTAATAAATATTTCCAGAGCAAGTATATACAATGTAGGTAGAAAAATCTTTGGAATGTCTATCCTATTCTAGTTCTACATACAAGCTATGAATTGTGAAATATATGCTTTGTATCGATAGGTAGATATGAAGTTTGAATAATTGTAAGATTGAATTGTGTTTGAAATATATCCTGTCATTTTCATAAATATTAAGGAAATTAAAATCGACATAATAATTTCAGTACCTACATAAAGTCTTCGTAACGTAAACGAAATTAAAATTCCGTCCATCAATTACTGAGTCGCTAACTTACAGATACGGTAAGTAACTTTATGCGTACAAACAAGATTCTAACTATTTATAGGCTGTGTGTCAACTTGACTAAACTTGTGCTTTTCATATGACCTTAAATGCTCAACATGACCTTAAATGCTCAACAAAGTCCAAATCTATGTTGCTTTTATCTCGTAAAAGCCAAGTACAAGTTTTTGTTTAACTGACACACAGGCATAACCTTGATGCAATAAGTAGTTAGTAATATTATTTTAAGTACAAACTCATGTTATGTTCATTAGACCGACTAATAAAATGCATTTTTGTTGTGGTACCTGTATAATGGGGGTCTATTAAAAGCGCTCGATTTCAAAGTTTCGATACTAGCTCATTATGCATTAGTTAGCATCTACATTAAACTTCTAATTGGCAGATATGTATGTCTAGTTACGAACTAAGTTCATGTCAGAGTTATTGCAGAGTAATTACATTCTTATTTTTCTACATCACTAACTGTATTTTTTTTTTTTTTTTCTACAAATCTTCGAAGTCAGCAGTTGTACCTATCTCCAATGCCTTGATTTTATTGGGAATAGTTTAACTCTTGTTTGTAAATTTATGCAATGTTAATGCTAGGCAATATTAATGTAATCTAAATTCAATTCCAATGCATTGGGGTGTATTTTATTAAATTTACTAATGTTCTATGAGGTTTGCTCATTCAAGTATTTAAAGTCATATAATTGTTAGATCTGGTTTTGGTACTCTTTTACGAAATGAAATATACATAAAACTTCTTTATAGTTATGATACCATTGTGATACTAAACGGCGAACTCTCTCGTATGTATTTAGACTATTTTGAGTATTTCCATTCGAAAAGTCACATAGCTACATTTTTCCTGGACACAAACTCAGGATTTAAAAAAAAAAAGAGTTATTGAAAACTAAAAATTTTGGAAAAGGTGAACTACCCCAGCGAAATAGCTATATGTGCATACCAATATTTTCAATTTCTTCCAACATGAAAATAAAATATCTATTTTAGAATGGTGACAAAAAAAGAAGAAATCAAAAAATAATTTTGTTTATTTTTTCGGTTATTATTTTTTTAACAAAATCATCATTTTTACTGAAAGCGAAGGAAATAATTATATGTGCATAGAAAAAAAAAGGTAAATTCACAATTTTAATAATTTGTGTGTCCTCCATTATTGATAATAACGTGACATAAGCGATGAGCCATCGAATTAATGAGTGTCTGCAAGACAGAGATATCAATTCTTTCCCATTCTTCCTGAATACCTCTTTTTAGATCCTGCAAACTGTTAAATTGTCGTCCATTTTTATAAACCTGTTGAGAAAGTACGCTATCGGGTTTAAATCTGGACTAACAGCGGGCCACTGCAATAACGGTATATTTCTAGACTTAAAGAAGCTCTTAGTGTACCGTGCAGTATGTATAGGTGCATTGTCTTGCTGGTAAGTCCAGGTTTCACCATAGACATCTTCAGCATAATTGATCAGCACATTGTCTAATAAGTCCACATACAGCTGTGCGTCCATCTTGTGTGAAACGAAGCAAATTCTCCGATACCCAAATGCAGCCCATATCATAAGCGATCCTCCTTGAAAATTCCGAGATTAGCGTGATTGACGTGCCTCCCTCAAATCTCGCCAATACTTTTGGCAGACATCAGGGCTATCCAAACAATTTTTTTTTTTCATCACTAAAGATAATAAATTGCCAGTCCTCGTTGAAAAATTTATACCTTTCCGCAAAAATTAACCGCACTTTCTTATGCCGTGGTAAAGTCTAGGTTTAGCCAACCGACTTTGGTATTTTAGGTTCTTATTTTCATGTAAAATTTGCTGAACTCTTCTTTTCGTAATGTTAAGAGATAATTTCCGTTTGATTTCAGCAGAACTCTTGTCTTTTCTTACAGCCAGACGCTTAATTGCTCTTTTACACCTTTCATCGACTTTCGGCTTAGCTTCTGGTCTTCTGGTTGTAGCATAAAGTTCAGGATGTTTTAGGAAATTCCTGATAGTATTCCTATGCCTAGTTATTTTTACAGCTATTTTACTAACTGGCATACCTGATTCCTTATAGGCTATAATGCAAGTCCGTTCATTTTATGTCAATGTTGTACCTCGAGGCATTTTGGTATAAAAAATTGTGTTTGTGATTTCTACATCAAATTATTTTATGAAAATAACTGTTTACTTACCCTTTAATATCTTTTATATGCTTTAGAAACTTTTATTTGAAAAAAAAAAAAAACTCAAGAACCTCACTGTTAAATACATCAACTGCACTGCGACCCACCCTGCACATATAACTACAGGGTTTTCCAATAAGAGGTGTTATTTTGATATTCAAAGAAAAATGCCATTTTTTGAGATAAATGATCGGATCTTTATTTTATTATAAAGAGGAAGGTATGCCGTTAATAATGGAAAATAACATCAGCCAAATGACCACCACGACCACGCCTACAGGACCATATCCTTTTCATGAAATTTTACATAACCAAATCGCAAAGTGGCTGCCCTATGTCCTCGATAGCCTCACGAATTCCATCTTTGAGGGCTTGAATCGACGCTTGCCTCTTGGCGTAGACCTTCTCTTTCACGAGGCCCCAAAGGAAGAAGTCGCAAGGTGTTAAGTCACAAGATCTCGGTGGCCAATTGTGATCACCTCTTCGAGAGATAACACGGTCCGGAAACTTTTCCCGTAAAAGATCAATGGTTTCGTTGCTTGTATGGCACGTAGCGCCGTCTTGTTGAAAGTAAACGTTGTCCAGATCAATACCATCCAATTCCGGCCATAAAAAATTATTAATCATCTGTCGATAGCGCAATCCATTCACCGTAACTGTTGGCTCCAGCCTCATTTTCAAAAAAGTAAGGTCCAATGACCCCGCGGGATCATAAACCGCACCAAACAGTCACACGTTGAGGATAGAGAGGCTTTTCAACAATAACTCTTGGGTTTTCCGAGCCCAAGATGCGACAATTTTACTTGTTGACGAAGCCATCGAGGTGGAAATGTTCGAGTTTTACGAAGCGTCTCTGCCACATTTTCACCATTTTTATAGTTAATTTTAATAATTTCAATGCGTCGTTGAATCGTGTATTATTCGTTATTAATGGCGTAGTTTCTACTTGTCAAATGTAAAAAAATGACAGCTCCAAAAGTGACATCTACCGAAATAGCGGGCTAATTAAAATAACACCTCTTATTGGAAAGCCCTTTATTTCCTTCGACAAAAAATAGTTTGCAAAAAAAAACTAAATATAACAGTACCGCAAAAGAATGACAAAAACACATCTCAATTACAGTTATATTCAGGATGAATATACAAAATATTTCTGGATAACTAAGATAGGATTTCTCCAATAAAAACACAAACTATTTTGCACATATAGCTATTTCGCTAGGCTATGAAATAATTATATTAAAAAACGATGAATTTCCAAATTTTATGGATATCTAGGTTGTATTGCTATTTATGTATGTACGTGACGGTTGCAAAGTCAGTATTTTTCATCACTATTACTTTTAATTTCATTAATAGTACCTACTGCACATATAGATATTATCACCGCGTACTATCTTCCTTAATTTCAATGTAGGACAGATCATTGTCAATCAGTTATTTAAAATACGTAAAGTTTCCTTCCAAAATCGCTTGTCTGGGGACTTATATACGGAGGATCACTTTGTTAATTCCCACATAAAATTAAAGATACTGCAAAATTACAAGATCAATGATTCAACAATCATAAAATTATATTCAAACAAAATTCAAACAGATTCAAATAATTTAAGCTACAAAATCCAAAAGAGCTAAATAATAAAAAAGAAAATATAACAATAAAGAATTCAAATGATCATAGCTTTTGGCCTTAGTACAGATTTTGCGATGGTTCCTCCGTGTATTTGGCTGAAAAATATATCAAAAGAATCTTACTCAGGTTAGATGAGTGAGAGTGAGATGAGTGACCAGCATTCAGACATTGACAGAGTTAATTACTTATTTGATATCTAGGGGTTCATATAATAGGGTAAGTGCATCAAAAGTCGGCTACCTTCCAATATTTTATGATCATATAGGATACCAGATCATTCCACAAAGCTTTACGAATTCAAGGATTTCATTTTCTGTTATTCCATGTTGTTATAATTCATCTAAAGTACTTATCTACCATAAAATGGAAAAGATGAAAAAAAAAACTTATATAAATTCAGAATCACATCGTTTACGCCTTAAGTCGGCCATTTAAAATATAAAGTCGGCCACATATGTTTGAAAAGATGGCCATGAGTTTTAAAGAGCACTATGGAAAAAGAAAAACCAAAATTCAAAGAATCCAAAATAAAAATTTATTCGTAAATATGCATTAAAAAAGAGATAAGAACGAAAACATGTATTAAAATTAAAAAAATTAAATACATAGATAAAGGGGCTATAACAAAGGTGAAACCATCTTAACTTAACGTGTAACTCTCTTAATAATATTAAATAGGAACATTTAGGAACATAAGTAAATTAGAAAAAAAGTTAAACTAAAACTTAATATTATTAGTCTGTTATATATTTATTAAAGTAGCAGCATGAATTACTATTTTTTATTATTTAGAATAAACATGATTCAGAAATAAACCTTTGGAAGCACGTTCATAGCAAATAGCAGAACACTTATCACAGCTAATATTTTTTACGTTTTCTTCTTCTTTCGTGCAAGCTTCTTATTCTTGCTTTCTTCTTTTATTTTCAGAATCTCTTTTTTTCTTTTCAGACTCTCTTCTTTTCTTTTCAGAATTTCTTCCTTTCTCTTTACTACTTCTTCTTGCTTTTGGAGTTTTTCATTTTCATTGTTTTTTAAAATTTCTCTATATTTTCCAGAAGATATTGCAAAAGGATATCGATTTGAAGATGTTCCGCTTCCTTGCAAATTCCTTTTATTAGTTTTAAATAAGTTTTCCCCGGATAAACCAAGTGTTTTTCCAAATTGGATGAACAATATAAGGGATTGATCCTTTTGCATTTTGGAACGGTGCAAACTAGTAAGATATCTTGGCTTTATTGAAAAGAGCTTGTATATTCAGTAGAAGTTCCAGGCACTTGCTGATGCTTCTCCAAACATTGAGAGGTACTGGCACTTTTTGAAGCAAAATCTATTGTACCCATTGGCAGGTCCATAGAAAGGACTAAATTTTGGACAGAAGTTGCACTACATTTAGGTTGTTGACGCACCGCAACTGATGTATCTGCTAATAAACCTTCATGTATGGTTTTTAAATTATCTTCAAAAGTACCTGACAAAACATCTCCATACGAAATTAGATCGTATGCCCCATGAAGAAAGTCTTCAAAACCCAATGAAGTTTGAGCAGCATCCGAAGTAAGATCATATATCTCAGTAGGAAGATCTGACAAGCAATCCAGAGAAGAACCATGTACGGGAAAATCCTCTTGCATTACATCTTCCATACATTTACCTTTTTCAATCTCCCTCAGAATAATATTTGGATCAATATTATACTACCGCAAACTCGGTGAGATGAACCTAATAACTTCTTCCGCACGATGAAAAAATTCTGTTGCCGGCTTTTTTGGTTGTGGGGTCGCAGAGAGATTTCGGGTAGCATTTAAGTTTGATAACCTATCTGTTAAGCACTTGGAGAAATCCACCGCATTTGGATTTAGGGGATATAAGCCGTACTTTCTAAAGCCGTTTTTAATAGCAGTTGTGTTCGGTGGAAGAACGTAAAGAATTATTTTATTCGCGTCACAAAACTCGCTGATTTCTAATGTGAGATGAGACTTATGACCATCAACAAATAAAATTACTGGTCTAGTAATTTTCATTTTTTCTAACCACACATGCACTCCATTTGCCAGATATTCGTAAAAGGTCTCGGTTCTCATCCATCCAGATTCTGACCTGCCTAGAATCCAGTCTGACGGTACGCTATTAACAACGTCCATTGGAGGTCTAACGTATGGAAATACTACCATGGCAGGAAGTAGTTCACCAGCGGCAGAAAATACTAGAAGTACGGTAATTACTTCTTTTTCATTTCCACGAGAAATTTGGTAAACATCCTTCCAACCACGAGGAGCAATCACTTTTCCTGTGTTAGGACACATACTAAAACTAGTCTCGTCTCCATTTAAAATGCGGCTGGGATCAGCGAGTATTTCCTCCAAGCCATTTATCATCAAATATTCTTGAAGGACATCGAACCAATCCCTTATATCTTGTTCCTTTACTGTAGCACGACCTTTTGAAACACTTTCTGGAACACGGCAGGAAAGTTCAGGGTGTCTATTCATAAAAGCTACAAGCCAACTTCTTCCTGGACGGTTATCTTTGAAAGGAGTTTGCCGCTTATCTGTCTCCATTATTTTTTGAACGGTGTTTTGAAGATCTGTTGGCTTCAAAGGAAAGCCGCAATATTGCAGCACCAGTCAACGAGCTTTTTTTCTTCTGTTGGAGTCAGTACAGGATCAGGACCCATTTTTTCTATATTTTCTGGAACTCTTCCGGTCAATCTGTCTTGAAGTGTTGTCCTGCGGATCCCAAACTGTCGACTTGCCTCTCTTATACTTATATTATTCTCCCTTATGGCAAGTAGTTCTTTTGCTATATTTGTTTTGTCATAAAGACAAAGTTTTCTTCGTTTTTCAGCCATTAATTAAGCTGTAAATATGATTAATTGTGCATAAGTTTTCTATAATACATAATATATTATTATACATAATAATACAACAGTTACATATTTCTAATCGGTAGTTACTTAATAGAATCTATGAGATCGCCGTGGCCGACTTCAAAGACAGAATACAAATTTAACAATTCTAAAGTCGGCCAAAGTGGTCGACTTTAGAAAATTTTTAAATTTAAATGAACGCTAAGTCGGCCGGTCTTTATTCAAATATCGGCGTGATTATTACAAATATGGCTAAATTTATTTAAATCAACTTATATAAATACTATATACTATATAATATACTGGAATTAATACCATGTACAATGAATACTTACTATTTTCTTTACCACTGATTATTTAAAACAGCAACTCACTTTAGAACACGCTTTCACTTTCTTGTGTGCACTACACTAATGACACGCATATTATCACCCTTGAAATGATAGAGCGACTTGATATTCTGGAACCAGTTTAACAGGAGAAAGGGTATTGCAACTGTGTCCCTTTCATCATCAAGACTTTGGTTTTTTTCTTATTTTTTACATTGTAATAGAAAAGTGGCCGACTTTATGAACAGGCCGACTTTAGGTGCATTTACCCTACCTACTTGATAGAAACATGAAAAAAAGTAACTCGAGGAAATCGGCTCAACTTTCTCGACCTTCACGGGTGACTTGAGAGAGGAAATACTACTTACAGATATCTTTATTATATTAGTCAGGAAATTTCTGGAGCTTTATAAATATCTATAGAATCTCCAGAATGCTGTTGAATTAACTCGCACCACTTCCACAGATAACTGTGTACACACTTAATAACTTTCATTAAATTTTCAAGAAACTTCGAAACTATTATGAGCAAACTTTCATGATTTTTTACTCCCTAATCCTGATAACATCCCAAGTTGGAAGTTTGACATGCTTTAATGGATAATATAAAGTAGAAAATAAACAAAAAATGAATAAAATTAAAAGTAAAAGTTTTCCAGGATATTCGAGGATAAATGATAAAATTTTATCTTTGATGTCCTTTTCGCATAAATTTTTAAGATGCTATTTTTCTTAGATATAGCTTGCAATACTAACTTTCAAATGAACTACATTTCATTGCTCTAGCATAAATAGAGAAATATGTATGAATTTTTTATTTTTTAATCAAGACCAGGAGAGCAATTCTTCGAAATTTTAAAAATATTATAACTCGCTATATACGCAGCGTATAGGAACAAAATTGTAATTTGTATTTTTGTTTTCACAAACCTTCCAAATGTGTTATATTTCGAAAAAATTGGTTATTGTCATGCCACACTTTATATAATTTTTGGTTGATTTGTTATGGGTCTTAAATGGAGGACTTCAAAATTAGGTATTTTAGAATTTGGTTTTTAAAATTGGACATTTTGAAACGGGGATTTTGAAGTACACACTGCAATTAGAGACCGTAACTGTTATGGAACTTTTTAAAAACAGCTTAAAATAATAGTTACAATTTAACTTTTTTTTTTAGTTCTATGTAACTGTTATAAAAGACTTTTAAAATTTAAGATCATAAGATAATAGTTATTTCTTAAATGTTTTTTTTTTTGCAGTCATAACTGTTACCGAAAACTTTTAATTATTTAAGTCTTATTATAAGAATCTCAAAAGACTTTTATTTTTTTGAGTCTCACAATAACAATCTCAGTAGACTTTTATACTTTTGGCTCAGTGCTAATAGTTAACACAGACTTTTATTAATAAAAGTCTCTTCATAAAATTCCCATAAAACTATTAATTTTTTAATCTTAAGATAACTTTTATAAATTTCAGTGAGGCCATAACTGTTACGAGAAACTTTTATTCATTTAAGTCCCATGATAAAAGTCTCTTAAGACTTTTATCTTTACAATTTTTCGATAACAGTCTGATCGGTGCTTTTTCTGTGGTTTTTTCAAATAATCATTATCTGCTAAATTTACGATTTTAAGCTAAATATACCATTCAATATAAAATTTTATATTTTATAATCCTGCTTCTCTGTTATAGCAATTATATTATTATTAACAAAAGAATAACCACTGAAGTAGCGATTATTGATTTCAAATAACTATTCATCTTCAATTGAGTCGTTAGTTCGCAAACAGTATATCGAAAAAAGCGTTATAATAGTGCAACTTCTTCGCCATATATAACATTTTTTAAAAAATAGTATCAATACTGTTAATAAAATCTATTTCAAAACGTCCTGTGAGAAAAACAAAATAAATTCCACAAATTGATGATTTCCCACGTTTTCTCAAAACTGGCTTTTTGCAGATAACGAGTTATTTGAAAAAACCACAGATTTTTATTTATTTAAGTCTCATAATGAATCTAACACAGATCTTTTATTGTCGCAGATCTTGGTATTTGATGTTAGGTTTCAGGAGTCGGGGGGTCCGCAGATCGAGGTATCTGGATATCCACATATTAGTTAAAACAAATACCTATATCTGTAACAATAAAAGATTTATGACAGATCCATTATGAGACTTTAATAAATAAAAGTCTTTTGGCACTGAAAGTTTTCGGTAACAGTTATAATTAACTTTAAAATAAAAATTTTTATTGAAACTCTTATTATGAGACTTCAAAGTTTTTTAGCAATTATTAACTATTTGCCATTACATCTCAAGCAGTGTTGGGCGTAATCAACTAGATTTGTAATCAGATTAATAATCATGATAAAATCAATCATTATAAAATCCATCATGATTACATCAATCATGGTTATGCATCAAGCATTAATCATGATTACATCGTGTAATTTTAGGAGAATGTAATCGTAATCATGATTGCATTTTTTTGATTACAAATGAAACTTTTCAATAGATTTTAAAATTTAGTTCTAAGAAAACAAAAATCCTGTGATCGTAAGAATTTTTACTATAGAAAACTACAAGACATTATTGGATTATGTATTAATTAGAGTCAGTGTAAGGAATGTAAGTGCTTTTATTGATAGAGACTAGCAAATTTCTGATTATCAACTTAAGTTTGAAGATCTTGCTGATTATGTGTGCAAAACGATTAGATTTTTCGGGCATATAAGAAAGTCGTTGAGCATGGAAAATATACGACAATCCCTTTTAACGCTTTGATTATGCCACACTTTTCATATTGTTCCACATTGTTATATGCTAGTTCGAATGAATTCAAGGGCAGAATGCAAGTGTTGTAGAATAACGCAATGTGAGTTATTTTGAAATGCAGCATATGTACACCAGTTAGAAGCATGCTCGAAGTGCTGCAATGGGTAAATATTACTGACATGACAGCAAGAGTGAGAATGAAAGATTAGATTTACTAACTACTACATAACAAAGCGGTACAGTATTATTTTTGATATCATAAAGAAAATTCTAACTCTAATAACGAAATCGTATATCAAATTTTCCCTTTCTTAATTGCTAGTAATACCTACAGTTTACCAATCCACAGATATCAGATATTTAATTACCATTCCACTACAGATATTTGCTTACAAACATTAGTTTATGTGCCACTACCGATTTCGGAATAGCAATACAACAATTTTTATTTTATTTTAACTACAATTTTAAAGCTCTCGCAAATTTGTAATCAAAAAATGTAATCATGATTACGGGTACGATTGATCAATCATTAATCGCCAAAAATGATTACTTTTCTGATTAGTATTATCAATCTATAATCATAATTACAGATTAATCATCAATCAGATTGCATTTTGCCTAACACTGATCTTAAGCATACTATTTACTCGTGATTGGACCTTTTTAGCTGAATTCGAATAGCATCCAACACATCTAATTCGAAGATAAATAAAAGAATAACGAGAGTAGTTTAAAAACGAAAAACAGATAAATTGAAGTATTTAAAATGCATAGCATTAGCTCTTGTAAATTAAATACATTTTAACTTTACTTTTACCATTTTCTTGTTGTTGTATCACGTAAGTACGTACATTACAGTTTTTTCATCGAAATAAGCAATTTTTAAGGGTTCTTTTTTTATAAGAACTCACTCACACACACAACTGTCCAAGGAAAAAAACAGATTTTTTTTTTTCAAAATTGTTTGACCTTTATTATTGTTTGAGTACGGTTTGACGTTTTCTTTACATTTGGTTGCTCATGCTATGCTATCCTCGAGCAAAAATCTTGAACACACCCCAGGATACATTCCCACATATATATGTAAAAGGCACAACAATATTATTAAAAATTCACAATATCATAAAAATACCCTAGTTAAATTATTTCGAACAATCAAAGGTGTCTTTATGTTCAGATAGCTTTCAAGCATATTTTTTATTCCAATAATGCCCAATTTTGATTTCCGTATGGCTTGCAGGATAAAAGTAGAGGCTGATAACGATTATTTTTTGAATATTTAAAAGTTATTCCGTCCTCCATTTTCTAACAAGCATAATTCTACAATGATGGAATTTTTATATGTAGCTATACCCTAACTGAATTAACTCTCACTGTAAGCGAAACCTCGCACAGAAAATGATTTTACTACCACAAATATCATTCTAAAAAATAAAATCTCATTTGTATGCAAGTCGCCAAAGAAAAACTGAATACCCTTCATAAGAAAAATAAAAAGGGAAAGCATTTAAAGCACTCCCTGTGGGACATTTATATCTGTGATATAAATACTTTCCACACTACCCTGGTTACCTTCATACCAGCTTTCGATAAAAGAATTTTTACCTTCACATAAAAAAACATGTTGCAATATATCTGTCTTTCGACAGCTTTGATTTCCTTAATTCCCGAAAAACTCCATTCTCATGTAAATCCGCTGATCTGGTTTAATGCATAAAGAAAATTGGTTCAGTCAGGCTCGAAAATTTCAACGAACCTGTCTCTGGAAAATCGATAGAACTCCAAAAAAAAAAATAAAGTCTGGAGGCGACTTTTGTGTGTTTGTCATCATCTAATCGGATTATGAATTCAGGACATGCTTCCTTCAAACAGAAGTTTCATGTGCAATTTGTGTGAGAGGGATATACTATTGCTTTTATCCATCTGGAGCGCTCTGAAATCCTCCAAACGAAAGGAAAATCTAAAAAGGTCATGGAGAAGCAGCACACGGGATAAAGGGATACGATATAAATTCAATTGTTCAATTTGATTTTGCTTTTTTCTCAGCTATGTCAACCTAGACGCTTCTGCAATTATTATGGTCTGATGCAGCTGGAGCAAAGTAAATTAGCACTTTTCTTGGCACAAATCAATGCAAAGAAGAAGTGGTAAAACCATGTCAAAGACGTGTATATATATTTGTCTTCCGCATGACTACTCCACGAGCTCTTGACACACCTTAATCTCCGATTGGATGCACTCTGAATCCTTTATGGAGTGCGAATGGATCATTTTCATTTGGCTAGAAAGTTACGTGGCATTTAAATAAAATAGCTGCAGGAAAGTTTTTTTTTCCTATTCTTTTGTTACAAGGAAACGTGACTTTTTCGTCAAGGACTTCTAATTACTGCGATGCAGTAAAATCATGCGTATCGATTGTCTACATGCATATTTATCTGTGTTCATTTCATATCCCCCAAATGAAATCTACAAATTTGATTTTCTTAGTAGTTGGAGAAGATGAGTGCAATAATGTGGATCTGGTGTGAATGAAGATTTTTCGGGTAGATTATATCCCGCTCTAAAAATTATTCGTGCTAATGAAGGGTCCATATCAATCGTGAAGTGTGGTGCAGTGTAGTGCGTCAATTTTGAAAATTATAAAAATCATGGTTACATTACATTTTTGGACGACCGAAAAATTATTGGTAACCAATTTTCTGTCATTTCTTCAGCCAATCGTGTCAGTTTTAATAAAAATTAAAAAAAAAAACAAAAGTCAAACAAAATATATTATGGATTAACACATTATATTTATTATTTTAGGTGACATCGATGACTGCATCGTTACACCGACAGTTCAAGGACAATTTACACCGTTGCCAGAAGCCCTGTGCGATGTTATCATGGATTTAACTTCACAGGGACAATCGGCTACCATTGAAAATATTAAGACAAAATTGGTCTATAAATTTCCACACATCGCATCCCCTGGTACAGAGGTCATCTATGATACTTTGGCTCAATTAATGCAAGAAAGAAAGATCTATCAGACAGCAAAGGGCTACTTCATTGTAACACCAGAGTAAGTTGAAGAACTCCACAATGTGAAAAATATTTTTTGTTGTTTTTTTTTTTAACTTATTTTCTAATTATTCATGTATAGACGAAGAAGAAGTCGATCCCGACCACGAACCCATAGAACTTATCAAGAATTTGAAGAAGATTTTGAGCCCCAAGAAGCTAGAACCATTCTTATGACAAATTCGGAGGCTCTTCATTCCCTCTATGGAGAAATTTCAACCGAACGAGATGGTGATCTTACTCACCAGTGCATACAGACGAATTTAGCTGATGTCATTTGTGGTGGTAAGTTTTTTTTTTAATATTTAATTTTTATTTTATGTTCCATCAAGATTTAAGATCATAACTGTGAAGACTTTTTTTATATATGCATTTTAACGTTAATTGCAAATGGTATGAATTCGGATTTAAAAATGTTTTTGTACACACCCACCAGAGCTGGGCAAGTACCAAAGATAAAGTATACTTAAGTACAAGTATAAGTACAGATGGCCTGAGTACTTCAGCGTAATTACAAGTACAGCATGTATGAAAAGTACTTGTAAATAAGTACTAAGTCTGAGAAAACTACTGAGTAATTTTTGAAGTACTTTTTAAGCGGTAACACCACTGTAAATTTTTCAGAAAATCAATTTTTTTTTTATTAACTTAAAAGATGCGTTGAACCTTCTAGAATATGAGGCATAAAGCTTTATATCTGAAAGGAATTTTCATCATTGAAATTTTAGGCTCCTCCCCGAGCCTGCCGGTCTGCTCCAAAATGACAACCTGCGTCAAATAAACCCTACTGGAAACGTGCTTTCTTACCTTACTGACGCTAACACAGTAACATATGTTGTTGGGAAGTGTTTATGTTCAGTTAAAATCATTTCCAAGCAAAGTACGTTAGTTTAGCGTCAGTACATGTAAAATTTAAACAGTCCAATTTTTCATGTCAATAACTCATTTCAAAAATTTAAACGTGTTTTTCTCGAAACACGATTTTTTTCAAAACGGCACGCAGCATAACTCCAACAATTTTCAATCCTTTCATTTGAATTTTTAACAATATCTTTAAAATAACATTTTGAAGTGAAATACGTACGGAATTTTGGATACGTCCTTTTAGACATTATTTATTAACAAATGATTACCACTTTTTGTGTCGAAAATTGAACGATTTCATTTAAATACCCCCCAATCATACAAAAATGAATATTTTCAAAATCCCCTACGTACTTCACTAGCTATGAGCATGTAGACTAAGCAATTTTTTTCTTTTTTCTCCAAATTCAAAATTGCACCAGCTACACTGCGTGCCGCAGAGTGTTTTAAATTCGACAAGCCTTGCGAGAATGGCTCTGGTGTCACCATTTATTAATATTTTTTTTAATAATTGTTTTCTTGTATACTTAAATATATGCTTAATAACTTCCATGAATATTATTATTCTATTACCTTTCTTTACATAAAAAAAAAAAAAATTGTCCAAAAAACGGTATTTCTAAGGCTATTACAGTGGTTTAACCCCTTACAGTACTTTTTTAGAATCTTTGTACGTTAACAGTAATATAATGAAGTTTATAGAGTTCAGTTATAGATATTAATAAATAACTACCTTTTGAAAACTGTAATATGTATGTATAGCAATCAGCGGCTACTATTTATAGTTTTTTATAGTTATCGACGCTGCACATAGAGTAAAACCTTCACCTCTCATTGCTACACTCATAAAAATTATTAGAGGTCCGCCCTTACATCAATTGTCGCCTCCATTATTACATAAAATTTCTACGGAAAAACTTCCAAAAAATTTATAAGAAAAAATTGAGGCCTTCCCTACATCAAGTTGAGTCATCGTTGATTTTATATTGGAGCGAGACTTTGTTTGCTTACCCTTGGTTATGTCATCAAGTCGAGGCATCGTCGATTTTATATTCGAGCGAGACGTTACTGGTTTTTGTTCTACTTGCCCAGTCTTGATTTTTAGGAAAGAAATCTATCCCAAAGTAACTGAGATAGGGATAAAAAAAATAAAAATATTTTGTCATCATTTCTGCCTAACCAACAAGCTGTAAATATGTATTTTATGTAAGTCGTGTTATTCTTTCTGATCCCTCATTTTGATGTTGTTTTATTCGTATTACTATTGGTTTTCATTTAATATAATAACTTGGAACGATATAACTTCAAAAATTGTTTTTCCTTCGAATAATTATCTTCTTTGAGGGTCACATTAGCAAGCTGTTCTAAACCCACATAAAATATCCCTCTAATCGAAGGAGTATAAGTATTTGCTCAGTTGCGCAAAAAAACAAAACAATTACAATTTATTTGTATGCTTTCATCGTTACTGGTTAATGCCAACTGAAAGCAAATGTAGCTTAATTAGGCTAAAAAAAATTAAAAAATGCAAGAGGGAAAAGCTAGTTAGCTCAATGGCAAGAACAGTCGCCTGGAAAATGGAAGGTCCCGACTTCAAACCCCATACGAAACGGTTGTTTTTTTCCTCTTGTATTTGGCAATTTAATTTAGAATCGTAAAAATAAAGTTTTCTCAAATTCTCCTATTCCACTTATGGGAATACCCAAGTTCTCGTGTTCAGACTCGACATCTCCTACCCGCATTGCTAGTCTTTAGTTTTCTTTTAATCATCATTTTGTATCATTGTGCATCATTGGAAAATCCTCATCCTGAAGGCATTTGGCATTATTATGTAGGACAAAACTGCGAATGATTATTTTGTCTAATTTTCTCTTGGTAAGATACTACAAAATAGGGAACAGTTTCTTAAGCTGACCAAAGCAGCATTCAATAATAACTCTTTCGATCTTCAACACTTGGTTGAAAACGTTCTTCTTATTTTCCTTGGGATATTTTTAACGGGTCATAAACCACGGCTCAATACCATATCCCAAATATTTAATATATTACTTGGTTTTTGCTGAACATATGAACATTTCTCGGGCATTGCTAGTGGCCTTTGCATTTATACTCGCGGTTTTTCGGTTTACCCGGACCTGTTTTTTGAATTTTTACATGAGTGCAAGCCAATGATCCAGTACAAATTGGGAATTTGAACCGTTTTTTCCAAGCTTCCTTAGTCTCTGTCACACCTTCCAACAGAAGCAGGAAACTTGATCCAAAACTCAGATTTCTTAATTATTTTCCCAGAAATATATTTCACTGTTCTGTCCTACTTACAGTATTTTAATGAATTCTCATCGCTTCTGTTATACCTGTCTGAAATCTTGAATTTGCCACATAGCATAGAAAAATCTGCATCCGTTGTTTTGATGTAAGGGCTCCACAACTCCTCTCCTTACTTTCACCAAGAAAATAAATACTTATTCCTGCAAGATTTGGTTCCGAAAACCGAAAAAGACAATTCTGATACTGAATAAGTTTTCTATACCTCTTCGCGACGCAAATTTAGAAGAACTTGTGCCATCTTAAAACATAAGTTTGCTACTGACTATAGATTTATCTTTTTTGAAGCATTACTCATAATTTTGATCATTTCCTCTTCTTTATTCATATTTAGTAGATTATACTCTACGAACAGGTGCTCATCGTCCAATTTATAGCATAAGAATTTACTGAGGTTTATTCATAAAACCTCTCGAGGATTTGGTCCAAAAAAGTGAAGTATAAGCTTAAGATCATTTTTATTCAGACGAGCCGATTATTTTATACTGCGTACATTCCATATTAGGGTGGCCCTAAAATGTATAGATTTGCAAAAGCGTTAAAATGTCTAAATGCTTATTCAGAATTTGTTAGCTAATGTAATTTAAAACTTCTATGCAAAATTTCAGTGAAATTCATTAATGTTTAAAGATCGCTCCAATCGAAAATAGTGATTTTTTGGCTGTTTTGGACTTTCAGGAAAACTCTTTCAACATTTTCTGTCATAACTTTTCAGTTTGACAATATTTTTTCTCGAATCTTTTTTTTTTAATTTAAGAAAACTTAGTTCTGAACTTATTGCAGTAAAAGTCGTTTTAGAAAATTAAAGTGTTTTATTTTTTATAAATTTTTCAAAACCAAAATTCAGACCCGGAACTCCAATTTGTTGTCTTTATGTATGTATGTATGCATTTTTTTGTAAGGAAAAGTGGCACGCGGTTATACTATTTCTACTATAACGTTATCTACAATCGATTATCTTTCTAGCGACTATAACTTAAGGGGGTCATGTAGTGTATGTCCTGTTCTCAAAATGCTATTTTCGACGGTGAAGCATTCTTACAAATTACTTTCGAGCGAACCCTAAACATTAATAAATTTCACTAAAATTTTGCATAGAAGTTGCATTTAGACATTTTAACACTTTTTTTTTTGGGCCACCCTAATGTACATACGTAGTTTGGTATCTTGGATTGAATTAAATAGTTTTGAAGACATTCAGATTAAATTAAGTTACAGTGACGGCTGCCAAAATAAAGGGTTTTCCAATAAGAGGTGTTATTTTGATATTCAAAGAAAAATGCTATTTTTTGAGATAAATGATCAGATCTTTATTTCATTATAAAGAGGAAGGTATGCCGTTAATAATGGAAAATAACATCAGCCAAATTACCACCACGACCACACCTACAGGACCATATCCTTTTCATGAAATTTTCCATAACCAAATCGCAAAGTGGCTGCCCTATTTCCTCGATAGCCTCACGAATTCCATCTTTGAGTTCTTTAATCGACGCTGGGCTGTTGGCGTAGACCTACTCTTTCACGTGCTCCCAAAGGAAGAAGTCTCAAGGTGTTAAGTCACAAGATCTCGGTGGCCAATTGTGATCACCTCTTCGAGAGATAACACGGTCCGGAAACTTTTCACGTAAAAGATCAATGGTTTCGTTGCTTGTATGGCACGTAGCGCCGTCTTGTTGAAAGTAAACGTTATCCAGATCAATACCATCCAATTCCGGCCATCAAAAATCATTAATCATCTGTCGATAGTGCAATCCATTCACCGTAACTGTTGCTCCAGCCTCATTTTCGAAAAAGTAAGGTCCAATGACCCCGCGGGACCATAAACCGCACCAAACAGTCACACGTTGAGGATAGAGAGGCTTTTCAACAATAACTCTTGGGTTTTCCGAGCCCCAGATGCGACAATTTTGCTTGTTGACGAAGTCATCGAGGTGGAAATGGGCCTCATCACTCAAGATGAGTTTTCGATGGAATTCCGAATCATTTTCATGCATTTCAAAGACCCAATTAACAAAGACTCGACGTTGTTGATGATCGGGCGGCTTGAGTTCTTGTGTTAACTGAACTTTATAAGCCTAAAGACCCGAATCTTTATGCAAAATACGGTGTAATGACGTTTGTGGAATGCCTAATTCCAAAGAACGACGAGAAATGGACAAACCTGGGTTTTCTTCAATACTTTCGGCTACAGCAGCAATATTCTTGGCTGTTCTTGAGCGACGTGCACGGGTTTTATTCTTCACATCACTAACTTGTCCCGACAGCTCGAATTTTTCTACCAATTTCTGTATTGCGGTCCGACAAGGTGCTTCACGACGACCCAAAAATGTTCGAGTTTTATGAACCGTCTCTGCCACATTTTCACCATTTTTATAGTGAATTTTAATAATTTCAATGCGTTGTTGAATCGTGTATCGTTCCATTTTTATTAATGGCGTAGTTTCTACTTGTCAAATGTCAAAAAATGACAGCTGCAAAAGTGACATCTACCGAAATAGCGGGCTAATTGGATAACCCTTTAGAATCGCGAATGGGAGAGTCAGGAAGTTTTAATCGGGGAAAACAAAAATTCTCATCTCCCAAACTCCCTAACTCTCCATGTTACAAAATCTGGCCCCTGATCAGTATATTACTCTCTCTAATATTGTATGTAGTAGTACCTACGTTTCATTTTAATATATAATTTTTTAATTGCTCGCTGAAGGCCCTCAAATTATTAGGGCTCCCGGCGAGTACCTGTCGTGCTCTTACGTTAAGACGGCACTGCCACTCAGAGCTTCGAGAAAACTCAAAGTCGAACCCTTTTTGATGCCAGCCCGTCCGTTTAACTCGTACACGAATTTGTCTGTCTATTTATATATTTCTTTTTTACTATTTTCGACACTCTTGTAGACCCACTTTTCGTCATCAGAAAAAATGCAGATTTTTCCGATTTTTCCGAAAAAAATTTCCGGAATTCTCGACTTTTCCGGAAAATTTTCCGGTAAAAAAGTTTTCTAAATTATGCAGGATCAAAAATCGAGGAAAATTCATGTAAAACGCTTTTCCGGAGTTTTTCCGACCAAGGAAGCGTTTGAGCGTTTTGCAACCTAAGACAAAGTTGTAGAGCGAAATGAGTTGAAAACTCCTTGTAAAACCCGGAAAAGCGGGAAAATCATGGGAAAAATTTTCATCGATATGATTAATGATAAATTTGTTTCAGGATAAATGCAGAATTTTCCAATTTTTATTGAAAATTTTGCGAAAATTTCCGGAATTTTCCGAATTTTCCCGACAAAAAAGTTTTATAAGCTATATGCGCAATCTTTTTTTTCCGTCCTACTGGCATCAATACTTTCTCTTCAGCAATCATGAAAACTTGCATGAAAATCGAGGAAAATTCATGTAAATTTTTAAAAAAAAATTCATAGTAATAGGAAAAGTCTGTGGAAAACATGGAAAATCGGGAAAATTCATGTTATATGGGAATACAGCTAAAAAGCGCTGTTTAAAACATAATTTGAATTTCAGAAAACCGTTGCAGTACTTCAACTATTTGATACTCAAATAAATTTTTTGAAAAACTGGTAAATCAGTGTCTTTTCAGCCGTCATAAAATTGTTTTAAAATATCTCCATGCAGCACGTAATAACAATTTAGTTAACGTGAAAAAGGCAGAAAATATAAAATAAGTAAAAAAAGAGTTTTCAAACAAAATGATAAAGTAGAAAATAAACTTTTCTTCACACACAGAGGTGGACTCAGATTTTATTCGCTGACAATCACCGATATATTTCAGTATGATCAATCAGAGGTAATAAGTGATTTGATTCATGAAGAGAAAGAATATTCAAGAGAAATGTCCCAATCAAAAAATCTGAGTCCACCTCTGTGTGTGAAGAAAAGTTTATTTTCTACTTTTTCATGCGGCTTGGCCTCAGTTTTGTTTGAAAACTCGTTTTTTACTTATTTTTTTTAGTTTTACATCTAATTGCAGCTAATCAATTTTTCAAGAAACAAAAGTAATAAAAAAAAAGGTTTCGACCCTGCGCTACAGCGATAATAGCATGTGATTGTAAAATTAGCAATAGGAATTAATTTTCTTTATTCTTAACAGTCTTTTACAAGATATTAGATAGAATAAATTAAAGCTTTGAAGGAGAAAAATTTGTTAAATAAAAAAATCCCTTGCAGTTTTGTGACTCATCGGTACTAAACTCTTTGTAGAGCCAGCATACCTTTAATAGTTGCCGATAGGTCATTCCATAACAAATCAACCAAAAATCACGAAAAGTGTGACATGACCATCACCATTTTTATACCCTAAATGAAATCTATAGGATATACAAAGTTTGTCATTCCGTTTGTAACACCTCGAAATAATTATGGTATAGCAAAATGGACTGGACACCCATTCATAATATTAAAAGTTATTTTGATTTTTTCATGTCCGTCAGTCCGTCCGTTCGTCCGTCCGTGCGCACGATAACTCGAGAACGCGTATACTTAGAGAGCTGAAATTTTATACACGGACTTTAAAAAAAAAAAAGTAAAATTAAGTTCGAAAATGAGACAAATCGGGCAACTCCTTCATGGGGTTGCCATATAAAAATTTCGTTTTCCGCTATATATTTGGACACTGCCTGAGAACGCGTCGACGTAGAGAGCTGAAATTTCGTACATGATATTTTTACTACATTAGAAAATAAAATGTCAAAAATGTACTAAATCGGGTAACTCCTTCTTGGTGTTGCCATATAAAAATTTAGGTTTTTTACGTACACTTTGAAAACGATCAGTCCAATACATTTTTATTGTGCTAAAAACTTCTGCAGAATATAAAATCCTATAAAATTGGTTATAATTATTTTTTCTGTGCGACAAACCGTTCTAGAAATATATGCGAAAAACAACTTCAAAATCCAACTTGAATAGATCGGTAACCATACGAAATTTAATACGGGCATTCATCTAGGATATCATAAGAATTAGTCTTAGACCAATTCTAGCTTTTTTACTTATTTTTTTTTTTTTAATTTTACATACTTGGAGGGTTTGTGAAAACAAAAATACGAATTAAAAATTTTCCTTCTACAGTGCGCATTTCGCGAGTTATGCCATTTTCAAAATTTCGCAAAAATGCTGTCTTTAAAAGTTCATATGTATTTTTTTATTTTTGCTAGGAGAGTGAAATATGGCTCATTTGAAAACTATCTAAGAAAAATAGAATCTTAAAAATATACGCGAAAAGGGACGTCAAGGATCCTTTATTCTTGAATATCCTGGAAGACGTACTTTTGATTTTGTTCATTTTCTTATATTTTATATTATCCACTAAAACAAATTAGAATTTCAACTTGGGATCTCGACGCGATCAAGGAGTAAAAAATCAAGAAAATTTCACAAAATTACATTTTTAACTACCTACAAATAAAAAAATGTGGTCTTGTATCTGAAGGCTATAGATAGGCCATGATTAGACAAGCAAAAAATTGTATGGGGGATGGAGAAAATCCTTAAGGTTTTCGAGATAAAGGGATAAATATTTGGGTATGTTTTTATATATCGTCCTGTAACTTCTTAACTTTGCTGCCTATGATGATGATTTAAAATTTTGTAGATTGATAATCGTTGGACCTTTCCAATGGTGTACAAATTTTACCTCTCCTCTTCTCCGTTTTGAAATTATAGTTCAAAAAATTTAAAATTTTGGATTTTTAACTCGGTTTTTTTAATTACTATATTTATCAAAAAACACGCTATCAACACCAATGTTTCATATGGGATTTAAGAAGCCCAAAAATTTCCCGACGCTCATGATCCCGAAATTTCTCTGTGGTTATCCATTACGAAAGACGTCTAGGACTTAAATTTCGGATTGTATCGGATTGTATTGAATTTATCTAATCGCAGCCCCTCAAATTTGCATATTCTGTCGCACCTGTGCATCTATGTTTTATTAGAAACCATGACAAGTTGTCATGTTGATAAAGATAGTGGATGGTTCTATGGATCTGTTCTCAATCTTCACTAACATCTACACGTAGTTTGAGGAAAAAAACTCACTAAGAATCAGAATGATGATTAGATGATTTTTTTTCTAGCAGAAAAACGAAAGATCTCAAGCATGGAAGTCAGAGCCGTCCATTGTGCTACACTGTTAAGCAAGAAAAGCTATGAAGCTATAAAAATGGAAAAGAAACTAGGTATAAGGAAAAGTGAAGGACCATGTTGTGGTGGAATTTGTAAGCAACACCACCACTCCTGGGATGGTAATCAGCGTGCTTACCACCTGAGCAAGGCCACCCAAGCTCTACAATCTACAGTGGATGCTGATTAACTTAATTAATTCGTTTATGATTAGAATGGACCTTGAGGAGAGTAACAAAGTTTTCTGAAATTTCCCAAGTTAAACCAAGTAGGCTAGAAAGAATAAAAGAGGTAAAGATTGGTAGAGGTATAAATAGAAATAGAATGGAACAAGCCTTTGTAAATGGGAAATAATATCTATGGATGTTGTGAGCTAGAAATGAAACCTGTTCTGACTAAGCTGGGTGAATTGGTAAATTCCTTCAATTGATTTCGAAGTCAAGGGCTATGCTTAAGTGGAAAGCTTACGTTTCTACCACCAGTTTCGGTAATTTGTATACAGAGCTGTCCTATTGTGGATGGGCTGTTTAAGTCTGCTGTTGTATAAGCGGCTTATGAACTTTTGGAAAGAAGAGACTACCGGTTTTATATGATTTATGACTGATACTCTATGAATGACTAAAGTGTATGTGTTTTGACTGTGTTATACATAATTTGTGCCTACCCTGACATCTCATGTATTCTGTATATGCTGTAAATATGAACTGATTGGCGTGCATGTACTTCAATTACCTGAGGTAATATTAGTATCAAAATGAATAGTCAAGTTTGCTTACAATATGAAATTTTTAACCTATTCTAAGAGAATGAAATTTATAACCACCCTTTATTTAATTTCAGGTAATCCAAATGACAAAATTCTATATCCGAGATCATCAAAACGACGAAGCGCATCATTTCCAACACCCCGAAGTCTAGAAAGAAGGCACAGCTTACGATTATTTGGTTCTTCAAAAAGATTGCAGAGGTGTGCCTCAACAAGAAGTCTTTCGAAAACCTACGCACAAACTCTTGCTACGGACAGCAGCAGTTCAGAATATCAAAGCACAGATTCGTCATCACCGAGTAAGAAGAGTAACTAAACCAATTTCTAAATAACTATATAAAAAAATAATTGATATATAAATAATTTTAGAAAAAGGATCTCTTCTATCGCGGTTATTTCGGCGCAGTGGACGGTCGAAACAGCGACAAATCGAAACATTCTCCGCCCAATTTCCACCAGCCGAATGGTTTAATTCGCGTGCTGTCCACTTGCATAGCGTGGGAACACAAACGACTGATCATGTAAGAATTTTTAATAAATTAAATTCCTTCGCTTTTTTTCTACTATAATTAAAATATATCTATTTCAGGACATACCGGTAACACATACACTCTCAAATTCAACATTCTATGATGGTTCCGAGTTAAGTCAAAGATCATCTACACTTCCACGTCGTCATCGTCGTCACATGTCTAGCGAATCAACTTTTGTAATATCTTCCAGGGATTGTTCTCCAATACGTCGAAGATCCCCAGCATATTGCAGTAGTAGTCTTCCGAGATCGACGCAGTCGATACCAGCAACTTCAACAGGAATTCAGAATATAAGTCCCGGTCTTCGTGTGCCACAACAAACAATCAAAACACCAAAAACAGTGATAGGAAAGCATTTATTCGAGGAACAAAATCGAATTAAAGCAAATAGGAAGTCAGACATTATGGACAATAAGGTGCACTATAGAAGTGTTCAGAGTGGCCCATCAAGCCTAGAAAGTGGCAAGGCATCATCACTGATGACATCGGGGCCGTCAAGCATTGATAGTGGAAAAATTTGCTATAGCAGAACGAGTGGGCATTCTAGTCTTGAATCGCAAGTATCTTCGAATACTATGCAGCCATCGCCATCAAGATCAATTCTAATCTTGAACGGTTCACCGAGAAGTTCTCCTCGACACCAGAGCTTAAAAACGAAAACATCTTGTGAAAGTAATAAGCCAAAATTATCACCAACGGCTAAAAAGTTAGAAGACATGCCTCACGTAACTACAAAACCGCCCACAGGGATACCAAACTCGAGCTCAAACAGTTCGATAACGCTTCAAGTGACGACTTCGAACGGAAGCCAAAGTAGTATACCAAGCACGAAGATATACGTACAAAACTCTCCCGTTCGAAGTGTGATAACCTTAGAAAACGGCAAGCTAACGGAAAACTCAAATGTGTTTATTATCAACAACGAAACCACAACTAATGATAAGGGTGAGTTTATCAAGAAAACGCTCTCAAAACAACATTCAACACCTGTAAAATCTCCTCTGCGAAAAGACAATTCGCTCAGTGAAAACGATGCAAACTCGGAGACATGCGATTCTATTTCGTATATAAGTGAAACATCCCCAGATGCGCACGATATCCTTGGATCATCAGATATAATAGAAAATTCTAAATTTACAAAGAACATCAATAATGACGCCACAATGAATAACAGTCGCAAATTATCTTTGCAATTCCCTCAGAATGGAAATTGTACGGGACAAGGTAACATTGTCTACAAAAACGTCTTAAAAACGGAATCGAACCCAACTAGTCCACTTGAAAATAGTAGCGTCACAAAATTAGATTTCGAAACAGCAGGATCTGTGGGTAATCTACGGTGTTACGAAAAGAACACAATCGGATCACAAAACAAACTAAATTCGAACTGCGATCTGAAGAATCATCGTGTTGAGTCCACTGGTAATCTTATAACACAGAAAGGAACTATCTTGAACTCAAATCCTGCCATTAATACTGACTCTTTGGCTCACATGCTCCAAAAGAATATTATTACAGTGGGAAGTGAACCAAATCTAGCCATTAAGAATTGTGAACAGAAACAGAAGGCTATCTGTGAGAAATCTATGGAGAAGCAAACCCTTGATAGGAGGTTGAGTTTGTCAAAAGAGAATAGCGATGAACTCTACAATTTTCCTAGCCTTACAGATTTGAGTTTCAATTTTACATCGCTTGCAGCACAGAAAATTTTGCAAGGGGTCAGCTTAAATAGCATAGATACCCTCGTCGAGTTGAATATGGCTAACAACAAGGAGAAACAGCAGAACAATCAATCGGCTGCAAGGTGTACAGATTACGGGATGGTTTAGGGGTTGTAAATTATAGGTAAAAATTTGTAGTAGAAAATAGCTTTGCAGAATTTTGTTCACAAACATTTCGTGATTCGTTTGATTACATTTTTATATTGTTTATGCTCGGCGGCTTAACTTGAAGTACTTCAAGACTGCATTATTGCAGTAGTGCAATAGTCTTATTTGCAGAGTACAAATTTATATCTATGTATAAAGTAACTTAAAATGTGTCTGAATCCAGGTGCTTAAGAATAGTCGAACCCACCAAAATCGAAAACATTTAGGCACCATTTACATTATGTGCTGAGTATCCATTCCAACAGGGCCAACTTAAACATTGACAGAATACTTCTCGACTGTTCAATCTCCCATGTCCGAGCGTAGCTTCATCAAGAGTTGTGCGAGGCGAGGTGAAGATACATCGCGAGTTGTAGTGTTCACAAGAAAACATTCACTTTCGTGATAAATCATCAGATTCTGAAGAAGAAATCTTGTGTTTGACAAGTAGTGTAACTATAACTTTTAAAATATGTGTAGTTTTTGTGGTTTTATTTATGAACCCATAAATAAGAAGCGATTAGAATTTGGAGAATTTCATTATCTATATGAGATTTACGTATTGATCCTTATAGAAGTAAAGAGTAAAGAATCCTTCAATTATATCAAAAAGAAAATCTATAAAAATAAGCCGGTTATCAAAATATCATTCTCGAGCGAAATACCTCAAGGTGTCTGGCCTCGCGCGGCCTCGCCTCTCTTCATTGTCCATGTATCCATAGAAATAAAGGTAGTTTGTACTTTGCTTACCCTAGTCTTAACATCTACCTCTGTAACTCTATTTTCGTCATTCCAAGGAGTTATCAAAAGTTTCTCCATCTCCTGCCTATAAAAAAATCATCTTCATGTTTGAGACACTAGGGCACATGATTCTCCTCTTACCGTGCCTGACATCTAGTGCTACGGATCGTTCTTGATAACAATCGAAATAATAATGACGAAAGTATGCAGCCTTTTGACGGCATATTTTATATATAAAAGAAATTGAAATTTTTTCCATTGTAAAATTACTCCACACTTTGATCACAGTTTCTTTTGCACAGATCTAAGTTAATATAGTTTCATTCTTGTTTTGTTGTTCGATTTGTCTTCCATAAGGATAATGAGGATGTAACCTCTCACAATTTTGTGTAGTTTTGAAGAAAAAATAATAATTTCTACATAATTATGAAATTATGTACGCGTTGCAACAGTTTGGACAAAAATACTGCCGAAAAGTGCAATTTTTTAATGTGTTTGTATTAGTAATAGAAAATCCCTCGATAAATACTTCCCAAACCATGAAACAGACTATCTCACTCTTGATAATAACATACTAGCTTAGTCTTAACGTTCTAAAATATTTACAGTGTTCTTATGTAAAATTTACAAAAGTTTGATTTGAGTAGATCCTGCGCCCTAAACTACTATTCATACAAAAATATTGTGTTCTGATAATGATAATCCTACTTTCTTATCTTCCCAACTGTAATCAAATTGTTATATATTTCTTAACAAAATTTATTTTAACCGATTCCCCAAACAAAAACTCTCAGTTGAGTAATAATTGCAGTCCCATCCATTTGTATCCGAATCTGCCTATAGATTTGGACTACCGCCGCACATACCCACATGCAACTATTACTCAGCTGAGAGTTATTGAGCGTAAAATGGTAAGGTTACTTTTTAATCAAAAGTATTTTATTATTTTGTTAAGTAAGGTATATAGTAAGTGTAGCCTTTGGGAAGGTAAAGAGGCAAATTTGAAATTGCTGGAAGACTATTTTCCTGTATGAATAGTAATTTAGGGTCTTTCAATAAAATATTTTTGTATTTATATTTGTATTATCGCTAATGAAAGTCTCGCTCGATCTGAAAAAATTATTTTTGTAACATACTTAATGCATTCCACAACATCAATTAAATCTTTCTTCCTCTGTTTCTCTTAAAGACCTTAAACACCTACATTCCTGCCCTAAACAACAAACTGAAGACAGTTAGAAACCTGTAATTCAAAAACAAAGAGAACCGTTAAAGATGCGAATCATTTGGGAACCTTTTAATTTTTATTTTTTAGTTCACTTGTTCATAGAAAAAAAAAACTGAGTTGAATAATCTCAGGAACTGAGCTAAATAGAATACGAAAATTTGTCAAGTTCAAGAACAGAATCCATATATAGAAAAATTTTCGGTTCAATTGAAAAAGTTGAACTGTTCTTATTCGTTTCGAATTCTGTTATAATCCCTGCTTTAAGTGAAAGGTCCCCAAATCTAGTTCAGTGATTTTACATTCAATTTTCCGAGATTTGTATTCTGCGCATAAAGCCGAAATTTCTTTAGTCCGGTAAAATCCACTACTATTACGAGGCGATCTAAATCCTAGGCTATTATAATGTCATTAGCTATCCCGGTAGTAGTTCAGATTTACCAAAAAAACTGTAATCTAATCTTATTCGAATAAATAAAGTGCTATTTAATATAGGAACAGAAAAATGTAATCTGCAAAGCTATTTTTTACAATTATTTCCGGAAGGTATAGAATATATGTACCTACGCGTGAAAAATCAAAATATTCTAATTTTCGTCATGAAGTATAAACTTATATTGCAAAAGTGTCAAATTTTATATTAGGTAATAACAGGGAAATCCAATTAGTCAGATGCCTTACCAGAGGAATAATAATTTTTGAATAATAATTGTAGTAACTAATTGTCGTATTTCGGTAGAAATTTTGTATGTTTTTATATGAAAAATAATAACTGTATCGGCGTATTGAGGTAAACTCTCACTACTTAGTTTTGATAAAGGAAAATAATACAAACTAAAAATCAATTTAAATAAAAACAGCATTTCGATTTACCAAATATACAAAATTTAATAATATTCATAAGCCTCAGTTGGCTTACCATAAATTTGTTGCAAGTTCAAAAAGAGCAGAGCTATCCAAAACCAAATAAACTAGTAAAAAGCATTAATTAGAAGAAAAAAAATACAGAAACCTGCTCTTGACATTATTGTTGTTCAACCGAACTTGGAAATGAAAATGGAAGTGTCTGTAGGTTTTGTATAATTTTAATATTAAGTTTCGCTCTTAAGGATATGTCCTAACCTAACAATATTGTAAAAATTATGGGTTTTTTTTTTACAATTAACCACAATAAGCATGTAAAAGTAAATCATAAATATGTAAAGATAACGAAAGCGAGTTGATTCAAAATAAAAAGTGCCAAATAAATAAGTTCATCTTCACAATTATATTGTAAAAATAATTTCAATTCTACGAGTACTATACACAATAAATTTATCCCAGTCGTTAACTTTAAAAATAATTTGCAAATATTAGACCTTATCATTGTAAAAAAAACGCAGAGCTCCTAGCGATCCTTAGGCGAATGCTACAGTTAAATTCTGTACACTTTGTTAGTAACTATTTTAATTTAATTTTATTAATTTTAATCAGAGAATGTTTCAAGGCCTTATTAATTATCAAATACTTGTCCCGCCATTGACGGGGAGTAAGTAAAACATTTGAATAAATAATATTTATAAAAATTTACTCGTATTATTTTAGAATATTGTAAAAGAATAAAAACAAATATTTTATATTCAAAAAACAAAAACAGTATTCACAAATTTCCTAAGGTATACATACATACCTACAGCTTATAGATAATATTACAGAATAATAAAAAACTCATTCAATATCGCGCAAAAAAATCATGGGATAGAGTTTTCTCATGAAAGATATGAAATGTCAGCGATCTTAACCGACGGAGAATAAAAAAAGAAGAAAAAAATGTGTAAAAGAATTTTGGTCAAAAATTCACTAGATAAAAATACAATTTCAGCCAAAATTTCGCAAAAAATCATTGGCTAAAGTCTATAGATTGTTTTTTTTTTTTCATAGAAAATATATGGCTTACTCGACCAGACAATAAGTAAAGAAAAATTTATGAAGAAAATTTTCCTCAAAAATGCACCAAATAAAAAATTCGACAAAAAAAACTGCTCATAAAAAAAAGATAGCGCCTTTAGATTTTCTAATTAAAAATTAAATGGACAATTTTATACATAAATATATATATATATTGTATATACACCTTAAATAAGAAATTTTAACTAGGTTTTTGTGGGGCCCACCGGTCAAGCTCATTATCCCATGCTGTATGTATGAAAAAAGCGCTATGGTGACATATTTTGAGTGAGTAAAGGAGGACATTAAGTCCTGTCTGTCAGCAGGAGCTGACAGCTCACCCCATGAACAGTGTTGCAAGTTCAGAGCGACACGCTAGCACCTCGGCTATGGTGGGACATTTATGGGGTGGGTAATCCAAATCCTGCCGCTGTCACGCATCATATACACAAAAAACTCGTAGCTTAAAAAAAAACGCAACCCTACACCCAGTCTTGAAGGGAATTTTACACCACTTACCTTGACCTTTTATGAGAACTCAGATGTACAGTCATCTTTGCCGTTGTCCCATCCTCCCTACAACATTACGGGCACTAATTTGCAATGTCCCTTTTGTTGACCTGTTAGTTAGAGGAGAAGCGGACCTATACAACCTTCATCTCATGAGGGCTCCGGAAAGTAAGGGAAAATACGAAAATCTTAGCACACATTGACATTATAATGATTCCTCTTTATTCAATACCTCGTATATACCTGTCTCATCAGTCTATGGAGGTATGAACTCCTAACTCTACTAGGGTCTACATCTCACAAGCAAAGGTAAGACCATTCAAAATAATTAAGCTAGCTTATCAAATAGCATTCAACTCGACAATAGATAGTCGTTATCTCAACTTAAGATACTATCTCAAACCTAAACGAATATTACGCTGGGCACTACCATAATTCACAATTTGTTCTTCTGTTAGAAATTGGTTTAAGTCTCTAATTCCAAACAATTATATTATTACAGTTGACAGTGTTAAAGTTCGCAATAAGTGCTTATGCTAGACTTAGTTAAAGCCTCTAATTAAAAAAAAATATATGAATACTATTACAGTTGGCACAATTAAAGTTTCAGGACGTCTTCGTACAAACAGATCAACGAACAGTGGCGGTGGGCGGGGGGGGGCAACAAGTACTAGCCTGGGCTAAATATCGCGCCCCGTGGTACCAATGAAATGCCGATGACGCCATCAAGCGGCCATACGTCTCTGAGCCGCAGGAGATTATAGGAAGTTGTTACGGGTAGGAAGAATTCCGAAATGCCAAGTGTTGATCGGGAGGGCGCACAGCATACCAATACTACTGTAAAAGAAATTGATTCGGCCATTTTAAAATTGAGAAATTTTTAATCGGTCGGGTTGTACAGTTATTTACCTGCCATTTGAGGTGATAATATAATAATTTAATTATCATTGCGTGCTGTGAATTTGTGATACAGTTATTGTTTATATTAAAAACTGTAACTTAAATGAAAAATTCGGGTTCTAAAAATCAATTCAAAGTGTCGGACTTTATAAGTCAATATTAATGTTAATTTTAAAAGCAGGAGTATGATTTGCCATTGATTTAATTTTTTTTTTTTTTTTCAATTAAATTTGAAGAATAGATTGTGATTCAAATAGTTTGAAATAATTTTCAAATAAAACCGACAAATTACAAAAAAAAAAATTAATTTTTTAGGTCCAAAAACATAATTATTGAAATACATATTTGAATCCGCTTGAGATTTGTACAGGAAATTTACTTCAATCAATTAAAATCAGCCTATGTGATATTACAATCTTAAATGCCCAACGGGCGGCGTTTTCACTAACCGGGGAAAAGGTTTATTTCGAAATAGTATGATGAAAATATTGTTCAATTTTTAGTTAATTTACAAAAAGCAAAAAACAAGTTAAAAGAGTTTAATTATTTCGCTGATTTTATGTTAAAATTCTGTTCATTCCCACATATGTAGTAGTACTTGCGCAGAATATTTTATTTCTGAGTTGAATTTGATAATAAAAATTAATAAAACAATAATCATTTTAACATATGAATACTTTTTTTTAAATGTATGAATTTAAGGCTGGGTCGCTGTCATAAATGGTGCACAATTCGCAAGATGGGGCCGGCGTTTAGATTTTTGAATAAATCGCAAATTGATTAATTAAGGGAATATTTATTTAAACACCTAAGGTAACAAAATAACGTTTTCTAATTTTTAAATTTGTCCCCCAATTTTTATTGAAAATGATTTAAAAATGAAAATTCAATGATTTTTTTTAATGTCTCTGGTTTGCGGAGCGGGGCTGCCACAAATTTGAACTAAATTAAATAAATTTTTAACGTAAGCTTTTTGAAGCTAATAAGCAGAAAATAACGTTTTCCGATTTTTAAGATTCTACTAATTTTTATGAAAATTTGTTGTAATAGATTGCTTTCTTAATGGGTAAAATGCAGGTGATTTCAGAAAGTATGCTCTCACTGTCAATGCTACCAACTGTCGTAAACTGCCGCTATATTTAATTTATGTGGGAATTAACGTTTATCATGTCAGTGGGATTTAACGAATTCATCACAAAGGTATTTGAGACTATTTGTATCTTTAAATTTTAATTATGAGTCGAAGGAAGTGTTTTTTACAAGGATTTTTACAAGCAATTTCTCGTTCCTAATCGTTACAGTTCAGTGGGAAAGTATGCTCTCACGGAAAGAGACAGGAATATAAAAGTGGTGCCATTTGCTTTCATGCATTTTTGGTTCAACAAGCAGTCCATTTATATAAATGTCAGTGATTGGAATGCATTGGAGTTGACATAAAAATTCAGACAAATATATTGCTTATATACGTCTATCTCTTACAAGCTCAATAAAGTTTGACATCAAATCTGCAGACGAGCACATTTTTCAGTAACATTAAAAATTGATTTTTGTGTTAATTAAAACAATTTTAACTTCCAGAATAATTTTTATGTAATGTAATACTATTTTTCAATCGACAAATAATAATAAATTATATGAATCGGTGAAATTGTACGAAATAAAGGGTTTTCACAGCCTGTTCAATATTTGTGCCATTTTTGAAGCAGAACGCTCAGTCCATTGTAGAATGTAAGGACTCCGTTGGGCCTCGCATGTGGTAAGGAGGGAATCTGTTTCATGGCTTGTGAAGTATTCTCGAGGGTTTTGAAACTGTACATATACTCCCTTTTTCTCAAATTTACTACTATTTATTATCGATTCTACTACTCCCCTTTGCCTCGAATGGTGGTGAGGTTTTTGAAGTAAGACAGAAGATATTTCTAACTGTCACACGCCGTTGCCTTTTAGATTTTGTGACGATTGTGATTCTAGTGGTATTATCTAAAAAGTGAACTAATTTTTGATAAAAACTATTTCGAAAGGAAGTAGAAAGTATAAGTAATTAACTGTTGATCAATATCTAACTGATATTCAAGTATTTACAAGATGAAGTGTTCCGTCATAGATTGCCATAACAATACCAATCTTAGACGTGGGAAATCATTTTTCAGGCAAGTAAGCTTTGAAATATTATTTTATTTACTTTACACACATATTTATAATAATTAAAATTAAAATCAATAACAAAAACGATGAAATATCAAAATATTTCTTCAGTTAGCTCCGCTCCACCGAAGTTTGCTTAACGTTTGAAACAGCTGAGAAACAGAAACTCACTGATGTTTTTTTTTTATGTAATGACAGCGAGTAAGAACATTTTCTGTGGGAGCAAGAGCAGTATTTTTAAAACATAAAAACGTTTATATTAAAAAGGAAAGAATTTCTTCGAAATAAATGTCTGAGAATATTTCATTATTATTGTTATTATTATTTTATTGATTGACATGTGTTAGAATATAAATTTTCAATTTTAAATTCTTAACAAAAAAATTTTCTAATTTATGATTTTTAGATTCCCAAAAGATGCCGATTTGCGAAAGAAATGGTTGGAGGCAATAGGCCGGCCGGAATTTCTTCCTAAACCTGCCAACACGATTTGTGACGAGCATTTTTTATGCACGGATATAGAACATTTCATGACAAAACGAATACTGAAGCCCGATGTAGTACCCTTTCTTAATATTGATAATGTCGTAAGTTTTCAACCTTTTGAAATTTATATTTTTAGTATTCTCAAAGTGCAAAAAATATGACATCTGGCGTTATAGACCTACTCTTCTCTTATTTTATTAAAATATTTAACTAACTGATAGATACATTTCGTAAAATAATTACCTCTTATTTGCTGAGTGATCATCAATCGTTTTGAGGTACAGTTCAAATTATTACATTTAATTTAAGGATGATCAAACTTGCGTGAAAGGTGAACATGATGTAACAAATAATAGTGTGAGCCCGGAACATTTTTCAGCAAAACAAACAGATGAACATTTAACAACAAGTAACACTGTAAGTACAGGCGCACCGAATTCTGGTCATATTGATACTTTACAAGTTTTTAATTGCAGGCTGCTGTAAACAATACTCATGCTTGTATGGAAGTTGAATTTGCTGGTATTAATGAAAATGTTATCCCTAAAATTAATTTTCAGAACCAACAAGTTCAGGTAAATTAAACAGATTTTATAATTTCATATTAAATAAATTCAATCATTTTATAGAATCTGCCCGTAGCATACTCTATTCACTATATTGAAGAATATGATGAAGTTTTCCAGGCAAATGGTCCGTGCTCTACCTGTTGTGTGCCTCTGGATGATATGGAAGTGGAACCAAATGTAAGTACCATGCAGCATACATACGTACATTGTATCTAAAGTTCTCTAAAGCTAAACTAATTTCAGGATAAGACAATGGAAGATGACAAAATTGAACATGAAGAATCCTCGTCATTAACAGTAGAAGTTTTATGCATGAAAGCTAAGTTAAGAAAATTAAGAAAATGTATTCGAAATAGAAACAAGACTGTGAAAAGATTGCGTCAAAAACTTATTCGGCAAAAGAAAAAGACAAGTGAAATACGAAATTTGTTAGAGGAGCTACTAATAGAAAAGGCTTTAAATGAGGAGACATTATGATTATATTTTTTAAACAAAGAGGCCAGACAATTATCGGTTTGCTCAACTATTTGTTCGACGTAAAAAATATAACTGCGAGAGAATTAAATAATAAATAATTGTTCTGAGACCTTTTTTTGTTCAAATCATACTTCGATTGCTCATGAATTTCTACTGTATGCATGCAACAGATAGCCAGTGTTTGCTTAACCCGAGGATTATACGAGGCAGTAGAACTGATACTGACACAGCGTCGTGTAAACCCCTGCTGACTAGTGTTATTTCCCTAAATAGTCAGTACTGACAAGATTTCTGGCCAATCAATAAACTGTCAAACATAAAATTAAAATGGCCTGAACTTAAAATAAAAGGTAGATGCTAGTGGTTGTGTTTTATATATCTAATCTTCTCCCTTTTGAGAGGGATATGACTGAAACGAGTTTAATGTAAATTGTAATCTTTATTTGTTGTTAGAAAAAAATGACTGAATAAGAAATAAATACAGAAGACGACATTTTTATAATTAAGTGACGAGTCTGTTAATCGAACAGAACTTGTTTGTAGTCAGTAAAATTGATAGACGAATTTAGTACTAACCGTCACTTCTATTGATTCATGTAATCGCTGGGTAACTAATAACTATACATAAATTTTAATATTCTGTGTAAGTATATAATCAAATTTTATGAGACAGTATGATTTAATCTATGACATAAGATTTCTCAGCCCCCTTGCTCATGGGTAGGTACGGTAGCAACATAGTATCGGTACATTTGTCTCGTCTATGTCCTACCGCATAGACCTTCCTCACGGTCATACACGCTGTGGACTAATTCAAAAGACATTCTGTTGATTTCAATCAATCAATCACTGGTCAACGCGGTAAATACCGATTATCGACGATAAGCCATGTCGCAGAGCTACATACCGAAAAGTTGTATCTCGCAGTGCAGATCCATGAGTGAGTACTGATTAAAATACACTGTGGCGAGAATGGCTCGGACGGAATGCTGCATGTTTACCGAGTCGATGTAGTACTGTCTCGACCGAGCGAAGGGCCTTATATGTGCACTCCTCGACAAAATGATGACCTATAAATTTTACCTGTTTCTTGAAAAGGAGCAGGTACAAACGTCTAGTATATATTACCTTGTTCAAATGATGAAGCATACTGGCCTGGATTATCGAGCTCTGAAATGAGAATGGAACACTGTGAACACTTTTTCCTATGCAAATTATGACTATTCTAATCCGGTCTACTCCGATTCATGTGAACAGGGTATATGATTGTTTTTCTTTCAAATTAATATTGAGTAAATTATCTGGTGTTTTCTACAAAAATGGCGCGACAAAATGATAACCCAGGTAGCAGAGTTTTGTTGGGAGAAGGATAAGTAAAAAGAACAATTCTTCTGGTTTCGTCTCCAGTAATAATCGGCGGTGGAAAGCAATTAAACGAGACTGGAAGAAAAATAATTTTAAATTTAGAAAAAGAAAAGCAAAGTATTTCTCATATCGTGAGAATTTTGAAGAAAAGTCGTCTAGTGATTGCAAATTTTTTGAAAGATGCTGAGAATTACGGTTCAATGAAAAGTCCTGATCATCCTCGTGCTGTATCCTCAAGAGAGGAGCGAGAAATTCTGAGAAAGACGTCAAACAGCACGGAGGCGATCTCCACAGCACGTCTACATTATGACAGACGATAGCTGAATTTTTTTCTTATCATCGCATTGATATCAACAGCGAATGGAAATGACTTGATGACGATTTCTGATAATTTGAATGCCATGTCTCCAATTAATAAAACTGGCACACTAACGCCTGCCGGGTTTTTTGCAAAGCGTTTAAATATAGAATTCTTCACGTGATGTCGTTTTAAAAAAAGAGTTTTCACATATTGTGGAATCATTAGATCTCCCAGGAACGCCGATATTAAGATACATAAATCGGTATCTGTAGCACAGTATATTTACCGCCGCATATATGTATAGTCAAATAAGCACATTTGAAATTGTAGTAGTACCCCGCTTCATGCTTTGATGGATTTAATTTTATATGGGATCATAACACCGCAACACTGCGGAAACCCGAGTTTCATAAAACCTTCCACGTTTTCCTTAATTTTATTTTCTGTGCAAGGAGGAAATTTTCTGAATCAATCGCTACATTTAGTTGATATTTCCTCAAAAAATTGAAATACAATTTCAATTACTGTTGATCTTCCGATTTCAAGCGATTCTTAAATTTATATTCGCTAAAATTTAAACAAGATGACTCCCAATAATCAGATGGCTTAACTTGTTATATAAATGTAGATAAACTAGTATCTTTCAAAAATTACTTAGAAGCGACCAATCCTTCTTCTTCGGCTTGGCAACAATCTTTTCCTTCATATCCACTTAATTTTCATTAATGAACGAAGAGTTTTGAATTTCATTTTTATTTGTACTTGCATCAACTACTCTTGTTAGCCTATGGATTTGCTATTGTATAACTTTCTTTTGCTCCAACGTTACTCTATGCTCTAAGCCTCCACTACTCTTAATTGTTTATGTTTTGTTTTATTACAATATGTATCTATGTAACTCGCTATGATGTGCCCAGCGCTTGGCGTGCCTTTGGTACGGGTACTCAAATAATTAAATGTTTATGTTATGTTAAAGAACTAAAGCCACGCTTTTAACAATACTTCACTTTTTGTGGATGAGGCGAGGGATTTTTCCTACCCCTCCAGGAGTGCCTATCATCAACGAAAAGTTAAATATACTGCAATGTGTAAGCCTTTTATGCGTGCTATAAACCACGAGTAAGCCATTTTGAGCGTCAGACGATTATAATACAAGACCTTTTTATATTAGTTTGCTATTTTATATTTATACTATTTTCAGCAATCGTGAACAAAATATTATCACTTTAATCGATGGATTAAGATAAAAACCCTGTGAAATTATTTGAAGAGAGGCATATACGTAAAAAGTTACCAACGAGAATCAGATTCATGCTTGGTTAAGGAACGCGACTATTGTCGTCAACATGCTCTGCAGCAAAAACGAAACCTATGGAAAAATAATGTTGAACTCCCTTAATTCAATTTTTTATCTTTTTGATAGCACAGAAATTTATATAGATTAATTTACAAAATAACAACAAAAATTAAGTTTTAAAAAATGTTTGCCAATTTTACTAAAGTTTATCCCCGTTCGTTCACATTTAAACGACAATATTTAGCACTTGGTAATAATGGTTGGGTCAGCTGTGATTTGTTGGGTGACAGTTGTTATTTGACAGATCAGAAAATAAAATTGTGGTTTTTGATTGTTTGTGGAAGAAGGTATAGCCGTGGGGTGGATTATTTGTGGTTTATACATTTGAAATTAAATAGCAAAATAAAAATGGGCAGTGGTGTTAATAGCTCACCGCCTCCAGATTCAGAATATGGACCGAATGTTAAAATTCTACATAGCAACAATCAAGTAAAGGAGCTTCAGACAATTATTCGAGACAAGTATGTTTGAGGTTAAGGATTTAGTATCCCGTGCAAATTCTGTTAAATAAGGAGACTATTAACACAACTTTCAGAAACACCACTCGAAGTGATTTTAAGTTCTATGCTGATCGATTAATACGACTTGTAATAGAGGAAAGTTTAAATCAATTACCCTATTCTGACTGTTCTGTGGAAACTCCCACCGGTGCTATTTATGAAGGACTCAAGTATCGATCAGGAAATTGTGGCGTATCGATTGTACGATCTGGCGAGGCTATGGAACAAGGATTAAGGGATTGTTGTCGGTCCATTAGAATTGGTAAGATTCTAGTAGAATCGAATGCAGACACGCACATCGCCAAAGTTGTTTACGCGAGATTTCCAGACGATATTGCTAGGAGGCAAGTTCTTCTAATGTATCCGATAATGTCAACAGGCAATACTGTCCTTCAGGTAAAATTTTGAATATTTTTAGAAAGGCAACACAAATAAGAGCAATTTCCGCACAGGCAGTGAATGTTCTTAAGGAGCATGGTGTTCCCGAGAATTGCATAATTTTATCGAATCTTTTCTGCACACCGATGGCAGCCAAAACCGTGGTCCATGCTTTCCCTCAGTTGAAAATTTTGACATCAGAGCTGCACCCAGTCGCTCCTAATCACTTTGGACAAAAGTACTTCGGAACTGATTGAATTAATTTTACCTTTTAAGATTTAATAGCTTTGCAAGTTTTTATGAGTTTTTTTTTTTTTTCTAGTATTAGGCATTTTTTTATTTGACTATTGCCTCTAAATCTCTACGAATGTTATTTTTTGTTATGCTAAAAATGTCACAATAATCTTACTCTTAAACTGTTGAGGTGCTCAACGCTGTCCGGGCTTTAAGGAGCTGTACTTGAATAAAAAAAAAACTTTTTTTTAATTGAATTGAACGTGCATATAAATTACTTTCCAGCAAATTGTAGCAGGGATAATATCAGAACCTTGTGACCCGGTAAAGTTACTTTGGTGAAAAGTTCAACAGACAAGATTAAGTATTGCTGAGAATAGGAGTGATAACGGAAATATTATAAGGACAACGACATACAATTAGGTTTTCCCGTCGCCGTGATTACGCGACATACGACAAGGGTTTCTCGATTATTTCAATTTTCTTATCTTGATTTGTATAATAAACATCCGGACAAAAGCCTGTCTGTATCTTCTCGTAGCCATGGGTAATATCAGCATCTTAAGAGATTAAAAGAAATATTCTTGGAATTATTTGTGTAGTGTGAATGTTTATGTTCATATTAGGAATTAGTCTGAAGGTAGCATCAAGTAATAATTGTGTGAAAGGAAAGTAAATTGTCGATTTCCAAGGGATAATCTCTTAAGTAGCAAGATTAGATTACCAACGGGCAAAGTTCAGAGTTGATTGTTGAAGTCTCAAGAGATTTGAATTAAATGTCAAGTTGCGCGATTATATTTGTTTTGTCTTAAGGGGGGTTAACACCAAAAAAAAGCTCACGATTTCTGTTTCCAAAAGCTTAGTGCACATAAACGCATAAAAGTATGCAATTTTAAAATTGAAACAAATCACTATATGTACATGCAAAGCTATATGATGCTGTGATATTCGTCTGTATTGTACTCCAAAGCATGTCGGGCATCTGCACAGCAGTACGGTAGAATCACTGACTTATAAGTCAGTGGGTAGAATTGCTTAGGCATGGCGACATTTTAAATTTGGCTGTCGGATTTTTCTTAGAGTTTTGTTGAGGAGCAGGCAAGGAGCGAACGAAATGTATGCTCTCTGTGCTGTTGATCAGACACTTTTCCGTGTAATTTGTCTGGCACTATTTAATGCTTGGGCAATTTTATTTGACTGAAGTCGGTCATCAAATAAAACTCTTCCAAGAATTCTGAGTTGTAATATACCTACCATATAATTTTTGCAATGTTCGCACGTTGTCAGATTACCATTTTGTTAACTAGATATCCAAAGAACTACTTTAGAGAATTAGATTTGCATTTACCAACAACACAATTTTCAGGTTGAGCTATGTCTGGTAGATTTTCTAATCTAATTTTAGTATATATGTACATATATACAATTTTATCTCTATCTAATTCCTCAATTTTGTTCGCATCAAATTTTTCAAGTTTCAAGAAACGCAATCCAACCAGATTAGCCTAGTCGGAGTTACTGTCACTCGGAAAGATTACCAATATAGCAAATAGTTAATTCTTTTCTGCGACTCGATGTTAACACTGCCATCAAATCTGCCATTCTCGTGCTCTTTTCTTCCCTACTGGTGTGGTTATTGTGTAACCCTGTGCATTGCAATGTTCACTTAGGATTTTCAATTCATTCCAAAAGTACCTTAAATCTATCAATCGAAATCCCTCCATGGAATTTTCGTTCATATATTCATCCTGATTTTCTTTTTCTATCAGAATTGTGAACGAATCTATTTCGCTATAATCCGCAATATTTGGGCTGGCATTCATTTTACCTGCTTCATATCTTTCTTCATTTATATTAGCAAAATTTCTTTGCTGTGCGGTTAAATTTTCTTTTGTGCTTTCCTGTAGAGATCTGAAACACAATAATGGAATACAAAATAGTGTTGTCGTAGTCGCTATGTCAATGCAGTATAAATATATCGTGCAGATAGAAAGACGAAGATAAGAACAGAGCAAGCCATCAAACCGCTAGGAGATATTTCATTGAAATTCGCGATGGGTAGTACCACTAAGCGTAGGTACAGTAAATAGAGAAATCTATTAGATTGAAAAATCTCCGACAGTCTTCTTCTTGAGAAGGTGTCTCCCAAAGGAAAATTTTTGCTTTGGTCCACGAAGTTCTTATTTCTACCCATTTCATAGTTCTATTCACTTAAAATAGGACGCGGGACGTGGTATTCAAAAAATTAATTGATTCTTTACGGCAGAAATTCGCTGTGAGAGCCACGGTAGTCGATTTCGAAAAAATGTTAGAGTTACTCGGTGAAGATCTTTGGTTGCCAGAAAGGTCAGCTAGTTTACCTATTCATGGAGGCAGTAGTGTCAAAAATTACTTCAAAGCATGCGTAAAATACGGCGAATAAATCTACCAAAAACAACTCTGTGAAGCAAGGGGTGAGCCCATTCTAAAGGGAGTATAAATTGGTCCCGTTATAAAGGCTTTGGATGAATTAGCTATTTATTTTGGTACTTACAGAAGAACTGATTTTTCTTTAAATGATTTTAGGCGATACCGATACTGCATTGATAAAAAGATTCATCACATAATGACAGCACTCGAACTTTTAGAGGGGACGGGCCAATCGAAAAGTATAATCGCTATATAAAGAGGAAGATTAACCCGATCAAATGGGCATTGCAAGTACCTGAGAATGGAACGCTCATAATAATTTTCGTGCAATGAGCTCAATTAAAACATTTTTAAGAAAGAAGTTGCTTTTACCGAAATATATATTAAATCGCATAAATATTCGTCAGCAGATTCCCTCTTAGATAAAAAAGGATTAAAAAAATAATTTCAAAAGAAAGATGTCATTGGTACAAAGCCGATACTTTTATTGGTCGACACAAGTTCTTTGTAATTTGTAAAAATGCTTCTTCTTCGAAACTCGCATTTTGAAAACAATTCATACATAAATTAATAGTACTTAGTAGTAATTATAGTCGCTAGAAAGATAATCGATTGTAGTCAAAAAATTGGTACACACTGTATATAATCGTGACAACTCACTACACCTCATCAATTTTCATTCAGTTTTCTAAATTACATACATATATTCGAAAAACCACTCTTCAAAACTTTAAAAAGTTCCATTTTGTCCTTTCTACAGCTTCACTAAAACGCGGTCATAAATGGAACGCAACAAAAAATAACTATTTATAATTTAGCCAACCTTCCTCCGAAATTTCATCAAAATCATTTACATTTCACAAATTCAAATCCACATTTCACAGGATTATTTCCTTTTCATACACACAGATTAACATACCTAACAATATTCAGTTTTCTCGTCTTTATTCAATAATTATTGGCCCGAATTTTACTAATACGTCCCATGATTAAATAATGTTACTCACAATTCGTTACCTATAACCATAATAGAATTGGCAAAAAATTTCTCGCTTCAAAAGCAAAAATGAACAAATTACCAATGATAAAAATTCAAATATTCCGGGAAATCTACACACATACATATACCTAATGCAGAAAATAACGGCACACACTCTCCAAGCATACAGCTACAGCCCGCTGAGCTTTCAAAACAAATGAAAGCCTTCCAAAAGCACATTACTCCATCTGACGATGATAGAATGAATTGAAAACGCCAAATTGTATGCAAAATATAATAAATCAAGAAATTTTTGCCGTTACCATCATTAACATTATTGACTTTATTTCCTTTATCATTGCACTAAAAAATTTGAGTTTTTCAAAATAAACAGAAAAAGGTTCGATCTTTGTTACAAATTGAACTTTCATTGAAATAATATCATAATTTTGGTAGTTAATTGTCTCGAAAAATAGCAACTTTCAAACTAAAATATATTAGTAACCAACATTTTTTGTCTGGTTTTCTTTCCGTCACTGCCTCTTCCAGACCAAGATCTTCCATACTCAAGTACAAATTTATCTATTTAATGTATACCATTATTACGTTTTGATGTACTAAACTTTGCAAATTTCATGAATTCCAGCGTTTTCTAAAGTTAATTAAATACATATAGAACCCCGAAATCTTTATTTTTGACACGTCATTACCTAAGTTTATGCATTTTCTCTAACTATGTACAATTTTTATCATGATAGTACGCACAGATTTGCAGTAAATTTGTATTAACTTTTCGTGTTTTTTAAGATTTCACTGGTAACCCCCCTTAATACTCACATTCCGGGAAGCTTTTTAGCATATTTCCTCCCAAGCCATTTTCTTTTCCATCACTCTTCTCATATAGCTTGCTATATATGTACATTTGTCAACCTCCACAATTGTACATTCTGCGTCAAGCGTTTTACAATACCAGAAGAAAAAACTCTAATTACTTGCCTGATTGAAAGTATCGCACGCACACTACAAAGCTACTTTATTGCTTTTGTACTACTGCACTGCACTAAATTTCAACAAACCGTCCGGGAAAAACCTAACTGCATGTCGCGTCACATTGTATTAACGAGTTTTACATTGCTTTCGGTAGAAAAATGTGGCCAACCACGGTTGCTTTCAGGTTCTGAAACCGATTTGGTTTTGACCTGATATTAAGTCGCTGCCAAGTTAATCCCTGGGGATTTATTTGGTACAAAAAAAAAACATCGCCGAAAATCTAATCATATGTCTCTGCTCTTACAGTTAGAGCGTTTAGTGAATTAAACATGTGGCTTCGTTTGTCAACTATAACATTCTCACGGGAATCAGCTATAGAGTCGAACGAGTACAGGAAATCAAAACAATGAATATGATTGAAAGTGAGAGCTAGCAGATCATCAATAAAAATGAGGAAGAGAGTAGGAAAGACAACAGAGCCTTGCGATACATCAGCGAGAGCTAGCAGATCATCAATAAAAATGAGGAAGAGAGTAGGAAAGACAACAGAGCCTTGCGATACATCAGCATAAATTGAGCGGCAGAAGAGAAAACGTTCAATCCATTTTAAGAAAAGAGGGTCTAAACTTAATGCCTGAAGTTTAGCTAAAAGAGCAGAATGCCAAACTCTATCGACGGCCGTCGCGATATCTAATGAATATATTTCAGATTCACCAAGATTATGGAGACAGTGATTCCAACGTTCGACAAAGAATGTTAGTAAATCTCCAGTAAAGTGGCCAGCACGAAAGCTGTATTGGCGTCCGCTAATAAGGTGATTAGTCTCTAGATATTTCATCAATTGGTTGTTGGTGTGGATTTCGAAAATATCGGAAAGAATCTAAATAAGGGCAATTAGTCTATAATTTGAGGGATCGCTTCCCTCTTCTGTTTTGGATATTGACTGAACATGTGTAAGTTTCCATGCCGAAGAAGACCCCTGTCGAATAGGACAGTTTGCGTAGAGGTTTAGCTAACAATGAAGCGCATCGCTTGCGTACAACGGGCAAAATACCATCAAGCCCAGCAGTCTCGAACACATTGAGATTAGCAAGCACTTTGATCTTCCTTGTGCGTGCGGAAATGTAACTGCCTTGGAATGTAATTGCATGTTGGTGGAGAAGAAGGAGCTTGCGAAGAAGGTGATACAAAAGAAGAAAACTTAGCTGCAAATATATTAGTTTTGCCCAATGATTCTGTGTACACATCGCCGTTGTGAATTAGTGGCGCTACAGAAGAGCTGGCGGAGTTGTTCTTACCAATTTTTACAAGAAACCAGAAACTCTTACTACCTTTTCGACTAGTAAATTTTTTAGACTTTCTGTCTATTGCTTTAGTCGAATTGGAACTTAGCTTAGAATTCCGTATATATGAACTTGAACTTTCCTTATAGGAAATGTAGAAGAATTAGTGTTTGCTACAGCTACTCAAGTTTCTCGTCCTTAAAGAATGGAATGCATTGAAGTATATAACGTTGAATAACATAACGTCGTATAGCATATATACGACTTTTGGGATTGCCAGGGCAGGACCTGGAAGCCCACCCCTTTGCCTTAATGGACTTTATAAACATCTGCAAAAAAAAAAAAAAAAAAAAATTTTTTGTTCCACCAAACAAACAAGTCACCAAGAGTGAAGAAATTGTTCAATATGGTCAACCGATATGCAATGAGTATTAGGCCTTAACCTTTTTACAAAAATGAATTAAAGCAATCCAAGGTAAGGAGATCCTGCACAAAAAGTTCTAAAGGAATAGAACAGAACAGCTCATGCAAACACTTTCCCGAGTAGTGTGTAGACTAAAATGCACCTGAGATACAAAACGATCTCAAGGGCGTCCTTATTTGATAAGGTACCATGTATCATAAGTAGATTAAAATATCGCCCGATCACATTCCTCTTAAAAATATGAAGCAAGTACTAGATGAACATTCGAGGCCACTCCACTACCCCGAATATGCCTACCAGTTAGGCATCAATGATAGACATATGCCTTATACTATTTTATCGCCAACATTAAAAAAGTAATATGTAATTTCAAAGACATTGTAGCGGTCTCCAATAAGACAACGCTTACCTGTATAGAAAGAGCGTCGAAAAAATTCAGAAGATGACCGCTTTTATAGGGACGTGCCCGTTATCAACTCTTTAAAAATATTTCAAATGTCAATACAAAACTCTTGCAATTGCCTGTCAGAAAGCGAAGGGCTTAATATCAATCACAGCAAAACCACTATTGTCCCATTTACAAGGAAAATAAAATTTAATTTTAAGGCACCTACTGGCCACCTGGCGTGGAACGATCAAACAACTCTCCAAAGAGCTAAGGTTTGTATTAAATATACCAAAAACTCACATGGAACTAATACATGTCAAAAGCTATATAGGACATGGTAAAGATTCTAGAGCAAGAAATGGAACTTAAATTTCAAAATGGTCTGTTGATTCTTCACTACCATCGTTGTGCCAATTATTATGGTATTTTTCATTTGGTGACTCAACACAAGAAAAACCTATCGTAAGGTACAAAAACTACTAGCTTTAGAATTACGGTGCCACGAGGGCCTTACACTCCAGCCTAATATTTGATTTACCTCCTACACGCTTTCATAAAAAATGTTGCTGTTCTTGATGTTATTAGCAATTCTAGAAAACCAGGATTAGTTAGTCGGTCTTCACAAACTGTTTGAAGAATTCCAATCAAACTCATTTGCCGTGAACTTTTTAGACACAATGCCCAAGGCCTAAACGCCGCCTATTGAAAAGCGCCAAGGTATGATGACCACTGGGCCGCATATCAGTCTTCTGGTGCATGCACACATCTAGGAAAAAGTCTTTAGGTCAACATATAAGCTTAACAACACCCTGGTTTCCTACCTAACCTACTTCGAAAACAGCAATCCAACAACGATACGTACATAAAAATACATCATCAAAACAATTATCGACAGGAAAATATATTTATATACATATACAATCATCGGCAGTCAAACCCCGAGAAAGCCACTATCCAAAATCTTTACATCAAAGTCCGTTTGGGACAGCATGTGCCCTGAATTACTATCAAAGACAAGCAAAATAAGTTTTAGGTGGAAGTATCAGAGCATGATAGGTATGAAGATAATGTGATTGGAAAACAAAAACAAATCTTACAGAAAAGGTACTGAGTAGGATAAGTAATGGCCAAAATATGTAGGAAAGAATCGCCATCCATAATACTGAGAGCCATCTCAGCTTCTGATTCACGAAGAAGTTTATCTATTTCCTAGATATCATAAACTGTGGTGAAATCAATCTGGCATTTCACTGCTCTAATAATGGCCACTGCCCATTACCCCCTTCAGCTCTAATCAAGTAATAACCTTCCTAGAAAGGGTCAATATAATCACCTAACAAGACAGGATATAACAAAAGATAGCAATATTTCCAGCTTACACCTAGAATTAATAGTAAGTTATACTAAAAGAACATTTGACGGAGATGTAGTAATAAAGTAGGGCAGAATATATCAGAAAAGATTAAATGAGATGTTTCATCACTTTCTTCCTTCTCATGATGTCCTCTTACAGATACACACTTATCGTAAACTGGTATATTATGAGGTACTGTTTTGTACTAGTTTAGATAGAAAACGCGAAATAGATGATTGAAAGAAGAGTGATTATATATTATAGATCCTCCATAAATCGTTAAATATTACAGTTTAAAAGCTAGGAGAAAATCGAGATTGGAACAAAACATCGTTTTAATCTCGGTTATCTTAGTTCGAATTACCTTGATCCCACTTTAGCAGTGATAGATTGCCTAAGGTATAAGCAGGCATATCAAGTTCGCTGGTTACAAGGTGTCATCAGAAGCACAACAAAGTCGGAAGGCTTTGGAATCATTATCTGAAATACTAGAGGATTAACCTAGGATGTTACTGTTTTCCTTATTTCAATCAAACAGATACTCGATTTGATATCTTACACGCAAATTAAAAATCTTGAATTTTTAACAACGATCTATATAAAAGAAATTTTATTAAATAAATAAGAAAGTGCGGAACGTAAGAATAATTAAAATCAAATTTACAAATTCATTTTATAGTTGACTACTGTATCTACTTTGTGCAATCCCGTTGAAAACGATCTTAACTGAACTGCTTGGCTATTTTGTATGAAAACAGCTTCAGTTTCGTTCCACGCTTCAGGAACCTCACAGTCACGCAATGTGTGAATAAGGATATCAAAAGTACAAATGCAATCTAACAGTGGCAAATAGCTAACAGTTGCAGAGATTTGTCTCATTACATCTCGAATCTCTTGTTGGATACGCTTCAATTCCTTATTAGATGTTGGATTCTTCGAATCACCAGAAATGCTGTCGCCCGGTTCTGTCTGCACTTTAAAATCCCAACACTCCAGAACTTCTTTGGTGTGAACATTTGTAATAATCATTGATATTTTTTCAAGAAGATTTCTAGACAACCATTCTGGGATTGATGCGAAATATAAGCAAATTACAAAGAACTGACATTAGCGTTACCTTGAACTTGAGAGAGAACGTTTTTCAAGAATTCTTCGATTTTACTATCCTTTGACATTAAAATTGTTAATCCATATTGCTGGGTGTTTACAAAACTCTCAGGAGGATATATTCCTCTTTGAAAAAGTATTGAATTTATGCCATAATCTGTGAATAAAGAATAATTATGAAATCATAAGATTTTGTTCGCAATGAAAAATTCCGGCACTAATTACTTAAGTATTCCGCCACTATAACTGCAGATCCCTTTAACGTAATAGAATTTTTTGTAGCTTGAGTTGCATTTGTCATTTTAAAAATGGTTTTAACTAAAACTTTCAATTAAATATGGCAAAAATTACCAGAAGCAGCAAGGAACACAAACCGTTATTGGCTTCTGACTCAAATCAATTTTCCCTCGCTTAGAGACTCGTTGTTTGACATTTCTTAAATTCGATTTCTCAAAAACTTAACGAATAATAATTCGTCCATAAAATCACATGTGTCGCCATCTTATATAAGTATTGCGAAAACAAAAATGAATAGGAGAGCAAGGAGGAATAATAAATACTGAAAATGTGTGAATTTTATAAATGTTTATTGAAATCATTTTTCTCGGGGGAAAATGCTCAGAAATTTGGTTTTTTATTTTTTGTAACATCAACAATACATTTTTATGATATTTCTTTAATCTTCTTATTTATATTTATTGCTAAGTTTTTTATTCATAGTTCTAGAAAAAAAATTATTTCCTAGTAACAAAGAACGGGTAAAAGAAATAGAAGGTAGGGAACATAAAGTATGGAGGAAACATTTAGTAAATTCCTTAAATTAGTTTTCGCTACCTTCTGTAGTTTTATATATAATTTGTTATAGTATATAAATATCACATTTAAAGCATTTTTAACTTAAGTTATTTGAATTTAATTCCTATTTTAAAAACATATATCAATATCAATAAATTTCCTTTACTGCATTTCTTAATCGAATTTTCTGAAAAAATGATGAGTGAACTTAAAGTCTTAGATTTATGCTACATGAGCCTAACTGCGCTCGAAACTGAGAAATTAAAACGTTATCCGGTCATACATATGTATATAGGAGGATTAGCTCACCACAAATACACGAGCAAGTCAAACGAATTATACCGCACTGCTCACGCTCACGTTTTTTTTTCTTTTCATTTATATGCATTTGCTTGATTTTTGAAGGGCCAAGCCACGTCATTGCTAGCGCTCGCATGGTGTGGACTAATAGGGATCAAAATCTGTATATATATAAACCAAGCATGATACAGTGTTTTCCATATATGTATGTATTTAAGGAACCAAAAAGAAGCTACAACTAAAAGAGATTCACAATGGAGCCTATTGGAAAAAGCTTACTAAAATCGTATACCGAAGTTCGTCAAAGCAAGGAAAACGACTAAACTTTTTATCTTCAAGAGACTCTTGATAAATACAGTTCATTTCAGTTCATTCGAAATGTTATGTTAATTATCATTTCCAGAGGCCCCACTTTCCTGGAATGGCATCGTTTCTTTTCTTCTGAGCCTTTAGCCACAATATGTCACGTCCTTGTTTTCCAGTTCGCTCTGAATGATATCCCCTCCCCCCACCTTCATTCTGACTGATGTTGTAATCATTTATTTGATTAACGGAAAAATCCACATATTTCAAGATTCCAGTCGAATATTAAACGGCAAAGCAAATACCTTAATTGAGTCATGACAGATTAGCACATTAGCCATAAGCATATTAAACCGCTGCGTAAATTTTCTCAAGCTTTTCTTGTCTATCCAATATTATTCAATATATGGGCAGAGTATGGAATTTTTTAGATTATATATATATATCTCGATGATGTAGCAATTTGTTTCTATTTTCTGTGCGTTTTCTAATTCCTTTTTTTTACTTCTTTTGCAAGTAATCTCTTTTTTAAACAATCTCAACTTAAGCAAATTATACCTGCTGCACAACATTACAAGATTAATTCCTACAAGAATTAATCGAAGTATGTAACTGTTCAAGGACAATCGTTCGCGAAAATAAAAGTGAGAGTTTTAATAAAGCCATCTGTATGCAAGTCCTACAAACTGTGTATCTTTTTTTTGTTGTTTGAACTAAAAATTGGAAAGAAAATTAATACAAATTATTATGAAGATATCGTTCCGTCTAAATTATATCGTTATTTGATTTTGTGCCTTTGTTTTGTTATTTCGAGCTTGAGAATACAGAATTTATGTTTTTTTTATTGCAGCTTGAATTATCGACAGATAGAAATCGCGCCTAATTTTCTGCAATTTCCCTCATAATTAGCAAAATGTCAAAATGATAAAAATAAAAACGGGGTTTTGGGATGAGATAGATCAAACACGTAGGATCAAATTAAAGGTAATTTTCAGAAGATTCTAATTCTTATAAGAAAATGTAATAGTTATGAGGTATTTTGGTGGAAAAATCATTATAATTAAAAAAAATGAATTTTTTTCAATTTTTTTTACTTTGACGTTCTATAATTAGTTACGTCAGAGAATAGAGTGGTGATTCGACATTCGTTCGAAAGCTTAGGCGGTTTTCGATCATCTGAGTTAAAAGTCAGCATCATGTGTTGCATAACGAGGAAGTAACTGTATGTTTTGTAAAAAGCTGGCATATTTTCTTAAGCACCATGTAATTCCGAAACGGTTTAGATGCCCCAATCCTTCCCAATCTAATACACTCGCTTGCTTGGCAAGGGGAGTGCTATCGCTTTCTTCCTTATGGACCTGTGAGCCGGAAACATCCTGTATAATACAGTAATGACAATTTGACATAATGATCTCCGCAAAACCAGAAGATATTAAATATCTAAGAGTTTTCTATTCCTTTTCCCGTTAAAATAAGCCCTCTCCGTTAAAATCGGTGAGAATAAATATTTTTGATGAAAAAAGTGTCCAAGCTTATTGCGAAATTTTGATTAAAATTTTTTGTCACCGATTTTGACGACAGAGCACTCGTTGGACGCGGAATAATAGTCCAAATATAACTGTAAAATATTTCCAAGAAAAACCTGCTAGTTTCAAAAATATACCAAGAAAGCCGTTCGTGTGTGGGTTGGTTTCAGGTTGCCCTTCATGAGCAGTTTTCTTGCTCTATTTTAAAAACTAGGGACTTTTTTTGGAAAATTCTTTTTCATATCATTTTCTATTCCCTTTCCCGTTAAAATAAGCCCTCTCCCGTTAAAATCGGTGAGAATAAATACTTTTGATGAAAAAAGTGCGAAATTTTGATTAAAATTTTTTGTCACCGATTTTGACGAATGAGCACTCGTTGGACGCGGAATAATAAGAAGAATATAAATGTAAAATATTTCCAAGAAACACCTACTAGTTTCAAAAATATACCAAGAAAGCCGTTCTTGTGTGGGTTGGTTTCAGGTTGCACTTCATGAGTTGTTTTTTTGCTCTATTTTAAAAACTAGGGACTTTTTTTGCAAAATTCTTTTTCATATCGTTTTCTATTCCTCTTCCCGTTAAAATAAGCCCTCTCCCGATAAAATCGGTGAAAATAAATATTTTTGATGAAAAAAGTGCAAAGGGTATAGTCCATGCTTTTTTGGGAAATTTGGATTAAAATTTATTGTCACCGATTTTGACGAATGAGCACTCGTTCGACGCGGAATAATATCATATCGTTTTCTATTCCTTTTCCCGTTAAAATAAGCCCTCTCCCGTTAAAATCGGTGAGAATAAATATTTTTGATGAAAAAAGTGCAAAGGGTATAGTCCATGCTTTTTTGCGAAATTTTGATTAAAATTTTTTGTCACCGATTTTGACGAATGAGCACTCGTTGGACGCGGAATAATAAGAGGAATATAAATGTAAAATATTTCCAAGAAACACCTGCTAGTTTCAAAAATATACCAAGAAATCCGTTCTTGTGTGGGTTGGTTTCAGGTTGCCCTTCATGAGCAGTTTTCTTGCTCTATTTTAAAAACTAGCGACTTTTTTTGCAAAATTCTTTTTCATATCGTTTTCTATTCCTTTTCCCGTTAAAATAAGCCCTCTCCCGTTAAAATCGGTGAGAATAAATATTTTTGATGAAAAAAGTGCAAAGGGTATAGTCCATGCTTTTTTGCGAAATTTTGATTAAAATTTTTTGTCACCGATTTTGACGAATGAGCACTCGGTGGACGCGGAATAATAAGAGGAATATAAATGTAAAATATTTCCAAGAAACACCTGCTAGTTTCAAAAATATACCAAGAAATCCGTTCTTGTGTGGGTTGGTGTTATGGTCGTAGCATATTGCATATAGCAATATGCCACCACGGACTGAAGCGTGTATGCCCGGCTTGTTGTCGACTACAGCATGAAACCAAAACGCGCCCCGACCGAGAGAAATGCTTTCTCAAGCTCGGTGTCATGTTCAGTGACAGAAAGAAGAAGAAGACCATCGATATCGGTCTGTCATAGTTTGCTAGCAGGAAAGTAAGGTCGTTAAGATTAAAATCCCGCAAGATCAAATATTTCTCGCCGCAATCCGACGAAGAAAAAAAACCCTCACGTAAGTTCGAAGAATACTTATAGTTATTAATAAATTTACATCCCCACCTGGTACATTATTCGCACAGTAACCAAAGATTAATCCGCCAACGGCACCCCATAAAACTTGGCGTCTCCCTCCGGAGCCCCATTTATGAAATAAGAAAAAGGATCTGTTGGAATTCGAATCTGGTGTGGCGTACGTCAGGAAAAACCTCGAAAAGGTAGTTAAAAGAACTAATTTATATTTCGTTTTGTGTTAAATAATATCTCTTATTAGAGAGACGTATGAAAAGCAAATGTTTGAGGGATATTTTCATAATAAGGCATATTATTTCCACTTGCTGGGCAAGTTCTAATTTGATAAAGTTTTGAGCTTGGTACCGGACCTGGTGCATTTACATTTTCTAAAAGAGGGAAAAGAAGTAGGAGGGCACATTCCTCCCATATTGGAGGCCCCCGAACTCGAGCTAACCTTCAACCCGCGCAGCAGGAGATTCATTCCTACGGCACGCAGAAAAAGCGGGGAAAATTTTATTGAAACAATATTAACTTCACCAGGATCCATCTGATCACCGAGAAATATGTTTTAGTATAAGGAAAAAAAAATTTTTTCATATAATAAGCGACATAACCCTAGTACCATCCCCCAAAAAGTGTTCTGGCGATAGAGCAGGGTAATCAAATTATTAAAATTCCAGTTAATTCTTATCCAGGAGGCAATGCTGAAGCGCTTCATCGTGCCGAGGATTCACATGTGAGTAATTTTGAAATATTACACTTTGTTTTTAACATACATATGTATTACACTTCGGTTCCGGCAGTGACTTGCACTGCAGAACCTTTTTGATATGGTTAGTTAATTTTTGCACGTTTTATATATATCTATCTTAAACTTAAGATTATAAGTACATACATATACGTATAGCATTGCAGAACCTTTTTGATATGGTCAAGTTTTGTGCGTTTTATATATATATATCTTGAACTTAAACTTATAATTACATACATATACGTCTAACTTCATGGGTACGCCTAGCTACTTATGTAATTTGGAATCCTGACTTGATTTTGTTAATTAGATTTAGGAGCATAGTTTTGAACTGTAAGATATGCATGTGCCTAGTAGATATGACCGACAAGTGCACTAACAATCCTCGATCTCGAAATTATCGCCAAGTAAGGCTGTCAGAGGAAAGTATTTATGGATTAAGTGTCAAATACTATGATTATTGTAGGATATAAGCCCGTATCTTAAGCATTCGAATTCTCCAACTTTCGGGAGACCTAAAATGCGCTTGTTCCGTAAAGGTGTCCTTCCTAGTCACGCCTTTAAGAGTACCTTCTGAAGACTGTTTTATTATTTCTATTCAAACTTATCAGCGCCACGAAAAGTCAAGTTCAATGTGTAGTACCATTGAATTTTTGTCGTTAGGATCTTTTTTTTAAAAATGTGACTTGGATATAGTGTCTGTAGTAAATAGACATGTAAGAAATCAATGCATCATAAACAATGATTTAGAATTATGTAACGACTGAAGCAGTCGGTTAAAGTATTCTTTTATTTTTCTATTCGGGGTTTGTCGCAACGTTCAGGTGTAGTAATAAATTCTTCTCATAATACTTTGAATTATAACAAAAAAAAAAAAAAAGAAAGAAAAACGGCAGTAAAGCTTTTAAAAAAACATTTATTTTCGGCAATGCAGGTATAAATATTATTATATAAAGAAAGAACAACCATTGAAAACCCGCGCATCTCCTTTGAGATGGCTCGCGTACATATATCAATACCATTTCATATACAAAACGAAAAGTAAGCCATAACTGAAAAGAAAAGAAAACATTATTTATATATTATATACTATTAATACCTCGGGATATATATCATTGAGCGTAGTAAGCCATACGGTGCATAAAAGGTTGTGTCCATAAAATCTACTATGTACATAAGGTCAGAAAATTTTTGTGAATTTGGAAAAGAAATAATCAAGTACGCTGTGGACGATCACTTTAGTAACCCAAAGTATGTACTTATGGAATTGAATTAATAATAGAGAATGTATCTATTTGTAGGTTGATAACAATGTTTATATATGAGCCTATTTTGATCATTATAACGTAAATATGGATTGAATATTTTCTTTCTTCCTTCACATCCTGGAGCCTTTTCAATTCGGGGTCGCATAGGTCCGCTCTAATTTCTTCCACAGGTCAGCCAAAGGGACTTTGCAGATCGTGCCGAGCAGAGTCATAGGGAGGATGGGGCAAGGCCATGAAGGCAGAACATCTGCGCCTTCCACAGTAAGTAGGTAAGTGACGTAAGGGTCCCTTCAGGACCGAGTGTGTGTCGGCTCTTTTGTATGCAGGCATGAAATTTTTTTGATTATGGATGATGACAGCGGCAGGTATTTTCGGGAACTCCCCCACACTCTCCGCCACCCTTAGCCGAGGTGCTAGCATGCCGCCCTGTGCTATCGTTGTCATCAGGCGATCTGTCAGCCCATGCTGGCAGTTTGGACTTAACGTCCTGGTCAAGTCGCCTTCAACATACTTCCATAACAAAATGGCGCCCAACGAGGGGCCACCTCAGTTAGACTTCGGTGGTCTAAAAATAAATTTTACTGGGGACTGAGACTTTGAGAGAGATGATCATCTGGTGTCTGCCAGTTGATTGACCTCAGGTCTCACATCCAGTAGAAGATATGGGTGGACCTGAGTCTAATTGGTTTTGTTGAAAATTTTTTTTTGTAAAGTAACGTAATATTTTGAAAGTTTTATTGGAAGTCTTTGATATTTTGAATTTTTGGATTAAAGTAAAGTAACGTTTTTTGAATTTAATGAAAGTTTTTTGGAAGTTGAAATCCGGCTTTAGGTTTGACTTCGGTCAAGCCTCAAGCCTGAACAGTTGTTGATTTTTTTTGAAAGTTTTTGGAAATGTTTTTGGATGATCTTTCCCGCTGGCCTTCTGCCATGGAAATGGTAGGTGGCCTCACGAAATTTTCGTTTGAGCTCTTGTGGGGACATGTCTCTGTTGGGCAACTGGCTGGACAGAGTTATGAATCTGCGAGACAACTTCTTGGCTTCCAGCTAATTAGTTGACCAGACTCATGACTCTGCCCGGCTAGCGAACTAGCTGGACACGACGATTCGGTGAGGAGAAGAGAACGAGTTCTCGGAGGATGGGATTGATGCTGGAGATCTTCAGTGATCAGGAGTTGGCATACTGCTAACTGCCTGGCTGAAGAATCTCTGGCAGCATTCTCAGTCTTTGATACCTCCGACTTTACTCTTCCCAGATTTCTGCAAGAGCTCTGACTTTTTCAATGCACACACTCACGTCACTTGCCTGTATCCTGTTTTTGACCTTGGGGGAGAGAGAGCGACCTGACCTCTTATGTGGGAGTTAGCTTCGGGAGGTGAGGGAGAAATTGTATGATCTTTGTTGAAGGATTTTTTTTTGAAACGCTTGAACTGTTTTCGTGATCTGTTGGATCCTTAGTAATCTTCAGATTTTTTTTAATATTTCTATTCGACGAGGCTGTTAACGCTTCCCGAAATTGGTTTTTGTCTTGGAATTCATTCTTTACACTATCTCGATTTGAGAAGCCTTAATTAACTTTTCGAATCCTTGTTTTTCTAATTTTTTATTTCTTCGAACGTTTGGGAAAACTTTTGTCTGAATTTGAGTATCTCGCCCAAGGCCTTCGACTTTAAAATAGTATTTAGCCATCATCACATTGGAAGGAGCGTGTCTCTTCCAAACGTGCAACTTCTAGAATTTTTTTTTGGGATAACCATCCTAAACCCTGATTTGACAATTTTTACCTGACTTACGTCTAAATTCATTATGGCTACAGTGAGGACACCACCTCCAGCGACAAACGGTATGACAATGCTGCCTGAACCATGTTCTATCTGCCGGGACGCAAGCTGGTCAGTAGATCGGAAGCCGGTCATGACTGTATGCGAGCACATTTTCCACCAGGCATGCCTGCAGCATTGGATAGGTGAACATTCTAGTTGTCCTAACTGCCGTCGTCACATTACGCAACAGGACTTCAGTGAATATTCTGGTGCAATCCCAAAGAGACCGAAGAAGGTGAAGCCCGCGAAATCGACAAGGCGCGACTCATTGCCAACCTTTGATTTGCCTAACTTTGACTTACCACCTTCGAATCGACGATCCTTGTCTCCAGGAATGCCTGACTTACATTCAAGGACTTTTGTAAACCCGAGTCCTCGACGTGATATTCCAGCGCGTACAGCTCAAGACCACAACACCTCAGCCGCTACGGATGCGCTGATAGCAGGCTTGAGCATAAAGATGGAAGACCTAATAAACCGAGGTCTCCAGCAGGGTTTAAATGTTTTGCGGTCTGAGTTAGGAAACGATATCAGACAACAAGTAGCAGCAGCAATGCCGCCAGCAGACTTCACACGACCTCCTTCGTCCAGAAGCAATCAGAGGCCGTCAAACGACTTTCCTACACGGGGAAGGCAATCATTTAGGAGACCATCACCACCGTCTGGTCAACCTTTTGGTCAACCTTTTGGTCAGCCTACAAATCAGTCCAGACCGAACTTTATACCACCTCAACCCCCTCCACCACCTATGCGTGTTCCTGCTAATGTAGGATACCGACGATCAGGCAGTCCAATCAGGAGATGGAACCTGACATATAACGGGAATAACTTGGACCTCTCTGTCGACGAGTTCATCTTCAGAGTCGAAGCGCTCACGCACTCCGCTCTTGAAGGAGATTTTGGATTACTAGTCAGAAATATGCTTACGCTATTGACAGGACCAGCGAAGGACTGGTATTGGTCAGTACTAAGGCAAAATCCATTTCCAACTTGGGACGTCATCAAGATGGGATTGTATAACGAATGGGGGACGCCTAAAGATGATCTGAAGACTAGACTCCAACTGATGTCTAGAAAACAAAAGCCTGGTGAACTGTTCGCAATGTACCACCACCATTTGGGGTTGCTGCGCGATCAGCTACAGAATGCTATGCCAGACCAAGAATTTCTGGAGATTGTCAAATCGAATCTCTTGCCGGAGATTCAAGAAAAAATATGTCTGCATCCTACTGATACGATAGGACAGCTGAGATCGCTGGTCACGCGTATTCAAGCTACGCAGACACGTATCGCAACAGCTGGTAGTTGGAACTTTCACCGGAACCAACGGGTGCACGAAGTTGACAATTTTCCAACCTTAGATCCGGAACTGGCAGCAGCAATAGGCAGTGACAACAGCCTAGGTGAGCTATCGAGTATGTCACACAAAAATGCTATTGTATGCTGGAATTGTGACCAGTCGGGTCACTTTTATCAAGAGTGTAGACAAGAAAGACAAGTTGTGTTCTGCTATGGATGCGGACGCAAGAATGTCTTCAAGCCTGATTGCCGCTATTGCAGACAGAAAAACGAGAGACGGGTCGGGAATACCACCACCTTTTTCCGACCAGCATCGACGTCGCAAGCAGCAACGACAACGAACCCTCCAGTGCAAGCCTCGAGCAAGGAGGAAAGTCCGCTCCATTAGCAGACACTGACGAAAAACCTCTGATATCATTCAGTGATTCTGGTGATATTGGCGGGACACCGGATGGTACAAGTGCTTCATTATTAGGGGCGGAGAACTTAGTAGACTTCTCCGCAGATCTTCAAGCTCCCATTTCCATTTCTGGGGAGCCCATGACAATACTAGACACTTCCTTAGAAGAGTCTTTACTCTTCGATGTCCCGTTGACACCTATAGCACGTGTAGCTGACAAGGTTACTGAGCAGGAGATTTGGCCTCCTGTTACTTCTGTATTGAAACGGCCACCAAACTCTGTTATGACGAGCGGGCGTAAGCCAGTTTTACATCCGCTGACGCCGTATCATACGCGTCTGCAGAGATATAACACAGCAAAAGACCGAATTTTCTCCTCAGTAGCGGAGTTAGCGGAGATTATGTTTCCCGACCGGGATATGAGACCGAAAAGGAAAAGATCAACCGTTCGTTGGCGAGAATACTGTCGACGAATGAAACTGGAAAGGAAAAAACTAGCACAGATTTCCGTGTCGATGCCAGACGACATTCGACCGTACGCAGAAGTAAAGCTGCTCGGGCGAACTGAGACTGGATTACTTGATAGTGGTGCCACTGTCAGTATTCTAGGCCAGGGAGCTCTCGAGAAGCTTGCTGAAGCAGAGGTTGAATGGAAGAAGTATCGGACACAGGTCCAAGTAGCTAATGGTGCCATGACGACTGTTCATGGTCATGTGAACTTGGACGTCACTTTCCGTGATAAGACCCAAAACGTGCGTTTTTACGTGGTTCCTGGGCTCACACAGGCACTATATCTGGGAATAGACTTCTGGCGCCTCTTTGGGTTAGCTCCGGATGTCCTAGGTATAGTCGCAGAAGTGAATCCAAGTGGAATAGCTACCTCTGACACCGATGGGCATATCCTTTCTAGTTTAGAACACCAACGCTTAGAGAGCACAAAACAGCTTTTCCCCTCTTTCGCCTCTTTAGGCCTGGGAAAAACATCATTGGTCACTCACAAGATTGATACGAATGACGCCGCCCCGATAAAACAGCGCTTTTATCCGATTTCCCCGGCAGTGCAAAGTTTGATGGATGCAGAATTAGAGCGAATGCTATCACTGGGTGTGATAGAGGAGAGCCAGAGTCCTTGGAGCTCTCCAGTCGTTCTGGTAAGGAAGCCTGGAAAGGTCCGGCTTTGTTTTGACGCCAGGAAGGTCAACTCGGTTACGAAGAAGGACGCCTATCCGCTACCGCAGATAGACGCACTTCTGAGTCGACTTCCTCCGGCAAACTACATAACGAGCCTGGACCTGAAAGATGCATTCTGGCAGATCCCACTGGACACTGATTCCAGAGAGAAGACCGCTTTCACAGTACCTGGTCATCCTCTCTATCAGTACACAGTGATGCCATTCGGCCTATGCAACGCTCCCCAAACGATGTGCCGCCTCATGGATAAAGTCATTCCTTTCGATCTTCGTGAGAACGTTCTCGTCTATTTAGACGATTTATTAATTCTATCATCTGACTTTGACACTCATCTCATGCTGCTAGCCAGGGTAGCGGATTGTTTGAGGAAAGCTGGCCTTACTATAAACGTCGAGAAGAGCAAGTTTTGTATCAAGGAGACTAAATACCTGGGATTCATTGTAGGAAGGGGAGGTATGAGAACTGACCCTGACAAAATATCAGCCATAGTTGACTATCCGTCACCTAAAACTGTTCGGCAAGCCCGACGCCTACTAGGTATGGCAGGATGGTACAGACGATTTATTCCGAACTATGCTGATTTGACTGCATCCATTACAGACACTTTGAAAAACCCGAGTCAGTTCAAATGGACATCTGAAGCCCAGACGTCTCTTGATCTACTCAAACAAAAACTTACTTCGGCTCCGTTGCTAGTGAGTCCAGACTTCACCAAACCGTTCGTCATTCAGTGCGATGCGAGCCAACAAGGTATTGGAGGAGTGTTGCTTCAGCTAGATGACGATGGCCACGAGAAGCCAATAGCCTACGTCTCGAAAAAGTTGAACTCCGCTCAACGAAATTACACCGTCACAGAGCAAGAATGCCTAGCTGCAGTCTTGAGCGTACAGAAGTTCCGGCCCTTCATAGAGCTTATGCCGTTCAAGATAGTGACGGATCACGCGAGCTTGAAATGGCTGATGTCTCAAAAGGACCTCAGCGGAAGACTTGCTCGGTGGAGTTTGAAGCTTCAGGGCTTCGACTTCACTATTGAACACAGGAAAGGAAGCCTGAACGTAGTCCCTGATGCGCTGTCACGCATTCATTGTGACAGCATGAACACAAACGAAGATCCTGGCCCGGAAGTTGACCTTAGTTCGCCATATTTCAATTCGTTGGAATATGAAGAACTGAGGCATAAGGTTAAAACGACTTCTGGCAAACTACCAGATCTTTGCGTCAGGGATGGCTTCGTTTATATTCGGACTGTTCCGAGAACAGGCGATCCGATCCAGGAGGAAGAAGCGTGGAAGCTTTGGATTCCACGTGGGCTTGTCACCGACGTCATTTCGAGAGCGCATGATCCGCCGCTAGCTTCACACGGAGGAATAGGGAAAACCCTAGAACGTCTGCGAAGACATCTGTACTGGCCACGAATGACAGTTGATGTCAGAAATTACGTAGCCGCCTGTGACGTGTGTAAAGAAACGAAGGCTCCTAATACTATTTTGCGACCACCGATGAAAGTCCAGTCTGTGATAGAACGACCATGGCAAAAGCTGTACGTCGATTTCTTAGGTCCATATCCTCGGTCAGTTAAAGGAAACGCCTGCATTCTGATAGTTCTTGACCACTTTTCTAAATTCCCACTTCTCAAACCTATGAGAAAAGCGTCTACGCTCAATGTATGCCAATTCATTGAGACTGAAGTGTTTCACGTGTTCGGAGTTCCGGAGACCATAGTCTCTGACAATGGAGTCCAGTTTTGCTCGGCTCAGTTCGCCAGACTACTGGAAAAGTATGGGGCAAAGCATATGCGAACGGCAGCTTACTCGCCGCAAGCAAACGCCTCAGAGCGAGTAAACCGGTCTCTGTTGTCAGGGATTAGGGCCTATATCCAGAAGGAACACACCAGATGGGATGAGAAACTGAGCCAAATAGCTAGTTCCCTCCGGAGCTCTTTCCATCAAGCTACTGGTTTCTCTCCCTATCGAACACTCTTCGGTCAACAAATGATAGAACATGGCAGCTCCTATTCCATCTTGAGGAGCATTGGAACTCTTAATGAGCCACTGAGAGTGGACGCAGAAGATAAAATGAGATTGATCCGTGCGAGAGTGCAGGAAAATTTACAACACGCATTCGAACAGGGTTCAAAAGCCTACAATCTCAGGGCAAAACCCGTCGAGTTCAAAGTTGGTCAGGAGGTATTTAGAAGGACTTTTGCCCAAAGCAATTTCCAACAGCAGACTAGTGCTAAACTGGGACGAAAATTTGTTAAATGTCGGGTTAGAGCCAAGAAAGGAAACTCACTATACGAACTTGAAGATCTGCGGGGAAAACTGTTAGGTGTCTATCACGCTAAAGACATCAAGCAGTGATCATCAGTATGAAAACATCGTCGATACTTATTGTCGTTTATTCCTGGTAGCCCTAAGAAGGCATCCAGCCAGCTTAACTGGTAAACTATAGGATATCACAAAGCCCTCCTATTGCCCCGTCAATGGTGGGTGATATACCTGTTGAAAGTCAATCTCATTATAGCACCCCTACCGCTTGTGAGTAGATAACCTTTTATAGTCCCTTCCGGATCGGCCTCATTAGGAGGAAAATTTTTCCTTGTCTGTCCAGCTGCAACGTTTCGTTAATCGTCGGACATAGTAGTACTAGATCTATACCTGGTAGCCCTAAGAAGGCATCCAGCCAGCTTAACTGGTAAACTATAGGATATCACGAAGCCCTCCTATTGCCCCGTCAATGGTGGGTGATATACCTGTTGGAATCCATTCCCATATTCGGCTGTCAACATGTCACTACTTCGACGACGCCTTGGAGACACACCCTTGAACAATCGCAGTCTGAGATCAGGGTGAGAGGTTGCGCCGGGAAAGCTTAGCGATCAGTTCTTTAGGTTACTGATCGCGGGGCTTCCTCAGCATCTCGGTGAAGGAAGGCAGAGAGGCATCGACCGGCTGGATTTTTTGGGTTACCAGCTTGTCGATGTAGCTTTGGCTTCCCCACACGGAGAAGGATGTCGAAGTCTGATCGAAGACTGACGAGACTTCAAGGATGTGTCCTCGACGTGTCATCGGAAGTAGAGTCTGAGGATGAGGAAAGCATAGGGTCGTGGGTCGTGACACACATTGAGCGCCCGCAGTGATGAGGCCTATGTGTAAGACCGGCTAGCTCAGTCGACCATTTTTCAGCGTCGTCTGAACCACGGGTGGCGCAGACCACTCTGCCCTGTTATGGTCGTAGCATATTGCATATAGCAATATGCCACCACGGACTGAAGCGTGTATGCCCGGCTTGTTGTCGACTACAGCATGAAACCAAAACGCGCCCCGACCGAGAGAAATGCTTTCTCAAGCTCGGTGTCATGTTCAGTGACAGAAAGAAGAAGAAGACCATCGATATCGGTCTGTCATAGTTTGCTAGCAGGAAAGTAAGGTCGTTAAGATTAAAATCCCGCAAGATCAAATATTTCTCGCCGCAATCCGACGAAGAAAAAAAACCCTCACGTAAGTTCGAAGAATACTTATAGTTATTAATAAATTTACATCCCCACCTGGTACATTATTCGCACAGTAACCAAAGATTAATCCGCCAACGGCACCCCATAAAACTTGGCGTCTCCCTCCGGAGCCCCATTTATGAAATAAGAAAAAGGATCTGTTGGAATTCGAATCTGGTGTGGCGTACGTCAGGAAAAACCTCGAAAAGGTAGTTAAAAGAACTAATTTATATTTCGTTTTGTGTTAAATAATATCTCTTATTAGAGAGACGTATGAAAAGCAAATGTTTGAGGGATATTTTCATAATAAGGCATATTATTTCCACTTGCTGGGCAAGTTCTAATTTGATAAAGTTTTGAGCTTGGTACCGGACCTGGTGCATTTACATTTTCTAAAAGAGGGAAAAGAAGTAGGAGGGCACATTCCTCCCATATTGGAGGCCCCCGAACTCGAGCTAACCTTCAACCCGCGCAGCAGGAGATTCATTCCTACGGCACGCAGAAAAAGCGGGGAAAATTTTATTGAAACAATATTAACTTCACCAGGATCCATCTGATCACCGAGAAATATGTTTTAGTATAAGGAAAAAAAAATTTTTTCATATAATAAGCGACATAACCCTAGTACCATCCCCCAAAAAGTGTTCTGGCGATAGAGCAGGGTAATCAAATTATTAAAATTCCAGTTAATTCTTATCCAGGAGGCAATGCTGAAGCGCTTCATCGTGCCGAGGATTCACATGTGAGTAATTTTGAAATATTACACTTTGTTTTTAACATACATATGTATTACACTTCGGTTCCGGCAGTGACTTGCACTGCAGAACCTTTTTGATATGGTTAGTTAATTTTTGCACGTTTTATATATATCTATCTTAAACTTAAGATTATAAGTACATACATATACGTATAGCATTGCAGAACCTTTTTGATATGGTCAAGTTTTGTGCGTTTTATATATATATATCTTGAACTTAAACTTATAATTACATACATATACGTCTAACTTCATGGGTACGCCTAGCTACTTATGTAATTTGGAATCCTGACTTGATTTTGTTAATTAGATTTAGGAGCATAGTTTTGAACTGTAAGATATGCATGTGCCTAGTAGATATGACCGACAAGTGCACTAACAATCCTCGATCTCGAAATTATCGCCAAGTAAGGCTGTCAGAGGAAAGTATTTATGGATTAAGTGTCAAATACTATGATTATTGTAGGATATAAGCCCGTATCTTAAGCATTCGAATTCTCCAACTTTCGGGAGACCTAAAATGCGCTTGTTCCGTAAAGGTGTCCTTCCTAGTCACGCCTTTAAGAGTACCTTCTGAAGACTGTTTTATTATTTCTATTCAAACTTATCAGCGCCACGAAAAGTCAAGTTCAATGTGTAGTACCATTGAATTTTTGTCGTTAGGATCTTTTTTTTAAAAATGTGACTTGGATATAGTGTCTGTAGTAAATAGACATGTAAGAAATCAATGCATCATAAACAATGATTTAGAATTATGTAACGACTGAAGCAGTCGGTTAAAGTATTCTTTTATTTTTCTATTCGGGGTTTGTCGCAACGTTCAGGTGTAGTAATAAATTCTTCTCATAATACTTTGAATTATAACAAAAAAAAAAAAAAAGAAAGAAAAACGGCAGTAAAGCTTTTAAAAAAACATTTATTTTCGGCAATGCAGGTATAAATATTATTATATAAAGAAAGAACAACCATTGAAAACCCGCGCATCTCCTTTGAGATGGCTCGCGTACATATATCAATACCATTTCATATACAAAACGAAAAGTAAGCCATAACTGAAAAGAAAAGAAAACATTATTTATATATTATATACTATTAATACCTCGGGATATATATCATTGAGCGTAGTAAGCCATACGGTGCATAAAAGGTTGTGTCCATAAAATCTACTATGTACATAAGGTCAGAAAATTTTTGTGAATTTGGAAAAGAAATAATCAAGTACGCTGTGGACGATCACTTTAGTAACCCAAAGTATGTACTTATGGAATTGAATTAATAATAGAGAATGTATCTATTTGTAGGTTGATAACAATGTTTATATATGAGCCTATTTTGATCATTATAACGTAAATATGGATTGAATATTTTCTTTCTTCCTTCACATCCTGGAGCCTTTTCAATTCGGGGTCGCATAGGTCCGCTCTAATTTCTTCCACAGGTCAGCCAAAGGGACTTTGCAGATCGTGCCGAGCAGAGTCATAGGGAGGATGGGGCAAGGCCATGAAGGCAGAACATCTGCGCCTTCCACAGTAAGTAGGTAAGTGACGTAAGGGTCCCTTCAGGACCGAGTGTGTGTCGGCTCTTTTGTATGCAGGCATGAAATTTTTTTGATTATGGATGATGACAGCGGCAGGTATTTTCGGGAACTCCCCCACACTCTCCGCCACCCTTAGCCGAGGTGCTAGCATGCCGCCCTGTGCTATCGTTGTCATCAGGCGATCTGTCAGCCCATGCTGGCAGTTTGGACTTAACGTCCTGGTCAAGTCGCCTTCAACATACTTCCATAACATTGGTTTCAGGTTGCCCTTCATGAGCAGTTTTCTTGCTCTATTTTAAAAACTAGCGACTTTTTTTGCAAAATTCTTTTTCATATCGTTTTCTATTCCTTTTCCCGTTAAAATAAGCCCTCTCCCGTTAAAATCGGTGAGAATAAATAGTTTTGATGAAAAAAGTGCAAAGGGTATAGTCCATGCTTCTTTGGGAAATTTTTATTAAAATTTTTTGTCACCGATTTTGACGAATGAGCACTCATTGGACGCGGAATAATAAGGAGAATATAAATGTAAAATATTTCCAAGAAACACCTGCTAGTTTCAAAAATATACCAAGAAAGCCGTTCTTGTGTGGGTTGGTTTCAGGTTGCCCTTCATGAGCAGTTTTCTTGCTCTATTTTAAAAACTAGGGACTTTTTTTGCAAAATTCTTTTCCATATCGTTTTCTATTCCTTTTCTAGTTAAAATAAGCCCTCTCCCGTTAAAATCGGTGAGAATAAATATTTTTGATGAAAAAAGTGCAAAGGGTATAGTCCATGCTTTTTTGCGAAATTTTGATTAAAATTTTTTGTCACCGATTTTGACGAATGAGCACTCGGTGGACGCGGAATAATAAGAGGAATATAAATGTAAAATATTTCCAAGAAACACCTGCTAGTTTCAAAAATATACCAAGAAATCCGTTCTTGTGTGGGTTGGTTTCAGGTTGCCCTTCATGAGCAGTTTTCTTGCTCTATTTTAAAAACTAGCGACTTTTTTTGCAAAATTCTTTTTCATATCGTTTTCTATTCCTTTTCCCGTTAAAATAAGCCCTCTCCCGTTAAAATCGGTGAGAATAAATAGTTTTGATGAAAAAAGTGCAAAGGGTATAGTCCATGCTTTTTTGGGAAATTTGGATTAAAATTTTTTGTCACCGATTTTGACGAATGAGCACTCGTTCGACGCGGAATAATAATAAGAATATAAATGTAAAATATTTCCAAGAAACACCTACTAGTTTCAAAAATATACCAAGAAAGTCGTTCTTGTGTGGATTGGTTTCAGGTTGCCCTTCATGAGCAGTTTTCTTGCTCTATTTTAAAAACTAGCGACTTTTTTTGCAAAATTCTTTTTCATATCGTTTTCTATTCCTTTTCCCGTTAAAATAAGCCCTCTCCCGTTAAAATCGGTGAGAATAAATATTTTTGATGAAAAAAGTGCAAAGGGTATATATAGTCCATGCTTTTTTGCGAAATTTTGATTAAAATTTTTTGTCACCGATTTTGACGAATGAGCACTCGGTGGACGCGGAATAATAAGAGGAATATAAATGTAAAATATTTCCAAGAAACACCTGCTAGTTTCAAAAATATACCAAGAAATCCGTTCTTGTGTGGGTTGGTTTCAGGTTGCCCTTCATGAGCAGTTTTCTTGCTCTATTTTAAAAACTAGCGACTTTTTTTGCAAAATTCTTTTTCATATCGTTTTCTATTCCTTTTCCCGTTAAAATAAGCCCTCTCCCGTTAAAATCGGTGAGAATAAATAGTTTTGATGAAAAAAGTGCAAAGGGTATAGTCCATGCTTTTTTGCGAAATTTTGATTAAAATTTTTTGTCACCGATTTTGACGAATGAGCACTCGTTGGACGCGGAATAATAAGAAGAATATAAATGTAAAATATTTCCAAGAAACACCTACTAGTTTCAAAAATATACCAAGAAAGCCGTTCTTGTGTGGGTTGGTTTCAGGTTGCCCTTCATGAGCAGTTTTCTTGCTCTATTTTAAAAACTAGCGACTTTTTTTGGAAAATTCTTTTTCATATCGTTTTCTATCCCTTTTCCCGTTAAAATAAGCCCTCTCCCGTTAAAATCGGTGAGAATAAATATTTTTGATGAAAAAAGTGCAAAGGGTATAGTCCATGCTTCTTTGGGAAATTTTGATTAAAATTTTTTGTCACCGATTTTGACGAATGAGCACTCATTGGACGCGGAATAATAAGGAGAATATAAATGTAAAATATTTCCAAGAAACACCTGCTAGTTTCAAAAATATACCAAGAAAGCCGTTCTTGTGTGGGTTGGTTTCAGGTTGCCCTTCATGAGCAGTTTTCTTGCTCTATTTTAAAAACTAGGGACTTTTTTTGCAAAATTCTTTTTCATATCGTTTTCTATTCCTTTTCTAGTTAAAATAAGCCCTCTCCCGTTAAAATCGGTGAGAATAAATATTTTTGATGAAAAAAGTGCAAAGGGTATAGTCCATGCTTTTTTGCGAAATTTTGATTAAAATTTTTTGTCACCGATTTTGACGAATGAGCACTCATTGGACGCGGAATAATAAGAAGAATATAAATGTAAAATATTTCCAAGAAACACCTACTAGTTTCAAAAATATACCAAGAAAGCCGTTCTTGTGTGGGTTGGTTTCAGGTTGCCCTTCATGAGCAGTTTTCTTGCTCTATTTTAAAAACTAGGGACTTTTTTTACAAAATTCTTTTTCATATCGTTTTCTATTCCTTTTCCCGTTAAAATAAGCCCTCTCCCGTTAAAATCGGTGAGAATAAATAGTTTTGATGAAAAAAGTGCAAAGGGTATAGTCCATGCTTTTTTGCGAAATTTTGATTAAAATTTTTTGTCACCGATTTTGACGAATGAGCACTCGTTGGACGCGGAATAATAAGAAGAATATAAATGTAAAATATTTCCAAGAAACACCTACTAGTTTCAAAAATATACCAAGAAAGCCGTTCTTGTGTGGGTTGGTTTCAGGTTGCCCTTCATGAGCAGTTTTCTTGCTCTATTTTAAAAACTAGGGACTTTTTTTGGAAAATTCTTTTTCATATCGTTTTCTATCCCTTTTCCCGTTAAAATAAGCCCTCTCCCGTTAAAATCGGTGAGAATAAGTATTTTTGATGAAAAAAGTGCAAAGGGTATAGTCCATGCTTCTTTGGGAAATTTTGATTAAAATTTTTTGTCACCGATTTTGACGAATGAGCACTCATTGGACGCGGAATAATAAGGAGAATATAAATGTAAAATATTTCCAAGAAACACCTGCTAGTTTCAAAAATATACCAAGAAAGCCGTTCTTGTGTGGGTTGGTTTCAGGTTGCCCTTCATGAGCAGTTTTCTTGCTCTATTTTAAAAACTAGGGACTTTTTTTGCAAAATTCTTTTTCATATCGTTTTCTATTCCTTTTCTAGTTAAAATAAGCCCTCTCCCGTTAAAATCTGTGAGAATAAATATTTTTGATGAAAAAAGTGCAAAGGGTATAGTCCATGCTTTTTTGCGAAATTTTGATTAAAATTTTTTGTCACCGATTTTGACGAATGAGCACTCATTGGACGCGGAATAATAAGAAGAATATAAATGTAAAATATTTCCAAGAAACACCTACTAGTTTCAAAAATATACCAAGAAAGCCGTTCTTGTGTGGGTTGGTTTCAGGTTGCCCTTCATGAGCAGTTTTCTTGCTCTATTTTAAAAACTAGGGACTTTTTTTACAAAATTCTTTTTCATATCGTTTTCTATTCCTTTTCCCGTTAAAATAAGCCCTCTCCCGTTAAAATCGGTGAGAATAAATATTTTTGATGAAAAAAGTGCAAAGGGTATAGTCCATGCTTTTTTGCGAAATTTTGATTAAAATTTTTTGTCACCGATTTTGACGAATGAGCACTCGGTGGACGCGGAATAATAAGAGGAATATAAATGTAAAATATTTCCAAGAAACACCTGCTAGTTTCAAAAATATACCAAGAAATCCGTTCTTGTGTGGGTTGGTTTCAGGTTGCCCTTCATGAGCAGTTTTCTTGCTCTATTTTAAAAACTAGCGACTTTTTTTGCAAAATTCTTTTTCATATCGTTTTCTATTCCTTTTCCCGTTAAAATAAGCCCTCTCCCGTTAAAATCGGTGAGAATAAATATTTTTGATGAAAAAAGTGCAAAGGGTATAGTCCATGCTTTTTTGCGAAATTTTGATTAAAATTTTTTGTCACCGATTTTGACGAATGAGCACTCGGTGGACGCGGAATAATAAGAGGAATATAAATGTAAAATATTTCCAAGAAACACCTGCTAGTTTCAAAAATATACCAAGAAATCCGTTCTTGTGTGGGTTGGTTTCAGGTTGCCCTTCATGAGCAGTTTTCTTGCTCTATTTTAAAAACTAGCGACTTTTTTTGCAAAATTCTTTTTCATATCGTTTTCTATTCCTTTTCCCGTTAAAATAAGCCCTCTCCCGTTAAAATCGGTGAGAATAAATATTTTTGATGAAAAAAGTGCAAAGGGTATAGTCCATGCTTTTTTGCGAAATTTTGATTAAAATTTTTTGTCACCGATTTTGACGAATGAGCATTCGTTGGACGCGGAATAATAAGAGGAATATAAATGTAAAATATTTCCAAGAAACACCTGCTAGTTTCAAAAATATACCAAGAAAGCCGTTCTTGTGTGGGTTGGTTTCAGGTTGCCCTTCATGAGCAGTTTTCTTGCTCTATTTTAAAAACTAGGGACTTTTTTTGCAAAATTCTTTTTCATATCGTTTTCTATTCCTTTTCTAGTTAAAATAAGCCCTCTCCCGTTAAAATCGGTGAGAATAAATATTTTTGATGAAAAAAGTGCAAAGGGTATAGTCCATGCTTTTTTGCGAAATTTTGATTAAAATTTTTTGTCACCGATTTTGACGAATGAGCACTCATTGGACGCGGAATAATAAGAAGAATATAAATGTAAAATATTTCCAAGAAACACCTACTAGTTTCAAAAATATACCAAGAAAGCCGTTCTTGTGTGGGTTGGTTTCAGGTTGCCCTTCATGAGCAGTTTTCTTGCTCTATTTTAAAAACTAGGGACTTTTTTTACAAAATTCTTTTTCATATCGTTTTCTATTCCTTTTCCCGTTAAAATAAGCCCTCTCCCGTTAAAATCGGTGAGAATAAATAGTTTTGATGAAAAAAGTGCAAAGGGTATAGTCCATGCTTTTTTGCGAAATTTTGATTAAAATTTTTTGTCACCGATTTTGACGAATGAGCACTCGTTGGACGCGGAATAATAAGAAGAATATAAATGTAAAATATTTCCAAGAAACACCTACTAGTTTCAAAAATATACCAAGAAAGCCGTTCTTGTGTGGGTTGGTTTCAGGTTGCCCTTCATGAGCAGTTTTCTTGCTCTATTTTAAAAACTAGGGACTTTTTTTGGAAAATTCTTTTTCATATCGTTTTCTATCCCTTTTCCCGTTAAAATAAGCCCTCTCCCGTTAAAATCGGTGAGAATAAGTATTTTTGATGAAAAAAGTGCAAAGGGTATAGTCCATGCTTCTTTGGGAAATTTTGATTAAAATTTTTTGTCACCGATTTTGACGAATGAGCACTCATTGGACGCGGAATAATAAGGAGAATATAAATGTAAAATATTTCCAAGAAACACCTGCTAGTTTCAAAAATATACCAAGAAAGCCGTTCTTGTGTGGGTTGGTTTCAGGTTGCCCTTCATGAGCAGTTTTCTTGCTCTATTTTAAAAAACTAGGGACTTTTTTTGCAAAATTCTTTTTCATATCGTTTTCTATTCCTTTTCTAGTTAAAATAAGCCCTCTCCCGTTAAAATCTGTGAGAATAAATATTTTTGATGAAAAAAGTGCAAAGGGTATAGTCCATGCTTTTTTGCGGCAAGAAAACTACTCATGAAGGGCAACCTGAAACCAACCCACACAAGAACGGCTTTCTTGGTATATTTTTGAAACTAGCAGGTGTTTCTTGGAAATATTTTATATTTATATTCCTCTTATTATTCCGCGTCCAACGAGTGCTCATTCGTCAAAATCGGTGACAAAAAATTTTAATCAAAATTTCGCAAAAAAGCATGGACTATACCCTTTGCACTTTTTTCATCAAAAATATTTATTCTCACCGATTTTAACGGGAGAGGGCTTATTTTAACGGGAAAAGGAATAGAAAACGATATGAAAAAGAATTTTGCAAAAAAAGTCGCTAGTTTTTAAAATAGAGCAAGAAAACTGCTCATGAAGGGCAACCTGAAACCAACCCACACAAGAACGGATTTCTTGGTATATTTTTGAAACTAGCAGGTGTTTCTTGGAAATATTTTACATTTATATTCCTCTTATTATTCCGCGTCCACCGAGTGCTCATTCGTCAAAATCGGTGACAAAAAATTTTAATCAAAATTTCGCAAAAAAGCATGGACTATACCCTTTGCACTTTTTTCATCAAAAATATTTATTCTCACCGATTTTAACGGGAGACGGCTTATTTTAACGGGAAAAGGAATAGAAAACGATATGAAAAAGAATTTTGCAAAAAAAGTCGCTAGTTTTTAAAATAGAGCAAGAAAACTGCTCATGAAGGGCAACCTGAAACCAACCCACACAAGAACGACTTTCTTGGTATATTTTTGAAACTAGTAGGTGTTTCTTGGAAATATTTTACATTTATATTCTTATTATTATTCCGCGTCGAACGAGTGCTCATTCGTCAAAATCGGTGACAAAAAATTTTAAATCCAAATTTCCCAAAAAAGCATGGACTATACCCTTTGCACTTTTTTCATCAAAAATATTTATTCTCACCGATTTTAACGGGAGAGGGCTTATTTTAACGGGAAAAGGTATAGAAAACGATATGAAAAAGAATTTTGCAAAAAAAGTCGCTAGTTTTTAAAATAGAGCAAGAAAACTGCTCATGAAGGGCAACCTGAAACCAACCCACACAAGAACGGATTTCTTGGTATATTTTTGAAACTAGTAGGTGTTTCTTGGAAATATTTTACATTTATATTCCTCTTATTATTCCGCGTCCAACGAGTGCTCATTCGTCAAAATCGGTGACAAAAAATTTTAATCAAAATTTCGCAAAAAAGCATGGACTATACCCTTTGCACTTTTTTCATCAAAAATATTTATTCTCACCGATTTTAACGGAGAGGGCTTATTTTAACGGGAAAAGGAATAGAAAACGATATGAAAAAGAATTTTGCAAAAAAAGTCGCTAGTTTTTAAAATAGAGCAAGAAAACTGCTCATGAAGGGCAACCTGAAACCAACCCACACAAGAACGGCTTTCTTGGTATATTTTTGAAACTAGTAGGTGTTTCTTGGAAATATTTTACATTTATATTCTTATTATTATTCCGCGTCCAACGAGTGCTCATTCGTCAAAATCGGTGACAATAAATTTTAATCAAAATTTCCCAAAAAAGCATGGACTATACCCTTTGCACTTTTTTCATCAAAAATATTTATTTTCACCGATTTTAACGGGAGAGGTCTTATTTTAACGGGAAGAGGAATAGAAAACGATATGAAAAAGAATTTTGCAAAAAAGTCCCTAGTTTTTAAAATAGAGCAAAAAAACAACTCATGAAGTGCAACCTGAAACCAACCCACACAAGAACGGCTTTCTTGGTATATTTTTGAAACTAGTAGGTGTTTCTTGGAAATATTTTACATTTATATTCTTATTATTATTCCGCGTCGAACGAGTGCTCATTCGTCAAAATCGGTGACAAAAAATTTTAATCAAAATTTCGCAAAAAGCATGGACTATACCCTTTGCACTTTTTCATCAAAAATATTTATTCTCACCGATTTTAACGGGAGAGGGCTTATTTTAACGGGAAAAGGTATAGAAAACGATATGAAAAAGAATTTTGCAAAAAAAGTCGCTAGTTTTTAAAATAGAGCAAGAAAACTGCTCATGAAGGGCAACCTGAAACCAACCCACACAAAAACGGCTTTCTTGGTATATTTTTGAAACTAGCAGGTGTTTCTTGGAAATATTTTACATTTATATTCTTCTTATTATTCCGCGTCCAATGAGTGCTCATTCGTCAAATTCGGTGACAAAAAATTTTAATCAAAATTTCGCAAAAAAGCATGGACTATACCCTTTGCACTTTTTTCATCAAAAATATTTATTCTCACCGATTTTAACGGGAGAGGGCTTATTTTAACGGGAAAAGGAATAGAAAACGATATGAAAAAGAATTTTGCAAAAAAAGTCCCTAGTTTTTAAATAGAGCAAGAAAACTGCTCATGAAGGGCAACCTGAAACCAACCCACACAAGAACGGCTTTCTTGGTATATTTTTGAAACTAGTAGGTGTTTGTTGGAAATATTTTACATTTATATTCTTATTATTATTCCGCGTCGAACGAGTGTGCATTCGTCAAAA